>CM038147.1:532182082-532782082 GCA_021437245.1 Aegilops speltoides | reverse complement strand
CGCCATTACTAGTTTAAACTAGTAATGGCGCCTTTGTGGAACAAAGGCGCCATTAGTATATTTTTTTAAAACTACTAATGGCGCACCACGGAAAGGTACGCCATTAGTAACTGAAATACTAATGGCGCATTTAGAGTTGGTGCGCCATTAGTAAGTGGGCAACAACAAGATATTTTGGACAGCCTCTCCTACCCACACTCACTTTCTCCCACTTCATTCTCTCCACCGCCTCCTCCTTGTCTCGGGTGCCTCCTCTTTTTCACCTCATTTCCACCATAGATTCATTCAAATTAAGTGGTTAAATTACCTTGTTTTGATAGGTAAGTAAGGGGGAAGCTATATTTATGTTGTTCTCCCTACAATAATGTGCACATGCACTTTTTATGGCCTTGCTAGATCTATGTATGTTCGTGGTGTTGCATATGTTTGTGGTGTTGCATATGTGTTTGTGATTGGAGGTGTACCGGTATTTGAAATGCGATAGTTGCCAATATTTTGCCGGAATATTGATTCATTTCTGTTTCGGCAAGAATTTTGGCATTAAGCATTCTTTTTGGTCCTATTTTTAGGGAAAGTCATGCAAAAAAATTTCTTGGTTCTAAAATATCGTTTTGCTCTACCCCGCAGGCGACCATGGTCCGCACGATGACCGAAGGCATCGTGAATAGGTTTTTGAGGTCCGCGAAGGCCGAGATGCTTCAAAAGAACGAGACAGAGATAAGATGTCCGTGTCGAAGATGCAAGTGAAGAGCCTTATTGCGGACCCGGATTCGGCAGGTGCGGGACCACCGCTCTTGCGTGGTTTCATGGATGGCTATCGGTGGCAAGGTGATGAAGATGACTCTGAAGTCGTCGATGGGGGCGGGCAAGAAATGAGGAAGGGCGGCAAGACAACCACCGCGGCTCGGGCGGGCGAGAAGACGAAGAATCCCGGAGATGATCACGACGGTGATCTTGTACACGATCATCATGTAGAAGATGCAGGACATGATGATGAGGAAGATGCCGAGCGGGCATTTACGAGCATGATCATGAAGATGATGATGCGGTGGAGCGCACGACGCCGGACCATCGATGGGCTGGGTGCGGGACCCTCATATTCAAGAGCTGCTTCTCAAGCGGACGGATAACGCAAGAGCTGCCACACGAGAGAAAGCCAAGATGGATTAACTTGAGTTAGACGCGGTTACTCCATTGTATGAAGGATGCAGGCCGAGGATACCGCGCCCAAAGTAACGCTCATGGCTCGGAGATGAAGGTAAAACACAAAATGACCGGCGCGTGCCGGCGAGAACATGTCATTACGCACGAACGTCTTCCCAAGGGGAACAAGTGCCCGACCAGTTTGGAGGAGGCGAAGAAAATCGTGTGTCCTCTGGATTTATCTGCGTGAAATACCATGTGTGCATGAACAATTGCATCATTTATCGGGACGAGCACGCGAGTCTACCATATGTCCGGTGTCTTGGCGTCACTCGATACAAGAAGAGGAAGAAACCTCCTCGAAAAGTGGTGTGGTACTTTCCGAACACTCCTCGTCTGCAGCGGTATTTCGCGGACCCTAAGGTAGCAAAGCTCCTGCGTTGGCATGTGGATAGGGAGGAGAGGAAGCGAGAAGATGACGCAAATGATCCGGAGATAGATAAAAAAGACAAGATGCTGAGTCACCCTAAGGATGCGAGCCAGTGGCAAGCGTTGAACTGCGAAGACCTAGAATTTGGGAACGATCCAAGGAACATCGTCTTTGAGCACGAGCACCCATGGAGTCAATCCGTTTGGCAGCCGAGAAGCACACATAGCACTGGCTGTGTTTGTGTGGACGTACAACCTTCCTCCTGGTTGTGCATGAAGAGGAAGTACATTCACATGAGTATGCTAATTGAAGGACCGAAACAACCAGGAACAACATCAATTTGTATCTGGGCTGCTGAAAGAGGAGCTTGACACGCTATGGAAAATGCCAGCCAATCGTGGGGCGCCGCAGAAAGAATATTTTCCTATGAGAGCCGCCTTGCTCACGGCGGTGCACGACTATCTCGATTCACGGATATCTCATGAGGCGGGTAGTCCATGGATTTTCGGATGCGTAAGGTGCATGGATGACACAACGTCTCGCCACTAGATAGAGATCCGGGTCTTGAAAACCGTGTTCATGGGACATCGAAGGTGGCTTCACGACGATGACCGTGGAGGAAATGCAAGGATCTGTTCGATGGTGAAACCGAACCCAAAACGCCTGTACGAGGAGCGGCGAGGAAATAGACAAGCTGTTGAAAAATTGGAAAGACCGCCTTCCGCCGAAAGAAGCAAAAGGCGCGAGCTGGGAAAAGAAGCGAAAGGCGCCAGAGCAGCTGCTGAAGGTATGGAAAACGAGGTCTGTTTTCTGGGACTTGCCGTACTGTAAGATCCACCATGTGCCTCACAGCCTTGATGTCATGCATATCACGAAGAACGTGTGCGAGAGTCTTCTTGGTACCCTGCTCAACATGCCAGAGAGGACCAAAGATGGGCCGAACATAGGGGAACACACACTCGGTCCCGGTGGTTACAGAGTGGCGGAGCCTATATGGGACAAGGAGGAGGAGGACCGTGCCGAGCAAGGCCTACCGCCCCTCTTCGATAAATACGGTGACAAGCAGACCAGGAACTTTGTTAGGGCCTGGTACAAGAAAGACCCGGAAACAAAGGAGCTTACCACGGATCCGAAGACCAGGGCGCTTGAGCTTGTTCTGGTGAGGAATACACCCCCGCGTAATTAGCTCCATATGGTTGCATTCTAATTAATGAAGCCAAATTTCTAAATGGTTCACATTCCTTCCGCAGCGCATCGAAAGCGATGGCTGGGTCGACTAAGAGCAACCCTTGGGACACCACTCTAAATAGGGCGTTGAATGTAATGAAGAACAAGGATAAGCTCAGTAAGCCGACGCCAGTTGGTCGTGTGGCCGGCAAAGGCTTGTCGACAAAATGGTCGTCATACGATAACAATGGTGGGCGCAAGGAGAAAAAGACCTGCTCGGAAAGCCAGGCGCGCGAGGTTCAAGAACTCAAGGCACATGTGGCGCAGATTCCGGAGATTGTCCAAGAGCAAGTGCAACAACAACTCGGAGTGACGATCACCGCCATTGTGCCTACCTTGATCGAGGGGTTGAGTGCGTGGATTGCGGGCGGCCAACAGTGGCCGCCCCCGATTCCTAGCTTCACGGCGATCAACTCGCAGAATGCGATGGCGGGGCCATTGGTGCCTCCGGCGGAGGCGGCATTGGTGTCTCAACGCCGCACGGAGCTTAATGCACCGGGTGTCGCCGCCGCACCTCTGCGCACAAGCGGCCCCTCCGTCAATCGCCGCCCGCTGTTGGCGGTGCCTCGACATTAGCCGAGCTTGACGCCATCATCATGGTAACTAATTAAGCCTCTCTCGGCCGAGGACTTCATCTCCTTGCCTTTGACTGGGCATCCCTGATGCCCTACATGTTTTCGCAGGGCGCCACCGATGTTCCGTGCACTCTCCTGCACTTCGTGAACAACGAGTTGGTCGATGTCGCCAAGGGCAAAATCGTTCAACCGGGCAACCCCTTGTTCCACGGTACCCAGATGCCATCCAACTTGTTTAGGGTTCAACTGGTTCGGGTGATGCCAGGCTGCGACGAGTTGTTACCTCCGATTCGACCCGTCGGGGCCGACGATGATGACGTGATGACCCTCAACGCCTGCCTGAGCTGGCCCCTGCTTTGGCCGAAGAGCCAGATTCGTTTGGGGGCGGGGGACACCACCCCAAAGACAACACCACCAGTCGTGCCGGCGCCAAGTCGGCCCCATGGCAAGACCGCCGCAACGGTGCCGGACATCCCTATGCCACTGGATCCAAACATGCATATGGCACAGGATCAGAACGACGACGACAACGATACATTTGGCAACGTCGATCAGTACTTTGCTGATCATGGGTACGATGGCGACTTCATGGGGCCTCCTTCTCAAGAACCCAACCCAACAAAAGACATGCATGATCTAGCTGGTACCGCGGAGAAGCCAAGTTGCAACAGGCGTCGTCTGTCGTTCAGCTCTCAGGAGACGCCTCCAGCTGCCGACTTCACCGAGCCTCAGATAGGCGAGGTGCAAAATATTATCAGCCCCAACACACTCAAGAAGGCGGTCTGTGAGCAGAACTTGGTCCCATTACAGGAGAAGAAGAAGGCACGCAAAAGAAAGACTAAGAAGGGTGTGAGCCAGCCGGCACCGAGTACGATCCGTGCTCAGGACGGGCCACCTTCACCTAAGGATATCTCGAGGAGGGTGCATGTGACGGGTAGGGCGATGCTACCGACGAATATGCTCAATGCTGCAACCGGTGCTATCTGGAGTCTGCATGATGTTGTTCTTTCTTTGGAGAAGCGGCGTCTCGAGAGAAGGATGTGGCATACCCGGTTTCGCGCCACGGTGCGGAGGGCAAGGGCTTTGTGGATAACTCCATCGGGCGTACAATCGTCCTGCGGTTTGATGACATCCACGCTATGTTGAACCTTCATCCGCTGCACTACACCTTCGTTCGGCTATTTTCGCTGAGTATGGAGATGCGGATCATTCGTGACAAGACCCCGGACATCGTGATAGTCGACCCCTTCTACATGCGTGCCAAGATCTTGGGTAGCGCTGTGGACCGGCAAGTCGCGAGTTCTTACCTCGAAGGCGTCATTCTGGCAAACCAAGACAAGGATAACTTCCTCGTGCCTTACTTTCCCGAGTAAGTCCTCCCCTCAACCGGCCCGTAACATATGGATTCTTAGATTCTGATCGTTTTTCTTTTAACATTCCGTGTTTTCTGCAGTGACACACATTGCACGCTCATCCTCCTAAGCCCCAAATATTCCATGGCCACGTATTTCGACCCAGACCGTCAGTCGAATGTAGACTACACAAATGTCAAGAAGGTTCTTGATGATGTTCTCCCCGGCTACGCCAAATCTGGAGGCACCTTCACCAAGCCTATTCGTAAGTACGGCAAGCACGTGTTCTCCCACAATACGACGTTCTGCTGCGTCAAGCAGCCGCCTGGCGGTCAGAAGGGTGCCTACTACGCCATCCATCACATGTGGGCGATCGTACGGGACCATCATCAACTTATGCTACCGAGTAAACTCAAAGATTGGGCAAAGAGCGTGTCGGCAATCCAGGACGCGGACATCAGACAAGAATCCTTTCGCATCCAGTTGAAGTTTGCGGAAATCATCCATCAAGATGTCCTTCGTACCTCGGGGCAGTTCTACCTCAGAAATCAACCGTCCAACAGTGACATCCACACAATGCTACAAATGCAGGCTGACAACGACCGTTATTTCATGACTCCCACAATAGACGGCGGCTTCATCCACGCTCCGGTCCCTTGAGTCGAGTCGAAAGCAGTGATGCTGTGTCTAGTTCTGAAACATTGATTGGCTCATGTTGTAATTAAACTTTAATGAACTTGTAGTATGTCTCTTTGGTTTCGAGAGTCGTTCAACTTAGATGTAATCGATGCTATTAATGTCTTGCTTTTCTCTTCCGATCGTTACATTGCATACTTATATATTGCTTATGTATTGTGCGTGAATTGGTACTAACATTTCGTTTGGCTAGTGCATAGCGATGCCGTCGTATGTAGTGTACAAGGGTAAGGTTCCTGAGTCTCGACGATCGGGAGGAGTGTCGGAGACAGGTTCACCGATTCAGCGATAACAGATTACAAAGGGTACACCACTAGGGCGAGGCGAATCTAGATCGCCGCTATCTAGCGGAGAGGGAGGGAGCGTTGGAGGAACCGGATGAAGACGAGTTTATCGTGATGATGCTCATCGTGATGACCGCAGCTCTCTTCTATGTGATGGTAGTTTAGATGATCGATATCGACTTGTAATGTGAAGACAAACTCGCTACTCGCGGTCTCGAGACTTGTAATATAATGTTCTATCTTTGTTCGGTCTTTTCAATTCGGAGACTAATATGATGAATTGTATTCGGAGACTAATATGATGAATTGTATTCAAAGACTAATCTTCTATTGTATTCGATGAATCTGTTGTTGATGTGTGCTGTCTATATTTTGTCCAATTATACATTTTGTAACCTGTGCAAAAAAACAGAAAATTAAAAAATAAAAAAAACCTAATATTCATACTAATGGCGCATCACATCACCGTGCGCCATTAGTATGCCAAAGGATACTAATGGCACATCATTAAACAGTGCGCCATTAGTATGCCGAAGTTACTAATGGCGCATCTTGTTGTTGTGCGCCATTAGTATGCCAAAGCACTGGTATACATGGCCCCGGAGGCATACTAATGGCGCACTCATCAGATATACTAATGGCGATCGTGGTCCGCCATTAGTATACCAGATACTAATGGCGCACCAGTGGTGCGCCATTAGTAAAATATACTAATGGCGTGACACTAATGGCGCACCACTAATGCGCCATTAATGGCCAAATTAGGTGCGCCATTAGTAGGCCTTTTCCTAGTAGTGCTTCTGACATTTAACCATCCAAGAACTTGAACTAGTTAATTCGACTATTGTAGTGGATTCAATACTAGTGATTTTAGTTGAACTAGTCAATTGGCCTCATCACGTGCAAACTTTAACCAGAGAAGAAAAACATAGATCGTGGTAATGCTGGAAGGAATCAATCAATCGGAAGCATCCAAATGACTGGAATATGGAGCGACAGGGGACAGAGGGAGCGGGAGTTCAGTTATATAGGCACGACTCACAGCTCATGACATGATACTAAGAGAGAACATCATAGAGACTCAAGATGATCCTAATATAAAGCTATTCAGACCATAACTTTCACATCATAGGGACACAACAGTGTATTACAACACTGTCCAGATATAAAAACTGAGTAACCAGCAAGCAATCAGATTGAGAACAAATCAGTTGGGGTTCTTAACTTTCAGTATGCAGTATATCTAAGAAGTCACACTATCTAAATGCCTAGAGGAAACAGATTCACAATACTAAGCAGGGGAGAAGCTACACAAGATACCTTGTCAACAGTCTTGTTCTGCCTGCAAACGATGTTTGCAGTTCCAATGTCTCCAGCAGTGGAGAACTTGACACCCTCCTTGGTGACAGAGATAATAACTGCAACGCACACAAGCCGTTGTCAGACTGGTAGAAACTGGTATTCAGCATATTTCTTTTACAGGAAATAGAGACGACAAGTGTAGCAGATTTCTTTTACTCGAAACTGGTATTCAGCATACCAGTATCACCGATGCTGCTGAGATCCTTGCAGATCCTCTTCGGCCTCCACCGATGCCAAAACTTCGGCCTCTTCTCGAATATCAGGTTCACCACCTTGTCCTGCAACCACACACCAACGCAACCCAGTCAGATCACACGCGCCAGGACCGAGAGATTCCAAGCAGGTGTTATTTCTGCCATTTATTAATTACACATGCAACACTTATATTCAGAGCACTACTAGTACTTGTTGTACCAGGAACAGGATGCGGTAGTGGAGCTTCAAGAAAAATATTTAGGGGCCAAAACAAAGAGGAAAACACCAATTGTTCACATTGAAGATTGAACACATATGTCATTCTAGCATATCCTTGAAGGAACAATTCTCATAACAGGAACACAAGAAAGGGATGTTGATTTTGATGAGAACTAAATCAGGGCACTACTAATGTTATTCTATTAACCGATACTCAAACATTGCTAGAACAAGAAGATTTGCAGAACATTTAAAAACAGCATTAAGTATTAATTTTCTGGGATGAATAGAACAAATTATACTGAAGTTACATTAGAGCCACAAAATTTAATACCAGGCAAACAATGATATAACTCAGCAGCTAGTTCCACAGTATATGCACATTGACATGTTATCACTCAGAGTATTCCCATGTGGTCAATCAATAACCACATGCCACGGACAAACTTGCTCAAAATAGAAATGATCCTCCCCGTGTACCTGGAGAGGCGGTGGTGTCGAGGGAGTAGTTGGCGAGGGGGACAACGAAAGACTTGATCCTCCCCATGCAGTACCTCGTCCTGCTCGCCATCTTGGACGTGCTCTGCAGAAAACGCCGCGCCATTGCTGATCAATCAATCTGCAGGACAGGGCAAGCAGCAGCATGCCAAACCAATTATGCAGTCAACCCTCTACTTATACAGCACCACAAACCAAACTTGAAATCACTTCAACAGTAAATCAAACCTGTTACTGATGCTAGTAACAAGAAGATGGACATATGTGTATATATACCAGTGTTGACGGGGCTAACGGTGGCCTGCTTGCAGAGGCTGTAGAGGCAGAGCTTCTCCTGGGAGTGCTCCTTCTTCTCCTAGGCGTGCTCCTCCTACAACAGCAGCAACAACAGGTCAAGAACAACAATAGAGTCATATGAGCTGCTGGGTTCATAGCATCAGTTTGACACCAACAACAGCAGAGATTAGAGTCATATGACAACAAAAACAACAACAAAAGTAGTTTGACAGTAGCAACAGCAGAAATAATGTCATAGTAGCAACAACAGTTTCACAACAGCAGTACTGGAGGGCACAAATGCCACTGGAGTAGTACTGAAGTACTACTGCTATCCAGGGTACATATGCCACAGACACAGAGCACTACAGCCACGTGAAATTATTTCAATTCAACTTCAATTCCACACAAACCAAAACATTTGATAGCTACCAGTTCCAGAATTTTATGAAAGCAGACAGTCTAAATTAGACACGAGCCTGAACACACTCAGGAGATCCTAATCGTCTAATCAATGTCCGAAGCTGCTTAACCTAAACAGAGCTCAAAGGGCCTAAAATTCGACATTCACAAGTGAAAATTGCACTTGATAAATCTTGTGGAGCCACCAATAATCAAACTGTTCATCGATTAGAGAGCAACATTCCAGCAGAGAAACCCTAACTCGACAACCATACTGTGTCACAAAAATTCACAGCAAACAGCGAAGTCAAGCAATACTCTGGATACAATTTCTATCCATGACTACACACAAACAAGTCATGCTCAACTCTCCTCAGCATCGATGGGGAGGGGGGTCCGTACCGGGGAGGTGCAGCTTCTGGGAGGGGACGAGGGCGTGGAGGAGGGTGCGCATGTGATGTGGCTGTACTGCTGGCCCTGGTACCTCTTCCCCTGGATTGTGTACCTCTCGTCCTGCACGTGGCCGGCCGCCACTTGGCAAATCAGTTAGGTCCACAGCCCCGAACGGGGGCGAATCGAATCGGATGGGGGCGGCAGGGGTGCTTACCAGGTTGCTGTAGTCGGCCTTCTTCCTCTCCATGGCGACCGGCAGTGGCGGCGGCGGCGGCAGCTTGTCTCAGTACGAAGCAAATGAACAGCACTCGTCATCCACCCGGCCTCACTGCCCCTCTCGAAGCCGAGCCTTGGAGCCTAGGAGGAAGGCGAGAGGAGAGGTGCATGGCAAGGGGAGAGGTCGGCGGTGGTGGGTGGGGGTGGCGGTGTTGCCTCGATCGGATCTGGGAGAAAGCTGAGACGAGGGAGAGGAAGGAGGGGTGCCTCGATCGGATCTGGGGAGGCCCATGCCTCGCGGGATGTGTGGGGACGAGGAGGCGTCAGGGTGCGCTGCTGCTGCGAGAGTGCTGCTGCGGGCCGGTGGTTGGATCGATGGAGGCCGGTGGATGGATGGTTGGATCAATGGAGGCCGGTGGATGGATGGTTGGATCGATGGAGGCTGGTGGTTGCAGGTGGCCTCGTTCCCGATGAGATCGAGCGGGGATGTGGCCATGGACGTGCGGTTTGGTTGGGTGGGGGAAGGGGAGGGGCGTGCGGGAGGCCATGGACGGCGGCCAGCTCCGCCGGAGGGAGGTGCCAGCGGCAATCTGGAAGGGAGGAGGCAGCTCTCTCTCCGTCAGGTGAAACAGCGAGGAGATGGATGGATGTGGGAAAGAATGAAGGCGAGGGCGTGGAGGGAAAATGACCAGCTAGGGTTTCGGGGTTGGTGTGGAAGGGTTGAGGACAACCGTTGGATCCACGAGCATCCGACGGCGTATGATGCACGATCCGCGTGAAACGTCTATGGACCAATCAGAATGCAGTATGGTGCTATGACCATCTAAATTGGTCATAGTTGTCTAAACATAATATGTTAAAATCATGTCAGGTATTTTATGACCTGAGAAATTTAAAAAGAAAATAGAAAACCTTCTCATTGTGTCACCAAAATGTGAACGAGTTTTCAGAAAAAATAACAAACATGAAAAAAGATAAATATCTTCAAAAAGGTGTAGTGAGAAATGATTTTGTTTTGCAAAAATAAACATTTTTCATTTTTCGAGAGCCCAAAATGAGTTTTTTTGTGAAGGACCTACCATATATTTGTTGCAAAATTGGACCTAATCAATTTTATAAAATACTAGGCCATAAATAATGCACAATTGACAAAATGGTTGGGTGTCAAAAGTTTTGATCCACCTCTGGTGAAAAAGACAAATTCTCGCCGATTCAGTTGGAAGCGGGTCAAATTTGAACTGCAGGTGCCTCATAGTTTGCTCTTTATTTTTTTACAAAAATCATTTCTAATTACATAAGTACCTATTTAATCAGAGAAACACCAAAAAATTCCAGGATTCAATCACTAGCTAGGAACGGTCATTCCGCCGTTTTGACCGCATTTTGAAACGGGCATAAAAAATTCAAAAAAAAAATCAAAAAATCGGAAAATCTTCGCATTGTTTCATCATATATGGCCAAGATACCAGCAAAAATATAAACTTGTAATACGGAAATTATTTTAAAAAAGTGTTCTGAGAAACGAGCTATCACGTGTGGAGATCAATGGCTTTCAAGCCAAATGATCAATCTTATGGCCACATTCATGGCATAGTTTGTTCAAATGATCTCATATTGTGCACAAGGGTGCATATTGAAATGGCAAACAATGTTGCCTAAGGACGTTTTCATTTTCTTTGGACGAAAAATTCATTTTCCATTTTCTGAGTGCCTGAAAGGAGGTTTTTTGTGAAGGACCTCCCAAATAATTGTTGAAAAATTGGACCAAATCATTTTTCTAAAATACTAGGCCATATTTAATTCACAATTGACCAAATGGTTGGGTGTAAAAAGTTTTGATCCACCTCTGGTTAAAAAGACAAATTTCCGCCGATTTAGGTGGAAGCGGGTCAAATTTGAACTGCATGTGCCTCATAGTTTGCTCTTTATTTTTTCCAAAAATCATTTCTAGGTACATAAGTATCTATTTAATCATAGAAACACCAAAAAAATTCCAAGATTCAACCACTAGCTAGGAACGGTCATTCCCGCCGTTTTGACCGCATTTTGAAACGGGCATAAAAATTCAAAAAAATGAAAAAATTGGGAAACCTTCGCATTGTGTCATCATATGTGACCAAGTTTCTAGGAAAAATAATAAATTGCAATACGTAAATTATTTTTAAAAAGTGTTCTAAAAAATGAGCTATCATGCGTGAAGATTCATGGCTTTCAAGCCAAATGATCAATCTTATGGCCACATTCATGGCATAGTTTGTTCAAATGATCTCATATTGTGCACAAGGGTGCATATTGGAATGGCAAACAATGTTTCCTAATGAAGTTTTCATTTTCTTTGGACGAAAAATTCATTTTCCATTTTCTGAGTGCCTGAAAGGAGGTTTTCTTGTGAAGGACCTCCCAAATAATTGTTGCAAAATTGGACCAAATCATTTTTATAAAATACTAGGCCATATTTAATGCAAAATTGACCAAATTGTTGGGTGTAAAAAGTTTTGATCCACCTCTGGTGAAAAAGACAAATTTCTGCCGATTCAGTAGGAAGCGGGTCAAATTTGAACTGCAGCTGCTTCATAGTTTGCTATTTATTTTTTCCAAAAATCATTTCTAGGTACATAAGTATCTATTTAATCATAGAAACACCAAAAAAATTCCAAGATTCAACCACTAGCTAGGAACGGTCATTCCCGCCGTTTTGACCGCATTTTGAAACGGGCATAAAAAATTCAAATAAATTCAAAAAATTGGGAAACCTTCGCATTGTGTCATCATATGTGACCAAGTTTCCAGGAAAAATAATAAACTTGTAATACAGAAGTTATTTTTAAAAAGTGTTCTAAAAAATGAGCTATCATGCGTGAAGATTCATGGCTTTCAAGCCAAATGATCAATCTTATGGCCACATTCAAGGCATAGTTTGTTCAAATGATCTCATATTGTGCACAAGGGTGCATCTTGGAATTTCAAACAATGCTGCTTAAGGGAGTTTTCATTTTCTTGGCACGGAAAATTCATTTTCTATTTTCTGAGTGCCTGAAATGAGTTTTTTTTGTCAAGGGCCTACCATATATTTGTTGCAAAATTGGACCAAATCAATTTTGTAAATACTAGGACATATTTAATGCACAATTGAAAAAAAATGGTTGGGTGTCAAAAGTTTTGATCCACCTCTGGTGAAAAAGACAAATTCCCGCCGATTCAGTAGGAAGCGGGTAAAATTTGAACTGCAGTTGCCTCATAGTTTGCTATTTATTTTTTTTCTAAAAATCATTTCTAGTTACATAAGTACCTATTTAATCATAAATACATGGTTTGGTGGCGATACGTCGAGGTTTGGACGGTGGCCGAGGGCCCCAACTCTGGAGCGCGTAAACTCGCATGCCTGCCGTGTGGTCACCGCGTGAACATGGCGTTGCCATGTGTTCTGGGTGGCCTAGGCATGTCTAGTGGGTTGGGCACTCCCCAGGTAGGTGCTAGGGAGAAAATCATAACATAAGATTCTCACAAGGATACCGATCGATGCTCAAACATGAATAAGCAGCCAAGTGTTTGATTAGCGGTACGGGAAATGCACATGGCTAATGGGCGTGAGTTTTGGCTGAGGATGATCAGTTACTAAGAAGACCGTCTTCACAAATTTTCAGCTCAAAAGGAGGAGCCTAGGTGGTATTTGCTTTGCAAAGTACCACACTGGACATAAATACAAATGTTGAAGCTGGGTTCAAAATAATGAATAGATTGAGATGGCATTTGGTGGAGGATGGTTATTTCGGCATAGGAAAGCACTGTAGAAAATGGATACCATTTGGACATGCCAAAGTGGTACTTCCTTCACAAAGTGTTTTTCTGAACAGAATAGGAAAATGAATATTTTTGAATTATTTTTGAACTAGGCAAGAAGGTTTTTTACATATTTGATGAAAATATGACCCAAAGAATTTATGAGATTTTTTTTGGAATTTTGGGAATGACAGAAATATAGGTTGCTTCACAACCTATGGCAAAAACTGCCACAAGGACATCACACATAGGCAAAACTAATGAGGTGGCGCCTAGTCATAGCAACCCATCACAATTTAGAAGGTTATGACCATCTATATTGGTCATGATCAGCTAGAAATAAGGCGGCAGACGTGTGCTATCTGCTTTATGACCATTTCGTGTAAGGAAATTACGACCTTTCTGACCAAAATGGTCGTTATAGTTTAGGGTTTGGAGCCCCCCGAACAGCTTTTGACCAATAGGTCTGAAATGATCATAGATCTTTGACCAATTCTTCCAGGGTCAATGACATAAGGTCACTAGTTGACATATTTCTTGTAGTGTCCTTGAGTCTCCCCCTCGCTTCCCTCCACTCCCCCTCGCCCTCTCGGCCTCCCTTCCTCCTCTAGATCTGCCTCCCCGAGCGCGGCCGCCGCGCGCCACCGCGACCACCGATCGCCCCGTGCTCCATCGTCGTGCCTAGGAGCTGCGCCGAGCTCCGCTACATCATCTTGGAGGAGCCGTTCGAGATGGAGATCCCCGTGGTGCCCGATCCATCCTCTTCTTCCCCGACGCCGACCGCATCCGTCGCCCCCACAGCTCCAGCGCCTCCTAGACACCTCCCCCGAGCTCGCCTTTGCACAACTACAGGGCCCGGTGAGGCCACCTCGTCCGATTCCCTTCGATCCCCCTTTGATTCTTCCTCTGATTTAGGCTGTATTTCGCCGCTAGACGCCGCGCCCCCACTCGCTGCTACCGTCTGCCGTCGCCGCGGCAACCGTCGCCGCGCGCCATGTTCGCCCCTGCTCACCGGCTGCGCCTGCGCCGCCCGCTTGCCGGTCGTCGCCCGTCCTGGGTGGAGACGTCCCATCACCATCCACGTGCGCCCTGCTACGCCTGACGCCGTCCGCACCCGCCGCTGCCTGGCGCGGCTCTCCCTGAGCTCGACCATGTTGGTGCCGTGATGCGCGTGCGCTTGCTCGGCTGCTGCTTTGCGGTTGCTGATGCACTGCCGATGCTCGTCCTGCTGCTGTGCTGCTTGTTGATTAGCCGCTGCTCCGCTACTAATTGCTACTGCTGCTGCCGAGCCATGCTGTTGCCTTCTTGCTACTGCTGTTTCTTGCTACTGCTGCCGCTGCATAGCTACCGCCGTCGCTGTTGTTTCCTTAACTGCTGCCGCTATTGTTTGCTGGTCGCTCTGGCTCGTAGCTACAAAGTTGTTTGCGGAAGAAACAACTGACGAAACTGAACTGTGAAGAAACCCACGAGACTACCAGAGAGCTTGCCCCGTCCAAGCTTGGTCATGTGCTATGTGTGCGTTTGTGTGCACACCCGTGAGGCTGGCCGTGCAACCAGGCCAACACTTGTTTATTAGAGCTAGGTTAGTTGGTGCTAAATTAGTCTGGTAACAGATGACATTTGGTCCCCCATTAATTAGGTTTGTTTTATTTATTTGTTTATAGGTATAGCATATGACATGTGGACCCACATGCACCGTTCACTTTTTGACCCATTCAACCTTGACTTGTTGACTTTGACCGGCCCCACCTGTCATACCCCCTATGTGGGTACACTCAGTGTACCCATGGCAAATTGCAGTTTATTATCGAATTAATATTAAGTCCAGAAAATTATTTAATTTTGGAAATTCATATAAATTAAACTGTAACTCGGATGAAAATGTTTTCTACATGAAAGTTGCTCAGAAAAATGAGACGAATCCGAGTACATGGTCCATTTACCTGTCAGATGCCTCTAACTATATGAACATGGAACATTTCCCCCTCCGGTCATTTGTCTGGCACAGGTCTGGAAGAGGGAAAACATTCCCGGTTGAATTCCCCCTTCACCTATTCATGTAGACATACGTTAGGTCACACCCGTCATATTACCATGCTTTGTTTGCTTTATATTAATTGTTTCTTCCCCCTCTTCTCTCCGGTAGACCGCGAGACCGATGCTGCCCCTGTGATCGACTACGTCTCCGACGCCCCTTTTTCCTTTTCAGTGGAGCTTCCAGTCAAGCCCCCCCTTTGATCATCCCGATATCGCCCATTCCATTCTCTCATGCTTCAGTAGATATTGCTACTGTAATTGTTTGCTTCTATTCAGATGCATAGCCTGCTTTTGTATCTGCTATTGTACCTTACCTGCTTGTCCTAAACTGCTTATATTAGTATAGGTTGGTTAGTGATCCATCAGTGACCCCCACCTTGTCCTTGTTGGCCCTGCTTCATCATCGAAGACCCGATCAACGGGATCGAATACCAGGCCCCGACACTGCACATCACTTTCCCCTTAGTTGCTCAACACTACTGGGTTACTATCGAGTGCCGAGGGTGAGACCTCATCAACACTTCTGATGTTAACCCTATAGTGTAGCTATTCGGTTGTGGTCATCGAGGGTGATTCCGCCTTAACCACTTCCGATACGACTCTGTCGTGCAACCCCTCAAGTGTGAACCTCGAGGGTGGTTCCTCTTACGTTCACCTTGATGATTACACTGAGTGGAATCCATCGAACACTACTAGGGAAAAGCCTAGCAGCAGCGCAGGTTTTAGGCCTATTAGTAGCGCGGGAAGGAGCGCTACTGATAAGGCGCTACATCTAAAGCTTAGCAATAGCGCGCCTAGATCCACGCTACTGCTAAATTGACTTAGTAGTAGTGCTTCTTCAGAACATTGCTACTGGTAATTAGTAGTAGCGCTTCTCCTTTCCCGCGCTACAACTATTATTTAGTATTTTATTTCTTTTTTATTTCATGTTGTATTCATACACCTTTACACAAGTTTTCATAAAACAGGAATTTAGAGATTGTTTTTACATCATAATGAGTTATTACATCACGGGGTGAAAGAACCGTGGACTAGTTTCAAGTGGATGTCCATCCACTTGAAACTAATCCGCGGTTCTTTCACCCAATGATATAATAATATCATCATCATCATCATATCATTAGCAACTTATCATTATAATACATCATTGTCATATAACACCTCCTCAAGATCATCGTTTTCATCAATGACATCACATAGCAAATTGGTCACTAGTCGTAATCACAAGTACTCCTCATTATCAACTCTAACACATTACCACATAATAAACATATTGTACCTCATAGGACCTACTACATTCGATTAAGACCTACTACATTTTCTAAGGTAAAATAGCAAAAAACAAGATAACCCCTGACTCTCCATTATGGAGAATGGAGATTAGCATGTCTCCAATTCTTGCCTTTGGCTGAATGTTACTTCCAAGAACCTCCTTGCGGATGTCTATACATTTCTTCCATTCTTTGATGAACATATGTTCACCGGTTTTAGAAATCCGATATGCACAGGTGAGCTCCCTAGATTTACCTGGCAGTATGTTCAGAACTGAGAGGCGACCATTCAGAGACATCAGATGAGGCACACAATCCATCGGGAGTTTCTGTTGAAAAACATAATAATAACTTCGTAATTAGCAATGATGTACTAGTTTTAGAAGTATGCAAAAGATGCACGAATGTCGTAATATTAAAAAATCTTACCAGGGTATCTCCAGAGAATTTACCGTGGTTCAACACATGCACTAGTGGCATGTATTTACCATAATTTGGAGGAGTTCGATAATAGTTATTGTAATTCTCAAGATGATTTTTCTCCTTATACGTTAATTCGGTGCCATCGGTGTAGTGGGTTTTATCTACCATCTTCTGCACAGTCTTTGAAGAATCAAAATAAGCTGTCAATGGAAATAAGCTATCAACTATTTTGAAATAAACAATATAAATTAGTTAATAACTATGTTTGAGAAACTCACATAGCGGTACAATCGGAAGCGTATCAACAAGGACCCAAATGTCCATATTGTCTTGCTCGATGTCAGGATCACCAAGATCCATAGTGACAATCATACCCTCATAAAAACCAAAATGGGTTACGCTTTGAGCATTGCACAGATTTACTTCAAAATCCATATCATGATGGGTCCTTAGGTGTATTTTCTGTGTTTCGAAATTTTCATGGTCTTCAAAACCCATCCTCTCCAAGACATAGCGTCTTGCATGGAATGGGATAATCTAGACGAATTGTAAAATATGAAAATTAGACGTTGAAATAGTTGAAGTCATGCTTAATTACGAAAAAAACACTTGTCGTTGTTCCGTACCGTTTCACAATCGAAGGTCTCCTCGAGCTTAATGCTGAAGCGCCGATCTTCGTCCAGCTCAACGAACCTGTCGCACATACCTCAATCGTCGTGGCACCAGCTACACTCCCCCGGGAGACTGTCATCGTCCGAGGATGACATTTCCTACGTTCATAATTCAAAGATTAAACTTGTACATATTCTAGCACAAGTCATGCCAGAATTCACGAAAAAAATCCGATATGACCTTTGCTAAAAGGACATATCGGCGCTGAAATTTGCGGAGCGGTAATTAATCAACACTCCGACAAAACATAGGCCACTCGAGATGTAAACTGAACATGAGCGACCACTTGGGCAACCACATATCCTATTTGAGCAACAACACAAGATATACAAGGATATTTGGCTGGTCGACCTCGATGTCGGAGGGTCGGTGGCTGAGACGACGGCGGGGATGTCGGAGGGGGTCGGTGACGGGGACGACGGTGGTCACCTGAAACCGTATAAGTTATCACTAATACATCCCGAATAATTGCTTAAACTAAAAAATAACAACAAATATGACATGTTCAACTAGTTTTATTAATTCAACTAGTTCTTACTAAATATAAACTTACTATAAATAGAAAAAAACTAGTTCTTTCTAAAAATAAAGTAGTTCAACTAGTTATATTAACTATCTTACTAAAAATACATTAGTTCTATTAATTCAACTAGTTCAACTAGTTTATTAATTTACTTACTAAACTAGTTCAACTACAACTACTATTAATCATACTGCCCTAGTTAACTAGGACCATCACTACTAGTAATTAACATCTACTACTACTAAAAACCTAGTACTAACTAAGCAACATCTAGTACTACCTATGAACCCTAAATTAACATCTACTACTACTAAATCTAGTACTAACTAGTGGCAGGGGGTCGGGGTGACGGAGAGGTAGCTAGGGGCGGCGAGGTCGAGGGCGGTGGGAGGAGGGCTGCCGGCGGAGGAGGAGGAGGCGGAAAGTGAGGGGAGGAGGCGGTGGAGGAGGAAGGGGCGGCCATAGGCGGAGGGAGGATGTGCGAGGAGGAGGGAGAAGGGACGAAAGGAGGGGAGTACCTCGGCGGCGGACGGACGAAGGCGGCGGCAGCGGCAACGCACGACGACGGTTATCGGCACGCGGGCGAGAGTGAGAGTGTGAGTGAGGGCCGGTCGTGCGCGTGGGGATAAGGTAGGGATAGTTGTAGCGCGTTTGCCAAAGCGCTGCAATATCTGAATAGCGATGGCGCTTTGCATATAACCCGCTACTACTAAGTGTAACTATACAAAAAATACGTCAATGCAAAAATACATTGGCCATCAATGATCTTTTTGTGTACAATCTGAATATTCAATATGAGTCTACCGGAGAGGACTCATATTGCAGCCACAAATTTTACACATAGAGTTCAGTGAAGACCAACTGGTTGTGGTAGTTTCAGAAATAACATATTTAAGGTGGTAAACACCCTGTTCACGGAGCGAGATGGGACTAAACTTGTGGGCTCATCTTAGTAGTAGCGGTTTTCTTCGAAGCGCGCTGCTGCTAACTTCTATAGTAGTAGCACGGTTCAGTATAGGGCGCTACTGCTAGAACTAGAGGGAGGGGGGCAAGGTCATGGCAATAATAGCAGTAGCACGGTTTGTGGTGGACGCGCTACTGCTATTTTCCTTTCAGCAGCGCGTTTTGATATCACACGCTGCTGCTAAATAGCAGTAGCGTGGTATTTTGAGGAGCGCTGCTGGTAAGATTCCGTGTATAGGCTTTTCCCTAGTAGTGGAGGGTGGTTCCTCAGGGTTCCCCATGGTGTTAGACACATAGTTACTATGGTTACTATGACTTTACACTGAACCATGTTACTAAAGACGGGTCGGCCCTGAGGGGTACCCGCGCGAGCTTAATTGCGAGTGATATGGAGTCAGATTGACCTGGAAGGTCCCCGCGAGATAAGTACGAGGCGTGGCCGAGAATTCTTAGCCCTTGCCGCAAGTCCTCGAGACGGGGCGATGGGGTCACATCTTTCGTGAGTCTCTGCTTGTTACCGCGCGTTCCTATTCCACTATGATTTGGATATTTGATCCGAGGGGCATATGGCCTGATAGCACTAACCATCACGTGGGCATAGTATGGGCGTTCTGCATTGTATACAGCAGCCGAAGCTTATTAGACGTCAGCGACTAAGCGGCGCGTGCCGGGTTGGACTGCGTAAGCACCTGCGTTTTTAAGGAGGTAGCTAGGTCTGCTCACCGACCACGTACACAACATGTAGGAGTGCAAATGGCGATGGGCCCGTGACCCCTGCGCACTTAGGATGTAGACCGGCGTGCTAACCTCTCTATTAAGCCTAGGTCGGGTTGCGGCGTATTGTTTGGCTGAGGCCGGGCATGACCCAGGAAAGTGTGTCCGGCCGGAGTTAATCGAGCGCGGTGGGTAAGTTGGTGCACCCCTGCAGGGAAGAAAACATCTATCGTTAGCCTGTCCTACGGTAGCGAACACTCGGAGTTGTATCTCGATTGATACAACTAGAACTGGATGCTGAGGCATGAACTGGATATGTGGCTCCGGGAGTCGAGAAAGGATCCCGGGGCGTTGACAACAACATAAATATGACTTATGTTATACTACTCTACTCCCTCCTCTTGCTGCAAGACAGTGGTTTCTAGAAGATGCTAGTCTTCGATAGGTCTAGCTTCTCCCCCTCTTATTCTGGCATTCTGCAGTTAGTCCACAGATACTACCCCCTTTCATTGATACTGATGGATAAGTAGTGTAGATCCTTGCTTGCGAGTACTTTGGATGTGTACTCACGGTTGCTTTGCTACCCCTTTTCCCCCTTCTTTCTTCTTTCTGGTTGTTGCAATCAGATGGTGGAGTCCAGGAGCCAGATGCCACCTTTGACGACTGCTACTACCCCGAGGGTGCCTACTACCACGTGACAGATGCCGACGACCAGGAATAGTTAGGATGCTCCCAGGTAGGAGGCCTTGCCTTTTCGATCGATATTGCTTTTGTGCTAGCCTTCTTAAGGCAAACTTGTTTAAATCATGTATGTACTCAGATATTGTTGCTTCCACTGACTCATTTGTATTCGAGCCCTCGAGGCCCCTGGCTTGTAATATAAAGTTTGTGTTATTTTAAATTGTGTATAGAGTTGTGCTGTGATATCTTCCCATGAGTCCCTGATCTTGATCGTACACATTTGCGTGTATGATTAGTGTATGATTGAATCGGGGGTGTCACAAGTTGCTATCAGAGCCGACTGCCTGTAGGTAGCCCCCTTTTCCAACTCCTTGGTCGAAGTTGAGTCTAGTCACTACAAAACTTTTACTAACATGGATGTGTGTCTTACGGGCCCACGTCGCCATTGGGTGGTATTAGGATCTTTTACTCCTCGTTTATACTCTGGGACCCTTATCTCTCTTCTATTCCGGTTAAAGATTTTACTAACTCTAACCTTAGGTTCTTGTAACTACTTCCTCCCGGAGAGCCCCTCATTCTAGATGGTCGCTTGGTGCACCAGAAGATTCCGAAGATACTCTTCAATGTTTTCCCGAGACCCTTGTGCCCTTAGCCATTGCAATTACCTACCATCGATAAATCCCCATGGATAGCTACATACACTTGCCGACCATACCTTCTTTTCCAATTTCTCTTGTTACTACAAGATACCTTGAAATACTTTGCGATTTTTCCGAGAATCTTTTGCGCCTGCTGCCTTGCAGCTTCTTTTCTGCCTGAATACCCCTACGAATAATTCCTCACACTTATCGGGGATTTGTTCATCCCCAGTTGATCATATGTCTCACAAAATTCTTTGAATGAAATTCGATCTCCCGGTGATCCTCTGCAGCCTAGTGCTCCCGAAAGTCTTGTCTGCCTGCATTATGGTTAAATCCATATGTCTGGCAATATTCATTGACATCCTTTGTCATTGTCATCCTGAGCCTATTGATTCAATATGTTGCGTTGCTCGCAATCATCAGCCAAACCCTGAAATTTGACCTTCCTACTCATATGTCATTTTGGACATGAGTTGGATCTCGGCCAATCATGTTGTAATTGATTGTCCACCTAGTTCCCTTCAACTTGAACATCGAAATTATTCAGCTGATTCTATAATCCGATGCCTTTGCACTATTTCTTGTTCTAGTTGAGCATTGTTACTCACATCAGATTCTTTGTGGTTAGCCATATCCTTTGGTGGATTATTATCTGACCGTGCCTATTCTCAAATCCTTGAGTTCCTCCCCTGATACATAATGCCTTTGATAAATTGTATCCTCTGCTTATTGTCAACCATGCTCTGCTATTGAGCTGATGTTATATGCTCTGGAACTTAGTGGTATATGTTCCTAAGATACCCCTACGGGTTGAATCTATGCCTTCCCTAATCCGACTGAACTCGAAAGGGATGTGAGTTATACTCTTCTGGTGCTTCACCAGATAAATCTTTCAAACTACAAATTCTTCGAAAACAAGGAGTGAATGAAAGGTTATGCATTGAAGAAGTGGGAGTCGACCTTGAACCTTAGTGTCCATGCCCATGGGCCCGATGTAGAACTTATCATGGAAGCTGCTCGTAAAAACAATTACCCCTTGTTATAAGTTCATCTTGTATCGGTGATTTGATCATTCATAACCGTGGTTCCGACCATAGTTTCTCCTTAATTCCATTTCCCAGACAAGTTAAAATACTTGTCTCCTGCAAGTCATCTCACCTGTCCAACCTCTAATTTGACCCACCTTCAAGTATTGCCTCATGTTATCTCGAGGATATTGTGTCATTGCACTACCTCTTGTAAATTCTAAATTGAAGTGATACTCTGTCACATCATTCCTAGCCTGATTGGCTACATCATTATCGTCCTAAATTTTAACTGCCCTACCTGGTCCTTCCCGGAGCACAATTTTTCAATGATGACCTAAGCTTACGTCGCTCTTCCCCGTTTATCATTTCGCCTTGAACAACAATCTTGATTTCGAGTTTGCGTCGTACCTGTGGTTCCAATAACTTTTCGCTTCATCATTCCTTTGACTTGATGTCATCACCGATCGATTACATCTTCCTGAAATCTCTCGACAATTGTGTCGTGCTCGTCAACATTCTAAGCTCTTCCAGCATATCAATCGAATTCGTGATGAGAACTACCATCCTTGACCTTCGATGATTTGAGTTATCATCGACAACTCCCTTGTCTTCTTTCCAACACATGTTCATGAAGGAAATATGCCCTAGAGGCAATAATAAAGTTATTATTTATTTCCTTATTTCATGATAAATGTTTATTATTCATGCTAGAATTGTATTAACCGGAAACATAATACATGTGTGAATACATAGACAAACATAGTGTCACTAGTATGCCTCTACTTGACTAGCTCGTGAATCAAAGATGGTTAAGTTTCCTAGCCATAGACATGAGTTGTCATTTGATTAACGGGATCACATCATTAGGAGAATGATGTGATTGACTTGACCCATTCCGTTAGCTTAGCACTTGATCGTTTAGTATGTCGCTATTGCTTTCTTCATGACTTGTACATGTTCCTATGACTATGAGATTATGCAACTCCCGTTTACCGGAGGAACACTTTGTGGGCTACCAAACGTCACAACGTATCGGGTGATTATAAAGGAGCTCTCTGGTGTCTCGAAGGTACATGTTGAGTTGGCGTATTTCGAGATTAGGATTTGACACTCCGATTGTCGGAGAGGTATCTCTGGGCCCTCTCGGTAATGCACATCACTATAAGCCTTGCAAGCAATGTAGCTAATGAGTTAGTTACGGGATTATGCATTACGTAACGAGTAAAGAGACTTGCCGGTAACGAGATTGAACTAGGTATTGGGATACCGACGATCGAATCTCGGGCAAGTAACATACCGATGTAAAAGGGAACAACGTATGCTGTTATGCGGTTTGACCGATAAAAATCTTTGTAGAATATGTAGGAGCCAATATGAGCATCTAGGTTTCGCTATTGGTTATTGACTGGAAACGTGTCTCGGTCATGTCTACATTGTTCTCGAACCCGTAGGGTCCGCAACAAGGTTTCGATCTGATTATATTATGAGTTTATGAGTTTTGATGTACCGAAGGAGTTTGGAGTCCCGGATGAGATCGGGGACATGACGAGGAGTCTCTAAATTGCCGAGACGTAAAGATCGATATATTGGACGACTATATTCATGCTTCGGAAAGGTTCCGAGTGATTCGGGTATTTATCGGAGTACTGGAGAGTTACGGGAATTTGCCGGGGAGAAGTATTGGGCCTTATTGGGCCATACGGGAAAGAGAGACAGGCTACCTAGGGCAGGCCGCGCACCCCCCAAGGCCCAGTCCGAATTGGACTAGGGGGAGGGGCTGCGCCCACTCCTTCCTTCCCTTCTTTCTTCCCCTTCCTTCTCTCCTACTCCTACTAGGAAAGGAGGAGTCCCACTCCCGGTGGGAGTAGGACTCCCTCCTTGGCGCGCCCTCCTCCTTGGCCGGCCGCCTCCCCCTAGCTCCTTTATATATGGGGGTAGGGGGCACCCCATAGAGACAACAATTGATTTCTTGATCTCTTAGCCGTGTACGGTGCCCCCCTCCACCATAGTCCTCCTCGATAATATTGTAGCGGTGCTTAGGCGAAGCCCTGCGACGGTAGAACATCAAGATCGTAACCACGCCGTCGTGCTGACGGAACTCTCCCTCGACACTCGGCTGGATCGGAGGTCGACGGACGTCATCGAGCTGAACGTGTGCTAGAACTCGGAGGTGCCGTAGTTTCGGTGCTTGACCGGTCGGGCCGTGAAGACGTATGACTACATCAACCGCGTTGTTCTAATGCTTCCGTTTTCGGTCTACGAGGGTACGTGGACACACTCTCCCCTCTCATTGCTATGCATCACCATGATCTTGCGTGTGCGTAGGAATTTTTTTGAAATTACTACGTTCCCCAACAGTGGCATCAGAGCCTAGTTTTATGCGTAGATGTCATATGCACGAGTAGAGCACAAGTGAATTATGGGCGATACAAGTCATACTGCTTACCAGCATGTCATACTTTGGTTCAGCGGTATTGTGAGATGAAGCGGCCCGGACCGACATTACGCGTATGCTTACGCGAGACTGGTTTCACCGTTACGAGCACTTGTTGCTTAAAGGTGACTGGCGGGTGTCTGTCTCTCTCACTTTAGTTGAACCGAGTGTGGCTACGCCCGGTCCTGGTGAAGGTTAAAACAGCACTAACTTGATGAACTATCGTTGTGGTTTTGATGCGTAGGTAAGAACGGTTCTTGCTCAGCCCGTAGCAGCCACGTAAAATTTGCAACAACAAAGTAGAGAACGTCTAACTTGTTTTTGTAGGGCATGTTGTGATGTGATATGGTCAAGGCGTGATGCTATATTTTATTGTATGAGATGATCATGTTTTGTAACCGAAGTTATCGGCAACTGGCAGGAGCCATATGGTTGTTGCTTTATTCTATGAAATGCAAACGCCCTATAATTGCTTTACTTTGTCACTAAGCGGTAGCGATAGTCGTAGAAGCAATAGATGGCGTAACGACAACGATGCTGCGATGGAGATCAAGGTGTCGCACCGGTGATGATGGTGATCACGATGGTGCTTCGGAGATGGAGATCACAAGCACAAGATGATGATGACCATATCATATCACTTATATTGATTGCATGTGATATTTATCCTTTATGCATCTTATCTTGCTTTGATTGACGGTAGCATTTTAAGATGATCTCTCACCAAAATTATGAAGAAGTGTTCTCCCTGAGTATGCACCATTGCAAAAGTTATTCGTGCTGAGACACCACGTGATGATCGGGTGTGATAGGCTCTACGTTCAAATACAACGGGTGCAAAACAGTTGCACACGCAGAATACTCAGCACTAGTGCAGAACCGGGCAATAGCACCGGTTCGTAAGGCCCTTTAGTGCCAGTTACATAATCGGCACTAAATTGTGGTCACTAAAGGCCCCCCCCTTTAGTACCGGTTCAGCACGAACCGGTGCTAAAGGGCAACCACGTGGCACGAGCCAGCTCCGGGGGCCTGGAGCCCTTTAGTACCGGTTGGTAAGACCAACCGGTACTATAAGGTTTGGGGGGTTTTAGTTTTATGATTTCTTTTTCATTTAATTTTGTGTTTCCATTTTAATTCTTTTTTGTTTGCTGGTATTTTACGATACTACACATTGTACACGTTATGCATATATATATATATATAAATAGAATTTCTAGTAGAGCCAATCATCGAGTTCAACATGATTGTCATGATATTATAATTAAGTGTTCATATATAACACCACAAAAGCAAATCACTTAAGTTCAGAACGAAGAACACAGACATGAAAGGACAAGTACTAATTAAGAGCAGCATGAAGAACTAGCTGAATCACTCCTGCTAGCTACTCTCTCTGTGGTAAAATAGCATAGAACATGTATAGCTCTCCTGATTGATCATACTGGAGCATGCCGATGAACCTGTCTCATAATCATGGGCTGCGCTTCTCATTGCTGCCCCCTAGTACTTCTCTGCGATCATTAACAATTTTCCTCCAATCTTTCACTATTAAGCATTCATCGCTTCTAGAAATCCTGAATGCATTCATGTGCAATGCATGATATCTTGGGCATAAGCTAACAATTGACATCTGACCTTTAGTCTCGATCCCCTGAGGCACAACTGTCATCGGAGTCCTGTTGAAGAACATCGTATAGTACTTAATTAATATACTTAGCAATGAAAGTTTAGCAAAAAAAATATGTATGCAAAATATGTACTGAGGACAAATAGTAAATATCTTACCATCATTCCTAAATAGATGTGGCCGTAGTTCAATACCATCACTATTGGTCGCACATTTTGAGTACTAACATTTCTAAGTGCAGGAAGAAAATTTGTCTTGACAAGATGAAGATCCTCAAGCCATGAAACATAATGACTTATCTCCTCGCAGTTTAGTTCAGCTCGGACGGTAGTAGGTCCCGTCTACCAAGCCACGGACATGTTTGGTTGAATGGAGATAAGCTGTCAATAGAAATTAGTTGTCAATTATTTTGAAATAAGCAATATCAAAGACAAAAACATACTTGAGAAGAACTCACATAATGGTAGAGCTGGAGGCGTCTGCACATCGACCCATATGTCTCTGTTACCTTCAATATCATCTTCCGGACGAATATCAAAGGTGATAACCATACCAGGCTCAAATGCATAAGCCTTGCATAGTGGTTGCCAAGTTTTGCATTCAAAATAGGTGTACGTGTGTATTGTATACTTTGGCGTTGAAAGTATAACAATCATGCTCGGTTTTCGAGTAAGCTCTCTTTACCTCCATAGTTTCCATATCTTTGAAACCTATCTTATCCAAGACAAAAATTCTTGCATGGCAGGGGATGCGCTAGTAGAATAGTGAAAATTAAAAATTATATGTCAGGCAAATGAAGCATATATAAGTCATGCTTAATTATGAAAACAGACTTGTCATTGTGACTTACTGTATCGAATTCGAAAGTCTCATCCAGATTGATGCTGAATCGCCTACCATCAACAAGGAAATTTCTGTCGCACTGGCCGCGCTGGTCTTCACGGTATTGGCACATAATGAAATTTTTTCCATCGTCAGACGACATTTCCTATGTTCATATCAGGCGAAACATTAAACACTGACTAATTCAATTAATTCAACTACTTCTATTAATTCAACTAAGCATTTACTAAAAATAAACTAGTTATATTAATTCAATTAGTTCAAAGTAAGCATTTACTAAAAATAAACTAGTTCTATATATTAATTCAACTAGTTCAACTAAACATTTACTAAAAATAAACTAGTTATATTAATTCAACTAGTTCCAAGTAAGCATTTACTAAAAATAAACTAGTTCTAGATATTAATTCACCTAGTTCAACTAAGCATTTACTAAAAATAAACTAGTTATATTAATTCAACTAGTTCAAAGTAAGCATTTACTAAAAATAAACTAGTTCTATATATTAATTCAACTAGTTCAACTAAGTATTTACTAAAAATAAACTAGTTATATTAATTCAACTAGTTCAACTAAGCATTTACTAAAAATAAACTAGTTCCATATATTAATTCAACAAGTTCAACTAAGCATTTTCTAAAAATAAACTAGTTCTATATATTAATTCAACTAGTTCAACTAAGCATTATATTTACTAAAACTAAACTAGTTATTATATTAATTCAGCTAGTTCAACTAAGCATTTACTAAAAATAAACTAGTTATATATATTAATTCAACTAGTTCAACTAAGCATTTACTAAAAATAAACTAGTTATAGTAATTCAATTAGTTCAACTAAGCATTTACTAAAAATAAACTAGTTTGTTCTATATATTAATTCAACTAGTTCAACTAAACATTAACATATTTCTAATTCATCGATGATAACATTTCTAACATTCTAAAAATAAACTAGATTGTTCTAATTCATCTAAACATTATAGAAAACAGAAAATAAGTAAAAACATATGTGTGTGTGTAGTACGTGTGTGTGTGTATGTGTGTACGTACATGTGTAGTGTACATGTACTATGTGTGTGTGTGTGTGTTTGTGTGTGTCTGTGTGTATGTGTGTGTGTGTAGTGTGTGTGTGTGTGTGTCTGTGTGTGTGTAGTGTGTGTGTGTGTGTGTATATATGTGTGTATGCGTGTGTGTATGTATGGAGTGGGCCGGGCATGCGCGTACGGGTGGCGGGGGCAGCGACGACGGGGTGGCGGGGCGGGGGCGGCGACGAGGGGGCGGCGGCGGGGACCGCGACGACATGGGCGGCGGCGGCGGGATCGATGGCGACGAGACGGGCGCGGCGGGCGGCGGATGCGGCGCATTGACGGCAATTTATGGGCGGCGAGGCGGCGAGGCGACGCACGGCGGCGTCGTCGTCGTCGGAGACGATAGATCGAGAGGACTCTCGCGAGAAGTGGAACAGAAGTGGCGACGATAACTGATTTTTCATAAGTGTAGTATATATAGGGGGAGCCTTTAGTACCGGTTGGAGCCACCAACCGGTACTAAAGGCCAATTTTGGCCAGCCCAAGCGGCGGGAAACGAGGGCCTTTAGTACCGGTTGGTGGCTCCAACCGGTACTAAAGGCAACATTAGTACCGGTTGGAGCCACCAACCGGTACTAATGGCGATCTTATTGCCACCGCATGATCGCTTATGTTTAGTC
The DNA here is from genome assembly GCA_021437245.1 of Aegilops speltoides. Lineage (NCBI taxonomy): Eukaryota > Viridiplantae > Streptophyta > Magnoliopsida > Poales > Poaceae > Aegilops > Aegilops speltoides. The sequence continues at coordinate 532,753,465 of CM038147.1, read as the reverse complement.
CCACCTCGCCGAGCGAAGGGCGGCAGACTGGTTTATAAACCCGATCGCGGCGCCCTTCAACTCTCTCTTTAGCGAGCTTACGGGCCTAACTAGGGCGCTACCTGTGAGCTGTTGGCCCTCTTGGGCATGTATTTGCACACCAAGGTTTGGCGGGCCACAGGCGGCGGCCTTCAACATTTCTTTATAATTTTTTCTTTTCTGCATTATTTATTTTCTTCTATTTATTTTTGAGTAATTTTTTGCCGTATTTAGTTTCTTTGTGAATATTTTTGCTTTATATAATTTTTTTTCTTTTCTGCATTATTTATTTTCTTCTATTTATTTTTGAGTAATTTTTTTTATATAGTTATTTATTTTCGCATTATTTATTTTCTTCTATTTATTTCGAGTAGTTTTTTGCGTATTTAGTTTCTTTGTGAATATTTTTGCTTTATATAATATTTTTCTTTTCTGCATTATTTATTTTCTTCTATTTATTTTCGAGTAATTTTTTATATAGTTATTTCTTTTACGCTTTATTTTTTCTTCTATTTATTTACGAGTAGTTTTTTTTGCGTATTTAGTTTCTTTGTGAATATTTTTGCTTTATATAATTTTTTTTCTTTTCTGCATTATTTATTTTCTTATTCCTCTTCTCCTCCTTCTCCTTCTTCTTCTTCTTCTTCTTCTTCTTCTTCTTCTCCTTCTTCTTCTTCTTCTTCTTCTTCTTCTTCTTCTTCTTCTTCTCCTTCTTCTTCCTCTTCTTCATCCTCCTCTTCTTCTTCTTCTTCTTCTTCTTCTTCTTCTTCTTCTTCTTCTTCTTCTTCTTCTTCTTCTTCTTCTTCTCCTTCTTGTTCTCCTTCTTCTCCTTCTTCTTCTTCTCCTTCTTCCTCCTCTTCTTCTTCCTCCTCCTCCTCCTCCTCTTCTTCTTCTTCTTCTTCTTCTTCTTCTTCTTCTTCTTCTTCTTCTTCTTCTTCTTCTTCTTCTTCTTCTTCTTCTCCTTCTTCTTCCTCTTCTTCTTCTTCCTCTTCTTCTCCTTCTTCTTCTTCCTGTTCAGAGTTCATTTTGTGAGTAGTTTTTCATATAGTTTGCCAAAATTCAACATTTTCAGAGTTCATTTTGTAGTGATTTTCAATTTCATGGTCATTTTGTAAACGATTGAAAAATAGCAAATATAATTTTTTTCCTTTTACGCTTTATTTTTTCTTCTATTTATTTCGAGTAGTTTTTCTTTTACGCTATATTTATTTTCTTCTATTTATTTCTGAGTAGTTTTTTTATTTTGTTTTTTTCTTTTCTGCTATAGTTTTTCTTCTTTTCTGCTATTTTTTCTTTTCTGCTATTTTTTCTTTTCTGCAAAACTTGATGGTCAAAGTCTGGAGTTATAACTTAAAAAAAAAGAAATGTCGACGTGCAATTAGTTTTTGCCATAACAGAAGAAGTCCGGAGTTGTAATAAGTTATTAAAAATAAAAAAGAGGTGCAATGCTCGTTAATTTGCTTCAAGCCTTTTGGAATAGTGTAAACTGCACTGCGCATAGCTCCATGTAGTCTACCGTATTCCTGAAGGCTTGAAGCTAAGCAACGTGAGCATTGAGCCTCTTCTTCATCGCCACTGCACTCAGGGCTTATAAACTGCTCCTAGTCCCTCTCACTTCGCGAGGTGGGACTAAAAACCAGCTTGCCATAACTTCATTAGTACCGGTTCGTGGTACGAACCGACACTAAATGGTGATGGTGGGGCCATAGCCTGACCGCAGGCTGACACAGCCTCTTTAGTACTGGTTCGTGGCATGAACCGGTACTAAAGGTTTGCCATGAACCGGTGCTATTGATCGCCGCCACGAACCGGCACTAGTGTACACATTAGTGTCGGCTGAAATTCCAACCGGCACTATTGTGCTTCACATTTGACCCTTTTTCTACTAGTGCAGGTTAAACTTGACGAGCCTAGCATATACAGATATGGCCTCGGAACACAGAGACCGAAAGGTCGAACGTGAATCATATAGTAGATATGATCAACATAGTGATGTTCACCATTGAAAACTACTCCATCTCACGTGATGATCGGACATGGTTTAGTTGATTTGGATCACGTGATCACTTAGATGACTAGAGAGATGTCTGTCTAAGTGGGAGTTCTTAAGTAATATGATTAATTGAACTTAAATTTATCTTGAACTTAGTCCTGGTAGTATTTTGCAAATTATGTTGTAGATCAATAGCTCGCGTTGTTGCTTTCATATGTTTATTTTGATATGTTCCTAGAGAAAATTGTGTTGAAAGATGTTAGTAGCAATGATGCGGATTGGATCCGTGATCTGAGGTTTATCCTCATTGCTGCACAGAAGAATTTTGTCCTTAATGCACCGCTAGGTGACAAACCTATTGCAGGAGCAGATGCAGACATTATGAACGTTTGGCTAGCTCAATATGATGACTACTTGATAGTTTAGTGCACCATGCTTAATGGCTTAGAATCGAGACTTCAAAGACATTTTTAACGTCATGGACCATATGAGATGTTCCAGTAATTGAAGTTAATATTTCAAGCAAATACCCGAGTTGAGAGACATGAAGTCTCCAACAAATTCTATGGCTAAAAGATGGAGGAGAATCACTCAACTAGTGAGCATGTGCTCAGATTTTCTGGGTACTACAATCGCTTGAATCAAGTGGGAATTAATCTTCCAGATAAAAGAGTGATTGACAGAGTTCTCTAGTCACCAGCACCAAGTTACTAGAACTTCGTGATGAACTATAGTATGCAAGGGATGACGATAACGATTCCCGAGCTCTTCGTGATGTTGAAATCGACGAAGGTAGAAATCAAGAAAGAGCATCAAGTGTTGATGATTGACAAGACCACTAGTTTCAAGAAAAGGGTAAAGGGAAAGAAAGGGAACTTCAAGTAGAATGGCAAGCAAGTTGTCACTCCCGCGAAGAAACCCAAAGCTGGACCAAAGCCTGAAACTGAGTGCTTACAATACAAAAGAAATGGTCACTCGAAGCGGAAATGCCCTGAATATTTGGTGGATAAGAAGGATGGCAAATTGAACAAGGGTATATTTGATATACAGGTTATTGATGTGTGCCTTACTAGTGTTTATAGTAGCCCCTGAGTATTTGATACTTGTTCGGTTGCTAAGATTAGTAACTCGAAACAGTAGTTACAGAATAAATAGAGACTAGTTGACGGAGAAGTGACGATGAGTGTTGGAAGTAGTTCCAATATTGATATGATCATCATCACACACTCCCTATATTTTCGAGATTAGTGTTAAACCTAAATAAATGTTTATTGGTGTTTGCGTTGAGCATAAATATGATAAGATCATGTTTATTGCGATACGATTATTCATCTAAGATAGAGAATAAATTGTTATTCTGTTTACATGAATAAAACCTTCTATGGTCATACACCCAACGGTGATGGTTTATTGAATCTTTATCATAGTGATACACATATTCATAATGTTGATGCCAAAAGATGCAAAGTTAATAATGATAGTGCAACTTATTTGTGGCACTGCCGTTTGGGTCATATCGGTGTAAAGCGCATGAAGAAACTCCATAAAAATGGATTTTCGGAATCACTTGGTTATGAATCATTTGATGCTTGCGAGCCGTGCCTTTTTGGCAAGATGACTAAAACTTCGTTCTCCGGAACAATGGAACGAGCTACTAACTTGTTGGAAATAATACATATCGATGTATGCGGTCCAATGAGTGTTGATGCTCGTGGCGGGTATCGTTATTTTCTGACCTTCACAGATGATTTGAGTAGATATGTGTATATCTACTTAATGAAACATAAGTCTGAAACAGTTGAAAGGTTCAAAGAATTTTAGAGTGAAGTAGAAAATCATCATAACAAGAAAATAAAGTTTCTACGATCTGATCGTGGAGAAGAATATTTGAGTTACGAGTTTGGCCTTCATTTTAAACAATGTGGAATAGTTTCACAGTTCACGCCACATGGAACACCATAGCGTAATGGTGTGTCCGAACGTCGTAACCACACTTTATTGGATATGGTGCGATCTATGATGTATCTTACCTATTTACCACTATCATTTTGGGGTTATGCATTAGAGATAGCTGCATTCACTTTAAATAGGGCACCATCTAAATCTGTTGAGATGACACCGTATGAACTATGGTTTAGCAATAAACCTAAGCTATCGTTTCTTAAAGCTTGGAGCTGCGATGCTTATGTGAAAAAGTTTTAACATGATAAGCTCGAACCCAAATCAGAGAAGTGCGTCTTCATAGAATACCCAAAGGAAACTATTGGGTACACCTTCTATCACAGATCCGAAGGCAAGATATTCGTTGCTAAAATGGATCCTTTCTAGAGAAGGAGTTTCTCTTGAAAGAAGTGAGTAGGAGGAAAGTAGAACTTGATAAGGTAGTTGTACCTTCTCACGAATTGGAAAGTAGTTCATCACAGAAATTAGTTCGAGTGATTCCTACACCAATTAGTGAGGAAGTTAATGATGATGATCATGAAACTTCAGATTAAGTTACTACAGAACCTTGTAGGTCTTCCAGAGTAAGATCTGCACCAGAGTGGTATGGTAATCATATTCTGGAGGTCATGTTATTTGACCGTGGCGAACCTACGAACTATGAGGAAGCGATGATGAGCCCAGATTCCGCAAAATGGCTTGAGACCATGAAATCTGAGATTGGATCCATGTATGAGAACAAAGTGTGGACTTTGGTGGAGTTGCCCAATGATCGGCAAGCCATATTGTATAAATGGATCTTCAAGAGGAAGACAGACGCTGATGGTAGTGTTACTATCTACAAAACTCGACTTGTCGCAAAAGGTTTTTCGACAAGTTCAAGGTGTTGAATACGATGAGATTTTCTCACTCGTATCGATGCTTAAGTCTGTCCGAATCATGTTAGCAATTGCCACGTTTTATGAAATCTAGCAAATGGATGTCAAAACTGCATTCCTGAATAGATTTCTGGAAGAAGAGTTGTATATGATGCAACCGGAAGGTTTTGTCGATCCAAAAGGTGCTAAAAAAATGTGCAAGCTCCAGCAATCCATCTATGGACTAGTGCAAGCATCTCAGAGTTGGAATATACGCTTTGATAAGTTGATCAAAGCATATAGTTTTATACAGACTTGCGGTGAAGCCTGTATTTACAATAAAGTGAGTGGGAGCAGTACCGCCTTTCTGATAAATATATGTGAGTAACATATTGTTGATCAGAAATGATGTAATTTTTTTTGGAAAGCATAAAGGTGTATTTGAAAGGAGTTCTTTAAAATAAAGACCTCAGTGAAGCTACTTATATATTGAGCATCAAGATCTATTGAGATAGATCAAGATGCTTGATAAGTTTTTCAATAAGTACATACCTTGTCAAGATTTTGAAATAGTTCAAAATGGAACAGTCAAAGAAAGAGTTCGTGCCTGTGTTGCAAAGGTGTGAAATTGAGTAAGACTCAAATCCCGACCAAGGCAGAAAATAGAAAAGAGAATGAAAGTCATTCCCTATGCCTCAGTCATAGGTCCTATAAAGTATGCTATGCTATGTACCAGACCTATTGTATACCTTGCTCTTAATTTGGCAAGGGAGTACAATAGTGATCTAGGAGTAGATCACTGGACATTGGTCAAGAATATCCTTAGTGAGGACTAAGGAAATATTTCTCGCTTATGGAGGTGATAAAAGAGCCCGTCGTAAAGAGTTGCATCGGTGCAAGCTTTCACACCGATCCAGATGACTCTAAGTCTCAATATGGATACATATTGAAAGTGGGAGCAATTAGCTAGAGTAGCTCCGTACAGAGCATTGTAGACATAGAATATTTGCAAAACACATACGGCTCTAAATGTGACAGACCCGTTGACTACGCTTCTCTCACGAGCAAAACATGATCACACCTTAGTACTCTTTGGGTGTTAATCACATAGCGATGTGAACTAGATTATTGACTCTAGTAAACCCTTTGGGTGTTGGTCACATGACGACGCGAACTATGGGTGTTAATCATATACAAATATGAATATTGGTGTTAAATCACATGGCGATGTGAACTAGATTATTGACTCTAGTGCAAGTGGGGGACTGAAGGAAATATGCCCTAGAGGCAATAATAAAGTTATTATTTATTTCCTTATTTCATGATAAATGTTTATTATTCATGCTAGAATTGTATTAACCGGAAACATAATACATGTTTGAATACATAGACAAACATAGTGTCACTAGTATGCCTCTACTTGACTAGCTCGTGAATCAAAGATGGTTAAGTTTCCTAGCCATAGACATGAGTTGTCATTTGATTAACGGGATCACATCATTAGGAGAATGATGTGATTGACTTGACCCATTCCGTTAGCTTAGCACTTGATCGTTTAGTATGTCGCTATTGCTTTCTTCATGACATACATGTTCCTATGACTACGAGATTATGCAACTCCCGTTTATCGGAGGAACACTTTGTGTGCTACCAAACATCACAACGTAACTGGATGATTATAAAGGAGCTCTACAGGTGTCTCCGAAGGTACATGTTGAGTTGGCGTATTTCGAGATTAGGATTTGTCACTCCGATTGTCGGAGAGGTATCTCTAGGCCCTCTCGGTAATGCACATCACTATAAGCCTTGCAAGCAATGTAGCTAATGAGTTAGTTACGGGATGATGCATTACGTAACGAGTAAAGAGACTTGCTAGTAACGAGACTGAACTACGTATTGGGATACCAACGATCGAATCTCGAGCAAGTAACATACCGATGACAAAGGGAACAACGTATGTTGTTACGCGGTTTGACCGATAAAAATCTTCGTAGAATATGTAGGAGCCAATATGAGCATCCAGGTTCCGCTATTGGTTATTGACTGGAAGCGTGTCTCGGTCATGTCTACATTGTTCTCGGACCCGTAGGGTCCGCACGCTTAAGGTTTCGATGACAGTTATATTATGAGTTTATGAGTTTTGATGTACCGAAGGAGTTCGGAGTCCCGGATGAGATCGGGGACATGACGAGGATTCTCGAAATGGCCGAGACATAAGGATCGATATATTGGACGACTATATTCAGACTTCGAAAAGGTTCCGAGTGATTCGGGTATTTATCGGAGTACCGGAGAGAGTTACGGGAATTCGCCGGGGAGAAGTATTGGGCCTTATTGGGCCATACGGGAAAGAGAGAGGGGCTACCTAGGGCAAGCCGCGCGCCCCCCAAGGCCTAGTCCTAATTGGACTAGGGGGAGGGGCTGCGCCCCCTCCTTCCTTCCCTTCTCTCTTCCCCTTCTTTCTCTCCTACTCCTACTAGGAAAGGAGGAGTCCTACTCCCGGTGGGAGTAGGACTCCCCCCTTGGCGTGCCCTCCTCCTTGGACGGCCGCCTCCCCTAGCTCTTTTATATACGGGGGCAGGGGGCACCCCATAGAGACAACAATTGATCTCTTGATCTCTTAGCCGTGTGCGGTGCCCCCCTCCACCATAGTCCTCCTCGATAATATTGTAGCTGTGCTTAGGCGAAGCCCTGCGACGGTAGAACATCAAGATCGTCACCACGCCGTCGTCTTGACGAACTCTCCTCGACACTCGGCTGGATCGAAGTTCGAGGGACGTCATCGAGCTGAACGTGTGCTAGAACTCGGAGGTGCCATAGTTTCGGTGCTTGATCGGTCGTGCTGTGAAGACGTACGACTACATCAACCGCGTTGTTCTAACGCTTCTGCTTTCGGTCTACGAGGGTACGTGGAAACACTCTCCCCTCTCGTTGCTATGCATCACCATGATCTTGCGTGTGCGTAGGAATTTTTTTGAAATTACTACGTTCCCCAACAGTTTGATCATGTCTTGGTTATACCTTGGACTCCTTGCTATTCCTGCAATTGTTCCTTGAGTATTTATTGTGATCTTCAACTCCAACCCCTACTTGTAACACCATGTTAATGCTACGTCAAAGCATGACTGAGGTATTCCGTATATCAACACGAACATTGGAAGCACACTGTCGAATGTTTCTTGATCTATTATCCAAACACCGTTGTCTGTGTAATATCATGATTCTTCCCTCGCCCGATTATTTAACTGCTTTTGAATTTGCTGTCATATCATGTATATCCTGCTCCACTTCCCCTTGGGAAGGATATACTCCCAATCCTGGTGTGTAAACACATTTTCCTTTCCAATGTTCTGATTAATCTAATGATCACCTTTTCTTTTCCATTGTTTTGTTTAACCTTTCTGGTGGTTTATGAGATCTAAGCAGTAATAGTTCCCTGCTTCTGAAAACACCTCGGTGTACAATTTGTCATTAAGAGCTTGTTATTATTGCAGTTGACATTCCGGTAACCATCGATGGACGAGAACTTTGCCTATTGGTCCGCCTCGTTCAACGAGCAGGAAAATAGTTCTCTCCATCCCTCGCCCTTGGTCCAATGTTGTTGACAACATAACTGACAGTCTATCATCTGACATGCCTTGCTATCGGCCCCCTTTCTACGTTTAACCCACATGGTGGGCTCATAAACCACAGTTCCACAGGATCGAAACTTGACTCTCCTATATATCTTTGATTCCGAAATATTCTTGCATTTGGCTTCGTATCATGTCACGAGCCACCTTTCGAGAGATGATCTGTTCCCTATGCTCTGAACCCCTTCCTCACACTCTGTTCAGGTATCAATCGTTTGTCCATTCGCTTAAAACTTCCTATTGTACCTTCATACTTTGCTCTCGATGTTAATTAGGTTTTAACTCGAGAGATACTTCTGCCTCATTCCCTGAATTGTTCACAAGATAATTAACCCTATAAGGGTCCGTTCTCCCAAAGTTACTCTTTACATCACCACTTAGATCTCGGGACGAGATTTCTTGTAGTGGAGGAGATTTGTAACACCCCCAGTGTCATGCTACAGTAATCCCCTGTTAATGGTGCCAGGTCACATTGCTTACTGAGCTAATTATCACTTGATGAAAAATCAAAGTCAAATTCAAATTCAAATTATGATTGAAATTCAAAATTTCTCAAACATGAAAACCAAAATGTTCTTCATGTGCCAAATAGTCCATAACTAATATTGATAGTGAACCAACATTTTTGCAAATGTCTAAGTGCCCTAAACCACTTTAAAACAGTGGCTAAAACTATAGTTTAAATGCCTTTTTAATTTATGAAGGTTGCAAACTATTTCAAAAGCCTCACAATCTTTTTGTGGCAGTGCCCAATAATTCTTTGAAATTGTTTTGGCCAGTGGCATATTTTTTCAAAGTCAATTGTGCCTAAAAGAAAAGGCAAAAGCTACTGAAAAAATAAAAGAAATAAAAAAAAGGAAAAGGAAAAGGAAAAGCAAAGGGGTGGGAGAGCCCCTGGCCTTCCCATGGGCCTCGGCCCGAGCCAACTGGCTCAGCTAGGCCGGCCCACTCCCCCTCCCCCGGTCGCTTCCTGCTCCTCCGACCGGGCGGCACAGCGCGCGCCCCGTCGCCGCCCAGCCACCTCGCCGGCGACGTCCCCCGCGAGAGGATAAGGCCCCGCGACGCCCCGCCTCCTCGAGTCCCCCCCTCCCTTCCCTCCACTCCCCCTCGCCGCGGAAACCGTCGCCTCGCGCCATGTTGGCCCCCTGCTCACCGGCCGCGCCTGCGCCGCCCGCTCGCCGGTCGTCGCCCGCCCTGGCCGTAGCCGTCCCATCCCCATCCGCGCGCGCCCTGCTACGCCTGACGCCGTCCGCGCGCGCCGCTGCCTGGCGCGGCTGTCCCCGAGCTCGGCCAATTTGGCGCCGTGATGCGCGTGCGCTTGCTCGGCTGCTGCTTTGCGGTTGCTGATGCACTGCCGCTGCTCGTCCTGCTGCTGTGCTGCTTGTTGCTTAGCTGCTGCTCCGCTACTAACTGCTACTGCTGCTGCCGAGCCATGCTGTTGCCTTCTTGCTACTGCTGTTTCTTGCTACTGCTGCCGCTGCATAGCTACCGCCGTCGCTGCTGTTTCCTTAACTGCTGCCGCTGCTGTTTGCTGGTCGCTCTGGCTCGTAGCTGCAAAGTTGTTTGCTGAAGAAACAACTGACGAAACTGAACTGTGAAGAAACCCACGAGACTACCATAGAGCTTGCCCGTCCAAGCTTGGTCATGTGCTATGTGTGCGTTTGTGTGCACACCTGTGTGGCTGGCCGTGCAACCAGGCCGGCCCTTGTTTATTAGAGCTAGGTTAATTGGTGCTAAATTAGTCTGGTAACAGATGACGTTTGGTCCCCCATTAATTAGGTTTGTTTTATTTATTTGTTTATAGGTATAGCATATGACATGTGGACCCACAGGCACTGTTTACTTTTTGACCCATTCAACTTTGACTTGTTGACTTTGACGGGCCCCACCTGTCATACCCCCTATGTGGGTACACCGAGCAAATTGCAGTTTATTATCGAATTAATATTAAATCCAGAAAATTATTTAATTTTGGAAATTCATATAAATTAAACTGTAACTCGGATGAAAATGTTTTCTACATGAAAGTTGCTCAGAAAAACGAGACAAGTCCGAATACATGGTCCGTTTACATGTCAGGTGCCTCTAACCATCTGAACATGGAACATTTCCCCATCCGGTCATTTGTCTGACACAGGTCCGGAACCGGGAAAACATTCCCGGTTGAATTCCCCCTTCACCTATTCGTGTAGACATACGTTAGGTCACACCCGTCACGTCATATTACCATGTTATGCTTTATGCTGCTTTGTTTGCTTTATATTTATTGTTTCTTCCCGCTTTTCTCTCCGGTAGACCCCGAGACCGATGCTGCCCCTGTGATTGACTACGTCTCCGACGCTCCTTCCTTTTCAGCGGAGCTTCCAAGCAAGCCCCCCCTTTGATCATCCCGATATCGCCCATTCCATTCTCTCATGCTTGCATTAGATTTTGCTACTGTAATTGTTTGCTTCTATTCAGATGCATAGCCTGCTTTTGTATCTGCTCTTGTACCTTACCTGCTTGTCCTAAACTGCTTAGTATAGGTTGGTTAGTGATCCATCAGTGACCCCACCTTGTCCTTGTTGCCCCTGCTTCATCATTGAAGACCCGATCAACGGGATCGAAGACCAGGCCCCGACACCGCACATCACTTTCCCCTTAGTTGCTCGACACTACTGGGTTACTATCGAGTGCCGAGGGTGAGACCTCATCAGCACTTCTGATGTTAACCCTGTAGTGTAGCTATTCGGTCGTGGTCATCGAGGGCGATTCCGCCTTAACCACTTCCGATACAACTTTCTCGTGCAACCCCTCAAGTGTGAACCTTGAGAGTGGTTCGTCTTACATTCACCTTGATGATTACACCGAGTAGAATCCACTGAGGGTGGTTCCTCAGGGTTCCCCTTGGAGTTAGACACACAATTACTATGGTTACTATGACTTTACACTGAACCATGTTACTAAAGACGGGTCGGCCCTGAGGGGTACCCGCGCGACCTTATTTGCGAGTGATGTGGAGTCGGGTTGACCTGGAAGGTCCCCGCGAGATAAGTACAAGGCGTGGCCGGGCATTCTTAGCCCTTGCCGCAAGTCCTCGAGATGGGGCGACGGGGTCACATCTTTCGTGAGTCTCTGCTTATTACCGCGCGTTCCTAATCCACTATGATTTGGATATTTGAGGGGCCTATGGCCTGATAGCACTAACCATCACGTGGGCATAGTATGGGCGTTCTGCGTTGTATACATCAGCCGAAGCTTATTAGGCGTCGGTGACTCAATGCCTGCCACGGTTGGGACTGTAAGCACCGCCTTTCTAAGGAGGTATCTAGGTCTGCTCACCGGCCGCGTACGCAACGTGAGTGCAAAGGGCGATGGGCCCGTGATCCCTGCGCGCTTAGGATGTAGACCGACGTGCTGACCTCTCTGTTAAGCCTAGGTTGGGGTGCGGCGTATTGTTTGGCCGAGGGTGGGCACGACTCAGGGAAGTGTGTCCGGCCGGAGTTAATCGAGCGTGATGGGTAAGTTGGTGCACGCCTGCAGGGAAGAAAACATCTATCGATAGCCTGTCCTACGGTAACCGACACTCGAAGTTGTATCCCGACCGATAAAACTAGAACTGGATGGTGAGGCATGAAATGGATATGTAGCTCCGCGAGTCGAGAAAGGATCCCGGGGAGTTGACAACAACATAAATATGACTTATGTTATACTACTCTACTCCCTCCTCTTGCTGCAAGACGGTGGTTTCCAGAAGATACTAGTCTTCGATAGGACTACCTTCTCCCCCTCTTATTCTGGCATTCTGCAGTTAGTCGACAGATACTACCCCCCTTTCATTGATACCGATGCATAAATAGTGTAGATCCTTGCTTGAGAGTACTTTGGATGTGTACTCATGGTTGCTTTGCTACCCCTTTTCCCCTTCTTTCTTCTTTCTGGTTGTTGCAACCAGATGGTGGAGTCCAGGAGCCAGATGCCACCTTTGACGACTGCTACTTCCCCGAGGGTGCCTACTACCACATGACGGACGCCGACGACCAGGAGTAGTTAGGAGGCTCCCAGGCAGGAGGCCTTGCCTTTTCAATCAATGTTGCTTTTGTGCTAGCCTTCTTGAGGCAAACTTGTTTAAATCATGTTTGTACTCAGATATTGTTGCTTCCGCTGACTCGTTTGTATTCGAGCTTATGTATTCGAGCCCTTGAGGCTCTTGGCTTGTAATATAAACCTTGTGTTATTTTAAATTGTGTCTAGAGTTGTGTTGTGATATCTTCCCATGAGTCCCTGAGCTTGATCGTACACATTTGCATGTATGATTAGTGTACCATTGAATCGGGGGCGTCACAAGCTTCTTATGTATCGGCATCTTCTTGGGAATTTCGTATGCAATCTTGAGAATCCTTTGTTTTATCTTGATCACAAGCATCTTAGGAAAGACTCCTCCAAAAACCCCATGGGAAAAATATGAGGAGAATATTGCATATATGTTTCTATAACTCCTTTAAACCTAGTGGGAAAAATATTAGGAGAAAAATTATGCAATATATAATGGTTATTGTCTCTTTTTTAACTCAATACAGGAACACTCATAGAGTTTAGATGACAATAAATATGTCGTGTACTTTCCTAAAAACCCAGTGGGGAAAACTGAAATTATGGCATATTATCCCATGTTGATATATTACCTCATTAAAACCTTTATGAGAACCTGTATTGTAAACTCATGAAGGAAAAGCGAGTATGATATGATGCATTGAACATGAACAATTCAGGAAGATACTCCCCTTGATTCTTGCAAAATCGAAGCCGTCACATACCAATTTCATGAATATATTTATGGAATATAATGGTAGGGACTTGGCGAACAAATCAGTCACATAATTTGACTTGCAAGATATGCAATATAGTGATATTGCTTATTATGTAACCTGTTTGCATGCGGGCAACACAAGCAATATTATATTAGAGATAATGGTTGGTGGATGTAGCCATTTAAGGTCTGTTTCAAAGACTTTCATGGGATGGCTACCACACCTAGCAGGAACGCATACTTTGTCTACGATCTGACGTAGTAGGGATCTAATCGATGTATCCAATGATACTGGTGTCCAGATTTCTCTAAAACTAAAAGATTAGGACAAAATGTTTGATGTCTTGGAGATATCGAAAGCTGTTCTTGAGCCCCAACCAATTATGTGTGGTGGGTCCAATGGCATTAGGATATGGAACTCTATGTCTCAATATCACATTCCCATCAACTCATGGTTTTAATGTATCTTTCTCTACATCTAGAGAACGAATCCATGCGAGTTACGAATGCATAAGATTTGTCCACAATGAATTTCTCCAATATATTTTGGATATAGACAATATAATGTACCATAATGTATAAGTGAAGGTGCTCGAGGTTTTACCCAGATCCTTCCTCTCAAAATTCGTCATTTAGATGATCACTTGTTTAATATGTATGGGTAATCATTAGTGTAGGAGTAATCCTTGTGTTAAGGAACTCACTACGTTGGTTGTACCAAAAATAATACCTACAACAATAAGTCGTACAGTGACTTACTGATTTTACACAACGTATGCTGCATTTTGCATTTCGATTCAGAAGTGAGATTCCAACGGGAACAATCTATGTCCGATTCTAGTGATCCATATAAATTTGTGATGACTACATCTATCAACTTCATATATAGATGATTTTGTACTGCCAATGATATAATATATTGGAAAGAGATTCCACCTCTTGAGAATATTGGGTATCTGCGTGAACCCTTGCGCTACAATACTTGCTCTATGTTTCACCACCTCATTGTTTTCAATTCTATATCCAGAACAAAACTGGTGTAGGTATTGCATATAAATACCTTCCCATTATTGAGTAAGACTATTTCTACATATTTGAAAGGTTTTTTCAATCCAGTTGAGAAAAGGATGTGGACAGTTGTAGTCTTCTGGTTATATGTTTCTCCAGAATCTATATATCAATATATAGTCTCCGTCGTATCTATAATTTTTGATTGTTTCATTCCAATATTCTACAACTTTCATATACTTTTGGCAACTTTTTATACTATTTTTGGGACTAACATATTGATCCAGTGCCCAGTGCTAGTTCCTATTTGTTGCATGTTTTTTCTTTTGAAGAATATCCATACCAAATGAAGTCTAAACACGATAAATACTTAAGGAGATTTTTTTGGAATATGTGTGATTTTTGGGAATTTGAATCAATGCGAGACGATGCCCAAGGGGACCACAAGCCCTAGAGGCGCGCCCCTACCCTGGGCGCGGCCAGGGGGCTTGTGTCCACCCCATAAGGCGGTTAGTGCCCTTCTCTCGCTGCAAGAAAGCTAATATCCGGATAAAAGTCGTGTTAAAATTTCAGCCCAATCGGAGTTACGGATCACCGGGAATTTAAGAAACGGTGAAAGTCTAGAATCTAGGAGCGCTGAAACAGAAGAAAACAGAGAGAGAGAGAGACACTACAAGAAATGTGTTAATCCATGACAGATTTCTGATGACGTCCCTGAAAACCGTCACGAAAACCGTCATGGATCAGCAAGACGCGAACGGCCGCCAAAGCGGTAGCCCCTTCATGACGGACATGAAGGAGCTGTCAGGGATACTGTCATCGATCAACTAGCTCGGCCTCGCTTTGTCTTTGTTTATACACCACCCACACGCTCACGGGTGGCTTTTGTTGATGTGTTGTACATTTTCTTTATTTGCCTCACATGTTAGTCGGATGATTTATATATAAAACTTAAAAGGAAAGCAAGGAAAGGAAGGTGCGCTTGAATTTGGGTGGTGGGAGGAAGGCACGCGCGAGGAAAGGAGGGAGGACGCGCCTAGAATTCCATTAGCGCGCGCGGTGGTAGAAATTTCAAGCCCACTAAAGCCCATCTGAACTGTTCACCGTATAAGACCTAACCCTAAGTCGCTGTCTCTCTTCCCCATCTCTATCTCCCTACGCCGCCGCCCCCATCATCTTCTTCCCCATCCCCGATCCCCTCCTCTCAGTCCTCTGCACCTTCTCCATCTGGTGGTCGCTCCTTTCACCACCCCTTCCTCACCTCCCGGATGCACCCTTTTTCTTCCCTGGCCTCTCCTCTAGCTCCTCCACTCCCACTCCCAGTGGCACCTCTTCCCCCTCCACCCTATGCTCTACCTTTCCCGCTGACCCTCACTCCTCCGCCCTATCCTCCCTGCCGATGGCTGATCCGCAGTTTGTGTTGTAGATCAATCGAGTTCGATGGCGGCAACAACCCCAGGAGTGATGGCATAGGCGTCTTGGGTGCGCTGGATCTGGCATGGAGCTAACACCGGCAGTAGCCTTGTCGGAGCAGAGCGGCTGTGCGGGGGCCGGTCTACCACGGCGAACGCTGGAGGCGGCAGCGAACCCGAGTCGCCGCTCGCCACTTGTTACCGGCTCGACGCGTTGGACTGGAGGCAGAGCAATACGGTCAACAAGGTAAGGACCAGGGAAGCTGCCGTGAGTGTCCACAGCGGCAGATATGCATGGTGAGTTTGATCCCCTTCCACACGAACTTGTGGTTTGTTCTTCTATATGGCCGATCTGTCTACGTAGACGCTGGATCTAAATTTAGAATCTGCTACTTTTGTATTCCTTGATTTTTTTGCACGCATGGTTACTGCTAGCTTAACACAAAACGTACTGATGTTTCTCTGGTAACATGCATTGAATTGATGTACTGATGGTTGGTTGAGTGTGCGTACATGACAGATCTATCTTCACTAATGATCCAGACCGCAAATTTAAGTTCCCGGCTATATCAACGTGTACAGAAGCTTCTCTGTTATTTTGTACAGATATGTGATTTTTCATACAGAATATTGTTCTTGCAATCTATCATACATGGGCTTCGTTAATTATATATGCTGTACATGTTCATGGACATCACTAGTGAAAAAATCATTTTGCTCTAGAAACAACGAACACGTTTGAGAGTTCTATGTTCAGTTGTGTATGATTGTTTTTTGTTGTTGCGCTGTCTTTGGCTTTAATTCAATTCATACTCAAAATGATAAGCCTAGAGCATATTTTCTATTTCTCTTGCTAAGAAAATCATTGTGTTTATAATTTATATGTTGAATGGTACTTTATGCACATTTCAATGGGTCATGAATTTAAAGTGAATGTGAGTGTTGTGCATATGTGAATTTTTTCATTTCAGCTGAGTCTGAAGTTTGTGAAATTTTCTTGAGGGCCATCCTGTCAAGTCCATCATGAAGAAAGGGAAGGTAATGTGCCACCACCCACCGTACCTTGTTCCTTCTTAGTTCTGTTTGTACGCATTTGGATCATTTTCTTTTAAATTCAGTTTGTAAATTAAGATTCTTGGGGTGACATAGTTCTTTAAGGATTAGTTTCAATGTAGACTGTTCTGTAGTTCCAGTAAAATCTAGAGATCCAATCTTGGAGGGGCTCCCGCCCCTCTGCCGCCATGGAGGCCAAGGAATCGAGGGAAAACCCTCCTCCCATCTAGGGGGGAGGTCAAGGAAGAAGAAGAAGAAGAAGAAGAAGAAGAAGAAGAAGAAGAAGAAGAAGAAGAAGAAGAAGAAGAGGAGGAGGAGGAGGAGGAGGAGGAGGAGGGGCTCTCTCCCCCTCTCTCCCGCTAGCGCAGGAACGCCACCGGGGCAATCATCGTGTGGCAGGGATCTACACCAACACCTCTGTCATCTTCCCCAACATCTTCATCACCTTCCCCCATCTATCTATAGTGGTCCACTCTCTCGCAACCCACTATACCCTCTACTTGAACATGTTGCTTTATGCTTTATTATCCAATGATGTGTTGCCATCCTATGATGTCTGAGTAGATTTTTGTTGTCCTATCGGTGATTGGTGAATTGCTATGATTGGTTTAATTTATTTGTGGTTATGTTGCTAGCCTTTGGTGCCCATTGATGTCTACTACACAACTTTATTCTTGTACGCACGTGTTGGGCCTTCAAGCGCAGAGTTTTGTAGGGACCTAAGGTTTATCAATCCGTGAGAGGTGTAGGATGAATATGGTCTCTCTCAAACAACCCTGCAACCAAATACAAGAAATCTCTTGTGTCCCCAACACACCCAATACAATGGCCAATTGTATAGGTGCACTACTTCGGCGAAGAGATGGTGATAAAAGTGTAATATGGATGGTAGAAATACATTTTTATAATCTGAAGAAATAAAAACAGCAAGGTAGCAAATAGTAAACGGGCACAAAAACAGTGTTGCAATGCTTAAAAATGAGGCCTAGGGTCCGTACTTTTGCTAGTGCAACCTCTAAACAATGCTAACATAGTGGAATCATATGATTATCCCTCAAAGTGCAATAAAGAATCACTCCCGAGTTCCTATTAGTGGAGAACAAAAGATAGGAATTGTTTGTAGGTCACGAAACCACCTCAAAGCTATTCTTTCCGTTTGATCTATTCAAGAGTTCGTACTAAAATAACACAAAGCTATTTTTTCCGTTCGATCTATCCTAGAGTTTGTACTAGAATAACACCAAAGCAAATTCATATTCATAATACTCAATCCACACAAAGAACTATAAAGAGACCCAAACTTTCCGTTGGAGAAAAACATGCATCAACCCCTATGCATAGATTACCCCAATATCACCGCTGGAATCCGCGAGTTGAATGCCATAACATATATCAAGTGAATCAATAAGATACCTCATTGTCACCTCAAGTATTCATATTTCAAGACATATATCATGTATTCTCATCTCTGAATATTCAATCCGACAAAACAAAACTTTCAAGGGTAAAGATTCAATTCGTCATAACAAGAGTATAGAGGGGAGAAACATCATATGATCCGACTATATTAATAAAGCCCATGATATAGGTCACAAGAGAGAGAGAGAGAGAGAGAGAGAGAGAGAGATAGAGAGAGAGATCAAACACATAGCTACAGGTACAAACCCTCAGCCCCGAGGGTGGACTACTCCCTCCTCATCGTGGTGGTCGTCGGGATGATGAAGATGGCCACCGGAGATGATTCCCCCCTCCGGCATGGTGCCGGAATGGGTTCTATATTGTTTTTCACGGATACAGAGACCTTGCTGCGGCAGAAGGTCTGATCTAGGTTAACCGCGAAGGGTTTCCGAATATTTGGAAATTTATAGTGCAAAGAGGATGTGCGGGAGGCCACCGAGGTGGGCACAACCCACCTGGGCGTGCCAGGGCGCCCTAGGGAACCCTGGTGGGCTGTGCCCCTCGGGGCACCCCCCAGGCAAAAAGCAGCTCAGGCCCATTGGGTTCCTTTTGGTCCAAAAAAATCTCTGTAAAGTTTTGTTGCGTTTGGACTCTGTTTGATATTCATTTCCTGCGACGTAAAAAACAAGCAAAAAACAACAACTTGCACTGGGCATTGGGTCAATAGGTTAGTCCCAAAAAATGATATAAAGTTGCTATAAAATGATTGTAAAACAACCAAGAATGATAAAATAACAGCATGAATACTTCATAAATTATTGATACGTTGGAGACGTATCAGCATCCCCAAGCTTAATTCCTTTCGTCCTCGAGTAGGTAAATAATAAAAGAAATAATTTATGAAGTGTGAATGTTAGCAAAGTGCATAAGTTTGATCAATGATAATTTCAATCACTTTTTCTAGCATCATAACAACAATTCTTTCTTATAAAACTTCTCATGTTATAGTAGCAACCAATTCACTTGTTAAGGTTCAAACAATGAACTCTTTAGAAACTTAACAACCTATGTTCTCAGTCACCAAGCAATTGCAATTCAACTTATTCAACAGAGTCTAAGTAAGAGCTCCACATACTCAACCATCTTATAGTCTTCTATGATTGCTAACACCCACCGCATACACATGAGCAAAACATTTCAACCGGACACATAGAAAGATAGGGGCTTATAATTTTGTCTTCCAACGTATTCAACATTGGGTGATGCTAACAATAATAACTCATGCTACCCATATTCAACTGGATATATGTGCCTAGATCTTTCCTCACCACATGATGCTTGCCAAAGGAGAAAAATAAAAAGGAATAGAGAGAAAAACTTTGACTCTTTGCATAAAAGTAAATACATAAAAGTAAAGGATAGGCCCTTCGCAGAGGGAAGCAGAGGTTGCCATGCGCTTATTTGTTTGTATGCTCAACCCCTTAGTGCAAAAGAACGTCACGTTATATTGCCCTTATGATAGCAACCTTTATTCTGCAGTCTGTCTCTTTTATTCTTTGCCATCACAAGTTCGTACAACGCTAAATTTTCTCTTACACTAAATGATCTAACACTTTTGGAAGCAATTTTTATTGCCTTATTGCAGCGATGAAAACTTACTTGAAGGATCTTGCTCAATCCTTAGGTAGGTATGGTGGACTCCTAAAACAAGATTTGGGTTTAAGGGTTTTTTGATGCACAAGTAGTATCTCTACTTGGTGCGGAATTTTTGGCTAGCAAAGATAGGGGCAGGCACCACATGTTGAAGGATCTATGAAAATATAACTTCTATGTGAATATGAACAAACATAAATCATTATGTTGTCTTCCTTGTCCAATGTCAACAATTTTGGCATGTAATATTTTGATGGGTGCTCATAATCACAAAAGATTTCCAAGATAGTATATTTGCATGTGAAAGTTCTCTTCCTTATACTAATTATTCGTGAATTGCTTGTATGCCCTATATTGTGATTGTCAAGCTTCAAAAGCTTTCACTTCCTAAACCCAGTGTGAAGCTACCACTAGGCATGATATGATTTCAACTTCATAACATTCAGTTTATTCAACAATTTGCTCATCGGATATAAGTGAAGCACTAGAGCAATTCCATAGAGAAGAGCTTGTTGACGGGATGTGAATGCCGCTTACCTAGCCGCCTATTTGAGGACTATATTTTATTTAAAAACTTTCAGGTCTAAGTATATTATTAAAACAGCAAGCAAAATGAAAGTAAAAGGACATTTCAAGAGTAGCACAACTCATGTGAAGAAGCAAAAACTTAGGCTTAACCGATACTAACCGATAATTGTTGAAGAAGAAAGGTGGGATGCCTACCGGGGCATCCCCAAGCATAGATGCTTGAGACTTATTGAAATATTATCTTGGGATGCCTTGATCATCCCCAAGCTTGAGCTTTTGTGTCTCCTTAATTCCTCTTATATCACGGTTTCCCTAAATCTCAAAAACTTCATCGACATAAAACTCAACAAGAACTCGTGAGATAAATTAGTATAAATCAGTGCAAAACCTTATCATTCTCTACTATAGCAAATCACTAAAATTATTATTCAGCATTGCATACTAAATGACTCTGCATATCTAATACTCCTATCCTCAAATAGAATCATTAAACAAGCAAACATATGCAAACATAACAGCAATCTGCCAAAACAGTAAAGTCTGTAAAGAATGCAAGATTCATCATACTTCCCTAACTCCAAAAATTATGAGAAAAATACTAAACTGTAGAAAATTTATCATATATTATTTTTCAAAAAGTTTCAACAATTTATCATATTCTGACTTTTCTAGGGAATTTTTGCAACATCGATTAACTTTCTATTTTCAAACAGCAACAAGTATACTTGCAAAATAAGCATGGCAAAGGCTATCATTGCCACTTTTATTGAAATAAAAGATGCAAAACATTATTAGAAATAACAGCAAGCAAATACTAGCCAAATAAATTGATGCTCCAAGAAAAACACATATCACGTGACGAATGAAAACATAGCTCCAAGTGAGGTTACCGATAATGTTGGAGACGAAAGAGGGGATGCCATCCGGGGCATCCCCAAGCTTAGTTGCTTGGATATTCCTTTAATATTACCTTGGGGGTGCCTTGGGAATCCCCAAGCTTAGGGTCTTGTCACTCCTTATTCTCCTCATATCGACGTCTCACCCAAAACATGAAAACTTCAATCACACAAAACTTAACGAAACCTTGTGAGATAGGTTAGTATAATACAGAGCAAACTATTTCAATTTTGGTACTATCGAAGTCAAGATTCATAATTTTTTCCACACAATGCCTTCTGTAGCATATAATTTCCACAATTTATATTCAGCAATATAAGCCATAGAATCAAGGAAACAAGCAAACTATGCATTGAAGAATCTGTCAAAAACAGAACAGTCTGTAGTAATCTGTACTCAAAACATACTTCTGCTACTCCAAAAATTAAGAAAAAATTGGAACACGTGATAAATCTGTATATTAATCTTCTGCAAAAATAATCAACTCAAAAGCATTCTTCTGTTAAAAATGAGATCTATTTTCGTGAGCGCAAGAGTTTATGTTTTTTAGCAAGATCAAATCAACTATCACCCAACGTGATCCCAAAGGCTTTACTTGGCACTTTATTGAAACAAAGATAATAAAACATGATTACTACAGTAGACTAATCATGTGAAGATACAAAAATAGTAGGTAAAAGTGTTGGGTTGTCTCCCAACAAGCGCTTTTCTTTAATGCCTTTTAGCTAGGAATGATGAGTTCAATGATGCTCACATAAAAGATAAAGATTGAAGCATAACAAGAGCATCATGAATCATAAGTTCCTCTCTCATAATAATTTTCAGTAGCATCATTAATAGATTCATCCATATAACCATCACATAAAGCATTCTTTTCATGATCCAAAATCATAGATAATTTATTACTCTTTATGGCATAAATGTCCTCATAATAATCATCATAAGTAGGAACTTTGTTCTAATCATAGTCAATTCAAACCTCTTCCAAAATAGTGGATGTATCACTAAATAAAGTCATGACCTGTCCAAATCCACTTTCTTCAATATTTTAATAAGATTCAACACCCTCTAAAATAGTGGGATCACTACTACCTAGAGTTGACACTTTTCCAAACCCACTTTCATCATTGTAATCATCATAAATAGGAGGCATGCTATCATCATAATAATTTTTCTTATCAAAAGTAGAAGGAATCAAAGGATCATATTCATTATGCAGAGCATACCCAAGCTAAGGACAAGCATTATTTTCAGAAAATTAATCTTCAAACATTTCATACTCTTCAAACATAGCATCCCCAACCTTGTGGTTTTGCATATCTTCATAATCATTATTATCAATAGCATGAATGGCACCAATAGTATATCAAACATTATTATCATATTCTTCCAAGCAAGTGCCAAACAGATTTTTAACATCATAAGAGACATCATTGTCTTCCCAATCATAATCATCACAACAAGTAGTAGGCATCACAAAATCATACTCAATATCATCATCCTCCATCAACATATTTGATTCACCTTCATGAGGCACAATGGTGATAGGAGCAATATTACTTGGAAAGTTACCTTTTTACCTCTACTTTTTCGACTTTTCTTTTTCTTCTTCACCACCTCACGTGTGGGTTTAATCATTTTTCCCGAGCATCTTGTTGAATAGATTGATTGGATAGGAAGCTCCTCCTCATTACCTGATTCATCATAAACACTAGGAGGGTATTGGGAAATATTTTCCCTTTCATTAGTACTCTCTTCATGCTCTATTTGTTTTCTTATCTTCAGATAGTTAGCAATATAAGGATTCTCAA
This sequence comes from Aegilops speltoides, assembly GCA_021437245.1. Taxonomy (NCBI): domain Eukaryota; kingdom Viridiplantae; phylum Streptophyta; class Magnoliopsida; order Poales; family Poaceae; genus Aegilops; species Aegilops speltoides. Next base: position 532,730,475 of record CM038147.1, on the reverse strand, counting down.
TGAAATTTACCACACAAAACATATAAATTTCCTCTAGATCAAAATCAAGAATTCTATTGAGATTAAATTTTGGAACATCCTTAGTTATACGTTTCATTTCTTCGTACCCTAAAAGAAGACTAAGATCTTTATGATGCTCAAGGGTAATCAAGTTATCACAATTTTTGGACAAAATTTTATCATGAAACAAATAGCATTGCAGCTGTAAATGACCATGTTCATTGCAAAGTTCACAAGGATGGCGAAAGATATTGAATCTTTCAGCACAATCATCTAGCCTCTCTGGCAACTATTTCGTTTCTAAATATTTATGCTTCTTACAAAATCTATCTTCCCTTTTTGGTGTGTGTATGCACTCCCAATTTACTCCACAAAAAATTGACATTCTTATAGGAGACATCATTATCATGGCTAGTGCACTCATCATTAGCATTTTGGATATTCAAAGAATTCATACTAACAACATTGTAATCATGCTCATCATTCATGCCAATCATTTTATTAAATTCTTCTTCTATCAATTGAGCACAATTTTCCGAACCATCATTTTCAAGGAAGATATTATAAAGATGATAAGTAATGTGATGCAACCTTAATTCCATTTTTTTGTAGTTTTCTTTTATAAACCAAACTGGTGACAAAACAAGAAACTAAAAGATTCAATTGCAATATATAAACATATACCTTCAAGCACTCACCTCCCCGGCAATGGCGCCAGAAAAGAGCTTGATGCCAAATACACAACTTTATTCTTGTAGACACGTGTTGGGCCTCCAAGCGCAGAGTTTTGTAGGACAGTAGCAATTTTCCCTCAAGTGGATGACCTAAGGTTTATCAATCCGTGAGAGGTGTAGGATGAAGATGGTCTCTCTCAAACGACCCGGTAACCAAATACAAGAAATCTCTTGTGTCCCCAACACACCCAATACAATGGCAACTTGTATAGGTGCACTAGTTTGGTGAAGAGATGGTGATAAAAGTGTAATATGGATGGTAGAAATATATTTTAAATAATCTGAATAAATAAAAACAGCAAGGTAGCAAATAGTAAATGGGCACAAAAACGGTGTTGCAATGCTTAAAAATGAGGCCTAGGGTCCATTCTTTCGCTGGTGCAACCTCTCAAGAATACTCACATAGTTGGATCATATGAATATCCCTCAAAGTGCAATAAAGAATCACTCCCGAATTCCTATTAGCGGAGACCAAAAGATAGGAATTGTTTGTAGGTCACGAAACCACCTCAAAGCTATTCTTTCTATTCGATCTATTCAAGACTTCGTACTAAAATTACACAAAAATATTTTTTCTGTTTGATCTATCCTAGAGTTTGTACTAGAATAACACCAAAGAAAATTCATATTCATAATACTCAATCCACATAAAGAACTATAAAGAGACCCCAAAGTTTCTGTCAGAAAATCGTGCATTAACCCCTATACATAGATTACCCCAATATCACCGCGGGAATCCGCGAGTTGAATGCCATAACACATATCAAGTGAATCAATAAGATACCTCATTGTCACCTCAAGTATTCATATTGCAAGACATATATAATGTGTTCTCTCCGAATATTCAATCCGACAAGAAAAAACTTTGAAGGGTAAAGATTCAACTCGTCATAACAAGAGTATAGAGGGGAGAAACATCATATGATCCGACTATATTAATAAAGCCCATGATATAGATCACGAGAGAGAGAGAGAGAGATCAAACACATAGCTACTGGTACAAACCCTCAGCCCCGAGAGTGGACTACTCCCTCCTCATCGTGGTGGCCGTCGGGATGATGAAGATGTCCACCGGACATGATTCCCCCCTCCGGCAGGGTGCCGGAATAGGGTCTAGATTGGTTTTCGCGGATATAGAAACCTTGCAGCGGTGGAACTTCTGATCTAGGTTAACCCCGAAGGGTTTCGGAATATTTGGGAATTTACAGTGCAAAGAGGGGGTGCAGGAGGCCACCGAGGTGGGCACAACCCTCCAGGGCGCGCCAGGGCCCTAGCGCACCCTGGAGGGTTGTGCCCCCCTTAGTGCACCCCTGCAGGTGCAGCTCGGGCCCATTGGTTCCTTCTGGTCCAGAAAAATATCTCCGTAAAGTTTCGTTGCGTTTGTACTCCGTTTGATATTGATTTCTTGCAATGTAAAAAACAAGCAAAAAACAACAACTGGCACTGGGCACTGGGTCAATAGTTTAGTCCCAAAAAATGACACCCAAGAATGATAAAATAACAACATGAATACTTCAGAAATTATTGCTATGTTGGAGACGTATCACCCATCATATGAGCGCGCGTGTGCATCACACCATAGGGTTAGTTGTATGTTGATAGGACTATGTATTGGAGGGCAAGGGTGATAGCAACTTCAGCCTATCATAGAAATTGATGCATACAGGATTGAAGGGGGACCAATATATCTTAATGATGTGGTTGGGTTTTACTCTAATGAATGTTAGTAGTTGCGGATGCTTGCTATTACTTCCAATCATAAGTGCATAGAATTCCAAGTAAGGGATGACATGCTAGCAGTGGCCTCTCCCACATAAAACTTGCTATCGGTCTAGTAACGTAGTCAATTGCTTAGGGACAATTCTGCAACTCCTGCCCCCACTTTTACACACTCGCTATAATAACTTAATTGTTTATTTATCTAAACACCCCCTAGTTTTTATTTACCTGCTCTTTATTATCTTGCAAACCTATCTTAGCACACCTAAAAAGTACTTCTAGTTTCATACTTATTCTAGGTAAAGCGAAAGTTAAGAGTGCATAGAGTTGTATCGGTGGTCGATAGAACTTGAAGGGAATATAAATTCTACCTTTAGCTCCTTGTTGGGTTCGACAGTCTTATTTATCAAGAAAGGCTACAACTGATCCCCTATACTTGTGGGTTATCAAGACCTTTTTCTGGCGCCGTTGATGGGGAGCAATAGCATGGGCTGAATATTCTTGTTTGTGCTTGTTTGCTTTATCACTAAGTAGATTTTATTTTGTGTTTTAAGTTGTTCTCTATCTTTAGTTATGGATATGGAACATGAAATACTAAAAAAAATTGTGTACTTGCTACTCATGGAGCTGGGGAACCTCCTAAAACCCTTGATGCTCATTAGGTGGAAAATATTAAACACTACTTTGATAATCTTGAGAAAACCTCATTCAAATTGATAATGGGAGACACGTTGGATCAATGTGAATACTTTAGGGACTATCCCTTGACTTAAAAAGGGAAACTCTTATGTGATCAAGTTCACGTGTTGCATTGTTATGCTTGGCATTTATGCCGGAGATATGATTATACTGGTTGCTCTAGCTAGGATGAAGACTCCACACCTTCCCTTTTCATGTAAATTTAATGATAATGAAACCTTGGCTTATGCTAATGGTATATATGATTACTATGATGTGGAATGTATAGAAGAATGTTGCTTTTAAGGGTGCTTATGAAATTTAATCTTTGTTTGAAAAGTGTGAAAATCTTGATGATGTTGTTTACAGGCCTGAAAATTATGCTATACTCAAATATTTCTATGATAATTATGATTATAATGCTGATATTTATGAGTTTATTGATAAAGTCTCCGCTGTCCAAGAAGAGATTAATATTTTGCAGGAATCTATGGAAGAAGAAATTGATGACACTGTGAGCTCATTAGATGAAAAAGGTGAGGGGGAAAGCGAAGAACAAAAGGAGGAAGAGTGAATTGATCACTCGTGCCCACCTTCTAATGAGAGTAACTATTTATCCCATACATTGTTTAATTTCCCTTCGTGCTTGCCGAAGGATGAATGCTATGATCCCTTGGATTCGTCTGAAAATCCCTTTTTGATGAACTTGATGCTTGCTATGCTTGTGGCCATGATGCCAATATGAATTATGTTTATGGAGATGAGCTTGCTATAGTTCCTTATGTTAAGAATGAAATTGTTGCTATTGCACCCATGCATGATAGCACTATTATGTTTTTGAATTCTCTAACTATACCATACTGGAGAAGTTTGCGCTTATTAAGGATTGTATTGATGGGTTGCATTTTACAATTACACATGACGATTTTGATAGATATACTATGCATGGGCTTGCTGCTCCTACTTGCAATTATTATGAGAGAGAACTACATCCCCACCTCTCTATGTTTCCAATACGATAAAATTGCAAGAAACTCTTTATGCTATGTATTGGCCTTTACTTGATATGCATGAATTTTCTTCTATGACATGCCGATGCATAGGAAGAGAGTTAGACTTCATCATTGCATGATATATGTTGATTTGTGATCACTACTAAATATCAAATCATTTTTAATTAAAATTGGCTTTGATATACCTTGGGATCCGGGTGGATCAATGACTTGAGCACTTTATGCCTAGCTTAATGGCTTTAAATAAATTTTGGTTGTAGTGCATGAATTTATATTTTTTTACTGGAACATCAAAAGTTTCTGAAACTTTTTGAAAAGTATTTCTACACAAATTATTTATTTTTTCATAATTTTTCAGAATTTTAAGAGTTACAAAAACTATAGACTGTCCTGTTTAAGGCAGATTCTGTTTTGATCCATTGTTTTGCTAGTTTTGATGAAACTATCAATTTTATCGGTGGCATAAGCCATGGAGTAGTTATAATACAATAGCTACAATGAAAAAATATGAATGGGTTTGCAACAATACTTAATGTGGTGATTTGTTTTATTATACTAACGAATCTCATGAGGGTTTTGTTAAGTTTTGTGTGATTGAAGTTTTCATGTCTTGGGTGAGATCACGATGGATGAAGGAATAAGGAGTGGGAAGAGCCTAAGCTTGGGGATGCCCGAGGCACCCCAAGGTAATATTCAAGGACTACCAAGCAACTAAGGTTGGGGCTTCACTGGAAGGCATCCCCCCTTTCTTCTAATGATCATAGGTAATTTTACTTGGAGCTATATTTTTATTTGTCACATGGTATGCGTAAATCTTGGAGCTTCGTGTGCTTTTTATTTTTCTTTTAGTAATGCACCATGCTGGTATGAGATAGTCCTTTGTTCATTTATATAATGCCTCATGCACTTCACTTATATCTTTTTAGTATGGCTTTATAGAATGCTTCATGTGCTTCGCTTGTATCATTTGAAGTTTGGGTTGTCTGTTTCTCTACACATAGAAAACCACCATTTGTAGAATGCTCTTCTACTTCACTTATATTTGTTAGAGCATGGGGATATCTTTTGTAAAAAGAATTAAACATTCATGCTTCACTTAATCTATTTAGAAAGTCAACAAGAATTGGTCATTCACATGGTTAGTCATAAAATCCTATATAAAAACTTGTAGATCACTAAATGTGATATGTTTGATTCCTTGCAATAGTTTTGCGATATAAAGAAGGTGATATTGTAGTCATGCTAGTGAGTAATTGTGGATTGGTAGAAATACTTGTATTAAGGTTTGTGATTCTCGAAGCATGCACGTATGGTGAACCGTTATGTGATGATGTCGGAGAATGATTTATTTTTTGATTGTCTTCCTTATGAGTTATGGTCGGGGATGAGCGATGGTCTTTTCCTACCAATCTATCCCCCTAGGATCATGCGTATTAGTACTTTGCTTTGTTGGCTAATAATTTTTTGCAGTAAGTATGTGAGTTCTTTATGACTAATGTTGAGTCCAGGGATTATACACACTCTCACCCTTTCATCATTGCTAGCCTCTTTGGTACCATGCATTTCCCTTTCTCACCTCGAGAGTTGATGCAAACTTCGCAGATGCATCCAAACACCATGATACGATACGCTCTATCACGCATAAGCCTCATTATAGCTTCCAGAAAACAACCACCATACTGATACGTCTCCGTCGTATCTACTTTTCCAAACACTTTTGCCCTTGTTTTGGACTCTAACTTGTATGATTTGAATGGAACTAACCCGGACTGATGCTGTTTTCAGCAGAATTGCCATGGTGTTGTTTTATGTGCGTAAAACAAAAGTTCTCGGAATGACTGAAACTCCACGGAATATCTTAGAATAAATAATAAAAATCCTCGCCAAAGATGAAGACCAGGGGCCCACACCTGTCCACGAGGTGGGGGCACGCCCCCCCACAGCGCGCCGCCCTACCTCGTGGGCCCCCTGGTGGCCCTCCAACGCCAACACCAACTCCATATATTGGCTTTCGGGGAGAAAAAAATCAGAGAGAAAGTTTCATCGTGTTTTGTGATACGGAGCCGCCGCCAAGCCCTAATCTCTCTTGGGAGGGCTGATCTGGAGTCCGTTCGGGGCTCCGGAGAGGGGGATTCATCGCCGTCGTCATGATCAACCATCCTCCATCACCAATTTCATGATGCTCACCGCCGTGCTTGCTGGACGGTGATGGGTTGGATGAGATTTATCATGTAATCGAGTTAGTTTTGTTAGGGTTTGATCCCTAGTATCCATTATGTTCTGAGATTGATGTTGCTATGACTTTGCTATGCTTAATGCTTGTCACTAGGGCCCGAGTGCCATGATTTCAGATCTGAACCTATTATGTTTTCATGAATATATGTGTGTTCTTGATCCTATCTTGCAAGTCTATAGTCACCTACTATGTGTTATGATCCGGCAACCCCGAAGTGACAATAATTGGGATCACTCCCGGTGATGAACATAGTTTGAGGAGTTCATGTATTCACTATGTGCTAATGCTTTGTGGCCTTAATATCCCTTAGTTTCCAATAGGACCCCGCTGCCACGGGAGGGCAGGACAAAACATGTCATGCAAGTTCTTTTCCATAAGCACGTATGACTATATTCAGAATACATGCCTACATTACATTGATGAACTGGAGCTAGTTCTGTGTCACCCTATGTTATGACTGTTACATGACGAACCGCATTCGGCATAATTATCCATCGCTAATCCGGTGCCTACGAGTTTTCTATATACTGGTCTTCGCTTATTTACTTTTCCGTTGCTACTGTTACAATTAGTACAAAAATACCAAAAACATTACTTTTGCTGTCTTTACCTTTATTACCGTTACCACCACTATCATATTACTTTGCTACTAAACACCTTGATGCAGATATTAAGTTTCTAGGTGTGGTTGAATTGACAACTCAGCTGCTAATACTTGAGAATATTCTTTGGCTCCCCTTGTGTCGAATCAACAAATTTGGGTTGAATACTCTACCCTCGAAAACTGTTGCGATCCCCTATACTTGTGGGTTATCAACACCTTTTTCTGGCGCCGTTGCCGGGGAGCATAGCTCTATTCTTTGAGTCACTTGGGATTTATATCTGCTAGCACTATGAAGAACTTGAAAGACGCTAAGACAACAATTTATCCCTCAACTACGAGGGGAGGTAAGGAACTGCCATCTAGCTCTGCACTTGATTCACCTTCTGTTATGAGTAAGCTAGCGACACCTAAACCTGCTTCTGCTATTCGTTCTGATATGTCGCATGTTATTGATGATGCCACTTCTGCTATGCATGATACTTATGATGAAACTACTTCTATGCTTGATACCACTGTGCCCCTTGGTGAATTTCTAGATGAACAAATTTCTAGGTCTAGAGAAAGAGAAATTATTGAAATTGAACACGATGATGTTAGTGATAATGAAAATGTGCCTGCTATTCCCGAGGGTTATCTTTGTAATGCTGAATCTATTGACGCTATTCTTGCTTGCCAGGATAGTTTTGAACGTAAGAGGTTGGTAGTTAAGTGGAGTAAAGAATCTTTTAGAGATAGGATGAGACCCGACCCTGCTTTTGCTACTTCACCTATCTGTGTTCCCGATCAGGATTATTATGATTTTTCTGTTGATCTAGATATAATTACTTTGGTTGAATCTGATCCTTTTTATGGCTATGAATCTGAAACTGTTCTGGCACATCTTCGTAAGTTAGATGATATAGCTGCCCTGTTTACTAATAATGAGAGATTGCGCTACCTTTATTTACTCAAAATTTTTCCGTTCTCATTAAAGGGTGATGCTAAGAAATGGTTTAATTCTCTTGATCCTGGTTGTGTGCAAAGTCCCCAGGATATGATTTATTACTTCTCTGCTAAATATTTCCCAGCTCATAAGAAACAACCTGCTTTGAGGGATATATATAATTTTGTGCAAATTGAAGAAGAGAGTCTCCCACAAGCTTGGGGGAGGCTTCTCGAGTTACTTAATGCTTTTTCTGATCATCCTCTTAAGAAACCTAAAATATTTGATATCTTTTATAATGGACTAACTGATGCTTCCAGACATTACCTGGATAGTTGTGCTGGTTCTCTTTCCAGGGAAAGAACACCGGATGACGCTGAAATTCTATTGAATAATATGTTGGCAAATGAAAATAATTGGGCACCTCCCGAGCCACCTCCTGAGCCAATTACTGAGCCTATTCCTAAACCAACTCCGAAGAAGAGAGGTGCTCTGTTTCTCAGTCCCGAAGATATGCAAGAGGCAAAGAAATCTATGAAAGAAAAAGGTATTAAAGTTGAAGATGTTAAGAATTCACCTCCTGTTGAAGAAATACATGGTCTTAATTTACCGCCTGTTGAAGAAGTATATGATCTCAATTACTTATTTACTGAAGAACCTTCCGAGCTAAAGTTCCTCCTACTAAAATTGCTAGTCAGTGCTTGGATGAGTTTGATGACTTTATGTTTAAGAAAGATGACTTTAATGCTTATTTTGGTAGACAATTAAAACAGAATACCTTTATGATTAAACGCTTGAGTGATTATATGGCTGATATTAGAGGTGACTTAAACTTCTTAGCAAACATGCTTCTATGGTTACCACTCAAGTAGAACAAGTACTTAAAGCTCAAAAAGAAGTGCTTGATGAAATGAATAGTAATAAAAATGATTATGCTGTTAGAGTGGCTACTAGAACTGGTAGAATGACTCAGGAACTTCTGTATCCTGAAGGCCACCCTAAGAGAATCGAGCAAGATTCTCAGAGAAATAATGTTGATATACCTAGTTCTTCTAAAAGGAAGAAAAAGAAAAATGATAGAACTGTGCAAACTTCTAGTGAACCTATTGCTGAACCACCTGATAATCCAAATGATATCTCTATGTCTGATGCTGAAACACAATCTGGTAATGAACATGAACCTAGTGGAAATGTTAATGATAATGTTCATGATGATGCTCAACCTAGTAATGATAATGATGTAGAAGTTGAGCCTGCTGTTGATCTTGATAACCCACAATCAAAGAATCAACGTTATGATAAAAGAGACTTTGTTGCTAGGAAACATGGTAAAGAAAGAGAACCATGGGTTCAGAAACCCATGCCTTTTCCTCCCAAACCATCAAAGAAAAAGGATGATGAGGATTTTGAGCGCTTTGCTGAAATGATTAGACCCATCTTTTTGCATATGCGATTAACTGATGTGCTCAAAACAAATCCTTATGCTAAGTACATGAAGGATATCATTACTATTAAAATAAAGATATCGGAAGCTGAAATTTCCACCATGCTTGCTAATTATACTTTTAAGGGTGGAATACAAAAGAAACTTGGAGATCCAGGAGTACCTACTATACCATGCTCCATTAAAAGAAATTATGTTAAAACTACTTTATGTGATCTTGGAGCCGGTGTTAGTGTTATGACTCTCTCTTTATATCATAGACTTGATTTGAATAAGTTGACACCTACTGAAATATCCTTGCAAATGGCTGATAAATCAACTGCTATACCTATCGGTATTTGTGAGGATCACTACAGGAATCTTCTACTTTGCCATCTGCCACGGCGGACGCCAAAGGCATGGATGGCGGACGGCAAAGACCTTTGCCGTCAGCCGCGGACGGCAAATGGTGACGGCAAAGTAGCGGACGGCTAAGAGCTGCGCGCCGCCGCTGCTTGGCAATGACGGCAAGGGTCCTTTGCCATCGGCAGCGGACGGCAAAGAGGATGGACGGCAATAAATGCGCTGTTACTCCGTTAGGTGGTTAACGGCGAGCCTTTGCCGTCATTGCGAACAACAAAGCCTTTGCCGTCGACCATCAGAGGCAAACTAACCAAATTGGTCACCTCCCAGAAGCACAATTGCTCGCCATGTGGCCTCTTTGCCGTCATTCTTTGAGGGAAAGAGCCCTTTGCCGTCGGTGGCGATTGAAAAGAGCCTACATATTGTCTCTTTTTTCTGTTTTTTTTTAATCCAACAATTTTCGCAGCAAATATATATGACATATATAGATATATTTAATAACAAACATATCACATATCCAGCACATAATTCCATATACATATTACATAGCAAAGTTTCATCAACATAGCAAGTTCCATCCATACACATTGTTCCATATACACATTACATAGCAAAGTTTCATCAACATAGCAAGTTCTATCATAGGAAGCTAGATACAATGCAAAGTTTTAGCAAAGAAAAAGGAAGCACTCCATCATAGCAAGCTAGCTTCCATGAAGTGAGTGAAATCTGCAAAATGGTAAATAAGAAAGTTAGAAATAGGTGAACAGAACAAGAAGAAGACTAGAACAAGAAGTATATGTCATTTATGAGCTAACTTAGGTGAAATGGATCATATATGAGCTAACTAAGTTGAAATGGGTTGTTCATGAGCTAACTTTGGTGAAATGGATCATTTATGAGCTAACTTAGTTGAAATGGGTCATTTATGAGCTAACTATGGTGAAGGGCATCTTTTTTGAGCTAAGTAAGGTGAAATGGAACGTTTTTGAGCTAACTTAGGTGAAATGGATCATTTATGTGCTTTTATGAGCTAACTTAGTTGAAATGGGTCGTTTATGACCTAACTTAGGTGAAATGGATCATTTAAGAGCTAGTTTAGGTGAAATGGGTCGTTTTTAGCTAACTTAGGTGAAATTGATCGTTTAGGAGCTAATCTAGGTGAAATGGGTCATTTTGGAGCTAACCTAGGTGAAATGGGTCATTTTAAAGCTAACATAGGTAAAATGGATCATTTACGAGCTAATCTACTAAAATGGGTCATTTTAGAGCTAACTTAGGTAAAATGGATCGTTTATGAGATAACTAAGTTAATTATGCAATTTTTGACATAAGTAAGCTTATTAAGTCATTTTGAATGAAAGGAAGCTAACTCTAGGTCATTATGGTAAGCATATTGGAGGAAATAAAGCTAAGTCTAAGTCTAGAGAAACTTACCGCGACCAGGGAGGTGTAGGAGCGGACTGGCTCGTGTCGGTAGCTAGAGAAGGATCGTGCGATGCGTTTCTGGAGTTAAGCTGCACCAAAGATCATTTCCAATGTCTCGTTAGCATTATGACACTCAAATGTTAAGACTAGCAAGTAATGTCCATTCAAATTAAACTCACCGTGCTCCCAGGAGCAATCACTGGCATCGGCGGAGCGGTCTGACCGGACTTCTCGCACACAGACTACACATTTGGTTTTCACAGCAGAGTCATACTAGTTAGTAATGAGACTCAAATGTTAAGACTAGCAAGTAATCTGCAGAAGAAACTTACCACGAGGAGCTCATACATGGCCCTTGCCTTCATGTCATTCCGTGCCCTCTCCTCCTCCAACATCTTTGTCGTCCTCTCCTCCAACTCCCGCTGCCTCTCCGCCGCCTCTGCCAGAAGTTTCTCCGTTCTATCTCTCTCACTCTGTATAGCAGCCTGCAACACCACTCACATGACCATTTGTAATCATTGATGGAAGCGCACACAATGTAATGGAGAAAGATAGCTGAGTACGTATAACTAACCTTGATGGCGAGTTGGACTGGCCGTTCACGAGGCCTTATCTCAGAGCGGAGCTCGATTGGCGCTTTGATCTCCGGAGAGTGCTAGGACAACAGATAAGTCCATCTCCCATGGCTATGGAGCCATGGGACCTCCCGCCACCAGATATCATCAAGAACTCAGATCAATGGGACCTCGGCTTGGGTTAAAGTCCTCCCTTTCCTCGCCTTCCCCGATCTCTATATTGCACGAGCTTTTCGATGCGCGGAGATGTTGGTGAAGTTCTTTGGATCATCGAGGTCGACGCAGAGAATGCCTTGACTTTCTTGTAAGAGCCAGTGGGGCCATGGCATACAGGTCGTACACCTCGCACCTTATCCGCCTTATTGTAGCGTGCACGAAAGAGAGAAACAAAGTAAATTAGTAATTAAAGGGCTAAAGCTAGCATGATGAATGAATTGCATGAATCATGAAGCAAACCACATACCCAGTTCCGCCCGTCTCAAATAAGTTGAGCTGCCTTGGTGGTGTGGCACACCTTCCATTTGGGCACGCTTGTCCTTGGCCTCGTTGTGGTGGCCAGCCATTCTTTGAGCACCACCATCGACCAACACCTCCCAACAATCCATCCGATCCGCACACCATCTCTGAGGGGCCTAAGTTAGCAAATAGAAATTTCAGCGCTACGGCTATGAATTACTAAATAAAGGAATTAAGTACAATGCCTTAAGAATTACCTTCATGTACTGCTCCTTACTCAAGAACTTATCGCGCACTCCTGCTTGACTTCTTGATACCACGGTCGGCGACTAGTCTCGAACAGACTCGCACCCGAGCCTCATGCCGTAAGTTCAAGTAGGCGCTTGCACTCCTTGTGGATAACATCTGCCTCCTCCTCGTATCCCTCCTCACACTCAGAGAATGTCTGCAATCAAATGAGACAATATTGCTTAGTACAATTAATAACTAGCTAGTTGAAGATTTTAATTGTGTAAAGGAGAAATTACCTGAACTTTCGATCACCATGTCCGCCTCGCCTTGCACAAGACACCGTCGATAATCTCACCCGGGGGGCCGGGCAGCCAAGTAGTGCTCCCAAGTCAATCCAACCTCTAGAAGCCGACCCTCACCAGCAACGTGACAAACCCGGAAAGTTTTGCGAATCGAACTCCAAGGACGGTTGGGCTGGCGGACACTTTCATGGTGGTCCCAACCCCGCAGCATGACAAGGCCAACGATTAGTTATTTGAAGAAACATGAATGCGAAGGTACAAAAGATTAAATGCACTTACCTCTCCCCATCGGGAAAATCAACCACCTCTGCTCATGGTCGCCGCACGGACGGAGCCGTAGCACCATGTCTTGGTAGACGTTGCCCCTCCTCCCTTCCTCCTCAAGACCAGTCGGATCCCCGCCATCATCAGCATGGCCACTCGGCTCCCCGCCATCATCAGCATGGCCACTCGGCTCCTCAGGCTAACTCGACCAAGTACCCCATCCAGACGTGTGCTCCTCCAGGGTCTCGTGGGCCGAAGGCCCGTCGACCCGAGGCTCGTGGGCCGAAGAACCGTGGACCGGAGGCTCGCGGACCGGAGTCCGTGTAGCCTCCTCCTCAAACGAGTCCACCCTAGCAGTCACGTGCTTGGGTGAAACAGCTGAGGGGCGGCGGCGAGGAAGGCACCATAAGAGCCACCCTATCTCCTCTCCCGCGACCACGTGCTCCACCTCGGCCCTTCTTCTTACCTCGTCCCCTGCTGGGCACCGCGGTCGACAAAGAAGGGCCCGGCGGTGTCGCCATACTGTCCAGCAACGCTCGACGGAGAGGTGCGTGTGGAATGGAAGACCTCACACTACGCGCCGACGAAGAAGGGGCCTCGGCGCGCTCCCGACCAGCGCCCATCATCTGTCAACACCTGCCATGACAAAGAATAAACGAAATTAGTACAACTTGAAAAAAAGTACCGACATGAATAATAATATGTATATCACTGAAGTGTATCATCATCAAGTACAACATAAACAACTGCACATTTAAAACTACTCGATCAACACAATTATATATGATGTTTTTCATAACAAAATCGAAAAATATATGACCTAACTAATAATTCACAAATATATGACCCCGTCGGCCTCTGGAAGGCCAAAGAACACCTTTTCGGGAGGTTTCGGGGGTCGGGGTGTCGTGTCGGTCGGCATGCCGTGTCGGGTCGGGTCGGGTCTCGGGTCAGGTGTCGGGTCGGGTGCCGTGTCGGTGTCGGATCGGGTGTCGGGTCGCCTGGCTCGGGGTCGGGTGTCGGGTCGGGTCGGGTCTCGTGTCGGGGTGTCGGGTCGGGTGCCGAGTCGGGTTGGGTGTCGTGTCGGTGTCGGGTCGGGTCGGGTTCCGTGTTGGTGTCGGGGTCGGGTGTCGGGTCAAGCTTCGGGTCGGGTGCGGGTCGGGTCGGGTGCCATGTCGGTGTCGGGTCGGGTGTCGGGTCAGGCTCGGGTCGGGGTGTCGGTGTCGGTGTCGGAGTCGGGGTCGGGGTGTCGGGTCAGGCTCGGGGTCGGGGTGTCGGTGTCGGGTCGGGTCGGGTCGGCGCTGGGTCTCGTGGTCGGGTCTCGGGTCGGGTGCCGGGTCGGGTCGGGTGTCGTGTCGGTGTCGGGGTCGGGTGTCGGTGTCGGGTCGGGTGCCGTGTCGGTGTCGGGTCGGTGTGTCGGGTCAAGCTCGGGTCGGGTGCGGGTCGGGTCGGGTGCCATGTCGGTGTCGGGGTGCCATGTAGGTGTCGGGGTCGGGGTGTCGGGTCAGGCTCGGTGTCGGGGTGTTGGTGTCGGGGTCGGGGTCGGGGTCGGGGTGTCAGGGTCACGGTCGGGGTCGGGGTCTCGGGGTCGGGGTGTTGGGTCGGGTGCTGGTCGGGTCCGTGCCGTGTCGGTGTCGGGGTCGGGGTGTCGGGTCAGGCTCGGGGTCGGGGTGTCGGTGTCGGGGTCTGGGTCGGTGTGTCGGGGTCGGGGTCTCGGGGTCGGGGTGTTGTGTCGGGGTGCCGGGTCGGGGTCATTTTTCCTTTTCTTCTTCTTCCTCTTCTTCCTTTTCTTCCTTTTCTTCCTTTTTTCCTTCTTCTTCTTCTTCTTCTTCTTCTTCTTCTTCTTCTTGTTCTTCTTCTTCTTCTTCTTCCTCCTCCTTTCCTTTTTCCTCTTCTTCTTCTCCTCCTCTCCTATTTTTTTCTTCTTCTACTTCCTCTTCTTCTTTTTTCTTGTCCTCCTCCTCCTCTTCTTCTTCCTTTCCTTTTTCCTCTTCTTCTTCTCCTCCTCTCCTGTTTTTTTCTTCTTCTTCTTCCTCTTCTTCTTTTTTCTTCTCCTCCTCCTCTTCTTCTTCTTCCTTTCCTTTTTCCTCTTCTTCTTATCATCCTCTCCTATTTTTTTTCTTCTTCTTCCTCTTCTTCTTTTTTCTTCTCCTCCTATTCTTCTTCTTCCTTTCCTTTTCCTCTTCTTCTTCTCCTCCTCTCCTGTTTTTTCTTCTTCTTCTTTTTCTTTCCTAAAACTGAACTAAACCTAAAACTAAACCTAAATCTAATCTAAACATAAACCTAAAACTAAAAAAACAGAAAAAAGGAAAAAACTAAATCTAAACCTAAAACTAAACTAAAACTAACCCTAAACCTAAAACTAAACTAAATCTAAACTAAACATAAACCTAAAACTAAAAACAGAAAAAAGGAAAAGGTAGAGCTCACCTGGGCCGGTGGAGGAGGTGGCCGGTGGAGGAGGGGTGGGCGGCGCCGTCCCGAGTATGGGGCGCGGGGCAGGCGTCGTGGGCAGGCGGGCGGCGCCACACTGCAGGCGGGCGAGGCGACGGGAGACCAGCCGGTGGGCGGCGGCGCTGGCGGCAATGGCGATGAGGCGGGGGCGGTGTGTAACGCCCGAGACCGACGCCGAAGACTTCCACTACTTGAGTTTAAATCGTGTGTTTTATTTGCTTGTTGCATTGCATCATGTCAACTTTTGCATTGCATCATGTCATCATGCCATCATTTCATTAATTTTAAGGCCTCAACTAAATAAATGGCATGGATCTTTGATCCATTTAAATCGAGGAAATTCACATGGTGATTCTCTTAAAAACATATCCTCTCGATATTTAGAGAGATATAGTAAATATTCCATTTTTGGAATTCACCATAACACACTTGCATAACCCCAATGCATTTTCTACCGCAATTCCTTGCCTCAAACTTTGCCAACAATACTTATCTCATTTATCGAGGCTCTTCCAAAGTTCTCAACATTTTTAGGTCTACCAAATACCCACTTCCTTCCTACACTCATTTGAATTGAATTCAAATGAGTTTGAATTCAACTTCACGCCCATGCTCACTGTCTATTTTTCTTGGATCGAGCTCATTTTTGTGAGTCCGGGAAAATTATCCATGTGTCCAACTTCTTCCCCTAACCTATCTTTCTTTTCTTTCTTAATCTCCGTTGTTTTTCTTTTCTTTTAGTACTGAGAGAGAGCCCAGCCGCAACCTGCAGCCAGACCGGCCCGTTCCACCAGCCCAGTTAGGCCCATCTACGCCAAGGCTCAGCCACGCCGCTGCCTAACCCTAGCCTCCCCTCTCCATTAATCTCCCCCTCGTTCCCGTGCCGCCGCCGTCTGCACACGCATCGCACCAGGGAGAAAATCCCCACTCTCCTCCCTCCTCTCCTCGACCCCTTCGCCGCCACCCACGCGCAGCCTCGATCCCCATCTCCTCCTCGCGCCTCCGCCTCCGCCCAAGGCCTCGCCCTTCCTTCTCCCCCGCGTCCCCATCACCACCCGCCGCCCGTCAGGCGCTTGAAGGGCCACCCAGCGTGGCCCCATCCTCTCCGCCGCGCCCCTTCCCCTTGTTGACCTCCTGGAGGCCAACTCTGACGCCCACTGCCTCGCGTCGCCCCTGCTCCGTCGCAGCCTCTGCTGCCGGCGACCTCGCCTGGATCCGTCAAGCTCCGCCGCCCCTCCGCTTCGCCCTCGCTCGAGCTTCGCAGCCATGGCGCCGCCACCACCATCTCTAGCCGCTCCCCTGCAGCTCCTTCGCCTCGTCCTCGCGTCCGGCCTCATCCCGACCCGCCGTCGTGCCCTCCTCGCCTTGGAGCCCCGTGCCCGGTCCCGTCCATCCCGGCCACCTCGTCCCTCGGTAGCTCCTCCGTCGCCCGCCTCCTTTCGCCGACCCCAAGCGTCTGCATCCACGCCCGAGGCCCCTGCCGCTCGCCCGACAACGTCGCCGGCGGCGAGCAGCAGGAGGCCGATGTTGCTCTGCGAGATGACGCCGTCGCGCTCCTGCCCCGTTTGCCTCGTGTCCTTCTGGTTCTGGACAACGCCGAACTCCGTGACCAGCGCCTCCACTACCTCCCCGTCGCTGCGCCAGCCTCCTGCATCGCGCCAAGTCCCAGCATCGCGCCCCTGTTTGCTCCTGTTTGCTGTTGACGCCAAGCCCAACGGTCACCGAGCGTGAAATTTGCCAAGTACCACCAAGTTCCTGATGGATGCGCCAAGTCCCCAGCGGGACCTGTTTTCGTCAAGTTCAACTACACGGCTATGACCTCGGAGTTGGACCGCAAGCGCCAAGTACCCCACCGGCAAGACCACACGGACGCTCGAATGACTACAGACCGAAAATGTCAAGTACCTCGTCGATACGTGTACGACTACACAACGAACCGTGAAGTTCCACAAGATAATGTATACCACTACCGTCGCCCCGAAGACGTTGGATTCGTCAAGTACCTCTCCGAAATGAGCGTGTACAACTACTTCCTCTACTTCCCTCGACGACCCGTGAACGACTACTTCCTCTCTGAACCGGTCCGCCTTGAAATGCATGCCTCGAAGGTATAACCCCGAGACGCCGCCCGTGGACCGAATGCATGTGTTGTTATGAGATGCACCCTATGTTTGCACCGTGCCCGTTTGCTTCATGCACGTTCCTCCTCGTTTGCCATGCCATCGACCCGTGGGAACCCGGAAGCCGGGAGCACCCCACCATCTTGCATGACTCGCTCACGCTCGCTTCCTTTTGCACTGGTATCTCCGTGAGTTACCGGAACCGATATGTTGCCGTGGCATCATTTTCGGATATGTTGCCGTGGCACCATTTCCGTTGTAGTTGCCGTGGCACCCCTTTCATTCCGCCACGGTGACAAATGCTTCATAACACACTTATGTCACCATTTTCATAAAATTGCATAATACTTGTATATGTCATCCGCATCATGATAACAACAATTAAAATGTTTAAAATTGTTGTTTGCTTTAATTGCTAAATGACATATGGGGATTTTCCGGAATTGTTTTTTGTTGTTCCGGCCTCATTTAAAATTGCCTAGCTAGGTAGTTTAATTATGCTTCACCCTTTGCCATGTTTAACAACATTTAATATTGATGAGTAGCATAACCGAGAGAGAACTAAATAATTGATGTGGTATTCCATCAATATGCAACCCGTTGCATATTAAGCTCCACTTAACTTGTAGTATTGTTTTTTGCACTTTGCCATGCCATGCCTCATTAAACCGGACATGCATCATACTTGATTGTGCTTCATGCCATGTTTATGTGATGGTTGTTTACTATGTTGTTTGTTTCTTTCCGGGTTGCTTCTCTCGTTAGCTTCGGTTTCGTTCGGAGTTGTGAGGATTCGCTCGACTACGCTCGCTTGTCTTCTTCATGGAGTCGTTCGCTTCCTTGCGGATCTCATGCAAGATGATCATACCTCAAATCACTACTATCTTTGCTATGCTAGTTTGCTCGCTCTTTTGCTATGCCAATGCTACGATGCCTACCATTTGTTTGTCAGCCTCCCAAATTGCCATGTCAAACCTCTAACCCACCATGTCCTAGCAAACCGTTGATTGTCTATGTTACCGCTTTGCTCAGCCCTCTTATAGCGTTGTTAGTTGCGGTGAAGATTGAAGTTTGTTCCTTGTTGAACATGGAGATGTTGTTCCTTGTTGGAACATGTTTACTTGTTGGGATATCACAATATATCTTATTTAATTAATGCATCTATATACTTGGTAAAGGGTGGAAGGCTCGGCCTTATGCCTGGTGTTTTGTTCCACTCTTGCCGCCCTAGTTTCCGTCATATTGGTGTTATGTTCCCAGATTTTATGTTCCTTACACGGTTGGGCTATAATGGGAACCCCTTGACAGCTTGCCTTAAGTAAAGCTCCTCCAAAGAATGCCCAACATTGGTTTTACCATTTGCACTAACAACCTACCACCTTCCCTTGGGTTCTGCAGACTCAAGGGTCATCTTTATTCTAACCCCCGGCGGTGCTCCTCACAGTGTTGGTCCGAACTGAGCTGACTGCTGGGCCACCTCGGGAAACTCGAGGTCTGGTTTTACTCGTAGCTAGTCTCATCTGAGTGTGCCCTGAGAAAGAGATATGTGCAGCTCCTATCGGGATTTGTCGGCACATTCGGGCGGTGTTGCTGGTTTAGTTTTACCCTATCGAAATGTCTTGATGTACCGAGATACCGAGTCTGATCGGAGTGTCTCGGGTGGAGGTCTATTCCTTCGTTGACCGTGAGAGCTTGTCATGGGCTAAGTTGGGACACCCCTGCAGGGATTTAAACTTTCGAGAGCCGTGCCTGCGGTTATGTGGCAGATGGGAATTTGTTAACGTCCGGTTGTAGAAAACCTGAAGTTGACCTTAATTAAAACGCATCAACCGCGTGTGTAACCATGATGGTCTCTTCTCGGTGGAGTCCGGGAAGTGAACACGGTGTTGGAGTTATGCTTGACGTAGGTTGCTATAGGGTCACTTCTTGATCGCTACTAGCTTCACGACCGTGCCTTGCTTCTCTTCTCGCTCTCTTTTGCGATTGTAGCCACCATATATGCTAGTCGCTTGCTGCAGCTCCACCTCATTACTCCATCCTTCCTATAAGCTTAAATAGTCTTGATCTCGCGGGTGTGAGATTGCTGAGTCCTCGTGACTCACAGATACTTCCAAAACTAGTTTGCAGGTGCCTATGTTACCGAGCAGGTGACGCAACCAAGCTCAAGGAGGAGCTCGATGAAGATCTTGCCCTTTGTGCTGTTTCATTCTAGTTGATCAGTAGTGGAGCCCAGTTGGGGTCGATCGGGACCTTTGTCGATTTGGGGTTTTTCTTTTATTTTGGTTCCGTAGTCGCACCTTGATTGTATCTGGATGATGTAATGCTTTATTCATGTAATTGTGTGAAGTGGCGATTGTAAGCCAACTA
This sequence comes from Aegilops speltoides, assembly GCA_021437245.1. NCBI lineage: Eukaryota > Viridiplantae > Streptophyta > Magnoliopsida > Poales > Poaceae > Aegilops > Aegilops speltoides. Next base: position 532,710,586 of record CM038147.1, on the reverse strand, counting down.
TGTATCCCTTTCCTTATGTATTACATGGGTTGTGTGAAGATTACCTCACTTGCGACATTGCTTTCAATGCGGTTATGCCTCTAAGTCGTGCTTCGACACGTGGGAGATATAGCCGCATCGAGGGCGCTATGTTGGTAATCGAGCCTTCCCGACCTTAGGAGCCCCACCGCTTGATCGCTTTTAGCGGCCGAGTTGTGTCTAGAAAAATGTTTTGAGTCATTTAGGATTATATATATCGGAGAGTTAGGAATTCTTTTTACTCCCGCCTCTTCGTCGCTCTGGTAAGGCATCCCGACGAGAGTTTTGACTCTTCTCTTCTCAAATTTCACTAAATTTTTTTTAGGATCACGCTGGTATCTTGGAATCGTTCGATGGTTTTATGATGACAACATTGTCTTGGTGCCTCCTGTCGGGGTTTAGTGGAAGTGTCCCGGGAGTTGAGCTCGAGGTGTTGTCGCCATAATTTTATTGTTTCAGTTCTGAATACCTGAGTTTAGTACGCCGACATCGAAAATCTCTTTTATGCAGTTTTGGTGAGATAACCCGATAACCCGAGATCGAGGTGAGTACGGAGTATTGCCATGACTCAGATAACGGATGCTTTTCAAGGTTGAGGTAGACGATTTCGAAGGTTTCTTGGTTATGTGTTGAAGGATGGATACAACTGGATGTAGGATTTGCTAGTTTTGGGTGAGATATTATGCTTCCCCTGTATCCCCAACACCTGATTGCATAACCGGAAAATTTCGGGAATTTCATAGGTGGGAATTCGAGTAGCTCTTAGGATATCTTTCCGACGGATGTATGATATGAAATTGGGGTTCGACGTCTAGTGGTCCGCCTATTCACGGTTGGTTTTACAATGGTCTCGTTGTGTCTTAAAGAGTCCTTGGCTATGCCAACTAGGGGCGCTTCAGATGTCATGTGCAATGCCTTGTACATGATGGTGCTGTCGATCGAGCCCGTAGGCCCCACCACGAAAACTTGGACGAAATCTCTATCATATGTTTGTTCCGCTTATTCTGCAAGCCAGTCCTTTGTTTTTGTTTTGAGTTGTGGTATTCGAGTTGCTTCAATGTCAAGTGTTGCTTCCATACCTTTCGAAATGGTGTTCTCATACTCGATGTGAATACTAATCCTTCTCGACAATCGAGATTGTCATGTCAATCCTTTTCAACCGGCGTGTTTTCTCTTCAAGTGGATCCGATCACTTCAACATCAGCAAGACCAATTATCATTTCTTCTCAACGGTGTTTGTTTCATCCGTCTCCAAGTTGCCTTTGTTTTTTCCCGCCCACCCACCCTTTTTCCTCAAGGACTAAGATTTCTTTACCAAAAATCCTTTTATTTTTGTGAAGTTTCTCCATTCTTTCCGTCAATGTTCTTACCCGGTGGTTCTCAAGAAGATGTTCTACTAGTTCGTCATTCCTCATTCCTTTCTCTTCTCCGTGGATTCAAGTCAAGTTTTGTTGATCATACCTTTTCCTCATTTCAATGTCTTCTCATACCGTGCACCTCATTATCATTCTACTTCTCGCTATTTGTTATTCCGAGTGCTCAAGATATCTCAAGATTCGTGTTTCCACTCTGCATTCGCTCAAGCTCTTTCGAGATTGGTATCTCATTCAAGTCATTTAATTCAACCGTGCAACATCTCTTTAAATCTTTTCAACGTTGTTCTTTTGAGTGGGCCCTAACCCATAGGTCTTTTCCTGTGAGCTTACGACTCTTCTATTTTCCCAGAGCTATCCTAAATTCTTCTCCAAGTTTGACGTAAGAATGAGTTATCATTAGTCAAATGCTTTTCTCCAAGATCTTTCAAATTCTTTTCATAGTTGGCTCAACCTCTTCGCTTTTGATTCTTCCGGTGTGCCTCAATAATTCTTGGTGGTGTTTCTCGTTGTCATCCTCATCATTTGAAGACCGAAGAAGAGTTTCTCTTTAATCTTGCTATATTCTCTTCAAGATTCATGGTGCTAGCTTGTTGCCATCCTCTCATAATTGTTTTCGATTGTGAGAATCTTTTTCACCCATCCGGAGCATTTTAGGAGTCTTTTCAGTTTCATTCTTTGAAGCCCATCATCTCAGTAGTATTCATTCAAGCTTTCAGCTCTCGTTCTCCAAATCATACCGGTGCATCATTCAAGTATTCTCTAATCAGCTTATGATCTATACGTTCATTTGTATCTAAATACCCTCAAGTATCTTCATTCATTTTGCAATTCTTCTCGGTGAATTGTGCCTTTGCTACGTTCATTTTCAATTCTTACGACGGTTCGTTCAAGATTTCGCTTCCTTCGTTATCGTATCAATTCATTCATTCTTTCATTGTTTCAATCCTACCGGTGGTTCGTTTAAGACCTTCTCAAGTTTCGATATATCTCTTTTAATCCTTTCTACGAGAATAAGTAGTGTGCCAAATCCGTTGCTTGTCATCAATTTAAATTGGTGAAGGTTACGCATAACATAATTCTTATTCTTTTTTCATCCAAGTGATTAATCCTTTCCTTCAGTGTTTGATCAGGAGTAATAAATTCTTGGCTTCTTGTTGTTCATCTTTCTTCCGGAGTTCTAAGTTTTCCGCATTATCTCGTCGCGAAGCTCCTAAATCATCGCAAGGCTTCACCTTGTGTTTTCAACTTCTCTTTCTTTTTATCATCCGTTTATTACCGGAGTGGTGGTTCGTCAAGGATTCTTTTCATTCTTCAATTGTTCTTCAAGATTTCTCTTGAAGTTAAGATCAGCCAAGCTATACTCAAAAATTAAACATGGTGTTCAACACATGTCTTGTTTTGAGGAGTTCAAGCATTCTTCATCTTGCATTCCAAAGTGCAATTCTTTCTACCTTATCTTCTGAGGTGGTGTTAGGTCATTCTTGATAATTTCCCTTCGCGTTTCATGATTCACAAGTTTTCAAGGGTGACATATTTAAATCCATCATTTTCTCTTGTTCAAGAGATCTTTTCAACCGTCAATCTCTTCATTGGAGTTATCTTGGGCTATATTTCAACTAAAGCTTTCCCTAAGGATTGTTGCTATTTTGGTGCTTATTAATGACCCAAGTTATCTCTTTTCCATCTTGATGGAACAAGCTTTCATCTCTTCGTTAATCTCAAGCAAGCAATTGGTTCCGTTAGTGGCCGGTTGTCACCTCATAATGTTGAGATGTTTCCATAAGCCCACTACAAACTTATTCTTTTCGTTGTTGGTCTTCCAACAACTCTATTCTAACCTTCTTGCAAGGATGCCTTCCAAATTCAGTTGTGGTAGAAGTTGTCATTTTCTTCTCCGTCCCTTTATTCCAATGATCTACTTCTATTCTTTCTTACGGAGGCATTGTGATGTTGCTCTTTTCACTCATCATCCCAATTGTGAGGATCATGTTCTTTTCGTGCTTATCCATTTAACCGGAGTGTCATGTCCTCTTTCAAGTTCTTTTCATCTTATGAAGTCTTGCATCTCTTTTCAACTGGAGTGATGTCCGAATTTGATCGTCCGTGTTCCTTGTTTATCTCGTTTCAACCAGAGTGGTTTCAATTCTACCTTGTCCATTAAACTCTTGATTTATGCCTTTGCAACCTTCAAGTCCTCGTAATGTTCCTTATTCCTCTTTTCTAACGGATTGTTTGCAATCTCGTTCATCTCTGTTGTTACTCTTCCTTTTAAATTGCTCAACCTCTCAAGGTTCGTGGTTTCACTCGTTCGTCAAAGAAGCAACTTAGTTTTACCTTTCTTTTTCTCTTCCGTTTTCCCTCCGGTGCCATTCTAGATCTCGGGACGAGATCCTCTTGTAGTGGTGGAGTGTTGTAACGCCCCGAGACCGACGCTCCAGAAGACTTCCAGGTACTTCGAGTTTCGTCCTGTGTTTTCTTTGCTTGTTGCATTGCATCATGTCAACTTTTGCATTGCATCATGTCATCATGCCATCATTTCATTAATTTTAAGACCTCAACTAAATAAATGGCATGGATCTTTGATCCATTTAAATCGAGGGAATTCACATGGTGATTCTCTTAAAAACATATCCTCTCGATATTTAGAGAGCTATAGTAAATATTCCATTTTTGGAATTCACCATAACACACTTGCATAACCCCAATGCATTTTCTACTGCAATTCCTTGCCTCAAACTTTGCCAACAATCCTTATCTCATTTATCGAGGCTCTTCCAAAGTTCTCAACATTTTTGGGTCTACCAAATAACCACTTCCTTCCTACACTCATTTGAATTGAATTCAAATGAGTTTGAATTCAACTTCACGCCCATGCTCACTATCTATTTTTCTTGGATCGAGCTCATTTTTGTGAGTCCGGGAAAATTATCCATGTGTCCAACTTCTTCCCCTAACCTCTCTTTCTTTTCTTTCTTAATCTCCGTTGTTTTTCTTTTCTTTTAGTAGTGAGAGAGAGCCCAGCCGCAACCTGCAGCCAGACCGGCCCGTTCCACTAGCCCAGTTGGGCCCATCTGCGCCCAGGCTCAGCCACGCCGCTGCCTAACCCTAGCCTCCCCTCTCCATCGATCTCCCCCTCGTTCCCGTGCCGCCGCCATTTGCACACGCATCGCACCAGGGAGAAAATCCCCACGCTCCTCCCTCCTCTCCTCGACCCCTTCGCCGCCACCCACGCGCAGCCTCGATCCCCATCTCCTCCTCGCGCCTCCGCCTTCGCCCAAGGCCTCGCCCTTCCTTCTCCCCCGCGTCCCCATCGCCACCCGCTGCCGTCGGCGACCCCCAGGAGGGCCACCCCGCGCGTGGCCCCATCCTCTCTGCCACGCCCCTTCCCCTCGTTGACCTCCTGGAGGCCAACTCCGGCGCCCCCTGCCTCGTGTCGCCCCTGCTCCGTCGCAGCCTCTGCTGCCGGCGACCTCGCCTGGATACGTCAAGCTCCGCCGCCCCTTCGCTTCGCCCTCGCTCGAGCTTCGCAGCCATGGCGCCGCCACCACCATCTCTAGCCTCTCCCCTGCAGCTCCTTCGCCTCGTCCTCGCGTCCGGCCTCATCCCGACCCACCGTCGTGCCCTCCTCGCCTTGGAGCCCCGTGCCCGGTCCCGTCCATCCCAGCCACCTCGTCCCTCGGTAGCTCCTCCATCGCCCGCCTCCATTCACCGACCCCAAGCGTCTGCATCCACGCCCGAGGCCCCTGCCGCTCGCCCGACGACGTCGCCGGCGGCCGGTAGCAGGAGGCCGATGTTGCTCTGCGAGATGACGCCGTCGCGCTCCTGCCCCATTTGCCTCGTGTCCTTCTGGTTCCGGACAACACCGAACTCCGCGACCAGCGCCTCCACTACCTCCCCGTCGCTGCGCCAGCCTCCTGCATCGCGCCAAGTCCCAGCATCGCGCCCCTGTTTGCTCCTATTTGCTGTTGACGCCAAGCCCAACGGTCACCGAGCGTGAAATTTGCCAAGTACCACCAAGTTCCTGATGGATGCGCCATGTCCCCGGCGGGACCTGTTTTCGTCAAGTTCGACTACACGGATATGACCTCGGAGTTGGACCGCAAGCGCCAAGTACCCCACCGGCAAGACCACACGAACGCTCGAACGACTACAGACCGAAAATGTCAAGTACCTCGTCGATACGTGTACGACTACACAACGAACCGTGAAGTTCCACAAGATAACGTGTACCACTACCGTCGCCCCGAAGACATTGGATTCGTCAAGTACCTCTCTGAAACGAACGTGTACAACTACTTCCTCTACTTCCCTCGACGACCCGTGAACGACTACTTCCTCTCCGAACCGGTCCACCTTGAAAATGCATGCCTCGAAGGTATAACCCCGAGACGCCATCCGTGGACCGAATGCATGTGTTGTTATGAGATGCACCCTATGTTTGCACCGTGCCCGTTTGCTTCATGCATGTTCCTCCTTGTTTGCCATGCCGTCGACCCGTGGGAACCGGAAGCCGGGAGCACCCCACCATCTTGCATGACTCGCTCACGCTCGCTTCCTTTTGCACTGGTATCTCCGTGAGTTACCGGAACCGATATGTTGCCGTGGCATCATTTTCGGATATGTTGCCGTGGCACCATTTCCGTTGTAGTTGCCGTGGCACCCCTTTCGTTCCGCCACGGTGACAAATGCTTCATAACACGCTTATGTCAACATTTTCATAAAATTGCATAATACTTGTATATGTCATCCGCATCATGATAACAGCAATTAAAATGTTTAAAATTGTTGTTTGCTTTAATTGCTAAATGACATATGGGGATTTTCCGGAATTGTTGTTTGTTGTTCCGGCCTCATTTAAAATTGCCTAGCTAGGTAGTTTAATTATGCTTCACCCTTTGCCATGTTTAACAACATTTAATATTGATCAGTAGCATAACCGAGAGAGAACTAAATAATTGATGTGGTGTTCCGTCAATACGCAACCCGTTGCATATTGAGCTCCACTTAACTTGTAGTATTGTTTGTTGCACTTTGCCATGCCATGCCTCATTAAACCGGACATGCATCATACTTGATTGTGCTTCATGCCATGTTTATGTGATGGTTGTTTACTATGTTGTTTGTTTCTTTCCGGGTTGCTTCTCTCGTTAGCTTTGGTTTCGTTCCGGAGTTGTGAGGATTCGTTCGACTACGTTCGTTTGTCTTCTTCATGGAGTCGTTCTGCTTCCTTGCGGGATCTCAGGCAAGATGATCATACCCTCGAAATCACTACTATCTTTGTTATGCTAGTTTGCTCGCTCTTTTGCTATGCCAATGCTACGATGCCTACCATTTGCTTGTCAGCCTCCCAAATTGCCATGTCAAACCTCTAACCCACCATGTCCTAGCAAACCGTTGATTGTCTATGTTACCGCTTTGCTCAGCCCCTCTTATAGCGTTGTTAGTTGCAGGTGAAGATTGAAGTTTGTTCCTTGTTGAACATGGAGATGTTGTTCCTTGTTGGAACATGTTTACTTGTTGGGATATCACAATATATCTTATTTAATTAATGCATCTATATACTTGGTAAAGGGTGGAAGGCTCGGCCTTATGCCCGGTGTTTTGTTCCACTCTTGCCGCCTCTAGTTTCCGTCATATCGGTGTTATGTTCCCGGATTTTATGCCTTACGGTTGGGCTATAATGGGAACCCCTTGACATTCGCCTTAAGTAAAGCTCCTCCAAAGAATGCCCAACATTGGTTTTACCATTTGCACTAACAACCTACCACCTTCCCTTGGGTTCTGCAGACTCAAGGGTCATCTTTATTCTAACCCCCGGCGGTGCTCCTCCGAGTGTTGGTCCGAATCGAGCTGACATGGGAATACCTCGGGAAACTCAAGTCTGGTTTTACACGTAGCTAGTCTCATCCGAGTGTGCCCCGAGAAAGAGATATGTGCAGCTCCTATCGGGATTTGTCGGCACATTCGGGCGGTGTTGCTGGTTTAGTTTTACCTGTCGAAATGTCTTGATGTACCGGATACCGAGTCGATCGGAGTGTCTCGGTGGAGGTCTATTCCTTCGCTGACCGTGAGAGCATGTCATGGGCTGTTGGGACACCCTGCAGGATTTAAACTTTCGAGAGCCGTGCTGCGCTATGTGGCAGATGGGAATTTGTTAACGTCCGGTTGTAGAAAACCTGAAGTTGACCTTAATTAAAACGCATCAACCGCGTGTGTAACCGTGATGGTCTCTTCTCGGCGGAGTCCGGGAAGTGAACATGGTGTTGGAGTTATGCTTGACGTAGGTTGCTATAGGGTCACTTCTTGATCGCTACTAGCTTCACGACCGTGCCTTGCTTCTCTTCTCGCTCTCTTTTGCGATTGTAGCCACCATATATGCTAGTCGCTTGCTACAGCTCCACCTCATTACTCCATCCTTCCTATAAGCTTAAATAGTCTCGATCTCGCGGGTGTGAGATTGCTGAGTCCTCATGACTCACAGATACTTCCAAAACCAGTTTGCAGGTGCCTATGTTACCGAGCAGGTGACGCAACCAAGCTCAAGGAGGAGCTCGATGAAGATCTTGCCCTTTGTGTTGTTTCATTCTAGTTGATCAGTAGTGGAGCCCAGTTGGGGTCGATCGGGGACCTTTGTCGCATTTGGGGTTTTTCTTTTATTTTGGTTCCGTAGTCGGACCTTGATTGTATCTGGATGATGTAATGCTTTATTCATGTAATTGTGTGAAGTGGCGATTGTAAGCCAACTATGTATCCCTTTCCCTTATGTATTACATGGGTTGTGTGAAGATTACCTCACTTGCGACATTGCTTTCAATGCGGTTATGCCTCTAAGTCGTGCTTCGACACGTGGGAGATATAGCCGCATCGAGGGCGTTACAAGTTGGTAATCGAGCCTTCCCGACCTTAGGAGCCCCACCGCTTGATCGCTTTTAGCGGCGAGTTGTGTCTAGAAAATGTTTTGAGTCATTTAGGATTATATATATCGGAGAGTTAGGAATTCTTTTTACTCCCAGTCTCTTCATCGCCTCGGTATGGCATCCCGACGAGAGTTTTGACTCTTCTCTTCTCAAATTTCACTAAAATTTTTTTTTAGGATCACGCGGGTATCTTGGAATCGTTCCGATGGTTTTATGATAAGAACATTGTCTTGGTGCCTCCTGTCAGGGGTTTAGTGGAAGTGTCCCGGGGAGTTGAGCTCTGAGGTGTTGTCGTCATAATTTTATCGTTTCAGTTCTGGAATACCTGAGTTTAGTACGCCGACATCGAAAATCTCTTTTATGCAGTTTGTTGGTGAGATAACCCCGATAACCCAAAGATCGAGGTGAGTACGGAGTATTGCCATGACTCGTATAACGGATGCTTTTCGAAGGTTGAGGTAGATGATTTCCGAAGGTTTCTTGGTTATGTGTTGAAGTATGGATACAGCTGGATGTAGGATTTGCTAGTTTTGGGTGAGATATTATGCTTCCCCTGTATCCCCAACACCTGATTGCATAACCGAAAAATTTCGGGAATTTCATACGTGGGAATTCGAGTAGCTCTTAGGATATCTTTCCGACGGATGTATGATATGAAATTGGGGTTCCACGTCTAGTGGTCTGCCTATTCACGGTTGGTTTTACAGTGGTCTCGTTGTGTCTTAAAGAGTCCTTGGCTATGCCGACTAGGGGACGCTTCGTATGTCATGTGCACTGCCTTGTACATGATGGTGCTGTACGATCGAGCCCGTGTAGGCCCCACCACGAAAACTTCGGACGAAATCTCTATCATATGTTTGTTCCGGCTTATTCTGCAAGCCAGTCCTTTGTTTTTGTTTTGAGTTGTGGTATTCGAGTTGTTTCAATGTCAAGTGTTGATTCCATACCTTCCCGAAATGGTGTTCTCATACTCCGATGTGAATACCAATCCTTCTCGACAATCGAGATTGTCATGTCAATCCTTTTCAACCGGCGTGTTTTCTCTTCAAGTGGATCCGATCACTTCAACATCAGCAAGACCAATTATCATTTCTTCTCAATGGTGTTTGTTTCATCCGTCTCCAAGTTGCCTTTGTTTTTTCCCGCCCACCCACCCTTTTTCCTCAAGGACTAAGATTTCTTTACCAAGTATCCTTTTATTTTTGTGAAGTTTCTCCATTCTTTCCGTCAATGTTCTTACCCGGTGGTTCTCAAGAAGATGTTCTACTAGTTCGTCATTCCTCATTCCTTTCTCTTCTCCGTGGATTCAAGTCAAGTTTTGTTGATCATACCTTTTCCTCATTTCAATGTCTTCTCATACCGTGCACCTCATTATCATTCTACTTCTCGCTATTTGTTATTCGGAGTGCTCAAGATATCTCAAGATTCGTGTTTCCACTCTGCATTCGCTCAAGCTCTTTCGAGATTGGTATCTCATTCAAGTCATTTAATTCAACCGTGCAACATCTCTTTTAAATCTTTTCAACGTTGTTCTTTTGAGTGGGCCCTAACCCACGTGTCTTTTCCTGTGATCTTACCTGACTCTTCTATTTTCCCAGAGCTATCCTAAATTCTTCTCCAAGTTTGACGTAAGAATGAGTTATCATCACCAAATGCTTTTCTCCAAGATCTTTCAAATTCTTTTCATAGTTGGCTCAACCTCTTCGCTTTTGATTCTTCCGGTGTGCCTCAATAATTCTTGGTGGTGTTTCTCGTTGTCATTCTCATCATTTGAAGACCGAAGAAGAGTTTCTCTTTAATCTTGCTATATTCTCTTCAAGATTCATGGTGCTAGCTTGTTGCCATCCTCTCAAAATTGTTTTCGATTGTGAGAATCTTTTTCACCCATCCGGAGCATTTTAGGAGTCTTTTCAGTTTCATTCTTTGAAGCCCATCATTTCAGTAGTATTCATTCAAGCTTTCAGCTCTCGTTCTCCAAATCATACCGGTGCATCATTCAAGTATTCTCTAATCACCTTGTGATCTATTCGTTCATTTGTATCTAAATACCCTCAAGTATCTTCATTCATTTTGCAATTCTTCTCGGTGAATTGTGCCTTTGCTACGTTCATTTTCAATTCTTACGACGGTTCGTTCAAGATTTCGCTTCCTTCGTTATCGTATCAATTCATTCATTCTTTCGTTGTTTCAATCCTACCGGTGGTTCGTTGAAGACATTCTCAAGTTTCGATATATCTCTTTTAATCCTTTCTACGAGAATAAGTAGTGTGCCAAATCCGTTGCTTGTCATCAATTTAAATTGGTGAAGGTTACGCATAACATAATTCTTATTCTTTTTTCATCCAAGTGATTAATCCTTTCCTTCAGTGTTTGATCAGGAGTAATAAATTCTTGGCTTCTTGTTGTTCATCTTTCTTCCGGAGTTCTAAGTTTTCCACATTATCTCGTCGCGAAGCTCCATCTAAATCATCGCAAGTCTTCACCTTGTGTTTTCAACTTCTCTTTCTTTTTATCATCCGTTTATTACCGGAGTGGTGGTTCGTCAAGGATTCTTTTCATTCTTCAATTGTTCTTCAAGATTTCTCTTGAAGTTAAGATCAGCCAAGCTATACTCAAAAATTAAACATGGTGTTCAACACTTGTCTTGTTTTGAGGAGTTCAAGCATTCTTCATCTTGCATTCCAAAGTGCAATTCTTTCTACCTTATCTTCTGAGGTGGTGTTAGGTCATTCTTGATAATTTCCCTTCGTGTTTCATGATTCACAAGTTTTCAAGGGTGACATATTTAAATCCATCATTTTCTCTTGTTCAAGAGATCTTTTCAACCGTCAATCTCTTCATTGGAGTTATCTTGGGCTATATTTCAACTAAAGCTTTCCCTAAGGATTGTTGCTATTTTGGTGCTTATTAATGACCCAAGTTATCTCTTTTCCATCTTGATGGAACAAGCTTTCATCTCTTCGTTAATCTCAAGCAAGCAATTGGTTCCGTTAGTGGCCGGTTGTCACCTCATAATGTTGAGATGTTTCCATAAGCCCACTACAAACTTATTCTTTTCGTTGTTGGTCTTCCAACAACTCTATTCTAACCTTCTTGCAAGGATGCCTTCCAAATTCAATTGTGGTAGAAGTTGTCATTTTCTTCTCCGTCCCTTTATTCAAATGATCTACTTCTATTCTTTCTTACGGAGGCATTGTGATGTTGCTCTTTTCACTCATCATTCCGATTGTGAGGATCGTGTTCTTTTCGTGCTTATCCATTTAACCGGAGTGTCATTTCCTCTTTCAAGTTCTTTTCATCTTATGAAGTCTTGCATCTCTTTTCAACTGGAGTGATGTCCGAATTTGATCGTCCTTGTTCCTTGTTTATGTCGTTTCAACCAGAGTGGTTTCAATTCTACCTTGTCCATTAAACTCTTGATTTATGACTTTGCAACCTTCAAGTCCTCGTAATGTTCCTTGTTCCTCTTTTCTAATGGATTGTTTGCAATCTCGTTCATCTCTGTTGTTACTCTTCCTTTTAAATTGCTCAACCTCTCAAGGTTCGTGGTTTCACTGCTCACAAAGAAGCAACTTAGTTTTACCTTTCTTTTTCTCTTCCGTTTTCCCTCCGGTGCCATTCTAGATCTCGGGACGAGATCCTCTTGTAGTGGTGGAGTGTTGTAACGCCCCGAGACCGATGCTCCAGAAGACTTCCAGGTACTTCGAGTTTCGTCGTGTGTTTTCTTTGCTTGTTGCATTGCATCATGTCAACTTTTGCATTGCATCATGTCATCATGCCATCATTTCATTAATTTTAAGACCTTAACTAAATAAATGGCATGGATCTTTGATCCATTTAAATCGAGGGAATTCACATGGTGATTCTCTTAAAAACATATCCTCTCGATATTTAGAGAGCTATAGTAAATATTCCATTTTTGGAATTCACCATAACACACTTGCATAACCCCAATGCATTTTCTACCGCAATTCCTTGCCTCAAACTTTGCCAACAATCCTTATCTCATTTATCGAGGCTCTTCCAAAGTTCTCAACATTTTTGGGTCTACCAAATAACCACTTCCTTCCTACACTCATTTGAATTGAATTCAAATGAGTTTGAATTCAACTTCACGCCCATGCTCACTGTCTATTTTTCTTGGATCGAGCTCATTTTTGTGAGTCCGGGAAAATTATCCATGTGTCCAACTTCTTCCCCTAACCTCTCTTTCTTTTCTTTCGTAATCTCCGTTGTTTTTCTTTTCTTTTAGTAGTGAGAGAGAGCCCAGCCGCAACCTGCAGCCAGACCGGCCCGTTCCACTAGCCCAGTTAGGCCCATCTGCGCCAAGGCTCAGCCACGCCGCTGCCTAACCCTAGCCTCCCCTCTCCATCGATCTCCCCCTCGTTCCCGTGCCGCCGCCATCTGCACACGCATCGCACCAGGGAGAAAATCCCCACGCTCCTCCCTCCTCTCCTCGACCCCTTCGCCGCCACCCACGCGCATCCTCGATCCCCATCTCCTCCTCGCGCCTCCGCCTCCTCCCAAGGCCTCGCCCTTCGTTCTCCCCCGCGTCCCCATCGCCACCCGCCGCCGTCGGCGACCCCCAGGAGGGCCACCCCGCGCGTGGCCCCATCCTCTCCGCCACGCCCCTTCCCTCGCTGACCTCCCGAGGCCAACTCCGCGCCGCCGCCTCGGTCGCCTCGCTCCGTCGCAGCCTCTCACGGGCGACTCGCTCGATCCGCTAAGCTCCGCCGCCTTTCTTCGCCCTCGCTCGAGCTGCAGCCATGGCGCCGCCACCACCATCTCTAGCCACTCCCCTGCAGCTCCTTCGCCTCGTCCTCGCGTCCGGCCTCATCCCGACCCGCCGTCGTGCCCTCCTCGCCTTGGAGCCCCGTGCCCGGTCCCGTCCATCCCGGCCGCCTCGTCCCTCGGTAGCTCCTCCGTCGCCCGCCTCCATTCGCGGACCCCAAGCATCTGCATCCACGCCCGAGTCCCCTGCCGCTCGCCCGACGACGTTGCTGGCGGCCAGCAACAGGAGGCCGATGTTGCTCTGCGAGATGACGCCGTCGCGCTCCTGCCCCGTTTGCCTTGTGTCCTTCTGGTTTCGGACAACGCCGAACTCCACGACCAGCGCCTCCACTACCTCCCCATCGCTGTGCCAGCCTCCTTCATCGCGCCAAGTCCCAGCATCGCGCCCCTGTTTGCTCCTGTTTGCTGTTGACGCCAAGCCCAACAGTCACCGAGCGTGAAATTTGCCAAGTACCACCAAGTTCCTGATGGATGCGCCAAGTCCCCAGCGGGACCTGTTTTCGTCAAGTTCGACTACACGGCTATGACCTCGGAGTTGGACCGCAAGCGCCAAGTACCCCACTGGCAAGACCACACGAACGCTCGAACGACTACAGACCGAAAATGTCAAGTACCTCGTCGATACGTGTACGACTACACAACGAACCGTGAAGTTCCACAAGATAACGTGTACCACAACCGTCGCCCCGAAGACGTTGGATTCGTCAAGTACCTCTCCGAAACGAACGTGTACAACTACTTCCTCTACTTCCCTCGACGACCCGTGAACGACTACTTCCTCTCCGAACCAGTCCGCCTTGAAAATGCATGCCTTGGAGGTATAACCCCGAGACGCCATCCGTGGACCGAACGCATGTGTTGTTATGAGATGCACCCTATGTTTGCACCGTGCCCATTTGCTTCATGCACGTTCCTCCTCGTTTGCCATGCCGTCGACCCGTGGGAACCCGGAAGCCGGGAGCACCCCACCATCTTGCATGACTCGCTCACGCTCGCTTCCTTTTGCACTGGTATCTCCGTGAGTTACCGAAACCGATATGTTGCCGTGGCATCATTTTCGGATATGTTGCCGTGGCACCATTTCCGTTGTAGTTGCCGTGGCACCCCTTTCGTTCCGCCACGGCGACAAATGCTTCATAACACGCTTATGTCAACATTTTCATAAAATTGCATAATACTTGTATATGTCATCCGCATCATGATAACAACAATTAAAATGTTTAAAATTGTTGTTTGCTTTAATTGCTAAATGACATATGGGGATTTTCCGGAATTGTTGTTTGTTGTTCCGGCCTCATTTAAAATTGCCTAGCTAGGTAGTTTAATTATGTTTCACCCTTTGCCATGTTTAACAACATTTAATATTGATGAGTAGCATAACCGAGAGAGAACTAAATAATTGATGTGGTGTTCTGTCAATATGCAACCCGTTGCATATTGAGCTCCACTTAACTTGTAGTATTGTTTTTTGCACTTTGCCATGCCATGCCTCATTAAACCGGACATGCATCATACTTGATTGTGCTTCATGCCATGTTTATGTGATGGTTGTTTACTATGTTGTTTGTTTCTTTCCGGGTTGCTTCTCTCATTAGCTTCGGTTTCGTTCCGGAGTCGTTCGACTACGTTCGTTTGTCTTCTTCATGGAGTCGTTCTGCTTCCTTGCGGGATCTCAGGCAAGATGATCATACCCTCGAAATCACTGCTATCTTTGCTATGCTAGTTTGCTCGCTCTTTTGCTATGCCAATGCTACGATGCCTACCATTTGCTTGTCAGCCTCCCAAATTGCCATGTCAAACCTCTAACCCACCATGTCCTAGCAAACCATTGATTGGCTATGTTACCGCTTTGCTCAGCCCTCTTATAGCGTTGTTAGTTGCGGTGAAGATTGAAGTTTGTTCCTTGTTGAACATGGAGATGTTGTTCCTTGTTGGAACATGTTTACTTGTTGGGATATCACAATATATCTTATTTAATTAATGCATCTATATACTTGGTAAAGGGTGGAAGGCTCGGCCTTATGCCCGTGTTTTGTTCCACTCTTGCCGCCCTAGTTTCCACCATATCGGTGTTATGTTCCCGGATTTTATGCTCCTTACACGTTGGGCTATAATGGGAACCCCTTGACAGTTCGCCTTAAGTAAAGCTCCTCCAGAATGCCCAACATTGGTTTTACCATTTGCACTAACAACCTACCACCTTCCCTTGGGTTCTGCAGACTCAAAGGTCATCTTTATTCTAACCCCCGGGCGGTGCTCCTCCGAGTGTTGGTCCGAATCGAAGACAGCAGGGCCACCTCGGGAAACTCAAGCCTGGTTTTACTCGTAGCTAGTCTCATCCGAGTGTGCCACGAGAAAGAGATATGTGCAGCTCCTATCGGGATTTGTCGGCACATTCGGGCGGTGTTGCTGGTTTAGTTTTACCCCGTCGAAATGTCTTGATGTACCGGGATACCGAGTCTGATCGGAGTGTCTCGGGTGGAGGTCTATTCCTTCGCTGACCGTGAGAGCTTGTCATGGGCTGTTGGGACACCCTGCAGGATTTAAACTTTCGAGAGCCGTGCCTGCGGTTATGTGGCAGATGGGAATTTGTTAACGTCCGGTTGTAGAAAACCTGAAGTTGACCTTAATTAAAACGCATCAACCGCGTGTGTAACCGTGATGGTCTCTTCTCGGCGGAGTCTGGGAAGTGAACATGGTGTTGGAGTTATGCTTGACGTAGGTTGCTATAGGGTTACTTCTTGATCGCTACTAGCTTCACGACCGTGCCTTTTGCTTCTCTTCTCGCTCTCTTTTGCGATTGTAGCCACCATATATGCTAGTCGCTGTCGCAGCTCCACCTCATTACTCCATCCTTCCTATAAGCTTAAATAGTCTTGATCTCGCGGGTGTGAGATTGCTGAGTCCTCGTGACTCACAGATACTTCAAAACTAGTTTGCGGTGCCTATGTTACCGAAAGCGGTGACACAACTAAGCTCAAGGAGGAGCTCGATGAAGATCTTGCCCTTTGTGTTGTTTCGCTCTAGTTGATCAAGAGTGGAGCCCAGCTTGGGGTCGATCGGGGACCTTTGTCGATTTGGGGTTTTTCTTTTATTTTGGTTCCGTAGTCGGACCTTGATTGTATCTGGATGATGTAATGCTTTATTCATGTAATTGTGTGAAGTGGCGATTGTAAGCCAACTATGTATCCATTTCCTTATGTATTACATGGGTTGTGTGAAGATTACCTCACTTGCGACATTGCTTTCAATGCGGTTATGCTCTAAGTCGTGCTTCGACACGTGGGAGATATAGCCGATCGAGGGCGCTACACGAAGGGGGGGGCGCGCTGGCACGGGCGGTGGGGCGGTGGGCAGGGTCGCCTGGCTGGCGGCCGAGACGGGTGGGGGCAGGCGGACGGGCGGTGGGGCGACGGGGGGGGCGGTGGGCATGGGCGACCGGAGGCGGCGAGTGGTGGGCGGCGGCGGTGTGTGTGGGGAAACAGAGAGAGGGGTGGCACGCGCCCGTTAGCTAGATACGTTTAATCTTTGCGGTCCGCCTCCTTTGCCGTCCGCTTATGTGCGCTTTGCCATCCGCTAGCGGACGGCAAAGAGGGGGGCCATTAAGTATTTTTTACCAGCTCTTCAGTGGGGCCCCCCTCCCTCTTTGCCGTCCGCTAACGGACGGCAAAGAACAGGCTGATGGCAAAGGCTTTCTTTGCCATCAGCCAGTTCTTTGCCGTCTGCTTTCAGGTAGCTAATGGCAAAGAGCTTCTTTGCCGTCCGTTAGCTGACGGCAAAGAGCTGGCAGATGGCAAAGTAGCTGATTCCAGTAGTGGATGTGCCTGTTGTGGTTGCAAACGTTACTATTTTAACGGACTTTGTTATTCTTGATATTCCCGAGGATGATAGTATGTCTATTATTCTTGGAAGACCTTTCCTTAATACTGCAGGGGCTGTTATTGATTGCAACAAAGGCAATGTCACTTTTCATGTTAATGGCAATGAGCACACGGTACACTTTCCGAGAAAACAACCTCAAGTTTATAGTATCAACTCTATTGGAAAAATTCCATCAATTATATTTGGAGGTTTTGAATTTCCTCTCCCTACTGTCAAGAAAAAGTATGATATTCTTATTGTTGGGGATTTTCATATCCCCGTTGAGGTAACTTAGTGTTATTCGGAATTTCTCCGGCTCCGTGATTATTCGGAATGAGTTTGTTAACAAGACTTGATCAACCTTGTTAGTGGGTTCATTTTGATGATCACGAGATGGATGAAACTAGAAGCACAACCTTCTGTACCCTCTTTATATCTTCCGTTATTTAGTAGAAATAAAGTAAAATAATATTTTTCTATCTGTTTCCTGACTTATCCGTGCAATATAAAAATATCCCGAAAATAAAAGTCCTCAGAGTGCCATGCCAATTTAATATGATTTTTTCGGGAATATTTAAGAATTTACTGTGCAAAAATTATCACGGGGGGAGCTGCCACCTGGCCACGAGGGTGGAGGGTGCGCCCCCCTCCCTCGTGGGCCCATGGTGTCCCTCCTCCACTTATCCCTGCACCCATCTTCTTCCTCTGTCTCACACAAACCCGAAAAACCAACTCAAGCACGAGTTCCAGCCCCCGTTGCTGTGATTTTCGATCTCCTTGCTCAAAGCACCTCTCGCAAAACTGCTTGGAGAGATTGTTCCTTGGTATGTGACTCCTCCATTGGTCCAATTAGTTTTTGTTCTAGTGCTTTATTCATTGCAAATTTGTGCTGCATAGGTGACCATGTTCTTGAGCTTGCATGTCAAATTTATATGGTTCCAAGTAGTTCTAATGCTTGATATATGCCCTAGGCACTTGTGGGAGTTGTTGCTATCAATTTTATTGAAGTTGGTTCACTTTTATTTGAAGTTACTAAAAATTTCAGATTGTTTCAGAAATAATGAAGAGACTTTTGAGGGGCTCGTCGAGCCGAAGCTCTAAGGAAAAACAAAAGGAAGAAGAGTAGAAGCCCAAATTTAATTTGCCTCACACCGCGGAGGTCCGGCCGTGTGAATGGCCTTCCGATGACTTCTTGAGGAGTGCCGAGATTTATGAGGATTTCTATCTATTAATTGAGAATGCCGGCCTCACCACCTTCCTCCGCGACCAACGTCATCAGTATCTCTTACTCACAAATACTTTTGTGTAGAACTTCTACTTTTTCCCTAAGAAATCACCTCCGACAGTAGAGTTCCATTTATATGATGTTGTTAAGAAGATGACATTAGCTACATTCTGCAAGGTTTGCAAAATACCTTTCGAGGGTTCTTTAGATGAACCACACCGTAATGAAGTGGAAGCTTTTATTAACACTATCACTGTGGGAGAAACAAGGAAGGTTTCTGATGCAAGAATTACTAGCATACATTTTCCTGTTTTACGCTACTTTGCCTTATATGCTAGTCGTTGCTTGATTTGTCGCGGGAACTGTGGGAACCTTAGTATTCCTGATATTATCATTTTGTTCCATGGTTTATACCGCAATAACTCTGTTAGTACGCGTGGAATTGTTGCTAGACGGTTAAGTATGAACCGTACTAAGGGCCCCATCTTTGGAGGCATTTATGCTTCGCGCCTAGCTGAATATTTTGAGATACCTATTAGGCATGAGGAGAAAGAAGAAACAGCGCTGCCCCATGCTTATTTAGATTATAAGATTATGATAGTACATGATTTTCTTGTAAAGAATCGCGAAGGGGCGCTTAAATATAAATTGTACTTTGATAAGCATCACCCTGAGACTATTACTTTGCCTGTTCCCTCTTTGTTTAACTTGTCTGCAGGTACTTACATTGTTCCGTGGGCGGCTGTTCAAGCCTATCGGAATCCTGCACCAGCCCCGGAACCGGAGACACAAGATGAGCCTCCACGAATGTCTGTCTATTCTTGGGATCCTGAGGCGGTTGCCAGTCAGTGGCAGTCAGAGTCCTCCTCATCACATTATGATCCCAACTATTCTTCATCGCAGTACGACCCCAGCTACACCTACGGGTATCAGCCAGGCTATCCCTGGCAATAGACCAACTTAGGCCAAAAGCCTAAGCTTGGGGGAGTACGTATTTCTCACCGACATTACATTCATGTTCACACACACTCATTGCTAGATGTCGGTGCTCATACTCTTTCACTGTAATATCCATGCTAGTTCATTTTCCTTTTTCCTGCTTTCTTCTTGTGTGTTTAATAAACCTTAAGAAAAAACAAAAAAATTAGTTAGTATACTTTTCATGCTTGTAGTACAATTAAGAAGAAAACCCAAAAAATATTTCCCGTTCTTCTTTTTACTTGTTGGGAGCTTTCCCGTGTAAATAGTTTTTATTTTTCTTTTCCTTTCTTTGGGGGTCGAGAAGACCATATTGAAAATGCTTAGTGGCTCTCATATGCATTATTGTTTATCTAACTTAGAGCCCATATTACTTGTCTTCTCTCTTGAGTTGAATGCTTGCAGATTCCAGCTTAGTCCAATGCACATGCACTCTTATTATTATTCACACCGTTCGGTCGTGCAAGTGAAAGGCAATAATGATGATATATGATGGACTTATTGGGATGAGAAAAGCTGGTATAAACTCGACCTCTCTTGTTTTTGTAAATATGATGATTCATCGTTCCTGATTCAGCTATTATGAAGTAAACATATTTGCAATGACATTTAGAGATTATAGTTGCTTGTGCCATGCTTGATTATCTATGAGTTATAATGGTTTACCTTGCGTGCCAACATGCTATTACGATGTATGATGTGGTATGATAGGATGGTATCCTCCTTTGAATGAATTGAGTGACTCGACTTGGCACATGTTCACGCATGTAGTTGAATCAAATCAACATAGCCTTCATGATATTTATGTTCATGGTGGATTATATCCTACTCATGCTTATATTCGGTGTAAATTAATTTTAATGCATGTTTATGACTGTTGTCGCTCTCTCAGTTGGTCGCTTCCCAGTATTTTGCTAGCCTTCACCTGTACTAAGCGGGAATACTGGTTGTGCATCCAAACTCCTTAAACCCCAAAGTTGTTCCATATGAGTCCACCATACCTTCCTATATGCGGTATCTACCTGCCGTTCCAAGTAAATTTGTATGTGCCAAACTCCAAACCTTCAAATGAAATTCTGTTTTGTATGCTCAAGCAGCTCATGTGCAACTAGGGCTGCCTATATCTTCCATGCTAGGTGGGTTATTCTCAAGAGGAGTGGACTCCCCTCCTCATTCACGAAAAAGGGATGGTATCCGGGATGCCCAGTCCCATGATCCAAAAAGATCAAAGCAAATCAAAATAATTAAACAAAAATCCTCCTGGGACCCGTTGAATGTTGGAGGCACTCGTTGTTTTGAGCAAGCCATGGATTGATGCTTGTGGAGGAGGGGGAGTATAAACCTTTACCATTCTATTTGGGAACTGCCTATAATGCATGTAGTATGGAAGATACAGCCATCTCATAGTTGTTGCGTTGACAGTGAAAGTATGCCGCTCAAAATATAATTTATCTCTATTTCAAAATCGAGCTCTGGCACCTCTACAAATCCCTGCTTCCCTCTGCGAAGGGCCTATCTATTTACTTTTATGTTGAGTCATCACCCTTCTTATTAAAAAGCTCCCGCTGGAGAGCACACTGTCATTTGCATTCATTATAATTGGTTTATATTGGGTATGACTTGACTGGATTTTTTACCATGAATTACAATGTTTAGTCAGTCCTTGATCTTCAAAGGTGCTCTGCATTTATGTTTTGCGGTCTCAGAAAGGGCTAGCGAGATACCATTTTGTTATATCATGTTATGATTATTTTGAGAAAGTGTTGTCATCCGAGTTTTATTATTATGGCTCCCTAGCTGATTATGCTATTGATATGAGTAATTGTGAGACGTACGTGTTATTGTGAGTATGGTTAGTTCGTAATAATTGCTGAAACTTGAATGCTGGCTTTTCATGTTTCGACAACAAGAGCAAACATAGTTTGTAAAAGTTTTTCTTTTTCTCTTTCAGTTTGTCAACTGAATTGCTTGAGGACAAGCAAGGGTTTAAGCTTGGGGGAGTTGATACATCTCCGTCGTATCTACTTTTCCAAACACTTTTGCCCTTGTTTTGGACTCTAACTTGTATGATTTCAATGGAACTAACCCGTACTGATGCTGTTTTCAGCAGAATTGCCATGTTGTTGTTTTATGTGCATAAAACAAAAGTTCTCGGAATGACCTGAAACTTCACGGAATATCTTAGAATAAATAATAAAAAATCCTCGCCAAAGATGAAGACCAGGGGGCCCACACCCTATCCACGAGGGTGGGGGGCGCGCCCTCCCCCCTGGGCGCGCTGTCCTACCTCGTGGGCCCCCTGGTGGCCCTCCAACGCCAACTCCAAATCCATATATTGGCTTTCGGGGAGAAAAAAATCAGAGAGAAAGTTTCATCGTGTTTTATGATACGGAGCCGCCGCCAAGCCCTAATCTCTCTCGGGAGGGCTGATCTGGAGTCCGTTCGGGGCTCGGGAGAGGGGGATTCGTCGTCGTCGTCGTCATCATCAACCATCCTCCATCACCAATTTCATGATGCTCACCGCCGTGCATGAGTAATTGCATCGTAGGCTTGCTGGACGGTGATGGGTTGGATGAGATTTATCATGTAATCGAGCTAGTTTCGTTAGGGTTTGAACCCTAGTATCCATTATGTTCTGAGATTAATGTTTCTATGACTTTGCTATGCTTAATGCTTGTCACTAGGGCCCGAGTGCCATGATTTCAGATCTGAACCTATTATGTTTTCATGAATATATGTGTGTTCTTGATCCTATCTTGCAAGTCTATAGTCACCTACTATGTGTTATGATCCGGCAACCCCGAAGTGACAATAATCGGGACCACTCCCGGTGATGACCATAGTTTGAGGAGTTCATGTATTCACTATGTGCTAATGCTTTGTTCCGGTTCTCTATTAAAAGGAGGCCTTAATATCCCTTAGTTTCCAATAGGACCCCGCTGCCACGGGAGGGTAGGACAAAAATGTCATGCAAGTTCTTTTCCATAAGCACGTATGACTATATTCGAATACATGCCTACATTACATTGATGAACTGGAGCTAGTTCTGTGTGACCCTATGTTATGACTGTTACATGACGAACCGCATCCGGCATAATTATTCATCGCTAATCCGGTGCCTACGAGTTTTCCATATACTGGTCTACGCTTATTTACTTTTCCGTTGCTACTGTTACAATCACTACAAAAATACCAAAAACATTACTTTTGCTGTCTTTACCTTTGTTACCGTTACCACCACTATCATATTACTTTGCTACTAAACACCTTGCTGCAGATATTAAGTTTCCAGGTGTGGTTGAATTGACTACTCAGCTGCTAATACTTGAGAATATACTTTGGCTCCCCTTGTGTCGAATCAACAAATTTGGGTTGAATACTCTACCCTCGAAAACTGTTGCGATCCCCTATACTTGTGGGTTATCACATACCTGCCTATTATGGCAGTTCCATAGCAATTCTGAGATATATTGCCATGTGATATGTCTCCAACGTATCTATAATTTTTGATTGTTTCATGCTATTATATTATCTGTTTTGGATGTTTAATGGGCTTTATTATACACTTTTATATTATTTTTGGGACTTACCTATTAACCGGAGGCCCAGTCCAAATTGTTGTTTTTTGCCTATTTCAGTGTTTCGTAGAAAAGGATGTCAAACGGAGTCCAAACGGAATGAATCCTTCGGGAGAGTTATTTCTGGAACAAACGCACACCAGGGTACTTGGAGTGGACGTCAAGAAAGAAACGAGGAGGCCACGAGGCAGGAGGGCACGCCCAAGGGGGTAGGCGCGCCCCCACCCTCATGGGCCCCTCATGGCTCCCCTGACCGACTTCCTTCACCAATATATACTCATATAACCTGAAAACATCCAAGAGCACCACGAAACCCTATTTCCACCGCCGCAACCTTCTGTACCTGTGAGATGCCATCTTGGGGCCTTTTCTGGCACTCCACCGGAGGGGGAATCGATCACGGAGTGCTTTTACATCAACACCATGACCTCTCTGATGAAGTGTGAGTAGTTTACCTCAGACCTTCAGGTCCATAGTTTTTAGCTAGATGGCTTCTTCTCTCTCTTTGGATCTCAATACAAAGTTCTCATCGATCTTCTTGGAGATCTATTCAATGTAATTCTTTTTGCGGTGTGTTTGTCGAGATCCGATGAATTGTGGGTTTATGATCAAGATTATCTAAGAACAATATTTGAATCTACTCTGAATTCTTTTATGTATGATTTGTTTTCTTTGCAAGTCTCTTCGAATTATCAGTTTGGTTTGGCCTACTAGATTGATCTTTCTTGCAATGGGAGAAGTGCTTAGCTTTGGGTTCAATCTTGCGGTGTCCTTTCCTAGTGACAGCAGGGGCAGCAAGGCACGTATTGTATTGTTTCCAGCAAGGATAAAAAGATGGGGTTTATATCATATTGCTTGACTTTATCCCTCGACATCATGTCATCTAGCCTAATGCGTTACTCTGTTCTTATGAACTTAATACTCTAGATGCATGCTGGATAGCGGTCGATGTGTGGAGTAACAGTAGTATATGCAGAATTGTTTCGATCTACTTGTCGTGGACGTGATGCCTATATACATGATCATGCCTAGATATTCTCATAACTATGCACTTTTCTATCAATTGCTCGACAGTAATTTGTTCACCCACCGTAATACTTATGTTATCTTGAGAGAAGCCACTAGTGAAACCTATGGCCCCCAGGTATATTTTCCATCATATAAGTTTCCGATCTACCTTATTTTGCAATCTTTACTTCCCAATCTATATCACAAAAATACCAAAAATATTTATCTTATTATCTCTATCAGATCTTACTTTTGCAAGTTGCTGTGAAGGGATTGACAACCCATTTATCGCGCTGATTGCAAGGTTATTATTATTTTGTGTAGGTACGATGGATTTGCGTGTTTCCTCCTACTGGATTGGTATCTTTGTTCTCAAAAACTAAGGGAAATACTTACGGTACTTTGCTGCATCACCCTTTTCTCTTCAAGGGAAAACCAACGCATGCTCAAGAGGTAGCAAGAAGGATTTCTGGCACCGTTGCCGGGGAGTCTAGGCACAAGTCAAGACATACCAAGTACCCATCACAAACTCCTATCCCTCGCATTACATTATTTGCCATTTGCCTCTCATTTTCCTCTCCCCCACTTCACCTTTGCCTTTTCTTCACCTTCTTCCCATATGTATTTTTGTTTGTTTTTCCACATGCCTTCTATTTGCTTGCTAAAAATCTATGGATACGGATCCACTTAATGTGTTCTACTTGGATCATCTTTGATCCTTATGCGCTCGTGCAGAAACCCCAACTAGCCTAGTTGATGGGAAATCTTTAGATGAGCATGCTCATTTTGTGCGTCACCGTTTGTCTGAAAAAGGGAGACTCTTATCGGATCAAATAAACAGTTTGATGTGTTATGCTTGGAATCTATGTGAAATTTATGATTTTACTTGTTGCTCTAAGAACCCTAAAAAACACCTTCCCTACCTATGTCAGTTTAATGAAAATGAAATCTTATCTTCTTATGCAAACGGTGTTTATAGTTACTATGACATCAAAAAAATTGAACAATTTGTTGCTTTTAAGGGTGCTTATGAAATTGCTTCTTTGATTGAAAAGTATGATATTACTCTCTACGAATCTGAAAATTTTAACATACTTAAATATTGCTATGAAAGCTATGCTCATAATGTCTATGTCAAAGAATTTATTGAGAGAATGAATGTTGCTTTGGAAGAAAATAATGATATGCATGAATTTATAGATAGTGATTACGATGATTTGATTGAAATTTATCTTGATGAACATGATGCTTGCTATTCTTGTGGCCATGATGCCAATATTTATGAAGATGAATTTGCTATAGTTCCTTATGTTAGACATGAGATTGTTGCTATTGCACCCATACTTGGTAGTTCCTTCAATGAAAAGCATGATTGCAATGATGTTACTATAAATTCTCTTGATGTCAATTGTGCTAATAATATACAAAACCCTAAGCTTGGGGATGCTAGTTTTGCTATGTCTACTACTTGTTGCAATGATCATTATTGGGGTGATTCTTCTTTTGATCTTGAAAATTTATTTAACCCCCATGATGAATATCGGATTGATAATATTGTTTGCAATATTATTGAAAGTGGGTTTGGAAGAGTGTCAACTTTAGATCCCACATATTTGGATTTTGATCAATCTTATGAAATTTTTGATAAAAGTGGGCTTGGAGAGGTCATGACTTTAGTTAATGTTAATCCCACTATTTTGGAAGAGTGTCAACTTTGCATGCATGTGGATCGTGTTGAAAATATTTTATGTGATAGCTATTTTGTTGAATTTTCTTCTGATCCTATATGTAATTATTATGAGAGAGGAAAATATGGTTGTAGAAATTTTCATGTTCCTAAATTACCTCTCTTCATGTTGAGATTGCTATCATCTCTTTGTTCTTCCTTGCATATGCTAGTTTTTGCTTGCCTTGATAATTTGTTTGGTTACAAGATGCCTATGCATAGGAAGTATGTTAGACTTAGATGTGTTATTCACATGTTACATGATGCTCTCTTCGTGTTTCAATTTCTATCTTTCTTATGAGCATCATCGAAATTATCAATGCCTAGCTAGGGGCGTTAAACAATAGCGCTTGTTGGGAGGCAACCCAATTTTATTTTTGTTCTTTACTTTTTGTTCCTCTTTAGTAATAAATAATTCATCTAGCCTCTGGTTAGATGTGGTTTTATGTTTTATTTAGTGTTTGGGCCAAATAGAACCTTTGGGAAGACTTGGGTGAAGTCTTTATGATCTTGCTATAAAAAAACCGAAACTTTAGCGCTCACAAGATTAGCCGCCATTATTTAGTGGAGAGTTATTTTAGGTTGATTCTTTTTGAAGATTATTAATAGAAAAATTCCTCACGTCCACCGATTTATTTTAGAATTTTTGGAGTTCCATAAGTATTCGAAAGTTACAGATTGCTACAGACTGTTCTGTCTTTGACAGATTCTGTTTTTCGTGTGTTGTTTGCTTGTTTTAATGAATCAATGGCTAGTATCGGGGGGTATGAACCATAGAGAAGTTGGAATACAGTAGGTTTAACACCAATATAAATAAATAATGAGTTCATTACAGTACCTTAAAGTGGTGGTTTGTTTTATTTTTCTAACGGAGCTCATGAGATTTTCTGTTGAGTTTTGTGTTGTGAAGTTTTCATGTTTTGGGTAAAGATTTGATGGATTATGGAATAAGGAGTGGAAACAGCATAAAATTGGCGATGCCCAAGGCACCCCAAGGTAAAATTCAAGGACAACCAAAAGCCTAAGCTTGGGGATGCCCCGGAAGGCATCCCCTCCTTCGTCTTCGTCCATCGGTAACTTTACTTGATGCTATATTTTTATTCACCATACGATATGTGTTTTGCTTGCAGCGTATTGTATGATTTGAGTCTTTGATTTTTAGTTTACCACAATCATCCTTGCTGTGCACACCTTTTGGGAGAGACACACATAAACCGGAATTTATTAGAATACTCTATGTGCTCACTTATATCTTTTGAGCTAGATAATTTTGCTCTAGTACTTCACTTATATCTTTTTACAGCACGGCGGTGGTTTTATTTTATAGAAATTATTGATCTCTCATGCTTCACTTATATTAATGTGAGAGTCTTTTAGAACAGCATGGTAATTTTCTTTGGTTATAAAATTAGTCCTGATATGATGAGCATTGATAACCCACAAGTGTAGTGGATCGCAACAGCTTTCGAGGGTAGAGTATTCAACCCAAATTTATTGATTCGACACAAGGGGAGCCAAAGAATATTCTCAAGTATTAGCAGTTGAGTTGTCAATTCAACCATACCTGGATAACTTAGTTCCTGTAACAAAGTAATTAGTAGCAAAGTAGTATGGAAGTAACGGTAACAGTGGCAAAAGTAACAGTAGCAGTTTTGTAGTAATTGTAACAGTAGCAACGGCAAAGTAACTAAGCAAAGAACAGTATGTGAAAAGCTCGTAGGCATTGGATCAGTGATGGATAATTATGTTGGATGCGATTCCTCATGTAATAGTTATAACATAGAGTGACACAGAACTAGCTCCAGTTCATCAATGTACTATAGGCATGTATTCAGAATATAGTCATGCGTGCTTATGGAAAAGAACTTGCATGGCATCTTTTGTCCTACCCTCCCGTGGCAGCGGGGTCCTATTGGAAACTAAGGGATATTAAGGCCTCCTTTTAATGGAGTACCGGACCAAAGCATTAACACTTAGGGAATACATGAACTCCTCAAACTACGGTCATCACCGGTAAGTATCCCGATTATTGCCACTTCAGGGTTATCGGATCATAACACATGATAGGTGACTATAGACTTGCAAGATAGGATCAAGAACTCACATATATTCATGAAAACATAATAGGTTCAGATCTGAAATCATGGCACTCGGGCCCTAGACAAGCATTAAGCATAGCAAAGTCATAGCAACATCAATCTCAGAACATAGTGGATACTAGGGATCGAACCCTAACAAAACTAACTCGGTTACATGGTAAATGTCATCCAACCCATCACCGTCCAGCAACCCTACGATTGAATTACTCATGCACGGCCGTGAGCATCATGAAATTGGTGATGGACGATGGTTGATGATGACGACGGCGACGAATCCCCCTCTCCGAAGCCCTGAACAGACTCCAGATTAGCCCTCCCGAGAGTGTTTAGGGCTTGGCGGCGGCTCCGTATCGTAAAACGCGATGAATCTTTCTCTCTAATTTTTTCTCCCAGAACGTGAATATATGGAGTTGGAGTTGAGGTCGATGGAGCTTCAGGGGCCCACGAGGCAGGGGGCGCGCCCTAGGGGGGGGGCGCCCCCACCCTCGTGGACAGGGTGTGGGCCCCTTGGTGCTGATTCTTTCGCCAGTATTTTTTATTAAACCCAAAAATTTGCTCCATGGATTTTCAGGTCATTCCGAGAACTTTTATTTCTGCAAAAAAATAATACCATGGCAGTTATGCTGAAAAAGCGTCAGTCCGGGTTAGTTCCATTCAAATCATGCAAGTTAGAATCCAAAACAAGGGCAAAAGTGTTTGGAAAATTAGATACGACGGAGACGTATCAAGCATCCAAGATAGGTATAATAAAAACTTTCATATAGAGTGCATAAAACACTATGATAAATTTGATACTTGATAATTGTTTTGAGATATAAAAGTGGTAATGTTAGAATCATGCTAGTTGGGTAACTATGAAATTGAGAAATACTTGTGTTAAATTTGGCAAGTCCCGTAGCATGCACGTATGGTGAACGTTGTGTGACAAATTTGAAGCATGGGGTGTTCTTTGATTTCCTTCCTTATGAGTGGAGGTCGGGATCGTGCGATGGTTAACTCCTACCAACCCTTCCCCTAGGAGCATGCGTAGTAGTACTTTGCTTTGAGGGCTAATAAACTTTTGCAATAAGTGTATGAGTTCTTTATGACTAATGTGAGTCCATGGATTATACGCCCTCTTACCCTTCCACAATTTTCTAGCCTCTACGGTACCATGCATTGCCCTTTCTTACCTTGAGAGTTGGTGGAAACTTCGCCGGTGCATCCAAACCCCGTGATACGATACGCTCTATGACAAATAAACCTCCTTATATCTTCCTTAAAACAGCCACCATACCTACCTATTATGGCATTTCCATAGCCATTCCGAGATATATTGCCATGCAACTTTCCACTGTTCCGTTTATTATGACACGCTGCATCATTGTCATATTGCTTTGTGTGATCATGTAGTTGACATCGTATTTGTGGCAAAGCCACCTTTATAATTCTTTCATACATGTCGCTCTTGATTCATTGCATATCCCGGTACACCGCCGGAGGCATTCACATAGAGTCCTATTTTGTCCTAAGTATTGAGTTGTAATTCTTGAGTTGTAAATAAATAGAAGTGTGATGATCTTCATTATTAGAGCATTGTCCCATGTGAGAAAAGGATGATGGGGACTATGATTCCCCCACAAGTCGGGCTGAGACTCCCGAAAATAGAAGAGGCCAAAGAAGCCCAAATAAAAAAAAAGAAAGGAAGAAATGAGAGAAAAAGAGAGAAGGGACAATGTTACTATCCTTTTTCCATACTTGTGGTTCAAGGTAGCACCATGATCTTCATGATAGAGAGTTTCTTATTTTGTCACTTTCATATACTAGTGGGAATTTTTCATTATAGAACTTGGCTTGTATATTCCAATGATGGGCTTCCTCAAAATGCCCTAGGTGTTCGTGAGGAAGCAAGTTGGATGCACACCCACTTAGTTTCTTTTTGATGAGATTTCATACATTTATAGCTCTAGTGCATCTGTTGCATGGCAATCCCTACTCCTCGTATTGACATCAATTGATGGGCATCTCCATAGCCCGTTGATTAGCCGTGTCAATATGAGACTTTCTCCTTTTTTGTTTTCTCACATAATCCCAATCATCATACTCTACTCCACCCATAGTGCTATATCCATGGCTTACGCTCATGTATTGCATGAGGGTTGAAAAGGCTAAAGCGCGTTAAAAGGTATGAACAAATTGCTTGGCTGAAACCGGGGTTGTGCATGATGGAGCATTTTGTGTGACGAAAATGAAGCATGGCCAAACTATATGATTTTGTAGGGATAAGCTTTCTTTGGCTATGTTATTTTGATAAAACATGATTACTTTGTTAGTATGCTTGAAATATTACTATTTTTATGTCAATATTAAACTTTTATCTTGAATCTTTTGGAACTGAACATTCATGCCACAACAAAGAAAATTACATTGAGAAATATGCTAGGTAGCATTCCACATCAAAAATTCTGTTTTTATCATTTACCTACTCGAGGACGAGCAGGAATTAAGCTTGGGGATGCTTGATACGTCTCCAACGTATCTATAATTTTTGATTGTTCCATGCTATTATATTACCTATTTTGGATGTTTAATGGGCTTTATTATACACTTTTATATTATTTTTGGGAATAACCTATTAACCGGAGGCCTAGTCCAAATTGCTGTTTTTTTTGCCTATTTCATTGTTTCACAGAAAAGGAATACAAAATGGAGTCCAAACGGAAACCTTCGGGAGAGTTATTTTTAGAACAAACAAAATCCAGGAGACTTGGTGTGGACGTCAAGAAAGAAACGAGGAGGCCACGATGCAAGAGGGCGTGCCCAGGGGGGTAGGCACGCCCCCCACCCTCGTGGGCCCCTTGTGGCTCCCTAGACCGACTTCCTTCGCCTATATATAGTCATATACCCTGAAAACATCCAAGAGCACCACAAAACCCTATTTCCACTGCTGCAACCTTCTGTACCTGTGAGATCCCATCTTGGGCCCTTTTCCAGCGCTCCACCAGAGGGGGAATCGATCACGGAGGGCCTCTACATCAACACCATAGCCTCTCCGATGAAGCGTGTGTAGTTTACCTCAGACCTTCGGGTCCATAGTTATTAGCTAGATGGCTTCTTCTCGATATTCTTGGATATCTATTCGATGTAATTCTTTTTGCGGTGTGTTTGTCGAGATCTGATGAATTGTGGGTTTATGATCAAGATTACCTAAGAACAATATTTGAATCTCCTCTGAATTCTTTTATGTATGATTTGTTATCTTTGCAAGTCTCTTTGAATTACCAGTTTGGTTTGGCCTACTAGATTTATCTTTCTTGCGATGGGAGAAGTGTTTAGCTTTGGGTTCAATCTTTCGATGTCCTTTCCCAGTGACAACAGGGGCAGCAAGGCACGCATTGTATTGTTGCCATCGAGGATAAAAATATGGGGTTTATATCATATTGCTTGAGTTTATCCCTCTACATCATGTCATCTTGCCTAATGCGTTACTCTGTTCTTATGAACTTAATACTCTAGATGCGTGCTGGATAGCGGTTGATGTGTGGAGTAATAGTAGTAGATGCAAAATCGTTTCGATCTACTTTTCACGGACGTGATTGATGATCCACAAGTATAGGGGAACTATCATAGTCCTTTAGATAAGTAAGAGTGTCGAACCCAACGAGGATCATAAGGAAATGACAAGCGGGTTTTAGTAAGGTATTCTCTGCAAGCACTGAAATTGTGGGTAACAGATAGTTTTGTGATAAAATAATTTGTAACGGGTAACAAGCAATGAAAGTAAACAAAGTGCAGCAAGGTGGCCCAATCCTTTTTGTTGCAAAGGACAAGCCTGGACAATTTCTTATAATGAGAAAAGCGCTCCTGAGGACACATGGGAATTATCGTCAAGCTAGTTTCATCACGCTCATATGATTCACGTTCCGTACTTGGATAATTTGATATGTGGGTGGACTGGTGCTTGGGTACTGCCCTTTATTGGACAAGCATCCCACTTATGATTAACCCCTATTGCAAGCATCCGCAACTACAAAAGAAGTATTAAGGTAAACCTAACCATAGCATGAAAATAGTGGATCCAAATCAGCCCCTTACGAAGCAACGCATAAACTAGGGTTTAAGCTTCTGTCACTCTAGCAACCCATCATCTACTTATTACTTCCCAATGCCTTCCTCTAGGCCCAAATAATGGTGAAGATTCATGTAGTCGACGTTCACATAACACCACTAGAGGAGAGACAACATACATCTCATCAAAATATTGAACGAATACCAAATTCACATGACTACTAATAGCAAGACTTTACCCATGTCCTCAGGAACAAATGTAACTACTCACAAAGCATATTCATGTTCATGATCAGAGGAGTATTAATATGCATTAAGGATCTCAACATATGATCTTCCACCAAGTAAACCAATTAGCATCAACTACCAGGAGTAATCAACACTACTAGCAACCCATAGGTACCTATTTGTGGTTTTGATACAAGATTGGATACAAGAGATGAACTAGGGTATTGAGAGGAGATGGTGATGGTGAAGATGTTGATGGAGATTGACCTCCTCCCGATGAGAGGATCGTTGGTGATGACGATGATGATGATTTCCCCCTCCCGGAGGGAAGTTTCCCCGGCAGAACAGCTCCGCCGGAGCCCTAGATTGGTTCCGCCAAGGTTCCGCCTCGTGGCACCGGAGTTTCATCTTGTAAGCTTGCTTATGATTTTTTCTAGGATAAAATCCTTCATATAGCAGAAGATGGGCACCAGAGGGCCACTAAGGGGCCCAGGAGACAGGGGGCGCCCAGTAGGGGGGCGCCCCCCACCCTCCTGGCCAGGGTGTGGGCCCCCTCTGGTATTTTCTTCGCTCAATAATTCTTATTAATTCCAAAAATGACTTCCGTGGAGTTTCAGGACTTTTGGAGCTGTGCAGAATAGGTTTCCAATATTTGCTCCTTTTCCAGCCAGAATCCCAGCTGCCGGCATTCTCCCTCTTCATGATAGACCTTGTAAAATAAGAGAGAATAGCCATAAGTATTGTGACATAACAAGTAATAACAGCCCATAATGCAATAAATATTGATACAAAAGCATGATGCAAAATGGACGTATCAGTGATGCCTATATACATGATCATGCCTAGATATTCTCATAACTATGCACTTTTCTATCAATTGCTCGGCAGTAATTTGTTCACCCACTTTAATACTTATGCTATCTGGAGAGAAGCAACTAGTGAAACCTATGGCCCCCGGGTCTATTTTCTATCATATAAGTTTTCGATCTACTTTTCTTTGCAATCTTTACTTCCCAATCTATATCATAAAAATACCAAAAGTATTTATCTTATTATCTCTATCAGATCTCACTTTTGCAAATGGACGTGAAAGGATGGACAACCCCTCTATCACGTTGGTTGCAAGGTTCTTATTTGTTTGTGTAGGTAAGAGGGATTTGCATGTAGCCTGCTACTGGATTGACACCTTGGTTCTCAGAAACTGAGGGAAATACTTACGCTACTTTGCTGCATCACCCTTTCCTCTTCAAGGGAAAACCAACGCATGCTCAAGAGGTAGCACCATGCAACTTCCGTCATCATCATATACATGACTAGAGCTATCATTGTCATATTGCTTTGCATGATCGTAAGATAGCTAACATGATATTTTACATGGCTTGCCCATTTTTTTGATATCTTTGCTATTCTAGATCATTGCACATTCTGGTACGCTGCGAGAGGCATTCATATAGTGTCAGGGCCGGATTTCCGGGACATAAATCCCAGGAAATGAGCCTTGTGTCGTCACCAGCCCCAGGATTACTGTTTGCTGGTGGACAGGTCCTTGATACAGAATTCCAAGCAATTACAAGCATTTGAGTACAAGACCACAAAGGTCCAATGAACATAACACAACTCTCTAGTTGTGGATGACGGACGCGACTCGTGGATCTCCAACGTCCATGGGGCTTCAATCCCACAGGAATAGCTGACCCGGATAACTCCTATCTCACTTGGCTGCTATCTTCGAATCCTAGGTTGCGGGGTGTCCCTGTAGTACTCCTCTCTGAATCATGATCTGGCCAAGACAATAGCCAAGGACAAGCCAGTGAGTACGTTTTAATGCACTCGGAAACATGAAGAAGAAAAGATATACCGGATGCATATGCTCATGATGAATTAAATTATATGCATGTGCTGACTGAGAATTAAAGCATGGCATGACAAATATTAGAGAGAAAGTTTCATCGCGTTTTCGATAAGGAGCCGCCGGCAAGCCCTAATCTCTCTCGAGAGGGCTGATCTGGAGTCCGTTTGGGGCTCCGGAGAGGGGGATTCATCGCCGTCGTCATCATCAACCATCCTCCATGACCAATTTCGTGATGCTCACCACCGTGCGTGAGTAATTCCATCGTAGGCTTGCTGGACGGCGATGGGTTGGATGAGATTTACCATGTAATCAAGTTAGTTTTGTTATGGTTTGGTCCCTAGTATCCACTATGTTCTGAGATTGATGTTGCTATGACTTTGCTATGCTTAATGCTTGTCACTAGGGCCTGAGTGCCATGATTTCAGATCTGAACCTATTATGTTTTCATGAATATATGGGAGTTCTTGATCCTATCTTGCAAGTCAATAGTCACCTATTATGTGTTATGATCCGACAACCCCGAAGTGACAATAATCGGGATACTTCTCGGTGATGATCGTAGTTTGAGGAGTTCATGTATTCACTATGTGTTAATGCTTTGGTCCGGTACTCTATTAAAAGGAGGCCTTAATATCCCTTAGTTTCCACTAGGACCCCGCTGCCACAGGAGGGTAGGACAAAAGATGTCATGCAAATTCTTTTCCATAAGCATGTATGACAATATTCGGAATGCATGCCTACATTACATTGATGAACTGGAGCTATTTCTTTGTCACCCTATGTTATAGCTATTACATGAGGAATCGCATCCGACATAATCATCCATCACTGATCCAATGCCTACGAGCTTTTCACATATTGTGTTTCGCTTATTTACTTTTCCATTGCTACTGTTAGAATTACTACAAAACTATTATCTTTACTTTTGCCACTATTACCATTACTATCATACTACTTTGCTACTAAATACCTTGCTGCAGATACTAAGTTATCCAGGTGTGATTGAAGTGACAACTCAACTGCTAATACTTAAGAATATTCTTTGGCTCCCCTTGTGTCGAATCAATAAATTTGGGTTGAATACTCTACCCACGAAAGCTGTTGCGATCCCCTGCACTTGTGGGTTATCAAGACTAATTTTTGGCGCCGTTGCTGGGGAGCATAACTATAATCTTTGAGTCACTTGGGATTTATATCTGTTGATCACCATGAGGAATTTGAAAGACGAAAGAACCAAGATTTTTCCCTCAACTACGAGGGGAGGTAAGGAACTGCCATCTAGCTCTGCACTAGATTCTCCTTCTATTTTGAGTAAGCTTGCGACACCTAAACCTGCTACTGCTATGAATTCTGATATGTCGCATGTTATTGATGATGCCACTTCTGCTATGCATGATACTTATGATGAAACTACTTCTGTGCGTGATACTACTTTGCCATTAGGTGAATTTCTTGATGAACAACTTGCTAGGGCTAGAGAGAATGAAATTATTGAAAATGCTATTATTGATGATACTGATGATGAAAGTTCTCCCCCTGGTTCACTACAAGAAACAGGTAATTTGCCGTATGTGGATCACAGACGGCAAAGACTGAAATCCAGACAGCAACGATTTTGCCGTCAGAAAACAGACGGCAAAGATAAGTCGGCAAAGAATACTTTGCCATCAGCTTTTTATTGGAAAGACGACAAAGACTTTGCCGTCAACCAAATCTACTTCGCCGCCAGCCTAATAAATAACAGACAGCAAAGAATGCGGTCTTTGCCGTAAGTCAAAACATTTCTTTGCTGTCATCAAGACTAAACTAAAGAAGGCAAAGAATGTTTTTTATTTTTTATTTTTAAAAATAACGTCAGTGTACAGCGTGGCTAGAGAAAAAGAGGACGATGGCGTCACTACAAAGATTTGCAATATAGATCCAATAAGAATGAATGTATATTTCTTTAACAAAAAAATGGATTTACAAGCTAGCCATTCTTCACATGTATACATACGAGCAAGAATATCATATGAGTAGCAACTTCTAAGTGTTCTGCACATCAGATTTACACACGGACAAGTGCCAAAATACATCAAATTCAGATCCACTTAAAATGCATCAAGAAAGCAACACACACGTTGCTAGCCTGGGCAGCCTAGATCCACCAGAACTAGCAGCGCTACAACCGAACCAAATGTGTACAGGCCCCGGTCGCAGCCAGCAAGCTCTTAATGCTAGAATGAAACCTGACCCCGCTTTTGCTACTTCACCTATCTGTGTTACTGATAAGGATTATGAATTCTCTGTTGATCCTGAGATTATTACTTTGGTTGAATCTGATCCTTTTTATGGCCTTGAATATGAAACTCTTGTGGCACATCTTACCAAGTTGAATGATATAGCCACCCTGTTTACTAATGATGATAAGTCTTGCTATTATTATATCCTTAAGATATTTCCATTCTCATTAAAGGGTGATGCTAAGACTTGGTTTAATTCTCTTGATCCTGGTTGTGTGCGTAGTCCCCAGGATATGATTTATTACTTCTGTGCTAAATCTTTCCCTGCTCATAAGAAACAAGCTGCCTTGCGGGAAATATACCAGTTTGTGCAAATCAAAGAAGAGAGTCTCCCACAAGCTTGGGGGGAGGCTTCTCCGATTACTTAATGCTTTGCCTGATCATCCTCTTAAGAAAAATGTAATACTTGATATCTTTTATAACGGACTAACCGATGCTTCCAAGGACTACTTGGATAGTTGTGCTGGTTGTGTTTTCAGGGAAAGAATAATCGACCAAGCTGAATTACAATTGAATAATATGTTGACAAATGAAAATAATTGGACTCTTCCTGAGCCAATTCCTGAGGCAATTCCTGAACCAATTGAGCCAACTCCTGAGCCTATTCCTAAACCTACTCCGAAGAAGAGGGGTGTTCTATTTCTCAGTCCTGAAGATATGCAAGAGGAAAAGAAATCAATGAAAGAAAAAGGTATAAAAGCTGAAGATGTTAAGAATTTACCACCTATTGAAGAAATACATGGTCTTAATATACCGCCTATTGAAGAAACACATTGTCTTGATAACCCGACACAGGTAGTAAAGGTAAATTCTCTCTATAGGTATGATAAAGTTGAAATTCCTTCTACTAAATTTCAAGCCCATGCTTAGATGAATTTGATGACTTTATGGCTAGACAAGAAAGTTTTAATGCTTATGTTGGTAGAGAATTAAAGAATAATGCTTTCGGGATAGGACGCTTGAGTGATTATATGGCTAGAGTTAAAGGTGAACTTAAACTCATTAGCAAATATGCTTCTATGGTTACCACTCAAGCTGAGCAGGTACCTAAAGCTCAAAGTGATTTGCTCGATGAATTAAATAATAAACATAACTTTCTGTTAGAGTTGCTATTAGAACTGGTAGAATGACTCGGGAACCTTTGTATCCTGAAGGCCACCCTAAGAGAATCGAGCAGGATTCTCAGAGAAATAATTTAGAGGCACCTAGTTCTTCTAAAAAGAAGAAAAATAAAAATGATAGGACTTTGCATGCTTCTAGTGAACCCGTTGTAGACACACCTGAGAATCCCAATAATATTTCTATTTCTGATGCTGAAACACAATCAGGTGATGAACATGAACCTAGTGATAATGTTGATGATGATGTTCATGTTGATGCTCAACCTAGCAAAAATAATGAAGTAGAGATTGAACCTGCTGTTGATCTTGATAACCCACAATCAAAGAATCAACATTATGATAAGAGAGATTTTGTTGCTAGGAAGCACGATAGAGAAAGAGAACCATGGGTTCAGAAATCAATGCCCTTTCCTCCTAAACCATCCAAGACAAAGGATGATGAGGATTTTGAGCGCTTTGTTGAAATGATTAGACCTATCTTCTTACGTATGCGCTTAACTAATATGCTTAAATTAAATCCTTATGCTAAATATATGAAGGATATCATTACAAATAAAAGAAAGATACCGGAAGCTGAAATTTCCACCATGCTTGCTAATTACACTTTTAAGGGTGGAATACCAAAGAAACTTGGAGATCCAGGGGTACCAACCATACCATGCTCCATTAAAATAAATTATGTTAAAACTGCTATATGTGATCTTGGAGCTGGTGTTAGTGTTATGCCCCTCTCTTCATATCGTAGACTTGAATTGAATAAGTTGACACCTACTGAAATATCTCTGCAAATGGCTGATAAATCAACTGCTATACCTATCGGTATTTCTGAGGATGTGCCTGTTGTGGTTGCAAATGTCACTATCTTAACGGACTTTGTTATTCTTGATATTCCCGAGGACGATAGTATGTCGATTATCCTTGGTAGACCCTTTTTGAATACTGCAGGGGCTGTTACTGATTACAACAAAGGCAATGTCACTTTTCATGCTAACGGTACACTTTCCGAGGAAACAATCTCAAGTTCATAGCATCAATTCTATTGGAAAATGTCCAACTATCATTATTGGAGGTTTTGAATTTCCTCTTCCTACTGTCAAGAAAAAGTATGATATTCTTATTGTTGGGGATGTTCACATCCCCGTTGAGGTAACTTAGTGTTATTCGAAATTTCTCCGGTTCCATGTTATTCGGAATGAGTTTGTTAACAAGACTTGATCAACCTTGTTAGTGGATTCATTTTGAGGATCATGAGATGGATGAAATTAGAAGGCACAACCTTCTGTACCCTCTTTTTACTTTCTGTTATTTAGAATAAATAAAGCAAAAATAGTATTATTTGTCTGTTTTTTGAATTATCCGTGCAATAAAAAATATCCGGAAAATAAAAGTGCTCCAAATGCCTTGCAAATTTAGTATGATTTTTTATGGAATATCTGAGGATTTTAGGCACTGAAAACACTGCAGGGGGACAAGCACCTGGCCACGAGGGGTGGAGGGCGCGCCTACACCCGCTGGGCGCGCCCCCTGTCTCGTGGGCCCACGGTGGCCCCTCTCCACTTATTCCTGCACCTACACACTCCATCTTCTTCCCAAAAAATCCCCATCCAGCTCAAGCACGAGTTCTAGCTCATTTTGCTGCGATTTTCGATCTCCTTGCTCAAAGCTCCATTCACAAAACTGCTTTGGGAGATTGTTGCTTCGTATGTGACTCCTCCATTGGTCCAATTAGTTTTTGTTCTAGTGCTTTATTCTTTGCAAATTTTTGCTGCATAGGTGACCCTATTCTTGAGCTTGCAGGTCAAATTTATGAGGTCCCAAGTAATTCTAATGCATGACATAGGCTCTAGGCACTTGTGGGAGTAGTTGCTACCAATCTTGTTTAGTTTTATTCACTTTTATTTTGAAGTTACTAAAAATTTCAGAAATTTTTTAGAAAAAGAAATATGTCTCAGAAAAAGAAATATGCCGTGGACGGTGGTGGACGGCGCTAGGAGCCAAGTGAGGGTGTCGGCGAGGTTCCTGGTGGTCGGGCTGATCCAGAGGAGGATCAGAATGAGAGGGGGAGGCAGCAGAGACACGCCAAGAGCTCGGTGCCAATGTGTGCAAAACGCATGCCCTGGCCGCGCCCAATGCACGCACGCTAGGTGCTTGATGAAATGCCAGTGGCATCTACAGGGACCCAAACGAGTTGAAAATTAGCAGGGTGGTGCTTCTAAACATGGGAGGAGTGATGGACATGTTGGTTTGGCTCACGGATCAAGTGTCATATGGAGTTCGGAAATCTTTGCCAAATCCTGCCATGAGATGAAGGTGTTCAACAGAATGCTAGGGAAAGCTAGAGATCTCTGATGGGTTTGAAATTTGGCAGGATGGGGTCTCTTTAGATGATAGAGATGGTGATGGAGTCAGTTTGGCAAGATGAGAAACTTGTTAGTGCAAGTTTTACCAGAATTCAGTTCTGGACAGAAACTTCAGAGGAGTGTTTGGTGGACTTAAATGATGCCAATGGAGCTGATCTTTCAGAATTAAGGTTCTGGATGGAAAGACTACAAGGTGGAAAAGTTTCAGAATTAACAAAGCTAGGAAAATTAGGGTTGCAGTTGTAACCTAAGGAGGGGACAGAAATGAAAAGAGGGTGTTTCACCCAAAATTTCCAAAAGACAAGCTAGGTTTTTGCATAAAAGTGATTTGTAGGCATCACCTGACCTCCCATAAGTTTTTGTGGATTTTTTTACAGAATTATTTGAAAGGGTCTTAGTGCAACAGAGGCATTTTAGAGATTGAAAATGGTATTAAAAGAATTGTTTTGGCAAAATTTTATTATGAAAATATTTCCTGCTATTTTTTAAGATATAAATGAAATGATTTACAAAACAACCAAGGACCACAACATTCTACAAAATAATCTTCTATGGAGGGGAGAATTTTGTAAAACAGAAAATAGAAAAGGCTCTGAAATTAATAAACTAGATGATTCCCCGCGCTGTGGGATTTTTTTGCTAAAATTTCCAACCTGGAGAAATAAACCATGTAAAAAAATAGAAACTTTCCCGTGCATCGAAACATTCTCATTTTGTGGGGAAAACATATCTTTTGAAAGGATGCGCATACAAAACCATTGCTTTCATCGAATAGTAACGGTAGTGTTTTACCTAAAATTGAAAACAAAAGAAACCTTTCAATGATAACACTTGCTGTTATATACATGAAAATAGTGCATCAGAATCAGCAATGCTATAGTCGAATGTAAAAGGAACAAATTTATGTTGGATCCACGTATGTGCAATTATCTTGTTCCCTAAGCTGAATATCATCAAACTACAGGTTATTCATTAACTATCCTCTAGAACAAAGGAGACAACAAAATGTTACCACCTACACAAAAACTTGTAGAGAAAGATCACCTTGTATAAATGAACTTAAAACTTACCAATTCATCATACCCAACAGTCACTAACCTTCAAATCTCAAGAAACAAAAAAGTACCAATTTGAGATGCGAACTAATGGATAACAATAGGGCACAAATGAAAAGCCAGACGAAAGAAAAATTATTCCAACCGGAACTATATATCTTTTTGGTGGAACTTTGAATATACGATGATAAAGGCCTTCAACCTGAAAAGGAGGATGGACATTAACTCAGCATCGGACTTACTAAATAATACATAGAAGCATGCATCTACAAATGAGACTGCATCCATGGTGCTTGGGTCAACACCCGCACATCTCAGTCAGCATGCAACAGTTGGCACTGGGACATGAGAATAATGAAAGAGTGGCATAAGCAGGTCCACCCGACCTTCACTGTCCCCGCTTGTAAGCTTATCATCAATAGGACGGAGTAGCTTGATGGCTTCCTCCCTGCTTTAGAGTCAGCTCACCAAAAAACACTACCATTGCCATGCTAGAAGCTCGACCAAGAGGTCTTTTAATGCACATCTCACATATGCCAAGTGAGAGCCGTCTCGACAAAGATGGGTGCTGGCTCCAGCTTCTTCATGTCATTTGTTTAGCCCCAGAAAGAGGGAGCATAAATAAACTGACGTAAAACAAATGGTCAAGTAAAAAGCAAACTCACTGATGCACTAACTGTACCTACTACTACGTAAAAGATAGTTATACTGGAATTCTAATACAAAGGTCTTGTGTCGCACCTGCAGGTAGTGGGTAAAGCAAGTGGATAGCAGTTGGACATGACGCCATTCTAATATATGAATTCCTTCATTGTACAACGTTGACAGTTTATGTTGACCTGCACATGACTGTCTCCTCATTGTAGAGTGTTAATTACTATAGAAGAAAGTAGTATGGTCAGGGGATGGTTTGGTCCATGCATGGGGTAAATGGGCTGATTAGTTTTAGTTGTTTTGCTTGGTTCAGTTGTTGTGCGTGCTAATTGTCCAGTCGAGGAGTATTTGTGATTGTGGTCTGCATATGATTTTTAATATATGAATCCCTTCATGCGAGATCGGTTGTACTGGACATGGCCTGATGATGATCATGGGTCACTCCATGGGTGGAATGGTTGCCCTCGATTTCACGGAGAGCGAAGTTGAACTGAAGTGAAAATAGATGGCAGCGAAGTTGAACTGGTTTTGCAAACACTAGCAAGTATTTCTTCATCGCTTCCATCTTGCAAGTAATTCTTTTACATTCCCTCAATACGATATATTCCTCTGCTTCCTAATCCAGTCGAAATATAATTTGAACTATATGATTCTTTCTGTTCATTTTATCAAATAGTGAGCTTCGGTAGTGGCTTCAGCAAACAAATTTAGTGCGTACATCACTTGACCAAACATTAAGGCAGCGGCCCATATGTACGTGCAGTCTCAAACAAAGAAAGAGAAAAGATAGTCTTGGTGTTAGTTACCCAGTAATTGCCTTTGGCTCCTAGGTTCATATGCACCCATTGCCGAAATACATATTTCAAAAAGTTGAAAAATTCAGAACAAAAATCCCGCGTGTATATCCGGACATTTTATGTGCGTGCACAAGGTTTCAGTGAAAAACGACGTTTTTTGTGGCCTGTGTAAAAAAGACAATTTCTGATGCTTCATTCTAACTATTCACAAGACATTTCTTTATTTTTTTACACAAGCCACAAAAAACGTCGTTTTTCACCGAAACCTTGTGAACGCACATAAAATGTCTGGATATACACGTGGGATTTTTGTTCCGAATTTTTTAACTTTTCGAAATGTGTATTTCGACAATGGGTGCATATGCACCTAAGAGCCAAAACGCTACATACACAGATTCCTTATGAGCTCGACAGAAATTTGAGTATGTAGGTGCAGTCTCACACCAAGAAAGAGAAAAGATAACTTGGTGTCAACTACTCATGAATGGAAATAAAAACACTAGCTGGAATGATTTACTCTTTTTGCTAGCTTGACCAAAAATTACATTATTTTATTCTTAGCTTACTAAAACTTCGGTGTACTGTATCTTGCTCATACATTTCAGTTGATTCTGCGCAGGTTGCACTAGCATTGCGGGCATTTTTCTTCATATTTGGGAAGAGGTGACGAGGTTGAAAAATGAAGCTGGTGATGAAAAGAATGGAGGGCACCCACAAAGTGATGAGGAGGAAGGAGCCCTGCAGGAGACAGCTCTGAGAGCTTGAAGAAGATGGTCTCACATCCACGCTGATCTATGAAAATAGTAAGTATAAATCAAACTTGACTGCTTATGTTCTAAAAGATGAAAATGTTGACCACCACATTTGTTAGGTTCATGTGAGTGCTGAAATAATTGTGACGACTTGGGAGAATTTCTGAGCAGTTATTCATTTATTATTTAAACAATTCTAGGTCTGTTTGTGTGTGCGCGTGTGGCAAGTAATCTGATATATCTTCCTCAAGTTGCAAGCAATCTTATTTCCCGAGTTGTATTAACTGATACATTCTTTGCCATGATGCAACATTCTTACAAAAAATAATTAGAGTGTCCTATTTGATGTTTCTCTTTAATGTGAAATGTATACTATATGCTTGATGCTTTTATATAATGGCATTTTCTGTGTTTTTTTATATTGATACGAGGCCAAATCCCATCAGACTTTGCTCTACTTTGAAATTATTGTGCGACCAAGTAAGCAACAGTTGCTTACTTCTGTTTGTCCTTTTCACTAGCGTACACACGAAGATGTGCTTATATTCTGTCACTTTTCTTTTTTTTTTTTGCGAATAATATTCTGTCACTTTTCAACAGCAAGAAATTACCCATGAGAGAGTATTCAGATTATCATATCTTGGATACAATCTAAAGTATAAGACTTTTATGAGATGTGCATGTTCTTTTGCTTTTGTTTCATTATGATAAGAAAAGAAGAAATACTTCTATGATGACAAGATGTTCCAGATGTGCATAGGAAGTCTAGTGGTTATAAGTGTCTCCCTAACTCCCCTGTTCTTTGATAGGGTAATACTATAGAAGTATTAGTACTACATAGGTACTTATAGCTATATTCAGCTTGCGAGTGGTATATGCCATTTTTATGGCTTAATATATTAGTCAACCAACTGTTAATTCTAAAATGGTTGCCAGGTTCCTTTCTCTAAAAGAGTTCACGAAAATGAGCTTAGTTTAACCAGTGTCATGTACTGAAGTTTTCTAATTCCAATGGCTAGAATATTATGGTATAAAGATTCTAATACTCTATAAGGGGAACCCCTCGGGTCTAATATTGAAAAACAGTTCATTAGTATCCTAACTCTTGGTTCCTGATCATTATTGCTATAAAATGCACTCACAGAAAAATCAAGAATATCCATGAAGGCATGTTATATATTTTTACTATGAGCACCAGAAACTTTGCTACTGTGTTACACCAAACAAAGGGTCAACATTAATCATCCAGTTAAGCACCCACGATAGGTTCCCCATCTTTGTACAAACGAACCAGTTTATAGATATTCTGAAACGTCTTACTGGGCTGGATATGGCATTATTGGGTGGGGCGAGTTGGGTGCGGTAAGCCGCACTTCCTATCTTTGGACTATAAAACATCTTACATTGTCCATTCAGACTACCCAATACACTCCATTTATTGTTAA
This sequence comes from Aegilops speltoides, assembly GCA_021437245.1. Classification (NCBI taxonomy): domain Eukaryota; kingdom Viridiplantae; phylum Streptophyta; class Magnoliopsida; order Poales; family Poaceae; genus Aegilops; species Aegilops speltoides. The sequence continues at coordinate 532,666,416 of CM038147.1, read as the reverse complement.
ATTTAGTAGACTTGTGTTTACCCCTTTAGTACTCAATAATGTTCAGAGTTATTGTTTTTATAAATTTGCTTTTCTTTTCGCTATAAGCACAAAATAGTCATCTGGATAGTTGATAGCGAATAGAAAATAAATTTGGCAGCTTCCTTTGTGCTTTGTCCTCCTTAGATCATATATGCTTCTATAAAAACACTGATTCAGGTAGATGGTTATAAATTTACTGCAGACACTGATAAGCTTGATATATCTATACATTGATAACTAGATCATTGCTGCGCTCGCTCAATTCTGAAATTGTTCATATTTATGGTTTAGGTATAGAATACAAGTGACTCGTTATCTGATTCCAAACACTACTCTTTGCTTCTGTTGTAATCAGCATAATGGTCTTTCTTTTAGATATTATTGAAGCTGCCTAAACATGTGTTGCTGCAGATACAAATAGATACCTCCTGTTAACTGACCGGTGGTAGTAGCGGCACATCAAGGTTTAAGGCAGCGGCGTCATGTTCATACTACGGGGAAAGGAATAGCTTCTAATATTTTTTATGCTCCATGCCGTAGGTGATCTGCTACCTCTTCCCACATGTTCGTGTTAATTATCAAGTAATCTCCAGAATGAATTGTGATTGCGGTTAGTATCTTTAGACATCGGTCATTGGCTATATTTGTCAATACTATTATTCTACTCGCTTATGTAGCCACTAATGTGGTTCTTTGTTGCTTCTTTGCAGGCATTTGATGAAGTCAAAGGCAACAGGAAGGCACGACGGTGTTCAAGGCCCTTGTGTACGCCGAGTACTATATTTTGTCTACCATACCGTATGAGGATAGATCAGATCAGGATGGGCCAACTAAGTCATGTACTATGTATATACTGGTTATAAGGAGAACATACCCGGCCTATATCTGAATCTATGAACTATTATATCGATGATGTCTAGTTATGTCTACATAGCCTGCCTTCGTATGCTTATATGAGCTCATTGTACAGTTCTTCTTTGACTTAGCACATCCGCTCATTTCTTGATAAATTTTCATGTGACTACCAATGTTATAAACCAGGATTCTTCTTTTGAGGATCCTCATGTCTGAACTGTTCATCATCTTTGTCAATATATTATATCCAATATGTTATCCATGTCTAAAACCCATCTTAAATTTCACATCTTATTTATAGATAATGATTTGATGTCTATAGTGTAATGAACAAATATTATTGCTATTTTTTTATATTTGCAATGCTCCTATGACTATATTGCCAGGTTGGATATGACTGTACCCAGCAGCATCGCTGTCGGGTGCGGCAAGCCGCACTTTCTACCTAATAACATTCCACTGCCAATACATGGTCAGAGTTCGGACTTGAGTGACACCAACCACAGATAGAGCACTCACTACGAACTCTGCACCAACCTGGCATGCCTACCGAGCAAACTCTAAAAGGAAAAGGAGAGTACAAATAGCTACTACGTATTAAGGTATCTGGCACTAGCACTCTGCATTCAGTAGGATCAGTTAAAAGCATTCAGCCAAGAACTAGTTAAACGTGTACAACCGAAGGTTAAAAGTATGCTTAATGCCTCCTCAGTTCATATCTTTCTTTTACTTTTTAGACTAGTCTCCTCGGTTCATATCAAGGATACCCTGCTAATGCGAATGTATAAGTTCAGACCAGTGAAACTGCAGTTTTACCCTGAAACAACTTGTCATGTCTACATATCAGTTTATACTCCGAGGAGTACATACTCCCACCCATTAGGTGGGCTTTCAGCCGTAGCAAACCAACAAATGGAGAGAAAAAAAGGGAGCGTTCAAATTGCCGTGCATGTAACTGATTTTGGTTGTGAAGAGTGAGTATATATTCTACTGGTTGGTCCCTATATTCAAAGAACTCGTGCATGTAGTATTCAATTGGTATAACTTCACGTTTTGGACCGGAAGTAGTATATAATATGAGTGTGAATCAACGATGTACTCCCTCCGTTCCAAATTACTTGTCGCACGTATGGATGTATCTAGATGTATTTTAGTTCTAGATACATCCATTTCAACGACGAGTAATTTGGAACGGAGGGAGTAGTATATACGACATGTCTTCAAGAGAAATAGTAGCATGTCTACACCGTGTAGTATTTAGGATGTATAATATACTCTTGAAATATATGTGAGAACAAAGAAGCATCTCCCAAATAATTAGTATATATTGTCAACGGGTATATACTGCAATTTCAAAAGTGTTATATATTTCATGATTTTTCGAGGAGTATATACTGCATTGTTCAAGCAGTGTATACAAAAATAATAATCATTTGGTAGAAACTGCATTTTTCCAAGAGGTATATACTGCAATTTTTAAAGCAGTATATACTACAAGATTTTTGTAGGGTACACACTAAATATTTTTCAATGGGTACAAACTGCATTTTTTTCAAGAGGTGTATACTGCATTTTTAAAGCAGTATATACTACACAATTTTTGAAGGAGCATATATACTGCAGTTTTTTTTAATGCGGTTATATTGCATACGACATTAAATTCAGTTTTATTTTGACTGGTACATACTGCACACACTTTTAGGAGGCATATGCTGCATTTCTTCAAAGGAGTATGTATATACGTGCTTCTCAAAAGTTGGAGCTAATTAAGGTAGGTCCAATCTGAGCCATCTTAGGTACCCTCACATGCAGCCATGCATCTGATGCATGTGGGTGCATCTCCTGGTCTGGGCGACACCTGTTAGTATAAACTGGGTTACCAACTTCTTGCCGTCGCCCTAGTAGACGCCGATGCGTCATTGTAAGTTTGACGAAGAAGCATGTACTAGTTGGCGGCGCACGGCTCCATCTTAGTCGTTCGGCTTCAGATGGGTAGATATCCTGCCATAGATCATTACTCCATGAGTTTCGATTATAGCGTATGCATAGAAACGCAAGGATCTGAAGAAAATAAGAAAAAGATGATTGTACGATTTGACGGCAGGTGCCATTATATGATTTGACGACAAAGCAAGTAATTGGAAGTACATGTCTCCATCTTTATTGATTTCCTTCCTATGACCGCGTATACTTCCATAGATAATTACCCCCATGAGATTCCATTACAACGAATGCATTCAAACATGTAAGTGTAGTTCTTAGGATACCTCGATGATAAGACGAGCACATATGCGGGCAGATGAGAAAGGATAGTTGTTGTCGTCGTCAGTGCCGATTTTGGATGAGGCAACGCAGCCACGTCTGATCGTCGTCGTTGTCGCCGGCGCCTCCAACCAGACCGCCGGCGCCTCCAGCCAGGTCGCTGTCGCATGTACGACTACCCAGATGATCGACTGGTATTTCGGAAAACAAAACAAACCTGATAGGCTAGTACGTAGGTCACTCAGAAAGATTAAATCTGTACGTCCGCTTATCCCACGTAACACGGAGATTGTTTCTTAAATCAATGTGATCCCTTCCGCGGGATTTAGATGGAAATTAACTAACTAATTTATTGAATGCTAAAACAGGTTTGTTAGCTGGAACCCGGTGGCGCTTGTGGCGAGCCAAAACGACAGGTGGATGGGAGTATGAACTCCTAGGAGTACTAACTCATTTTCCTACAATGTAGCTCTGCAATGTAGCACTACATTGACCATGAGATTCGTACACCATGTAGTGATCATTAATAAATCTGTTGTGAAAAAATGCAGCAAATAAATACTGGATGTACAAGCGTATGCTCGGTTAAGCAACTAGCACATTCCATTCCAGAGCAAACTAAAGTAATGAACCATGGAGTCCAAATGCAGAGCAAGATGGCGATGAGAATGAATGGTGATTGGGGAGAGCATGATGCGTTCGCTTTAACAAATGAGTCAATTTTTACACATTGGATATAAAGCATTCCGTTTTTTGATCATTTTATCTTCCGCTGGTTCTTCCTATCTATAGCCCGCAATAAAATGAAAAGGCAGGGGGGTATCTGCAAAAGTGCCACGACGACCGGTCTGGCCACATGGCTGCCAAGTGTCAGTGCAAGGTGGGTCATGGTGCAGTGCAGTTTCACAAGTTTGGGACTAAATCATCATATTCTGTGCAAGTTGAGGTACCTAGGGTGCTTTTAACTCTATAAAGTTTGGTCAAAGTCAAACTTTGTAAAGTCAAACTTGGTAAAGTTTGACTAACTTTATATTACAAAATATCAACATTCACAATATGAAATCAATATTACCAGATGCGCCATGAAATGTATTTTCATAATATATTGTTTTAGTATTGTAGATGTTCATATTTTTTGTTATAAATTTGGTCAAACTTTGTGTAGTTTGACTTTGACCAAATTTTATGCGCAGAGTAAAAAGAAACAGAGGAAATACCGATCACGCATGGTGCATGCTAGCTCTGCTCACCAAATACTCAACACATGTAAGAAAAGGCCTAATAGTCAGCTAACCATTAGTCCAAGCTCATCCAAACAGGGCCTTACGCACAACAAATAGAAAACCCCGTGAGAGAAGAAAGCGGGTCATGTACTAATAGTGAGGAACTAACTAGTACTAGTATATGAGTAGGTTGAGAGCCCTGTAGCAAAGATCCATACAACCAGCAGTAGGCTATATATTATTAGCCTTGCTTTGATGGAGAATCCGAAAATGAAACTGAAACACACACATACAACAATATTTTTATTAACGCAGCAGTGTGATTCGATATTCATGCAGTGGAAACGAGTGTATTAGTGGTCAAGCGAGGTAGTTAGCACCAATGCAACTTGGTGTCATGTTTACTTGGGCGGATTAAGCTATGTTAGGCTGTCCTTCAGACCACATCCAAACAGGACCTGGTCATGAAATGCTGACAATATATAACGTGGTTGATGTGAAACATTGGTTGTAAATAAAACACTGAAACAAACATGTTTACGGACTCTTGTGCTTCTATTGGAGAACACTAGGAGAATAGGATCGGAGAATCCTATGTTCATGCTTTTATTTTATGGTGGAATACACTAGACATGTGATATATATATACATTGTCGGACTTCTCACTCGATCGCCATCAAACTGCTCGCTCATTCTTTTCTTGAATGTTCAGAAACTTCAAAAAAAAAAAACAACCAATGGCGCCTTCAAAAAAGAATCTCTGTGCGATCATGCTTCTAATTGTCATCGTGGCCGCCGGTATGTATGTGCACATGTTTGAATAGTGGAAGTATAAGTGAATTACCCGTATCTCTCCTAGCAGCTTAAGTCGTTTTGGCGTTAAATCGGCTGGTTCATGCTACTTATATTAATATGTTGTTTCTATTAATCTTTCGGCTAATTATAACCATGTTCTTGCATCGCGTATGCTAGTATGTTCAATGCCCTGCATGCATACAGTCGGCGTCCATCGGATACTCTTTGCACACACACCTAAGCAGCAATTATCACAAACCACCATGCATCGATGAACAGTGTGGTGCCTTCACCTCCTGCACCAATTTTCCTTGTACAAAAGAATGCAAGTATCCGGCCCCTCCACCACATTTTACTTTGGCCCAGCAGTAGGCGACACCACAATGTTAGCCTCCAGCAGCATGATATCCTTATAATCCAGCTCACAATGACTCAGCTAGCGCCTCCAGCAGCATGATATCCTTACAATCCAGCTCACAATGGCTGGCTTCCAACTCGATGGCTCGCCCAACGTCATTCAAATTTGTCTTCACTATCAACCTTTTGCTTTGGCACGTTGGTGATGGGCCAGCTAGCGCCTGACACCATGGCCAGTGCAGGCCCAGCTTTGCCACCGGCCGGCCAGCTTCAATTGGAAAACACTAGGGGATAGGACCACATGTTTATGCTTCTACTAGGCGTGTGATATATATACTGTGGAACTTCTTCTCACTCGATTGTCCACCAACCTGCTTGCTCATTCTTTTCTTCAACATAAAAAACTTTCAAAAAAAAAAAAACAACCAATGGCGCCTTCAGGAAAGAATATCTCTGGAGCCATGCTCTTAATTGTCATCTTAGCCGCCAGTATGTACGTGTACATGTATGAACTGTTGTAAATATAAATCTCTCCTAACAGCTAAAGTTTTGGCATTGAATTGGCTGGTGTATGCAACTTAATACTATGTTGTTTTGATTAATCCTTTTTGAAAGATGTTGTTTTGATTAATCTGTTGGATAATTAACCACGTTCTTGCATGTGCTAGTATGTCCACTGTGTTCAATGGCGTATGCATGCCACGAGCCGAGTAATTGCCGGCACCTCAGCGGCAATTATAGAGGGCCGTGCTTTGGCTTTACCGATGGTTGCGATCAAACATGCGAAGGTGAAAGCTCCGAGAACGTGTGGGGCGAGTGTGACTGCGACTTTAAATGCTACTGCTATACATGCTAGTCTGAGATTGTTGATGTTGCTAGCGCTCCGATACAACCATGATGCAATGATCGCAGCCTGGCGTTTCTTAAAAATATATGTAAATTACCCCTTCCTGGCTCTTATGTAATAGTAATACACACTTTCCACACTAAAAAAATAAAGTTATTTTAGGGTGAGATTGTTTTCAGATATGAAGTTGTTTTACTTGCACAAACCATATTTTGGACGAGGTTACCCCTGCCCGATCGTTTCGTATACTGTGAGCTGTCATCAAGTCCTGATGTAACATATTAATCATTCCTCGCACCGTATTGATAGAGAGAGTCCCTCACGCCGCGCATGGAGGCCATGAAGCGACACGTGGAGGTCGGCGTGCCGTAAGACGTCATGGCCAAGTCCATCGAGCCAGAACATCACGCCATAGATCGTCGTCTCGCCAAACCCATCATGGAAAGCTAAGTTGCTGGAGCAGATCCTGACATACGGGCTGTTCGGTTCGGATGATTGTAACGTAACCTATTTACGGAGGATAATAGATGTTGTTGGATAGTGTCTGTTTTAAGCCTCGTGTAATCGGATCACGCGGTAACGGATACCCGACGTCACAAAAGCGAAAATGCTCGAACGGCAACGCTTTCAATCATGCCTAATAAATCATACCACGACTTCATCTCAAAATTAATCTTTCCCAACGCTCATGCCTGCACATAACTATCTTGTTGCATAGATGATCTCAGGATCATCTTGCACATGATTTGAACCACAACTGACATGAATTAGAGCAAATACACCTTGAGTAATAAATATGTCAAAAATAGTAGTCTTGTATTTGCTGGAGATAGCACTAGGGCTTCATCTGGTTTGCTCCTGCTGCTTGCGGAAGTACCTGGAGAGCCCTTCATGTGGTCGGCTGTGCTGGCTGGGATTGGGCAACTAAAGGTGATTTGCAAGTGCATGCATTATCACTTAGGGTGCGTTTGGTTGCATTCTTCTCAGCATAATTGTTTCTTCTTCGTGCATGCTCATCTCAACATCCCTCTTTATGCAAGCTCCTAGTGTATTTGTGTTAAGCTAGTGTAAACTTATGCATCCTTCATACACTCTACCAAACACCCAAAAGTAGGTCAAGAAGGGAACTTTTGGATCATGCACCCTTCATACACCCTACCAAACACACCCTTAGTGTCCCATTGGGACTTCTCTTATATATTTTATAAGCACAGTGCCACAAGGGGACCCACCTGTCAGATGATATTTGTGTGTGCCCCCAATCAGGGCAATTCTGTAGATACTATTGCTGCACTGTAGCAGCCTTAATAATTGATCTTAATTGGCCCAGGTTTAGCCTAGATCAAAAACACCCAACATTCACCCGTTTGATCGTAAGCCTAAACTTATAAGCTAACTTCTTAATAAAATTGCATACGATATAAAAGGATTGCAACGGCCTGTTAGTACCGCATAACCCAGTTACTACAATATACCACGTCATCTCGAAATGGAACTTCTTTAACTTAGGAGCTCCATGAACTTAATTCTTACTTGAAAAAATTATGAGCTCATACCTTTGTTGGAACTTATACAGAGCCAATAAAATACAATGGTCAATTAAGTACCAGTGATCTAACCTACCACAATACATCATTCTATCGAATGAACGAACCCCTTTAGATTTGTGGGGAGATGGTGTTGCGATGGTCCCAAGAGTGCAGTTTCTCTTCATATATTCTTGTGCATATCCTCATGCGCGCGATTATGAAAAAGAAGAGAATATGTTTTGTTCCAGAATTATAATTTGTCCATCAATAGTAGCCTGCCATTTATTCTTTATGCCGGCAACATTAGAAGTCAAGCCTCTTTAAATATGATATTTAGCTTTAATGCCTTTAGCATAACACTTATGCATCAAGACATTAATCTTATATAATGCTCAACACTTATGCCTTATACTTAATACTTGTTTGTTGAGCCTTAAAACTTAACAAGGCCTTGAACTTGTTTGATTATGGAATTAATCTTTCAGAATGTCATAGGTCTGACAGATATCTTTTCACATGTTACTCGAATAATCTATACTCTTCAATAATGAGTCCCGGGATAAATAATCTTAAGAAAACTCCTCATTCTTTAAATTCATATGGATCAGGGACATGAATCCATATCTCAAAATTTTAGGGATCAAAGCATGTCGCGATTTTAGTTTGCATCTTTAATGACGCCTTAAGGAGATTGGGTACATCCATTCCACAATATGGCTCCCCCGCAAGGGTGAAACTTTTGTGGATAAAACTTTTGTAAAGACACACCTTGCCAAATATCTTAGCGGTCCACAACTTGATGGTTACCATTATATTTAAATGCGAGCATGCAATCCTTTGGTGCGATTTATCAAACATCATTCCTTTAGTGCTTACACCAACAAGGCAAAGCTTTTCATAATAATTTTCCAGGGGTCCAGTCCTGGGCTTATCTCTGTCAGTTATCCTGGTCTCATAAACTTGAAAGGGCACATAATAACTTAAGCATTAGTGACAACATGAGAAAAACTTACTGCGCTTTGAGGGAGTGAACATACATCTTTAGAATGAACTTTAATACTCCCTTTTATGGACCAAACTTAGTGAATCTTTAAAATGCAAAGAACATCATTAAGATTAATTTAGTAGCCCGAGGAAAAACCTCAGGTCTTATGCAATATCCCTATTTCTTATTGTCAACATAACATTGACTAATCATAAATGCCATATTAAACTTATTTTTATTGAGCTTTGTACCACTTCTAGATACTCATTGTCTCAAAATCAGTTAATCATTATGACTGATTCCTTATTATGCAAAAGAAAAAACCTTTATGAAATTTCCATCTCTAAAATCTTAAGTTTGATGACCATATATCACCTTTTCATAATTTATTTCCTCAAGCTCCCATTAACATTAAATCTTTTTCAGTAATTCTTTTAACAAGACATGTTGTTTGGAACTTAAGAAGAATTTTTTCGAGAATTACATTGGCTATCTGGGAGCTAGGAATAGCTCCTCGTTTGATGTCATCAATGGAGCTCATAATTTCCATAAAGCCCTGAGGATTTAACTACTCTCCCTTTAGTTTTCAACATCATACTCTGTTTTAGAGTATCATAATATTCATTATCCCCCTTTGATGCTTTAGGAGAATCATTATAGAGAGCATAATTAGATCCTTTATCTTGCTTAGAAGAAAAACTTACGCAAGATTTATCACTTAATTTGACAGAAACATTAGAAGGAACATAATGATTAATCTTATGGCATTAACATTAAAAAGGCGATTTAATTGTTCCTTATCACCATAATCATCATGCACTCGGGTAATAACAATAATACCCTTGAGAGATGGAAATTGATTTGAAGACTTAAGAATTTTTTTTGACCATTAGTGGTACTTAACAAAAGCTTAATTTCCTCCTTAGGAATTAATTAAAATAGAAATGATACAAGTGGAAGTTCAATTGCCCCCTTAGAAATGTGGGAGGATCTATTGCTCAATGTTTTGACGAACTTCCATAACAAATATTCCACTTCTATAGGAGAAATCTGTAAAGTTAATATCATAAATAACATTACAGGAATGGGGAATAAGAAACTTTATATTTTGTGCTTAATGGAAAACATCCATTAGCCTCCATTCCAGCTTTAAAACTTCACCTCAAAATATTATTGTCCATGAGGCTATAATAATATTATACTTATATTATTTAATTCTTTTATGGATACCAATACCTTTGAGCTTAATTCCGCTCCACTTTATAGACTTTATTGTGAATCACATAATAAAGTGAACTCAAAAGCTTCATAAATTCATCATATCTTAAATCTCAAATCTTGTGTATTCTTATGATCAATATGATCTCATATGATTTTAAGAAGCCATTCAAGCTACTTCATTAATGCCAGAAATATCTTCATTATGATGGAACTAGGGAATTACGCCCCCAGATCCTTACTAGCATACTCCCCCAAATTCTTTACTGGACTTTGCTCCCTTAGATGTTAACTAGCGGGGTGACCCGCCCATTTGCGTGGCTAGATTATGCACTTGGTGTTTCTCAAAATGTGTGTGTATCTTAAACATATTCAAAGATTTTTTTTCATTTGTATCGCCTCCCTTTGTGACTTAGCGATGATGGATTTCTCAATCGCATAATTACTTTGAGATGAGCATACTTAGTCCGCGGTAGTTTGTCTTTGTAAAAACATAATAAGATGGCTCTCTATGCTCTGATTGATTACTTGTATTATGCTCGATCTAAGGGAAATATAAAGTGTTTCAAAGGAGGATTCCTTTGACTTAGATGCGTCTCCTACCTGTGTTAAAGGACCCTAAGTGATATGCAGTATCGAGAACAGGAATATCTCTTGATCATACAATATTTTTTGCACAGCTGGACTCTTCATTTTTTTCGCCTTACGTCTCTTTTGGTATTAGATTTTACTTTAAATTTTTTCCGTTGGACCATTTTTTTATTATTACATCATCCACAATTTTTTGATGACCTTGTTATATAGAATAGACAATTGTGCATATTAAACACTTATTTTTCTCTTCTCAATAACACTGTTTTGCGGGATGGAGTACCAAGAATAGGAATATCACTTTAACATACAATATTATTTGCACAGCTACACTCCCTATATTTTTTTTGGCCTTGCATATCTTTTTATATTAGATTTTCATGTAAATGCTTTTCCATGGGAACATTTATTTTGTACTTGCATGGTCCATATATTTTTTCTTTTCATAACCTTGTTATGTAGAATAGACTATTGTGCTTATATCATAATTAAAAAATTAATTTTTCTCTTCTCAATAGCCTTTTTTTGTGGTAATTGGTTATTTACAGTGTACCTACGAAGTTTGATTTATGAAACGTATTGGGATGGAAGCATCTAACAGACGCAGAGTACTTGCAGTAAGATGATGGTGTTGTTGCCATGCCTGCCATCTCTCCATGATGGCATCTACGACATTTTTCAATACTCTAATATTTTAATTGTCTATATTGTTCTGCTCATGATGGGCTATCCAGACGTGTACGCATGTGCAGTATGCTCATGTCTATTTTAGTTGAGCCTTTGTATAGAGGTCATATGGGGCAATGGATGTGTGTCCATGTGGTTCTCAACTTGCACGCGTATTCTTGCCAGAGACCAATCAGTGGTGACGTGCGTGTTCTTCCCGGAAACCAATCAGCCTCCTTGTGCGTGTCCTTACCAAAAATATATCGTTTTTTTTGTCATGCATGTGATGGATTCATGGGCGTAGGATTTGTTCTTTTTTTTTTCTGCATCGCTGGACTCATAACTCATTGCTTATGCTAAAACGTGGGAGGTCTATACTGTTTCTACTTCCTTCCAGCAAATCGCAGCCGTTCTTTTCCAAAAAAAACTTGACACGTGACTGGTACATGGCCGTATTAGATATGGTGCATAGCAGTATTTGACATGGACTCTTTCTTTTCATCGATGGACTTTTAACTCAGCACTTTTGCTAAAACTTCAGAGATAAATCACAGCCGTACTTTTGACCTCTTTTCCTATCATTAAATCTTAGCTGTTCGTTTCCTATCGTTTTAATAATATAATAGATAGATAGATAGATATGAAATCCATTGGATTCTTATCAATACCATAGTAATTAAAAAACTTCTTTAATGGGGATCTCATTAGATTTTCATAATGCATGATCTCATGAAACAATAATATATATACATAAACTTAAATCATTGCTTATGAGAAACATTAAATACGCTGAAAAATGATTGCTGGATTGAAAAAATTAGCAGTCGGGATAAAATGCATGATCATAAATTTTGATAGTGATCGTACAAAACCTAACTCCTCTAGTAAACATTAATCTTTTGGGAATGACACATGTATCCAATCAACTTTGTCAGAATGAATTCATATGTGTCACAACTTTATACCAAAATAACTTTGAGTCTCCAATTAAAATTTCTGTTTGATTCCATCTTAATTGGAGATGACTTTAATGATCCTGATACGTCTCCAACGTATCTATAATTTTTTATTGTTCCATACTATTATATTACCTGTTTTGGATGTTTAATGAGCTTTACTAAGAACTTCTATATTATTTTTGGGACTAACCTATTAACCGGTGGCCCAGCCCAAATTGCTGTTTTTTTTGCCTATTTCAGTGTTTCGCAGAAAAGGAATATCAAACGGAGTCCAAACGTTATGAAACCTTCAGAAGAGTTATTTTTGGAACAAACGCAATCCAGGAGATTGGAGTGGACGTTAAGAAACAACCGAGGCGGCCACGAGGCAGGGAGGCGCGCCCCAGGGGGGTGGGCGCGCCCCCACCCTCGTGGTCCCCTCATGGCTCCCCTGACCGACTTCCTTAGCCCATATATATCCACATACCCTGAAAACAACCAGCAGCACCACGAAACCCTATTTCCACTGCCGCAACCTTCTGTACCCATGAGATCCCATCTTGGGGCCTTTTCCGGTGCTCCGCCGGAAGGGAAATCGATCATGGAGGGCTTCTACATCAACACCATAGCCTCTCCGATGAAGTGTGAGTAGTTTACCACGGACCTTCGGGTCCATAGTTATTAGCTAGATGACTTCTTCTCTCTCTTTGAATCTCAATACAAAGTTCTCCTCGATCTTCTTGGAGATCTATTCGATGTAACTCTTTTTGCGGTGTGTTTGTCGAGATCCGATGAATTGTGGGTTTATGATCAAGTTTATCTATGAGAAATATTTGATCTTCTCTGAATTCTTTTTATGTATGATTGGTTATCTTTGCAATTGTCTTCGAATTATCAGTTTGGTTTGGCCGACTAGATTGATCTTTCTTGCAATGGGAGAAATGCTTAGCTTTGGGTTAAATCTTGTGGTGTCCTTTCCCAGTGACAGCAGGGGCAGCAAGGCACGTATTGTATTTTTGCCATCGAGGATAAAAAGATGGGGTTTATATCATATTGCTTGAGTTTATCCCTCTACATCATGTCATCTTGCCTAATGCGTTACTCTGTTCTTATGAACTTAATACTCTAGATTCATGTTGGATAGCGGTCGATGTGTGGAGTAATAGTAGTAGATGCAGAATCGTTTCGATCTACTTGTCGCGGACGTGATGCCTATATACATGATCATGCCTAGATATTCTCATAACTATGCACTTTTCTATCAATTGCTCGACAATAATTTGTTCACCCACCATAATACTTATGCTATCTTGAGAGAAGCCACTAGTGAAACCTATGGCCCCCGGGTCTATTTTCCATCATATAAGTTTCCGATCTATTTTATTTTGCAATCTTTACTTTCTAATCTATATCATAAAAATACCAAAAATATTTGTCTTATCATTATCTCTATCAGATCTCACTTTACTAAGTGACCGTGGGATTTGCGTGTAGCCTCCTAGTGGATTGATACCTTCACTACTAGGAAAAGCCCTACTAGTGGCGCACCAGTTTCGCCTACTAATGGCGCACTACTAGTGCGCCACTAGTACCACGTCACTAGTATTAAATACTAATGGTGCACCACTGGTGCGCCATTAGTATCTGATATTTTTTTTGTTTTTTTCTTAATCTCGGGTCACTATGGCTTAATCTCGGGTCAATATGCTTAATCTCTAGTCAAATCGCACTAAGTGATCAAACTTCCCGGAAGGTCACCCATCCTCACACTACTCCAGCCCGAGCACGCTTAACTTCGTAGTTCTATCCAACCCCAGCACCACCTCACTTAACAGGCACTTGTTGATATATCAATCATATCAATCTTATTATACCTTGTTGATGTCTAGGACTTTGTTCATGTTCATGACTATGATGAAATTTTGAAAAATATAACAAACTTCCAAGTCATATTACGTATCATTTTTTGAAAAAAAAATCAAAAAAAAATTTCAAAACCATTTTTTCTATTACTAGTGGCGCACCTAGCAAACGGTGCGCCACTAGTAAGTTTGAATTGTTTTGAATTTTTTTGCCTCTAGATCTTGAAAGCCCCGTAACTTTTTTTGAAGATGTAACTTTTTGAGTAGATGATTTTCCATATAAAAAACTTTTTAATCCGAGTTCGTATGCAAAAGTTATGCCCATTTTACAAATTTCCAGAGAGATTTTGCAAATAAAGTCGAAATTCATATTTGTAAATTTTCCCAACAACTAGACCACATATCACATGGGAAACTTATTTTTTTTTATTTTTTTTTGAGATTTCCATCATTTTCTTTTATTTTTTTAAAACTGAAAAGATGGTCCACAGGGGTGTGCATTCGGGGGATTTTTGGTCAAAGCTAGTAATGGCGCACCGTGGGAGTGGTGCGCCATTACTAGTTTTGAAAAAAAATAAAAAAAATTGAAAAAAATTACTAGTGGCGCACCGTGGATGTGGTGCGCCATTACTAGTTTTAACTAGTAATGGCGCACTATCTCCTGATGCGCCATTACTAGTTTTGAAAAAAATAAAAAAAATTAAGAAAATTTGAACAAAAATTACTATTGGTGCACCGTGGATCTGGTGCGCCATTACTAGTTTAACTAGTAATGGCGCACTATCCCCTGGTGCGCCATTACTAGTTTTGAAAAAAAAATAAAAAATTGTTACTAATGGCGCAACGTGGATGTGGTGCGCCATTAGTATTTGGACACTAATGGCGCACCAACACATGGTGCGCCATTAGTATATAGTAGTGGCGCACCACATGTCTGCTGCGCCATTAGTGTCCATATCATCTATAGCCCTTTTCCTAGTAGTGCTTGCTTGTCAAAAACTGAGGGAAATACTTACGCTACTTTGCTGCATCACCCTTTCCTTTTCAAGGGAAAACCAACGCAGTGCTCAAGAGGTAGCATGAAGGATTTTTGGCGCCGTTGCCGGGGAGGTCTACGCACAAGTCAAGACATACCAAATACCCATCACAAACTCTTATCCCTCGCATTACATTATTTGCCATTTGCCTCTCGTTCTCCTCTCCCCCACTTCACCCTTGCCGTTTTATTCGCCCTCTCTTTCCCGTTCGCCTCTTTTTAACTTGCCTCTTGTGTCCTTGTGTGTTGGATTGTTGTCACGATGGCTCGAGATAATACTAAAATTGTGTGATTTCTTCAATACCAACAACAATGATTTTCTTAGCACGCCAATTGCTCCTCTTACCGATGCTGAATCTTGTGAAATTAATGCTCCTTTGTTGAATCTTGTCATGAAAGATCAATTCTCTGGCCTTCCTAGTGAAGATGCCGCTACTCATCTAAACAACCTTGTTGATTTGTGTGATATGCAAAAGAAGAAAGACGTGGATAATGATATTGTTAAATTGAAGTTATTTCCGTTTTCGCTTAGAGATTGTGCTAAAACTTGGTTTTCGTCTTTGCCTAAAAATAGTATTGATTTGTGGAGTAAGTGCAAAGATGCTTTTATCTCTAAGTATTTTCCTCCCGCTAAGATCAATGGCTCACCGAAAGATCTACTAGTAAAAAGGTTCATGCGATAGAAGAGGTTAATGTTTGAGTGAAAAGATGGATGAACTTATGAAATTGTTTGCTAATGTTCTCCTATTGATCCTAATGATATGCCTTTTTCTACTTTGATTGAGAATAATAATGAATCTATGGACGTGAATTTTGTTGGTAGGAATAATTTTGGTAACAATGCTTATAGAGGAAACTTTCCTAGTAATTCCTCTAATAATTATGGTAATTCCAACAACAAATCTTATGGAAATTTTAAGAAGATGCCCTCTGATTTTGAGATTAGTGTTAAATAATTTATGATCTCTCAAAAGAATTTCAATGCTTTGCTTGAAGAAAAATTGCCTAAGATTGATGAGTTCGCTAGGAATGTGGATAGAATATCTCTTGATGTTGATTCTTTGAAACTTAGATCTATTCCACCTAAGCATGATATCAATGAGTCTATCAAATCCATGAGAACTTCCATTGATGAGTGCAATGAAAGAACCACTTGGATGCGTGCTAGGAAAGATTACTTTGTAAAAGCGTGTTCTTCTAGTTTTCATGATAATAGGGATGAAGATCTAAAAGTAATTGATGTGTCCCCTATTAAATCTTTGTTTTGCGTTATGAATCTTGGTAATCATGGGACTGGAGATGAGTCAACTTCAGTTAAAAGGCGTCCCAATGATTTGGAGTTTTTAGATCTTGATGCAAAAATTGGTAAAAGTGGGATTGGAGAGGTCAAAACTTTACATAGCAATGAACCCACTATTTTGGATTTAAAGGAATTTAATTTTGATAATTGTTGTTTAATAGATTGTATTTCCATGTTGCAATCCGTTTTAAATTCTCCCCATGCTTATAGTCAAAATAAAGCTTTTACCAAACATATCGTTGATGCTTTAATGCAATCTTATGAAGAAAAGCTTGAATTAGAAGTTTCTATACCTAGAAAACTTTATGATGAGTGGGAACCTACTATTAAAATTAAAATTAATGATCACGAATGCTATGCTTTGTGTGATTTGGGTGCTAGTGTTTCCACGATTCCAAAAACTTTGTGTGATGTGTTAGGTTTCCGTCAATTTGATGATTGCTCTTTAAACTTGCACCTTGCAGATTCCTCCATTAAGAAACCTATGGGAAGGATTAATGATGTTCTTATTGTTGCAAATAGGAATATGTGCCCGTAGATTTTATTGTTCTTGATATAGATTGCAATCTTTCATGTCCTATTATTCTTGGTAGACCTTTCCTTAGAACGATTTGTGAATTATTGATATGAAAGAAAGAAATATTAGATTCCAATTTCTTTTAAGGAAAGGCATGGAACACTTTACTAGGAAGAAAATAAAATTACCTTATGAATCCATTATGAGAGCCACTTATGAATTGAATACCAAAGATGGCAATACTTAGATCTATTCTCGCTTTTATGCCTAGCTAGGGGCGTTAAACGATACCTCTTGTTGGGAGGCAACCCAATTTTATTTTTTTTCTTTACGTTTTGTTCCTGTTTAGTATTAAATAATTCATCTAGCATATTTTTAGATGTGGTTTTATGTTTTAATTAGTGTTCGTGCCAAGTAGAACCTATAGGATCATCTTGGGTGATAGTTAACTTGATCTTGCTGAAAAACAAAAACTCTGGCGCGCACGAGAATAATTTTAGTAAATCACAGGAACGTGATTTTTAGTTGATTATTTTTGCATAAGATTAATATAAAAATTTCCTAGGACTTACTATTTTGGTAGGATTTTTGAGGTTCCAGAAGTACTCGAAAGTTACAGATTGCTACAGACTGTTCTGTTTTTGACAGATTCTGTTTTCCGCGTGTTGTTTGCTTATTTTGATGAATCTATGGCTAGTATCGGGGGGTATGAACCATAGAGAAGTTGGAATACAGTAGTTATAACACCAATATAAATAAAGAATGTGTTCATTACAGTACCTTAAAGTGGTGGTTTGCTTTCTTGCACTAACGGAGCTTACAAGTTTTCTGTTGAGTTTTGTGTTGTGAAGTTTTCAAGTTTTGGGTAAAGATTTGATGGATTATGGAATAAAGAATGGAAAGAGCCTAAGCTTGGGGATGCCCAAGGCACCACAATGTAAAATTCAAGGACAACCAAAAGCCTAAGCTTGGGGATGCCCTGGAAGGCATCCCCTCTTTCGTCTTCATCTATCGGTAACTTTACTTAAGGCTATATTTTTATTCACCACATGATATGTGTTTTACTTGGAGCGTCTTGTATGATATGAGTCTTTGATTTTTAGTTTACCACAATCATTCTTGCTGTACACACCTTTGGGGAGAGACACACATGAATTGGAATTTATTAGAATACTCTATGTGCTCCACTTATATCTTTTGAGCTAGATAATTTTGCTCTAGTGCTTCACTTATATCTTTTTAGAGCACAGCAGTGGCTTTATTTTATAGAAATTATTGATCTCTCATGCTTCACTTATATTATTTTGAGAGTCTTTTAGATCAGCATGGTATTTGCTTTGGTTATAAAATTAGTCCTAATATGATGGGCATCCAGGTTGGGTATAATAAAAACTATCATATAAAGTGCATTGAACATTATGATCAATTTGATACTTGATAATTGTTTTGAGATATAAAGGTGGTAATGTTAGAGTCATGATAGTTGGGTAATTATGGAATTGATAAATACTTGTGTTAAAGTTGGCAAGTCCCATAGCATGCACGTATGGTAAAAGTTGTGTGACAAATTTGTAGCATGGGATGTTCTTTGATTGCCTTCCTTATGAGTGGAGGTCGGGATGGCATGATGGTTAACTCCTACCAACCCTTCCCCTAGGAGCATGCATAGTAGTACTTTTCTTCGAGGGCTAATAAACTTTTGCAATAAGTATATGAGTTCTTTATGACTAGTGTGAGTCCATGGATTATACGCACTCTTACCCTTCCATCATTGCTAGCCTCTACGGTACCATGCATTGCCCTTTATCACCTTGAGAGTTGGTGCAAACTTTGCCGGTGCATCCAAATCCCGTGATAGACAAACTCTATCACACATAAACCTCCTTATATCTTCCTCAAAACAGCCACCATACGTACCTATTATGGCATTTCCATAGCCATTTTGAGATATATTGCCATGCAACTTTCCACCGTTCCATTTATTACGACACACTCTATCATTGTGATATTGCTTTTGCATGATCATGTAGTTGACATCGTATTGTGGCAAATCCACCTTCATAATTCTTTCATACATGTCGCTCTTGATTCATTGCATATCCCGGTACACCGCCGGAGGCATTCAGATAGAGTCATATTTTGTTCTAAGCATTGAGTTGTAAATAAATAAAAGTGTGATGATCTTCATTATTAGAGCATTGTCCCAAGTGAGCAAAGGATGATGGAGACTATGATTCCCCCACAAGTCGGAACGAGACTCCGGACTTTCTGAAAAATAAAAGAGGCCAAGGAAGCCCAAATAAAAAAAAGAGGCCAAAGAAGCCCACCAAAAAAAGAAAAAAAGAAAAGAAAATAATGAGAGAAAAAGAGAGAAGGGACAATGTTACTATCCTTTTTCCACACTTGTGCTTCAAAATAGCACCATGATCTTCATGATAGAGAGTCTCCTATGTTGTCACTTTCATATACTAGTGGGAATTTTTCATTATAGAACTTGGCTTGTATATTCCAATGACGGGCTTCCTCAAAATGCCCTAGGTCTTTGTGAGCAAGCAAGTTGGATGCACATGCACTTAGTTCCTTTTTGAGCTTTCATACATTTATAGCTCTAGTGCATCCGTTGCATGGCAATCCCTACTCCTCGCATTGACATCAATTGATGGGCATCTCCATAGCCCGTTTATTAGCCTCGTCAATGTGAGACTTTCTCCTTTTTTTTCTTCTCACACAACCTCCATCATCATATTCTATTCCACCCATAGTGCTATATCCATGGCTTACGCTCATGTATTGCATGAGAGTTGAAAAAGCTGAAGCGCGTTAAAAAGTATGAACCAATTGCTTGGCTGAAACCGGGGTTGTGCATGATGGGAGTATTTTGTGTGACGAAAATGAAGCATGGCCTAACTAAATGATTTTGTAGGGATAAGCTTTCTTTGGCTATGCTATTTTGATAAGACATGATTACTTGTTAGTATGCTTGAAGTATTACTATTTTTATGTGAATACTAAACTTTTATCTTGAATCATTTGGATCTGAACATTCATGCCACAATACAGAAAATTCATTGAGAAATATGCTAGGTAGCATTCCACATCAAAAATTCTGTTTTTATCATTTACCTACTCGAGGACGAGCAGGAATTAAGCTTTGGGATGCTTGATACGTCTCCAATGTATCTATAATTTTTGATTGTTCCATGCTATTATATTACATGTTTTGGATGTTTAATGGGCTTTTCTAAGCACTTTTATATTATTTTTGGGACTAATCTATTAACCGGAGGCCCAACCCAAATTGTTGTTTATTGCCTATTTCAGTGTTTTGCAGGAAAGGAATAACAAACGGAGTCCAACCGTAATGGAACCTTCGGAAGAGTTATTTTTGGAACAAACGCAATCCAGAAGACTTGGAGTGGACGTCAAGAAACAACCGATGCGACCACGAGGCAGGGAGGCGCGCCTCCCACTCTCGTGGGCCCCTCGTGGCTCCCCTGACCGACTTTCTTCGCCTATATATATCCACATACCCTGAAAACATCCAGGAGCACCACGAAACCCTATTTCCACCACCGCAACCTTCTGTATCCGTGAGATCCCATCTTGGGGCCTTTTCCTGCGCTCCACCGGAGGGGAAATCGATCACGGAGGGCTTCTACATCAACACCATATCCTCTCCGATGAAGTGTGAGTAGTTTACCACAGACCTTGGGGTCCATAGTTATTAGCTAGATGGCCTCTTCTCTCTCTTTGAATCTCAGTACAAAGTTCTCCTCGAACTTCTTGGAGATCTATTCGATGTAACTCTTTTTGCAGTGTGTTTGTCGAGATTCGATGAATTATGGGTTTGTGATCAAGTTTATCTATGATAAATATTTGAATCTCCTCTAAATTCTTTTATGTATGATTGGTTATCTTTGCAAGTCTCTTCGAATTATCAGTTTGGTTTTGCCTACTAGATTGATCTTTCTTGCAATGGGAGAAGTGCTTAGCTCTGGGTTCAATCTTGTGGTGTCCTTTCCCAGTGACAGCTGGGGCAGCAAGGCACGTATTGTATTGTTGCCATCGAGGATAAAAAGATGGGATTTATATCATATTACTTGAGTTTATCCCTCTACATCATGTCATCTTGCCTAATGCGTTACACTACTAGGGAAAACCTTATACAAAGAACTTTAGCAGTAGCGCTTGTCAAAAAAGGGCGCTAGTGCTAACTAGCAGTAGCGCGTGCAGGATAAGGACGCTATAGATACAAACGTAGCAGTAGCGCGCCTATCTACAAAGGCGCTACAACAAAAATTCTCATGACTAAGCCGATAACCTACACATAGTAGTAGTGTTTTTGTTTAAACCGCACTACCGCTATGTTTATACCGCACTACCGCTATGTTTATTGTAGCAGCGCGTTTACGTAGAAAGGTGCTACTGCTAACGAAAAGAAAATAAATCAAACAACAAATAGAAAAGTAAACGAAAATGAAAGAAATAGAAAAAGGAGAAAGGAAAAAAATAAAAATGTAAAGAAAAATTGATGAGAAAGAGGAA
The DNA here is from genome assembly GCA_021437245.1 of Aegilops speltoides. Classification (NCBI taxonomy): domain Eukaryota; kingdom Viridiplantae; phylum Streptophyta; class Magnoliopsida; order Poales; family Poaceae; genus Aegilops; species Aegilops speltoides. The sequence continues at coordinate 532,644,869 of CM038147.1, read as the reverse complement.
AAAAGAGACAGACTTAGCAGTAGCGCATTTTGTGAAACGCGCTATAGCTAACTTAGCTATAGCGCATTTTTAGAAACGCGCTACCGTTATGTTTCGCTTAAACAGCTAGAGGTTTCCCTCCCCCACCCGGCCACCACTTCTCCCCCAAATCCCTCGCCCCACTTCACGCCGTCTCCCCGATTCGCCGTCGCCCCACTTCGCCGCCGTCTCCTGCTGGCGTGGATGCCCACAACCTCATCCTCACCGCCGCCGCCCGAGGCCGCCCTCAGCCTCACCGCCGCCGTTCGAGGCTGCCCTCGACCTCACCGTCGCCGCCCTCGACCTCACCGCGGCGGCTCACGACCTTACCTTCGCCCGAGCCCGCCCAGGACTGCTGCTGCCCGTGCCTGAGCCTGCCCTCCCTGCCCCTGCCTCCGTCGCCGAGCGGCTCCCCGCCACCGTCTCTCCCCTCTCTGTAAGCCCCCCACCACTCCTCTCTCTCTGCATTTTAGAGCAAAAATTAGTAGAGCAAAAGTTAGTTTATAGAAGAAAAATAGTTCAGAGCAAAAACTGTTAATTAGTGGATGTTAGAGCAAAAATTAGTTTAGAGCAAAAAAAATTAGTTAGGGCAGTAGGGTTTTTGTTTCCATAGATGTTTTTTAAAAGAAAAAAAGAAGAAAATATTGTAGCAGTGCTGCTTGTAGTATATAGTGATACTAGTAGATGTTAATTAGGTTAGGGCAGTAGTGGTACTAGTAGATGTTTATTAGATGTTTTTTAGTTAGGGCAGTAGGGTTTTGCTAGGTTAATTAGGTTAGTAGTGCTGCTAGTAGTAGTGCTACAGTAGGTTAATTAGGTGAAGTTAAATGAATAACCTAAATGAATGAAATTAGTAGTTAACTGATTTTTTTCCTTTCATAATTATTGAGCACTAAAGTTAACTGAATTTTGTTCTATTAGTAGTTAATGAATTATCTTCTACACTTAGTTTTTGAATTAGCTTGTGAAATTTGGACCTGTATATTTGGACATGTGGTTGCTCGTGTATATTTGGACATGTGTTGCGGTGTCGAAGATGGATTTTTGAACACTGTTTCCAGGGAATGAAGCTGAGTGGCCTATGTTTTGATAGAATGTTGATTCATTTCCGTTTCGGCAAATTTCAGGTTCTCGATTTGTCCACTTTTTAGCAAAAGTCGTGCCGAAATTTTCTGTCAATTTCGGCATGACTTGTGCTACAAACTAGGACATATCGAGTGCCCGGGATTTGCCGCACCGGGATGGAGTTAACATTCCTGCATGTCATTATTCATTTTATTAGGTCTAGAATTAATTACTAGATTTAATCGTAGGAAACATGGCTAGCAACGATGAAGGACAGGGTTCTGGTGACTGCGACAACGTCAACCGGGCGACAGAAGAATTTGTGAGGGACGCTGATGATCAAGAGTTAATGTTGGTGGGTCCACCTGTCTCATCGGAGATTGATACTTACATCGAGACCAGCACTGAGACTAAGACCGGCGCTAAGACTGAGACTGGCGCTGAGACTGAGACTGGCATCGAGACAGGCGCTGACACTGAGACCGGTGTCGAGACTAGCTGAGCTGGTATAGAACCAAAAGCAAAGAGGCAACGACTTCCTAACAAGCTCAGGACTACTAAACTAGTGGTCACGGAGGTGGACGACGGCAATTTCAAGCCAATCGCGCCCGAGGAAGCGCACGCGTGCTACGACAATCAAGTAGGCTGCATCATACGGACAACCGCCACCATCAACAATGCGAAACTAAAGAAGATAGATAATATGAGGCCCTCCCTCCTAAAGAAGCTGCACCAGATATTCTTGTTCCCGGGCCGGAATGAAAAGGATTATAAAGATCTAGTTAAGGACCCGACAATGAAGAAGATAAACAAACACTCGATGAACAAGTTTAGCGACACGTTGGCTGCGTGGAAATCAAGGGTGAAATATCGGATCATCACCAAAAAGGAACCCTACTCCGAGATTGTAAAGGATAATTCGACAATCACGGCAGGGCACTTTGAAATATTCAAGGCTGCTTGCGAGGCTGAAGCTGCCAAAAAAATTCGAAGTACATGAAGGGGCTTCAACAGAGGAACATCGGGAGCCACCACCTCAGATGCCGTGGTTACGGCGGGAAGAGGTCCATATGGGCCAAGGAGGATGCGGAAGCCGCGAGTCTAGGCATCCCAGACCCCTTGGCGGAGTTCACCGTCCTACAGGAGCGTGACGTCCTCAGGGCCCGGCATCGTTGGGACCCAGTGAAGAAGGTTTTTGAGACGAAAAGGCTCACGAGGGAGTTCATGAGACTGCTGGTAATTTTAGTTTCTGATCAATTTGACTGCATTTTAGTCATATTTGTAAACGATCCTTGTCCATTTTGCAAAGAGAGCAGCACAGGATTGCGGCCGAAAGCGACTCGCCGTCTGAGGCATTGGTGAGGACCAAGTGTGACACTCCATTCAACCGGGCATTGAACATATTGGAAGGACACACCCGGTAGAGACTCGACCGTCGTATGGACGCGTGCACGGTGTCGAAGACGGTGCCACGTGGAAGAAGTACTACCGTGAGACCACGGAGGAGAGAAAGGAAAGACGAAGGTTAACTGAAGAAAACATCGACAAGAAGGCTGAGATTTCGATTGAGAAGAAATCATCTGAGACAGTCGCAACAGTGGTAGCTGCCGCAAAACAGGTGGTTGTAGATATGTCTACTACCTTGGTTCCGGCCGTTTTCAATTGGACCATGCAAAATCCTGGAAAAAGTGTAGCGGACTTTCCCCTCGCTGACTTCTTGGGGAGCAGTTCGACTAGTGTTGCACCAGCACCTACAGCTGCACCTGCTCCCCCATTGGCTCCCGCACCGGCTCCTGCACCTGCTCCCGCACCGGCTCCCGCACCTACTCCGGCACCGGCTCCGGCACCGGACGTGCTCGGTGGTGCTTCGTCTTTGGCTGAGCTCAGCGCCCTCACGGTATCTGTCACACCGTCCCTCTTCAATAAATGTATAATCTCCTGTTTTCGTTGCCTTTCGGGTGTCTCACGTCCCAGGCTTCTCTTTGCAGGCCGACGAAACCCCGTGCACCTTATTGTACACCATCGGCGACCAGAAGGTGGAAGTGGGGAAGGCGACGATAATGGAGCCGAAGGAACCATTGTTCCACAGACGACCGATCCCCCCGGACGTCTTCAAGGTTTTCATGGCCAGTGTAAAACCGTGCCACGAGAATTTGGCTCCTCTGGTACTAGTGGGCGATGACAATGAGACCCCCCGGCAGCTTGGTGATTGTTGCAATGGGTGGGTCCTGTTGTGGCCAATGAGTCTGAATCATGTGGAGGCGGCCGGGAGCACACCCACGAGCACGCAGTTAGGTATGAACATCAACACCTCACCTACTCAATAAGCGTCGGCTGTCATGCTAGGTGATAGCGTAGGGGGTGAGGAAGAGGCTCCATTAGTCGTTGGTGACGTCGCCATAGATGAGGATGAGGATGACGATGACACTCAACAATATGTCAATACTGGCGCCTACTTAGGGTTTGAGCATCATGAGTCACTGCCTGAATTGTCGCCTCCGGAGTCTGAACGTATTATGGAAAACTTTCCGGTACCAAAGAAGTCTAGGAAGAGACCGAGGAAAGGCAAAAAACCTGATTCTATGATCCAACCGCCTCAGCAGCCTCGGGTTCAAGACCGTATAGATATCCCCGGTGCGGCAAAATGGCATATCGCCGGTGAACCAATCCTACCTGAAGCAGCGATAGGGGACAGATTCCGTCATGTAAGGATAATTCATGACGATGTGCTGCGGAGAGAGAAAGGCCTCATCACCTCGAGAAATCCAGGATACCCACTATACGTGGTTAACCTGCCGCGGCAATTGTCGTACGTCGACACATTCCCCGCGGACAAGTTCTTTCTTCGATTCGATTACATCTTCGACATGTATCACTGGAAGAAGCTGGATTTTACATATTCTGCAATGGGCAAAGCACATAGGAGATATCGAGGATCATCAACTTCGAGCTGAGTTCTATCACATCCAGCGCGAACTTGCCCAAATCATCATGAAGGAGGTCCTCGAAAAAACAGGGATGTTCTACGAAGAAGGAGAAATGTCGCGGGAAGACGTCTGAACACGCGTAGCCTCTCAGCGTCTCGACATGAAGCCTTTACTAAGCTCGGGGACTTTCTCCCTGATATGGATGGATGGCACGACATGTTGGAGTGATTGTCGATATATGACAATGTGTGTTCGTTTAGTCCATACTTTCTGTATGACAAAACTTTGAGTTATGCACGAAAAAACTTTATTTGTGATGTAATTAAACCGTCCTCCTCCTCGACTAGCGAAGATCACTCTAGTTGGGGCATTTTGGGTACGATGAACTTTGTTATTTATGCTTATGATATGTTGTTTCTATTTTTGCCAATTCTGTCTCTTTCTGTTGCTCAACTATATATGTTGCATATCAACGACTCATGTGACGATGCAGGTGCGTAGATAATCGATGGCGAAGAAGTGTTACGCCAGGAGTATACGACGAGTGGCCGGAGTGTCAGGGCAAGGTGTACCGGTTTTCGATTTCCGAGCAACAGCCAATAGTTAGTTTAGGTTCACGCTAATGCAAGAGAGGGATACGAACTCATGTACTTCATAGTTCTGCTCTCACTCATAGTGTAGCTCTTCTCGTGTATATCATTATTTAGATGGATCACGATGTAGTTGCAAAATCGATGCTTGTATCGCTATTTTTGAGATGATGACGAGAGATCACTTTGTGTTGGATGATGATTATGATGATGACATGATTTGATGAGACTATTTGTATGTATATGCTAGGATTACATTTGTATGTGTATGATATGCTAAAGATTATTGTATAAAGCCTATTCAAATACAAAACAAATATGCATAAAAAAATAGAAACTAATAAAACTAGCAGTAGTGAGGGGAACAAAGTTAGCAGTAGCGCTCCCTTACCAGTAGCGCTTACTTCTAACAAGCATTGCATATATTAGCAGCATTGCTCTTATCTAAAGCGCGCAACTTCTAGCCATGTATGGCAGTAGCATGGGACGATAGGCGCTACTGCTACCCACTAGCTGTAACGCCTTATCTGTAGCGCGACCACCCGCGCTACTGCTAGGGTTTTCCCTGGTAGTGTTACTCTGTTCTTATGAACTTAATACTCTAGATGCATGCTGGATAGCGGTCGATGTGTGGAGTAATAGTAGTAGATGCAGAATCGTTTCAATCTACTTGTCGCGGACATGATGCCTATATACATGATCATACCTAGATATTCTCATAACTATGCACTTTTCTATCAATTGCTCAACAGTAATTTGTTCACCCACCGTAATAATTATGCCATCTTGAGAGAAGCCACTAGTGAAACCTATGACCCTCGGGTCTGTTTTCCATCAAATAAGTTTTCGATCTATTTTATTTTGCAATATACTTTCTAATCTATATCATAAAAATACCAAAAATATTTATCTTATTATTATCTCTATCAGATCTCACTTTTTCAAGTGACCTTGAAGGGTTTGACAACCCCTTTATCGCGTTGGTTGCGAGGTTCTTATTTGTTTGTGTATGTACAAGGGATTTGCGTGTAGCCTCCTACTGGATTAATACCTTGGTTCTTAAAAACTGAGGGAAATACTTATGCTACTTTGCTGCATCACCCTTTCCTCTTCAAGGGAAAACCAACGCAGTGGGCAAGAGGTAGCAATCACATAAGCTTATAGCTTCAAGAATTAATTGATCTGGGAATTAATCAGATTATTTATGGCTATAACTAAAACTTTATGAATTTTTATGTATATATAGCCACAAATCATATCAGTAATCAAAGGCACTTAATTGCAGATGCATACAATTTAATTGTAAGCATAAGTTTAAAATAACATAATAATCAATTAATTGGTTTATATACATTATTTAATTCCCCAAAAGTACCTTAATATTTATGGCCTGTTTCAAATTTTTTGAAAGCTTTATACATTAGTATTCTTTCCCTATCATAAAGTTTAATTTTGTTGGTCAAATCAACATCAGCTTTGGCCAGAAGTGTATCAAAACAATAAAATTTTCTGATCGAATATTTATTAATCAGTGTTGGCCAGAATAACAAATACCCATCACACTTTATGGTCTCTCATATTCAAACTTCTTTTACTGATCCAACTCACATCAACTTTGGCCAGAAGTGAGTGAGAGCAGTAAAAAGTTTGTAGTCAGATATTCGTCAACCAGCTTTGGCAAGGATGACAAACATCAACCACACTTAATTAAAATCATGTCTCTTTATTCTTATTTTATTGAACCAGTCCACATCAACTAGGGTCAGAAGTGGACAAGAACAAAAAAAATTGAAGCCTTGTATCCACCAATCAGCTTTGGCCAGAATGGTAAATACAGACCACACTTCGTTAGTTAGAGAAATTTAATACAATAGCCACATTAAATATACTTGGCTTAAGGACAAACTTCTTGAGTGGGCAATTGGTTATGACAATCCATGGTTTTGGAATATACCATCAAACGTCAGCATTAGGTATTTTCATGCCCACAAATGTAGTCGTAATTTAGATCAAAAGGGAACTGAATTTCTTAAATAAATCAATCATTGACTGGATTTTGGGGAACATCATTAACATAAAGGGCCGCATAAAAAATAATACATTATAAATTTTGAGCCACAATCTTTAGTTATTTTAGGGCTATAATCATAATTAACATAATTGCTCATAAAGAGCATCAAGCCCCATCTTAATTTGATTGCTCAAAACTTTATTTAATTGATGCCATATTAAAATTAAAAACTTAAAGCTCTCTAATAGAAAAGCTAATTAGAGAATAACATCGTAACTTAAATGGAATATCATTATTTTGAGATCAAGACATGACGAAATGCCTTGAAATAAATAATTATAACATAATGGCCTTAGAAAACCTTAAGAATAATATTATACCAAAATGATCATTAAATAGGGCACAAAAGATACGAAATAAATATGATTATAAAATGCCATCGAGGGGGAAAATGACTTGGCATAACTGGATTACAACATGAAAGATTTAAGCATGGCATACCATGACATATTAAAATATAACAGGAATTGAAATGCCTAAAGAATTAAATTGCCAAAGAACATCATAAATCATGCATCAAATTTGACCCTTAAAATATTCACCTCATTGCGCAAAATTATGTCATTAAAAGGAAAAATTGTTTGACATTTTTCCTAGTTAATTTCATCTCATAACAGAATTTTCCCAAAAAACGCATAATAAATAGTTTAGGGATAAAAATTCAGTTACTTTAGGGCTAAAAAATCAGTTTCTGTAGTGAGCCAGAAATCAATTCTAGCCCAGTCCAAAATCGCCTCCAGATCCCTGTGGCAACTAGGCTGGGCACATGGGCCCGGGCCAACAGGCCCAGGTGTACCACTGGCTTGTGCAAAACCATCACACAACCCAGCTTCCCCCTGAACCGTAATTCATTTATCCTCCTCCCCCGACCCCCTTTCCCCTGCCACACACAGTGGAGAGAGAGAGAGAGAGAGAGAGAGAGAGAGAGAGAGAGAGAGAGAGAGAGATGGCTGCAACGGCAAAGCCAACGGTGAAGGAGGGTGAAGATGACGGCGCTGGTGAGCTCCCCTCGTCGGAGTCCCGGTGCGGCTATGGACTGCGCGAGGCTCCCTCGAGAGGGACTTCCTAGTGCGTCTCCGCTCTGCTGCCGCGCATGCGCGAGCATGCCCACCCAACACAGCGACATGTGGTGTCAAATCCAGTGCAGCGATGGTTCTACCCTGACGATGAGCGTGCAAGGAGGACAACGTTGATGTCTACTACACAACTTTATTCTTGTAGACTCATGCTGGGCCTCGAAGCACAGAGTTTTCTAGGATAGTAGCAATTTTCTCTCAAGTGGATGATCTAAGGTTTATCAATTCGTGGGAGGCGTAGGATGAAAATGGTCTTTCTCAAGCAACCCTGCAATCAAATACATGAAATCTCTTGTGTCCCCAACACAGCCAATACAATGGCAAATTGTATAGGTGCACTAGTTCGGCAAAGAGATGGTGATAAATGTGTAATATGGATAGTAGATATAGGTTTTCGTAATGGTAACAATAAAAAGCAACAAGGTAGCGAGTAACGAAAGTGAGCACAAACGGTATTGCTATGCTTGAAAACGAGGCCTAGCACTACTATGGAAAAGCCTAGCAGCAGCGCGGGTTTTGGCCCTCTCGATGGCGGGTACAGCGCTACTAATAAGCGCTAAAGCTAGCGTATAGCGATGGCGCTGTTGATACCTTCTGCTCTTCGATGAATAGCTATAGCGCTCTTTGGAAAAAGGCGCTCTTGATATTATCTGCAGCATTGTTCAGCGAGGGCGCTCTTGGTAAGTCGGCACTACTGCTAAATTCCCCTCGCTACTACTAGTTTTATTAGTTTTTTTCCTGCATATTTGTTTTTATTTGTTTTGTATTTGAATAGGCTTTATACAATAATCTTTAGCATATCATCCACATACAAATGTAATCATAGCAAATACATACAATTAGTCTCATCAAATCATGTCATCATCATAATCATCATCCAACACAAAGTGGTCTCTCGTCATCAATCTCGAAAATAGCGATACAAGTCTCGATTACTTGCAAATACATCATCATCCATCTAAACAATGATATACGCGAGAATAGCTATCACTTTGAGTACATGAGTTCGTATCCCTCTCTCGCATTAGCGTGAACCTAAACTAAGTACTGCGTGTCGCTTAGAAACCGAAAACCGGTACACCTAGGCCTGACACTCCGGCCACTTGTCGTATATATACTCCTGGCGTCGCACTTCTTCGCCATCTATGATCTATGCACCTGCATCGTCACATGAGTCGATGATATGCAACATATATAGTTGAGCAACAGAAAGAGACAGACTTGGCAAAAATAGAAACAACATATCATAAGCATAAATAACAAAGTTCATCGTCCCCAAAATGACCTAACTAGAGTGATTTTCGCTAGTCGAGGAGGAGGACGGTTTAATTACATCACAAATAAAGTTTCACCGTGCATAACTCAAAGTTTTGTCATAAAAGAAAGTATGGACTAAACGGACAGACTGTCATATATCGACAATCGCTCCATCATGTCGTGCCATCCATCCATGTCAGGGAGATAGTCATCGAGCTTAGTGAAAGGCTTCATGTTGAGACGTTGAGAGGCTATCCATGTTCGGACGTCTTCCCGCGACACTTGTCCTACTGCATGGAACATCCCTGTTTTTCCGACGAACTCATTCATGATGATTTGGGTAAGTTCGCGCTGGATGTTACAGAACTCAGCTCGAAGTCGATGATCCTTGATATCTCCTATGTCCTTTGCCCATTGCAGAATATGGGCATCGCCAGATCTAGGTGCCATGTGAAGGTTCTGGTGATCCCGTCTGTACTCCAGCATGTGGTGTAGGACATAGAATCCATCATTAAGAGAATCGTTCGGTTCTGGATGCGAGAAGTCGGTCTTATGGCTGAAGGCGGCCTGCCGCCCTTCTCTTCTTGTCCCTAACCTCTCCACCCCTTGCTTGGTAGTAAAACATAGCACTGTCGAGAACATCTTTGATGTGGGTGTAATCCTTTTGTGAATGTTCTTGACGAGTCCAAGTAAAGGCGTGGGAGAATCGGGGTAGAGGATGATGAGGACGGCTCGCCGCTTGCTGCACAAAATAAGTACACCTCAAATTAATTAGCCTCCACCGTGCAAATGAATTATTGAAATCGAAGGAAGGATAGTAGTGCGGATGACTTACACGGGATGATAAGGCACGAGAATCGCCTCCTTGTCCTTATTGGCGAGCATGAAACTTACGATGTAATCCCTCGCGTATTCACGATGCTGTGCACAGACTCCCAAGAAGCCCTTGTGCATGTAGTACGGGTCAGCGACACAGATAAAACGTATCTGCTCAACCCCAATGATGTAGTTCATGTGCAAGGCATAAAGCGGACAAATGTAAAATCCAGCTTCTTCACGTGAAACATGTCGAATATGTAATCGAATCGGAGGAACAACTTATCCACGGGGAAGCCGTTGACGTACGACATTTGCTGCGGAATGTTAACCACGTAGAGTGGGTATCCTGGATCTTTCGAGGCGATGATGCCTTTCTCTACCCGCAGCACATCGTTATGAAGTCTCCTGAGATCGCCGAATCTGGCCCGTAGCGCTGTTTCAGGTAGGATTGGTCGACCGGGGATATGCCATTTATCCGCATCGGGGATATCTACACGGTCCTGAAGCCGAGGCTGCTGAGGCGGCTGGATCATAGAATCAGATTTTTGCCTTTCCTCGCTCTCTTCCTAGACTTCTTTACCACGGATGGTTGTCAATATCGTTGAGATGGTAATTCAGGCACCGACTCATGGCGCTCAAACCACGAGGCGCGCCAGTATAGACATCTTGTTCGATGCCATCGTCATCCTCATCCTCATCCATGGCAGCGTCATCGGCGACTAATGGAGCCACCTGCTTACCCGTCGCTATCACCCAACCCGACACCCGGCGCTTATTGGGTAGGTGGGGTGTTGATGTTCATACCTTCTTTGAGGCTGCGTGCTCATGGGTGTGCTGCTGGCCGCCTCGAACAAGCGGACTCTTTGGCCTAACAGGACCCACCCATTGCAACAATCACCAAGCCGCCGCGGGTCTCGTTGTCATCCCCACTAGTATTAGAGGAGGAAAATTCTCGAGGCCGGTTTGACACAGCCACGGAAACCTTGAAGGCGTTCGGGGATCGACCGGCTGTGGAACAATGGTTCCTTCGGCTCCATTATTGTCCCTTCCCCACGTCCACCTTCATTCGCCGATGGTGTACAATATGGTGCACGGGTTTCGTCGACTGCAAAGAAAAGTCTGCGACGTGAGACATCCGAAAACAACAGCGGAGATTTTACATTTATATTGAAGGGGCGATGTAGCAGATACCGTGAGGCGTCGAGCTCAGCCAAAGAGGAGGCACCACCGAGCACGTCTGGTGCGGGAGGCGGTGTGGGAGCAGTGCACGGGAGCGGTGCGGGAGCGGTGCTCCCAAGAAGTCGACAAGGGAAAGTCCTCTGCATTTTTTCTGGATTTTGCCTTGTCCAAGTGTAGACGCCCGTCACCAAGGAAGTAGATATATCTGCAATCGCCTGTTTTGCGGCAGCTACCGATGTTGTGACTGTCTGAGATGATTTCTTCTCAACCGCAATCTCAACCTTCTTGTCGATGCTTTCTTCAGTTAACCTCCGTCTTTCCTTTCTCTCCTCCGTGGTCTCACGGTAGTACTTCTTCCATGTGGCGCCGTCTCCGACACCGTGCACGCGTCCATACGACGGTCGAGTATCCATCGGTTGTTGTTTCAATATGTTCAACGCCCGGTTGAATGGAGTGTCCCACTTGGGCCTCGCCAATGCCTCAGACGACGAGTCGCTTTCGACCGCAATCCGCTGCTGCTCTCGCTGCAAAAGGCACAAGGATCGTTTACAAATATGACTAACGTGTGCACTCGAACTGATCAGAAACTAAAATTACCAGTAGTCTCATGAACTCCGTAATAACCGGTGTTGTCTCATAAACGTTCTTCACTGGGTCCGAACGATGCCGGGCCCTCAGGACGTCACGCTCCTGCGGGACGGTGATATCCGCCAAGGGGTCTGGGGTGCCCAGTGTCGTTGTCAAAACCGGCGGATCTCGGGTAGGGGGTCCCGAACTGTGCGTCTAGGCGGATGGTAACAGGAGACAAGGGACACGATGTTTTACCCAGGTTCGGGCCCTCTTGATGGAGGTAAAACCCTACGTCCTGCTTGATTAATATTGATGATATGGGTAGTACAAGAGTGGATCTACCATGAGATCAAGGAGGCTAAACCCTAAAGCTAGCCTATGGTATGATTGTTGTAATGTATGTTGTGTCCTACGGACTAAAGCCCTCCGGTTTATATAGACACGGAGAAGGCTAGGGTTACAGAGTCGGTTACAATGGTAGGAGATCTACATATCCGTATTGCCAAGCTTGCCTTCCACGCCAAGGAAAGTCCCATCCGGACACGGGACAGAGTCTTCAATCTTGTATCTTCGTAGTCTTGGAGTCCGGCGGACGATGATAGTCCGGCTGTCCGGACACCCCCTAGTCCAGGACTCCCTCAGTAGCCCCAGAACCAGGCTTCAATAACGATAAGTCCAGCGCACGTAATGTTCGGCATTGCAAGGCGGGTTCCTCCTTTGAATAATCCAGAGAAGATCATGAACACCTGGATAGTGTCCGGCTCTGCAAAATAAATTCCACATTCCACCGTAGAGAGAATAAAATGTACACAAGTCCAATCTGCTGACGTATTTTGCGGCATGACATCACACCGCTACCAAGCCTTTACTTGAATCAGTTTTTATTATACCACCTCAGCACGTTTAGCGAAGCGGTTTCAGCAACACGTCTTGTCGAGCGGATCGTGTTCCCCTTATTCGGGATTCTCATCAATACGGACGTGGGTAACCCAACGCGCCATTGATGGTGGCGCTTGGGAGATAGCGAGTTTTACCAGGCGGTAGGGGCGCATAGTCTTCGCCGCCTATATAAGGGATAAGGATTCACCTTTTCACCGCCTTCTTCCTCCTTTGCTTATCCACCTTTGCGCTCAAGCTCCAACGCCCAAGCTCGCGCATCTCGTCTTAACCTTCCCGACCATGTCCGGAGGGGAGGCAAATGGTTGGCTTCCACCGTCAAGGAGGAGCACATCACCAAGCTGCGCAGCGCCGGATACCTTTCCGGCGATATCGCGCACCGGCTGCCCGACGAGGGGCAGCTCATCCCTACCCCCGGGCCCCATGAGAGGGTCGTTTTCCTTCCCCACTTTCTCCGCGGACTGGGCTTTCCACTTCACCCCTTTGTCCGGGGGCTCATGTTCTACTACGGCCTGGATTTCCATGACCTGGCACCGAACTTCATCCTCAACATATCGGCGTTCATCGTCGTGTGTGAGGCCCTCCTCTGCATCCGGCCCCACTTCGGCTTGTGGCTCAAGACCTTCAACGTCAAGCCGAAGGTAGTGAAGGGCACGCAGGCGGAGTGCGGAGGCGCCATGTTGGGCAAGATGCCCAACGTCCTCTGGTTCAAAGGGGCCTTCGTGGACTCCGTCAAGGGGTGGCAATCGGGGTGGTTCTATATCACCGAGCCGCGCGACCCGAAGTGGGCGACGGCCCCCGAGTTTAGATCTGGTATCCCTACGCAGCTCACCTCCTGGAAAAAGAAGGGCTTGCTGTGGGGTAATCCGAAGGAGCTGACGGGACTCCGAGCCTGTATCCTGAAGCTGGTGAACAAGAAGCTCAGGCTCGTCGACGTGGTCCAAGTCATGCTCATCCGCGGATCCTCCCATGCCAGAGCGGGCATTCAATCTGTGGGAGTTCGATCCGGAACAGCACCAGCGCTAAGCGGGCTCTTGACACCACATCTGGCGCTGGAGGTGCTGTTTAAGGGCGCTGGCCCGCGCATCCGCGACGGAAGATCGCGGTTTAGCTCGCAGCGTCCAGGTGGCGAGGTAAGTGATTCAACCCTTTACGGGACACTTGTTGTAAATAGATTGATTCTAAGAGGGTTTCAATCTCCCTGTTCCTTTGACAGGAATGGATGGAGAAGGCCGAGCAGCTCATCTGCCCGGCTCCCATGCCAGAAGACCCAGTGGACGCCCGTCTAGCGGGGCTGCTAGTTCCGGCACTGCACGTGGTGCCGGAGAAGAAAACCAAGAAAGCGGCCACGGGCACTCGAAAGAGTTCCCGTGTCAGCGTCCGACGGCGAGGTGGACTCCTCCCGAAGATGAGGAGGAGGAAGAAGACTCTCTCGAAGGAGGAGAGAGGAAGAGAAGGCTTCCCCAACAGGGGAGGCGAAGGGTCAAGAGGGGAGAACTATTCCCGGACAGCTCCGCCAACACCGGCGTTGGCGAGGAGGAGTGGCCTTCAAGGGCCAGGCCTCGGCGAGATCGTAAATATCCGGATCCTGATAAGCAATTTCTTTCGTGTCACATAGTGTCCTACTAATGCCGCATCTTGTCCGCAGATCCGGCCGATGATGATCTCCCGCTTCATCGAAGCGGGTCGTTAACCCGTCGGATGTGGATTCACTTCCGACGCCTCTACTCCCGCGCCGATGAGGGCGTCGAGGTGGGATCGAAAGGGACCCATCGGAGGAGGCTCGAGGCGCCACAAGGCAGCCTCTGGACTTTGCGCCGGACTCTATGTCGGAACTGTAGTGGTTCGAGTCCGGCGGCGGCCCTTCGAAGAAAGGCAAGACCGTGACTCGGCGGCCTCCGTCCAACCGGGCGCGGACAACTTGCTGGGGCGCTCAAAGGCACTTCCATCGAGGAAGAACACCGCCTTTATTATGAGTGCGGTGATTGAAGGTCCACTTCGCCAAGAGCGGGCTGACCAAGCTTCGCAGATAGTCTTTTAACGAGGCTTTGAGGTAAGAAGTTAAAATTGTGTAATGTAATACCGCATAGACGGTAGCCTGATGCTCGGTTCGGTGTTGGAAAGAAAAGCGGATGAGGATCTAAAAAGATATTCGCAGTTGCTAATAAATTATGTCAATATGGGTTTGCAGGCTGTCTTTGCTGACCTCTGCCGCCTTGACTGCGGAGGTTGGTACATCAAAGCAAGATCTCGGCGGTCCGGCGAGAGCTCGGCCATGCCAAGAGGCAGCTCGAGGACAAAGAAGGTGAGTAGCACCACTTTGAATTGTTACCTTCTGAGAAAAGGATTTTGGTGCAATAAAATTAACAAGGATAATATGGGTATTGCAGGGGCCACAAACGAGGTGGCAGCCACGAAGGAGGCTGTATCCGCGGCGAGCACGCAGATCTTGACATGAGCAACGAACCGAGAAAGCGAGGAGGCACAGGTGGCGAAGTGCGGCAAGAGCTCGAGCTCTTATGGAGAAGCATGAGAGCTTGGGCGCGACTCAAGACTTCGAGTCGAGCTTGCCTCGCTCTCGAAAGTGCCAAATCCGCCAAGGCGAGGCCCGTAAGGCCCTTCAGAGGTTGAAGATGTAAAGAAGATAGCGGCGGGTAAGGCATTTTTCATGCAAAGCAAGCATGTTAATGTAAACTACGACACTTACCGCATTCGAGCTCTCGAGGCGTTTGCAGATCTGCCGCGTAGTGTGTCCGATGCGCCGCATTCTCTTGTGGCGAGGAGGGGAGCTCAACGGAGAAGGTCTTCTGGTCTCAATACGCTGAGGCCGGCCATCCGGTGCCCCCAAGCGACCAGCTGAAGCAGCTGGTCGAACTCCACAAGGTAGCTGAGGAGGCCATGAAGGGACTTATAGTTGGTTTGTGGCTGGACAGGCCATGCACAGGAGCTACCGGCCTCGTGCGGCGGCTGGTGGATGCATGCCCCTGGGTGGAGGTCATCAAGCGCTCCGCCTGTATTGAAGGTTCTCGTCGGGCCCTTGCCCGCACAAAGGTGCACCGGGGCAGGCTGGATGCGGAGAAGCTTCTTACTGACCCGCCACCACCGGGCAAGGAGTATCGTACGCCCGAAATGTATTATAAAACTATCCTGAAGGGAGCCTGCGATATTGCGGATGAGTGCCCTAGAGATGTAATTTTTGAGTAAACCTGCTATGTATTATCCTGTGCGCTGAAAACTTTGTTCATGTGCGCTTTAAGCAACTCTTTTTTAATTTAAAATATTACCTTCTGTGCAGCCGTTTATAAAATCGAGAGATGGCAAGTCGTTGGCTTCAGCCCCAAGCCGCAAAGTCTTTGGGGTGTTGGGATAACTTGAGCACTCTTGTTCCCATTTTGGGTCCATCTAGGAGGCGCTCAACACAACGAACTAGGCAACCGGACTTATAATGCTTGAACACTCTCACTTAGCCATAGAATTATATAATTTTAAATTTGGTGAAGCCCTAGTATTCGGAAGACCGAATTGAGGCGCTATCCACGCCTTTAAATCGGACATTGTCCGAACTTCGCTCGGCGGCATGAGTCTTTAAGGACCGAAAAGACCTCTCGAACAGCGACCAGTCTCTCGCCTTATCATGCCGGTCAGTTTTAGCTTTCTCCATCGAGGCGCTCGCCCGGCTCAACCG
This sequence comes from Aegilops speltoides, assembly GCA_021437245.1. NCBI lineage: Eukaryota > Viridiplantae > Streptophyta > Magnoliopsida > Poales > Poaceae > Aegilops > Aegilops speltoides. Next base: position 532,628,715 of record CM038147.1, on the reverse strand, counting down.
GGCGCAATCGCGATGGTTCTCCAGTGCCACCTTAGCCGACAGGCGGGCGTAAGGCACCAAAACGTGGGGCAGGCAAACCCAACTATTGACCCAAGACATGATTACTGAGGCGATTCATATAATGCTATAAGTTCGGGGTGCCGCACTTGTGAAAGTGTTCGGACTTATCACACCATAATGTGTGAGCCCCTGGTGTATTAGGCCGTATCAAAATATACGGGTGCAAGATGTCATGTAATGAACATATATATGTAATAACAGGCAAAAAAAGTGCTGCATCGTTTATTAAAGGAAGTCTGCTCTGAGTGCGGACTGATACAGATAGTGCGGTAAACAAGAGTTTTGGACTAATTAAACATGTCCCCCTCCAGGGATGGGCTGCGGACTTGGTGTATATAATCAAATTTAATGCTCGTAATTGAGACCACACAGTGTTAAATCGCCACATTCTTTACTCCCGGCTGTTGCATCATGAGTTCGGCAGGTTCACGCCCGGACAGACCTCTCTAGCGGAGTCTGTGTACATAAAGAAGGAAAATAATAATAAGAAAGAGTGGCACACTTGCGAGCCCTGGTGTGGTCGAGCCGCACTCTGGGTCCATTGTGGTCGTGCCCCTTCCCCACGCCCATGGTATCTCCAAAGCGTAATGATGTACGCGGAGGGTTGTTCTTGCAATCATGCGAGGGCGGGGGTTAGGTCCGCATTGCTACGCGTGCTCGGATCGTGCCAGGTGGTCTTGGCTGGTGTTGCTTCGGGCGCGTTTGGCTGTATCCGGCCGTTTAATGGCCGGACTCGAAAATTGCCTTAAAAGGCTGCTCTGTACTTCTGCCGCGAGAGCCGTTGTATGTTCCTCCGTTCGGAGGGAGCGTTCCGTATTTCCGTTGACCGTGATTTCTTCTCGAGGGCCTGGCGTCTTGAGCTTGAGGTATGCATAATGCGGCACCGCTTTGAACTTTGCAAACGCGGTTCGTCCGAGCAGGGCGTGATAGCTGCTGCGAAATGGGACTATGTCGAAGATTAACTCCTCGCTCCGGAAATTATCCGGGGATCCGAAGACCACTTCCAGCGTGACTGAGCCTGTACAATTGTGTTGGGGAACGTAGTAATTTCAGAAAATTTCCTACGCATACGCAAGATCATGGTGATGCATAGCAACAAGAGGGGAGAGTGTTGTACGTACCCTCGTAGACCGAAGCGGAAGCGTTGACGCAACATAGAGGAAGGAGTCGTACGTCTTCCCGGTCCAACCGATCCAAGCACCGTTACTCCGGCACCTCCGAGTTCTTGACACACGTACAGCTCGATGGCGCACGAACTCCGATCCAGCGAGGTGCGGGGAGGAGTTTCGTCGACCGACGGCGTGATGGCGATCTTGATGTTCAACTGTCGCAGGGCTTCGCCTAAGCACCGCTACAATATGACCGAGGTGTAATATCGTGGAGGGGGGCACCGCCCACGGCTAAGGAACAATCACGATGATCAACTTGTGTGTCTATGGGGTGCCCCCCGCCCCCATATATAAACGAGGGAGGGAGGAGAAGGCCGGCCTAGAGGGGAGGCGTGCCCTAGGAGGGGCAAACCTACTCCAAGTAGGTTTGGCCCACCTTTCCTATTAGGAGTAGGAGAGGGAAGGAAGAGGGGGGAGGAGAGAAGGAAGGGGGCGGCCCCTTCCCAGTCGGATTGGGCTGGGGGCGCCCCTCCTTGCTCCTTCTCCTCCCTTCCACTAAGGCCCAATAAGGCCCATATACTTACCGGGGTTCGGTAACCTCCTGAACTCGGTATAATCCCAATCTTATCCGGAACCTTTCCGGTGTCCAAATATATCCGTCCAATATATCAATCTTTATGTCTCGACCATTTGAGACTCCTCATCATGTCCGTGATCACATCAGGGACTCGAACAACCTTCGGTACATCAAAATACATAAACTCATAATATAAGCTGTCATCGAAACCTTAAGCGTCACGGACCCTACGGTTCGAGAACAATGTAGACATGACCGAGACACATCTCGGTCAATAACCAATAAGCGGGACCCGGATGCCCATATTGGTTCCTACATATTCTCTGAAGATCTTTATCGGTCGAGACCGTATAACAACATCGTTGTTCCTTTGTCATCGGTATGTTACTTGCCCGAGATTCGATCGTCGGTATCAATACCTAGTTCAATCTCGTTACGGCAAGTCTCTTTACTCGTTCAGTAATACATCATCTCGCAACTAACTCATTAGTTGAAATGCTTGCAAGGCTTAAGTGATGTGCATTACCGAGAGGCCCCAGAGATACCTCTCCAACATTCGGAGTGACAAATCCTAATCTCGAAATACGCCAACTCAACAAGTACCTTCGGAGACACGTGTAGAGCACCTTTATAATCACCCAGTTACGTTGTGGCGTTTGGTAGCACACAAAGTGTTCCTCCGGTAAACGGGAGTTGCATAATCTCATAGTCATAGGAACATGTATAAGTCATGAAGAAAGCAATAGCAACATACTAAACGATCGGGTGCTAAGCTAACGGAATGGGTCATGTCAATCCGATCATTCAACTACTGATGTGACCTTGTTAATCAAATAACAACTCCTTGTTCATGGTTAGGAAACATAACCATCTTTGATTAACAAGCTATTCAAGTAGAGGCATACTAGTGACACTCTGTTTGTCTATATATTCACACATGTATTATGTTTCCGGTTAATACAATTCTAGCATGAATAATAAACATTTATCATGATATAAGGAAATAAATAATAACTTTATTATTGCCTCTAGGGCAAATTTCCTTCAGTCTCCCACTTGCACTAGAGTCAATAATCTAGATTACATAGTAATGATTCTAACACCCATGGAGTCTTGGTGTTGATCATGTTTTGCTCGTGGAAGAGGCTTAGTCAACGGGTCTGCAACATTCAGATCCGTATGTATCTTGCAAATCTCTATGTCTCCCACCTGGACTAGATCCCGGATGGAATTGAAGCGTCTCTTGATGTGTTTGGTCCTCTTGTGAAATCTGGATTCCTTCACCAAGGCAATCACTCCAGTATTGTCACAAAAGATTTTCATTGGACCCGATGCACTAGGTATGATGCGTAGATCGGATATGAACTCCTTCATCCAGACTCCTTCATTGGCTGCTTCCGAAGCAGCTATGTATTCCGCTTCACACGTAGATCCCGCCACGACGCTTTGCTTTGAACTGCACCAACTGACAGCTCCACCGTTTAATGTAAACACGTATCCGGTTTGCGATTTAGAATCGTCCGGATCAGTGTCAAAGCTTGCATCAACGTAACCATTTACGATGAGCTCTTTGTCACCTCCATATACGAGAAACATATCCTTAGTCCTTTTCAGGTACTTCAGGATGTTCTTGACCGCTGTCGATGATCCACTCTGGATTACTTTGGTACCTCCTGGTAGACTTATAGCAAGGCACATCAGTGCAGTACACAACATTGCATACATGATAGAGCCTATGGCTGAAGCATAGGAACACTTTTCATTTTCTCTCTATCTTCTGCGTTGGTCGGGCTTTGAGTCTTACTCAACTTCACACCTTGCAATCTGAGCAAGAACCCTTTCTTTGCTTGATCCATTTTGAACTTCTTCAAAACTTTGTCAAGGTATGTGCTTTGTGAAAGTCAATTAAGCGTCTTGATATATCTCTATAGATCTTAATGCCCAATATGTAAGCAGCTTCACGAGGTCTTTCATTGAAAAACTTTTATTCAAGTATCCTTTATGCTATCCAGAAATTCTATATCATTTCCAATCAATAATATGTCATCCACATATAATATTAGAAATGCTCTGAGCTCCCACCCACTTTCTTGTAAATACAGGATTCTCCAAAAGTCTCAGATAAACCCAAATGCTTTGATCACACTATCAAATCGTTTATTCCAACTCCGAGAGGCTTGCACCAGTCCATAAATGGATCATTGGAGCTTGCACACTTTGTTAGCTCCTTTGGATCGATAAAACCTTCGGTTGCATCATATACAACTCTTCCTCCGTAAATCCATTCAGAATGCAGTTTTACATCCATTTGCCAAATTTCATAATCATAAAATCGGCAATTGCTAACATGATTTGGACAGACTTAAGCATCGCTTCGGTGAGAAGGTCTCATCGTAGTCAACCCCTTGAACTTGTCGAAAACCTTTTGCAACAAGTCGAGCTTTGTAGACGATAACATTACCGTCGGCGTCGGTCTTCTTCTTGAAGATCCATTTATTCTCAATTGCTTGCCGACCATCGGCAAGTCAACCAAAGTCCATACTTTGTTCTCATACATGGATCCCATCTCAGATTTCATGGCTTCAAGCCATTTTGCGAATCTGGGCTCACCATCGCTTCTTCATAGTTCGTAGGTTCATCATGATCTAGTAGCATGACTTCGAGAATAGGATTACCGTACCACTCAGTGCGGATCTTACTCTGTTTGACCTACGAGGTTACGTATTAACTTGATCTCAAGTTCTATGATCATCATCATCAACTTCCTCACTAGTTGGTTTTGACGTCCACGAAACCGGTTCTGTGATGTATTATTTTCCAACAAGGGAGTAGGTACAGATTACCTCATCAAGTTCTACTTTCCTCCCACTCACTTCTTTCGAGAAAACTCCTTCTCTAGAAAGGATCCATTCTTAACAACGAATGTCTTGCCTTCGGATCTGTGATAGAAGGTGTACCCAACTGTCTCCTTTGGGTATCCTATGAAGACACATTTCTCCGATTTGGGTTCGAGCTTATTAGGTTAAAGCTTTTTAACATAAGCATCGCAGCCCCAAACTTTAAGAAACGACAACTTTGGTTTCTTGCCAAACCATAGTTCATAAGGTGTCGTCTCAACGGATTTCGACGGTGCCCTATTTAACCTGAATGTGGCCGTCTCTAAAGCATAACCCCAAAACGATAGCGGTAAATCTGTAAGAGACATCATAGATCGCACCATATCAAGTAAAGTACGATTACGATGTTCGGACACACCATTACGCTGTGGTGTTCCGGGTGGCGTGAGTTGCGAAACTATTCCACATTGTTTTAAGTGTAGACCAAACTCGTAACTCAAATATTCTCCTCCACGATCAGATCGTAGAAACTTTATTTTCTTGTTAGGATGATTTTCAACTTCACTCTGAAATTCTTTGAACGTTTCAAATGTTTCAGACTTATGCTTCATTAAGTAGATATACCCATATCTACTTAAATCATCTGTGAAGGTGAGAAAATAACGATATCCGCCACGAGCCTCAACATTCATCGGACCACATACATCTCGTATGTATGATTTCCAACAAATATGTTGCTCTCTCCATAGTACCGAGAACGGCGTTTTGGTCATCTTGCCCATGAGGCACGGTTACAAGTACCAAGTGATTCATAATCAAGTGGTTCCAAAAGACCATCGAGATGGAGTTTCTTCATGCGCTTTACACCGATATGACCTAAGCGGCGAAGCCACAAATAAGTTGCACTATCATTATCAACTCTGCATCTTTTGGCTTCAACACTATGAATATGTGTATCACTACTATCGAGATTCATCAAAATAGACCACTCTTCAAGGGTGCATGACCATAAAAGATATTACTCATATAAATAGAACAACCATTATTCTCTCGATTTAAATGAATAACCGTCTCGCATCAAACAAGATCCAGATATAATGTTCATGCTCAACGCCGCACCAAATAACAATTATTTAGGTCTAATACTAATCCCGAAGGTAGATGTAGAGGTAGCGTGCGACCGCGATCACATCGACTTTGGAACCATTTCCCAGCGCGATCGTCACCTCGTCCTTTGCCGGTGTTAAGCAATCCGTAGTCCCTATTTGAGTTGCAAATATTTGCAATGTAACCAATATCAAATACCGGTGCTCTGCGAGCTCTAGTAAGGTACACATCAATAACATGTATATCACATATACCTTTGTTCACCTTGCCATCCTTCTTATCCGCCAAATACTTGGGGCAGTTCCGCTTCCAGTGACCAGTTTGCTTGCAGTAGAAGCACTTAGTTTCAGTCTTAGGTCCAGACTTGGGTTTCTTCTCTTGAGCAGCAACTTGTTTGCTGTTCTTCTTGAAGTTCCCCTTCTTCTTCCCTTTGCCCTTTTTCTTGAAACTAGTGGTCTTGTTGACCATCAACACTTGATGCTCCTTCTTGATTTCTACCTCCGCAGCCATTAGCATTGTGAAGAGCTCGGGAATCGTCTTATCCATCCCTTGCATATTATAGTTCATCACGAAGCTCTTATAGCTTGGTGGAAGTGATTGGAGAATTCATCAATGACGCTATCATCCGGAAGAGTAACTCCCGGTTGAATCAAGTGATTACAATACCCGGACATCTTGATATGTGCTCACCGACGTAACTATTCTCCTCCATCTTGCAGCTATAGAACTTATTGGAGACTTCATATCTCTCAATCCGGGCATTCTTACGGAATATTAACTTCAACTCTGGAACATCTCATATGCTCCATGACGTTCAAAACATCGTTGAAGTCCGTTTCTAATCCATAAAGCATGGCACATTGAACTATCGAGTAGTCATCGACTTTGCTCGCCAGACGTTCTTAACGTCGTCGGTTGCATCAGCGGCGAGTTGGCACCCAGCGGTGCTTCTAGGGCGTAATTTTTACGTGCAGCAATGAGGATAATCCTCAAATTACGGACCCGATCCGGCGTAGTTGCTACCATCATCTTTCAACTTAGCTTTCTCAAGGAACGCATTAAAATTCAACGGAACAAGAACACGGGCCATCTATCTACAATCAACATAGACAAGCAAGATACTATCAGGTACTAAGTTCATGATAAATTTAAGTTCAATTAATCATATTACTTAAGAACTCCCACTTAGACAGACATCTCTCTAGTCATCTAAGTGATCACGTGACCCAAATCAACTAAACCATAACTGATCATCACGTGAGATGGAGTAGTTTTCAATGGTGAACATCTTATGTTGATCATATCTACTATATGATTCACGCTCGACCTTTTGGTCTCCGTGTTCGAGGCCATATCTGCATATGCTAGGCTCGTCAAGTTTAACTGAGTATTCGCATGTGCAAAACTGGCTTGCACCCATTGTAGATGGACGAGAGCTTATCACACCCGATCATCATGTGGTGTCCGGGCACGACGAACTTTGGCAGCAAAGCATACTCGGGAAAACACTTCTTGATAATTTTTAGTGAGAGATCATCTTAAAATGCTACCGTCAATCAAAGCAAGATAAGATGCATAAAGGATAAACATCACATGCAATCAATATAAGTGATATGATATGGCCATCATCATCTTGTGCTTGTGATCTCCATCTCAAAGCACCATCATGATCACCATCGTCACCGCGCGACACCTTGATCTCCATCGTAGCATCGTTGTCGTTTCGCCATCTATTGCTTCTCGACTATCGCTACCGCTTAGTGATAAAGTAAAGCAATTACAGTAGCGTTGCATTTCATACAATAAGCGACAACCATATGGCTCCTGCCGATTGCCGATAACCGGTTACAAAACATGATCATCTCATACAATAAAATATAGCATCATGTCTTGACCATATCACATGACAACATGCCCTGCAAAAACAAGTTAGACGTCCTCTACTTTGTTGTTGCAAGTTTTACGTGGCTGCTACGGGCTTAAGCAAGAACCAATCTCACCTACACATCAAAACCACAACGATAGTTTGTCAAGTTGATGCTGTTTTAACCTTCGCAAGGACGGGGCGTAGCCACACTCAGTTCAACTAAAGTTGGAGAAACCGACACCGCTAGTCACTGTGTGCAAAGCACGGCGGTAAAACCAGTCTCGCGTAAGCGTCTGGCGTAATGTCGGTCGGGCCGCTTCATCCAACAATACCGCCAAACCAAAGTATGACATCTTTGGTAAGCGGTATGACTTATATCGCCCACAACTCACTTGTGTTCTACTCGTGCATATAACATCAAACCATAAAACCTAGGCTCGATACCCTGTGTGGGGAGCGTAGTAATTTCAAAAATTTCCTCGCACACGCAAGATCATGGTGATGCATAGCAACGAGAGGGGAGAGTGTTGTCTACGTACCCTCGTAGACCAAAGCGGAAGCGTTGACGCAACATAGAGGAAGTAGTCGTACGTCTTCCCGGTCCAACCGATCCAAGCACCGTTACTCCGGCACCTCCGAGTTCTTGACACACGTACAGCTCGATGATGCACCCCGAACTCCGATCCAGCAGAGGTACGGGGAGGAGTTTCGTCAGCATGACGGCGTGACGACGATCTTGATGTTCAACTGTCGCAGGGCTTCGCCTAAGCACCACTACAATATGACCGAGGTGTAATATCGTGGAGGGGGGCACCACACACGGTTGAGGAATGATCACGATGATCAACTTGTGTGTCTATGGGGTGCCCCCCGCCCCCGTATATAAAGGAGGGAGGGAGGAGGAGGCCGGCCTAGAGGGGAGGCGCGCCCTAGGAGGGGCAAACCTACTCCAAGTAGGTTTGGCCCCCCTTTCCTATTAGGAGTAGGAGAGGGAAGGAAGAGGGGGAGGAAAGAAGGAAAGGGGGCCCGGCCCCCTTCCCAATTCGGATTGGACTTGGGGGCGCCCCCTCCTTTGCTCCTTCTCCCTCCCTTCCACTAAGGCCCAATAAGGCCCATATACTTACCGGGGGTTCCGGTAACCTCCCGGAACTCCGGTATAATCCCAATCTTATCCGGAACCTTTCCGGTGTCCAAATATATCCGTCCAATATTTCAATCTTTATGTCTAGACCATTTCGAGACTCCTCGTCATGTCCGTGATCACGTCCGGGACTCCGAACAACCTTCGGTACATCAAAATACATAAACTCATAATATAACTGTCATCGAAACCTTAAGCGTGCGGATCCAACGGTTCGAGAACAATGTAGACATGACCGAGACACATCTCTGGTAAATAACCAATAGCGGGACCTGGATGCCCATATTGGTTCCTACATATTCTACGAAGATCTTTATCGGTCAGACCGCATAAGAACATACGTTGTTCCTTTGTCATCGGTATGTTACTTGCCCGAGATTCGATCGTCGGTATCAATACCTAGTTCAATCTCGTTACGGCAAGTCTCTTTACTCGTTCCGTAATACATCATCTCGCAACTAACTCATTAGTTGAAATGCTTGCAAGGCTTAAGTGATGTGCATTACCGAGAGGGCCGAGATACCTCTCCGACATTGGAGTGACAAATCCTAATCTCGAAATCGCCAACTCAACAAGTACCTTCGGAGACACCTGTAGAGCACCTTTATAATCACCCGATTCGTTGTGACGTTTGGTAGCACACAAAGTGTTCCTCCGATAAACGGGAGTTGCATAATCTCATAGTCATAGGAACATGTATAAGTCATGAAGAAAGCAATAGGAACATACTAAACGATCGTGTGCTAAGCTAACGGAATGGGTCATGTCAATCAGATCATTCAACTAATGATGTGACCTTGTTAATCAAATAACAACTCCTTGTTCATGGTTAGGAAACATAACCATCTTTGATTAACAAGCTAGTCAAGTAGAGGCATACTAGTGACACTCTGTTTGTCTATATATTCACACATGTATTATGTTTCCGGTTAATACAATTCTAGCATGAATAATAAACATTTATCATGATATAAGGAAATAAATAATAACTTTATTATTGCCTCTAGGGCATATTTCCTTCAAATTGGCCTCCACACCTGGTATGACGCCTTTAAAGGTTGTCTTTGTAGGTTTAATCCTTGAGGAGTCTATGCCCATTTTGCGCACTGTATCCTGATAAAGCAGGTTCAAGCTACTGCCGCCGTCCATCAGGACTCTCGTGAGGTGAAATCCATCAACGATTGGGTCTAGAACCAATGCGGCGAATCCGCCATGGCGGATGCTGGTCGGATGGTCTCTTCGATCGAAAGTGATCGGACAAGAGGACCATGGATTGAACTTCGGGGCGACTGGCTCCATTGCGTATACATCCCTTAGTGCACGCTTCCGCTCCCTCCTGGGTATATGGGTCGCGTAGATCATGTTCACCGTCCGCTTTTCGTGGGGGAAACCCTTCATCCTCTATTGTTCGGCGGTCGGGTCTCTTCCTCGTCGTCATTGTTTAGCCCCTTATCGTTGTTTTCGCAATTAACTTGCTGCTGCTGAACACCCAACAATCTCTGTTGGTGTGATTAGCTAACTTTTCGAAGTGCCATGTATCGGCATAAGCGGTCGAGTATTCGGTCCAAATTGGACGGACCCGGAGTGGTTCTTTTGAATGGCTTCTTCCGCTGACCGGGTTTAGAGCCTCGGAATCCGGCGTTGACTGCCGTATCCACCTTGTCGTCGCTGTTAATGCGGTGTTTATTTTTGCTTCGACGTGACCTGCCGTTGTGGTCCTTAGTATCCGGACTGCCAGAATTTTTACTGAGGTTGTTGCTGCGAGCTAGCCAACTATCATCTCCCGCGCAAAAGCGGGTCATTAATGATGTGAGGGCTTCCATGGATTTTGGCTTTTCCTGTCCCAGGTGCCGGGCTAGCCACTCGTCGCGGATGTTATGTTTGAAGGCTGCGAGGGCCTCCGCATCCGAACAGTCGACGATTTGGTTTTTCTTTGTCACGAACCGTGTCCAGAATTGTCTGGCGATTAAATCTGCTGCTGAATTATGTGGCTTAGGTCATCGGCGTCGGTGGCCGCACATACGTCGTGCCACGAAGTTGTCGAGGAATGCGGCTTCCAGGTCTTCCCAACACCCAATTGACTCTGCGGGCAAGCTATTAAGCCAATGCCGAGCTGGTCCTTTAAGCTTGAGTGGGAGATACTTGATGGCATGGAAATCGTCGCCGCGGGCCATATCACTACAAGGATACCCCATGTAAAGCAACACACATTCTACAACATTTTGACTATACGTTGTAAAATTCATGATAGATACGCATATTAAAGGTTGCAGATATGCGTTGCAGATTTTGCAGCTCTTATAATCTAATCATGGGACATATGAAAAAAAACACAGGAAAGGAGAGAGAGAGGGACATGCGAGAAACAGAGCCCCCGATGCCCCTCATCTCTCCTAAATCGCCGCCACCAACCACCTCGTCACCCTCCTCCCACCTCACCGCCGGCCCTCCCCTCCTCTCCTCCTCCCACCTCCCCTCATCTCCTTCTCCTCCCACCTCCCTCCTCACCGCCGGCCCTCGTCACCCTTCGCCGCATCCCCCACCTACCCATCCCTCTCACATCCCATCTCTCCTCTTGCCGCAGCTCTTCGTTCGCCACCATGCGGCGGCTGATCCAGCGACGTCCGGTGAATCCGCCATCGCAAGCACAGCCCGAGGTCACCTCACACCGCGCCCTCCCATCCGGCTAGATCCGGCGCCATGCCACCAAATCCACCGCGACCCATGGCTAGGGTTTCAGGCGTCTGCTCCGGCGCCAGTGGCCCTGTCGTCCTGCTCTCGTCCGGTGAGTGCATCCTCTCCCCTGGATTCGTCATATCTCTCCCAATTCTCTAACCTCTGCTCTTCTATGATCCTGTAGACGTCAGGGTATGCATCCCCGATTCTATTGCAGCTAATCTGTGTCAAAAGAGTTTGGCCCTTGTGCAATTCATTGACGGACACTTGTAAGGCTGCAGACTGGTTTCCAATCTCCGTTGATTTACATTCATGCACTGATTGCTATTCTATTAAATTAGTAATTGTTAGATATCAATGGAGCATCAAATTTTTAAAAAATTCCTATACGCTGCTAACTCATGAATCCTTGCTAGATGAGTCGGTAATCCTTTCAACCTTTTTATGTAGATAAGCACTACTTCATATGTAAGGACCCCATATTAAATAGTCTATTGCTAGAGTTATAATATTTTAGGAGAGATCTAGTCTTAATAGGTCTCTGTATGGCACTTCTAATGAGTTACTAATCAAAGTTTTTTGTTGCAACTTCACACTTTTCATGAGTCTGATGGTCAGGATATTTAGGTGGAGGGAGTAGGTTTCTAATGGTGGCCCTCGCATCCAGCTCAAATACTAGACGACATGGACCTATTGGAAGAAGCACGTACACCTTGGTTTTAGAGAGCAAGTAAATTAATAATCCACATTGTTTCTTCTGTGATGCTGCTTTGATCCTGTTTATATGATTCAGAACGCCGATAAATACTTCTCTCCATTTTGCAATGATACGCGTGTTAATGTACTGATTGTGTATGCTCTTACTATTCTACAGAATTTGGATTATAACTTGTCATTGTTGTTGGGATCTACTGGATTCTTGTGGTTGTTAATAGGTAGGAATCTCTTCTTACTTCGACAGAATCAGGGACCCCTTCTTCCAGATTCAGTTATATCATCCTGTTTGTCATTCGTTAAGTAGAGGCTTACTGTCTATGTCTGTGCAGGTTTCCAAAGAAACAAATACTCAATGCTATTCGGTGATTTTCAGTATGCCAATCTCTACATTCATGATACATCATTGAGTTTTACCCTCAACTAAGACTGTTTCTGTTGTGGTGATTATTTATTTATTCCTTTGTTGCTTAGATTAGCTCTAACCATTTTGCAGCCTTTTTCTGCTCTTATTCAACTACTTATTTATGTACTCCCATCTTGCCAATGGTTTACTTATTATTGTGTGTAATTTATTCTGAGGCGCTGCACTTATTCGCTCCGGCACTATCAAGATGGAGGCCAACATCATGGACGGCTGGAGCTACGATTAGATTTGTCCCAAGATACAGCAGTGTTCCTAGTCATTATTCTGGTAACTGTATTTGATTTCCATGTGTTAACTGTTTGTGAAGGCGGAAACAATAGTAATGTTCTTCTTAGTGTTGCTCTTGCCCTTTTGATTTGTACATTTCTAAACTGACCACTAAGCTCTAACCACTTTGATTCATAGATTGCTGAATTACCCACATGCACTCTTGTTGTCTCGGTTCGTAAATTGCTGAATTTCCCATTATCCCACAACCACATATATTGATCTGTCCTACCATGCTTACATGTGGTGAATTTTTCGAAAACTGTATGAAATTATCAACATTTGGTTTGCTCCTATCTCTTGGAATGAGAGGTTTTAGTGCTGTGTATGGAAGAAAAAGTGTAGCGCTCGCTTGGACATTTGACAATACCGTAAGTATTTCTTAAGTACATTTTTTCTTCCTGAGAGTGTGGTGCTTAAGACATAATCTATACATGTCAAAATGATGATTTATTTTTCTCTGGGTCTGTTTATGTTTGTTTTGTGGCCTGAAGTAGTATATTGAGTTGTAAAGTAGTATATTGAGTTGTAAGGGAATACTTTTAGGTCAAAACTTTTCTTTGTAATAGTCGTAATCTAGCTGGGCAACCAATGTTTTTGAAGTAATGCCCCTTTGTAAGAAGTAATATTTCTTATTTGCTGGGTAACCCATCACTACTTGCATCATGTCAATGTATTGTGTGTTAACAGTTCATTTTGTTATTTCCTTTGTAGATTCAAAAGATATATGGATGATTATATTGGTGTGTGGCAAGTATACTGCAATGATGATGATGTACGGGATCACGATGATGATGATGGATGCTTTCAGTTTTAGTTAGTTAAGTTGTAGGGATATATATTGTTCTTGTTGGATGATGTTCCTCGGTTAAGTTTTAATTAAGCTGTACGGATATTTAGATTATGCATCACATTTGGATGATGTTCCTCCTGTAATATCAACTACTGTAATCCAACAGTTTTGTTCAATATATGAATTATTATTCCTCGCATGGGTATGTTGGTTTTTCCTCACTTGATCATACTTACCACCATTATGTGGAGCATTAATTTAATTTCTACAACATAATAATATTATTCACATTTTATATGTAAATAAACACATGAAGGGTTGCAAATTCTTCGTTGACAAGCAATGAGATTTGGATTCCGGTATATTAATCACCAACGTATACGACTGTTGTAAAAGCCGGTTTTATATGTTGTACTCTTGCAACGGTCCTTTTTACCAACGGAAGCATAAGCGTTGCATTATGCGCCAGCAACACTGGATAAGGCTACGCATCCCAAACCGTTGGTAAAGAACCTAGCAACGCATATATGGGCTTTTAGATACGGAAAAATGCGTTGCTATAAGGGGGGTCCTGTTGTAGTGTATGGATGTGAAGGAGATAATCTTCGATCCAAACCACGGGGTCTGTTGTTCCATCGTAGGATTCGATGTTTATGGGTTTAAACCCTTCAGGGATTTGATGATCCATTACTTCGTCAGTGAAGCATAGCGGGTGTGCGGCGCCTCTATATTGAGCAATATCACGACGTAGCTCGAGAGAGCGTTGTCTGCTGTGTTCGGCCCGGCCGGGGTGATTGTATCCAGCGCGACGGTATTCGTCGCGGGTCGTGGGGCGCCCACGTGATCCGTAGATGGATCTGGATTGTCTTGCATTGTCCTCCAATACGTCTCGCAAGTCCGGCGCGTTCCCTCTTGGCTTCGTACTTTTGGAGCGATGCCGGGGTACGGTCTTGGTGGAGGGCCTGGATGCCTCTCTGTCGCGACCACGGGGTGGTCGGTCGGCCGTATCATGCGCTGGTGATGAAGATATGTATGCTTCCTCCTCTAATCGGGGGAGCGTTCGAGTTTATACTCCTCGGCCGCGAGGACCTCGGTCCATCGATCGGCCAACAGGTCCTGATCAGCTTGAAGCTGCTACTGCTTTTTCTTTAGGCTATTTGCCGTGGAGATAAGCCTGCGTTTAAAACGCTCTTGTTTGACAGGATCCTCGGGCACGACGAATTCGTCGTCGTTGAGGCTTGCCTCGTCTTCGGAGGGAGGTATATAGTTATAATCCTCGACCTCTTCGTCTGCCGCCCTCTCGTGAGGGCTTGCTTCTGCATCCTCCTGCACTGAGTCCTGCTGGAGGGGATTGTCTTCGGCACTCTCGGGGTATTATTATCTCTGTGCGGAATCTCCATTCTTGCTGTGGCGGGATTTAGAGCGGCGCCGCTGACGCCGGCGCTTAGGCTGTTTCTTTAAGGAATCTGCCGCCGCTGCTTCTTCGCCGTCCCCGTCTCTTGGGGTGTCCACCATGTATATGTCGTATGACGAGGTGGTCTTCCAATGCCCTGTAGGCGCTGGTTCCTGTTCGTCTCCGGCATCGTCGTCCATAGCGTCGATGTCTTCGGAGTCGTAGTCTAGCATGTCGGTTAGATCGTCGACAGTGGCTACCAAGTGGGTGGTGGGTGGGCTCTGAATTTCTTCGTCGTCCGAATCACAACCATCCTGGCCATAATCCGGCCAGGACTCTCCGGATAGCGAGAGATGCTTTAGCGAATTTAGGATGTCGCCAAAGGGTGAGTGTTGGAAGATGTCCGCGGCGGTGAATTCCATAACCAGCGCCAAATCAGATTCGATTGGCAGGGGCGTGGGAGGCCCGGAGTCCGGCAAGGAGTCTGGCACCTCGGAGTCACGAGCTTCGCAAGGGACAAGGTTAGTGTTTGGCTCCATCGCCGTAGAAGTTGCAGCCCCCGATGCGGTGTCCAACCACCGACCCTCGATCTGGGCGATCGGCTCCGGACTAAGGGCCGGAGCAGATTCTTGTGCGGCCACCAACGCACTGTTCGGCGGCAGAGCTAGATCATGCCCATCGTAATAGTGCGGTGCGCTTGGGTGTGGCTTGAGCCCGTCGAAGATCAAGTCCCCGCGGATGTCGGCCGTGAAGTTTAGGCTTTCGAATCTGACCTGATGGCCAGGGGCGTAGCTTTCGATCTTCTCCAGATGGCCAAGTGAATTAGCCCGCGATGCGGCCGCCCGAATCTGAAGATCTGTCCGGGAGAAAAGTCTCACCACTGACAGCGTTGTTGATTGAAGATGCCATCGAGCCTATCGGTGACGACACAGAGGAACTCTCAATGAAAGCACCAATGTCGGTGTCAAAACCGGCGGATCTCGGTAGGGGGTCCCGAACTGTGCGTCTAGGCGGATGGTAACAGGAGACAAGGGACACGATGTTTTACCTGTGGTTGGGCCCTCTTGATGGAGGTAAAACCCTACGTCCTGCTTGATTAATATTGATGATATGGGTAGTACAAGAGTGGATCTACCACGAGATCAAGGAGGCTAAACCCTAAAGCTAGCCTATGGTATGATTGTTGTAATGTATGTTGTGTCCTACGGACTAAAGCCCTCCGGTTTATATAGACAGCGGAGAAGGCTAGGGTTACACAGAGTCGGTTACAATGGTAGGAGATCTACATATCCGTATTGCCGAGCTTGCCTTCCACGCCAAGGAAAGTCCCATCCGGACACGGGACGAAGTCTTCAATCTTGTATCTTCGTAGTCTTGGAGTCCGGCGGACGATGATAGTCCGGCTGTCCAGACACCCCCTAGTCCAGGACTCCCTCACCCAGACTCGCGGCTTCCGCATCCTCCTTGGCCCATTTGGACCTCTTTCCGCCGTAACCACGGCTTTCGAGGTGGTGGCTCCCAATGTTCCTCTTTTGAAGCCCCTTCATGTACTTAGACTTTTTTTTGGCAGCTTCGGCCTCACAAGCCTCCTTGAATATTTGAAACTGCTCTTCTGTGATTGTCGGATTATCCTTTACAATCTCGGAGTAGGGTTCCCCGTCGTTGATATTTGATTTCACTCGATTTTTCCAGGCGGCCAACGCGTCGCTAAACTTGGTCATGGCGTGTTTATTTATCTTCTTCATTGCCGGGTCCTTGTCTGGATCTTCATAATCCTTCTCATTCCAGCCCGGGAACAAGAATATCTGGTGAAACTTCTTTAGGAGGGAGCTCCTCATATTTTCTATCTTCTTTAGTTTCTCATCGTTGATGGTGGCGGTTATCCGTATGATGCACCCTATTTTGATTGCCGTAGCAGCGACGCGCTTCTTCGGGCGCCTTTGGCTCAAAATTGCCATGTCCACCTCCATGACTACCAGTCTTGTAGTCCTGAGTTTGTTAGGAACCCGTTGCCTCTTTGCTTTCGGTTCTACACCGGCTCCGCTCCCCGAGGCAGCACCGGTGTCAGCGCCGGTCTTGATGCCGGTCTGAATCTCAGCGCCGATCTCAGTCTCAGCACCGGTCTGCATGTCGGTCTCAGCACCGGTCTGCGTGTTGGTCTCAGTCCCCGATGCCACCGGTGGGCCCAGCAACAACATCTGTTGATCATCGGTAAGGCTAAAAAATTCGCCTACCGCCCGGTAGACGTCGTCGCAATCACCAGAACCCTTTCCTTCATCGTTGCTAGCCATGTTTCCTATGATTAAATCTAGTCAATTAATTCTAGACCTAATAAAATGAATAATGACATAAAAAAGGACTATTGTTTTGCAGGAATGTTGACTCCTTCCTGGTGCGGCAAATCCCGGGCACTCGATATGTCCTAGTTTGTAGCCCAAGTCATGCCGAAATTCACGGAAAATTTCGGCATGACCTTTGCTAAAAAGTGGACAAATCGAGAACCTGAAATTTGCCGGAACAGAAATGAATCAACATTCCGGCAAAACATAGGCCACTCAACATCATTCCCTGGAAACAGTGTTCAAATATCCCTCTTCAACACCGCAACACATGTCCAAATATACACGAGCAACCACATGTCCAAATTTCACAAGCTAATTCAAAAACAAAATGTAGAAGAAAATTCATTTAACTACTAATAGAACAAAATTCAGTTAACTTTAGTGCTCTATAATGATGAAAGGAAAAAAAATTCAGTTAACTACTAATTTCATTCATTTAGGTTATTCATTTAACATCACATAATTAACCTACTGTACCACTACTACTAGTAGCACTACTAACCTAATTAACCTAGCAAAACTCTAGTGCCCTAACTGAAAAGTATATAATTAACATCTACTAGTACCACTATTGCCATAACCTAATTAACATCTAATAGTATCACAATATACTATACAAGCAGCATCTACCCTAAGTAAACCCTACTGCCCTAACTAACTTTTGTTGTAAACCAAATGTTTTGCTCTAAACTAATTTTTGCTCTAACATCTACTACTTAACATCCTTTGCTCTAAACTAAATTTTTTGCTATAAAAAATTTTTTGCTCTACTATTTTTTTCTCTAAAATTCAGAGAGGGAGGAGTGGGGGGGGAGGGGTGGGGGACTTACAGAGAGGGGAGAGACGGTGGCGGGGTAGTGCTCGGTGACGGAGGTAGGGGGAGGCAGGGGCGGGCTCGAGCACGGGCAACGGCGGTCCTGGGAGGGCTCGGGCAGTGGTGAGGTGGAGGGCGCCGATGGTGACGTCGAGGGCGGCCTCGGGCGGGGGCAGTGAGGCTGAGGCGGCCTCGGCGGCGGTGAGGATGACGACGGCCTCGGGGAGACGATGAGGTTGCGGCGTCCACGCCAGGCGGAGGCAGCAAGTGGGGGGCGACGGCTAATTGGGGAGACGGCGAGGGCGAGGATTTGGGGAAGAAGTGTGGCGGCGGGGCGGGGGAACTGTTGTTTAAGCGAAACGTAATGGTAGCGCTTCCAAAACGCTATAGCTAAGTTAGCTACAAGCGTTTTGGAAGCAGCTCTCTGCTATTCCTTCCTCCTTTTTCCCTTTTTCTTTTATTTTTCTTTACATCTTATTTTTTTCCTTTCTCCTTTTTCTATTTCTTTCATTTTCATTTACTTTTCTACTTGTTTTTCACTTTATTTTATTTCCTTAGCGAGTGGCGCCTTACGTAAGCGCTACAGCTAAGGAAATGCTGATAGCGGGGCGATATATACGCTCTGCTAGGTTGGGGGCTAGCCATGTGCGCCTAGTTCAAACATAGCAGTGGCGCTTTTTGCTAATCGCGCGCTAGCTAAACTCATAGCAGTAGCGCGGTTTATTTACACGCGCTGCTACTAAGTAGCAGTAGCGTATGATTTTGTACAGCGCTACTGGTAACATTCTGTGTATAAGGTTTTCCCTAGTAGTGTAGGTTTCGTACTTTCACTGGTGCAATCTCTTAACAATGCTAACATAATTGGATCACATAACCATCCCTCAACGTGCGATGAAGAATCACTCCAAAGTCCCTATCTAGCAGAGAACATGAGAAGAAATTATTTGTAGGGTACGAAACCACCTCAAAGCTATTCTTTCCGGTCGATCTATTGAGCTATCCCAAGTGTCACGAACAACCCTAGAGTTCATAGTAAAATAACACCAAATCATTTCACATTCATAATACTCCATCACAAAGAGCCTCAAGGAGTGCCCCAAGATTTCTATCGGAAAAACAAGGACAAGAATGTGCATCAACCCCTATGCAAAGATTAACCCAATGTCACCGCGGCAATCCGCGAGTTGAGTGTCGAAACACATATCAAGTGAATCAATATAATTCCCAATTGTCACCACGGGTATTCATATGCAAGACACGCATCAAGTGTTCTCAAATCCATAAAAGTATTGAATCTGATAATAAAGAAATCTCAAAGGGAAAACTCAATTCATCACAACAGGATAGAAAGGGGAAAATACCATATGATCTAACTATATTAACAAAGCTCCTAATACATCAAGATCGTGCCATCAAGAACACAAGAGAGAGAGCGAGAGAGAGACATAAAACACATAGCTATTGGTACAAACCATCAACCCCGAGGGTGGACTACTCCCGCCTCATCATGGTGGCCGCCGGGATGATTAGGATGGCCACCGGAGATGGTTCCCCCATCCGGCAGGGTGCCAGAACGGGCTCCCGATTGGTTTTTCGTGGCTACAAAGGCTTTCCATGGCGGAACTTCTGATCTAGGCTTACATACATGGGTTTTGGAATATTTGACGATTTATAGGGCGAAGAGGCGGTGCGGGAGGCCACCGAGGGTGGCACCAGCCACCTGGGCACGCCTGGCCCCCCCGGCATGCCCTGGTGGCTGGTGCCCACCTTGGGCCGCCTCTCCGGTACTTGGTTAGCCCATCCTGGCCCTTCTTGTCCATAAAACATATCCAAAAAGTTTCTCCGCATTTGGACTCCGTTTGATATTGATTTTCCGCGATGTAAAAAACAAGCAAAAACAGCAACTGGCACTGGGCACTATGTCAATAGGTTAGTCCCAAAAAATGCTATAATGTTGCTAAATGATTGTAAAACATGCAAGAATGATAATATAACCGCATCACTACTTCATAAATTATAGATACATTGGGGACGTATCAGTATCCCCAAGCTTAATTCCTACTCGTCCTCGAGTAGGTAAATGATAAAATAAATAATTTATGAAGTGTGCATGCTAGCGTAGTGCATAAGTTTGACCAATGATAATTTGAGTCACTTTTCCTAGCATCATAACAGCAATTCTTTCTCATAAAACTTTTCATGTTAAAGTAGCAACCAATTCACATATGAAGGTTTAATCAATGAATTCCCTTGAAACTCGACAACCTATATTCTTAGTGACCAAACAATTGTAATTCAACTTTATTCAACAGAGTCTAAGTAAGATCTCCACATACTCAATCATCGTATAGTCTTCCATGATTGCTACTACTCAAAGCATATTCTTAGAACAAACCGCATCCATAGAACACAGAGAAAGATAGGGGCTTAATTGTCAACAATAATAAATCATGATGAAATATATTCGACTGGCCATATGTGCCTAGATATTTCCCCACTACATGATGCTTGCCAATTTGAGAGTAATTGAGGTTGAAATGAGCATACTATTAACTCTTGCATAAAAGTAAATACTGAAAAGTAAAAGATAGGCCCTTTGTAGAGCGAAGCAGAGGTTGTCATGCGCTTTTTATTTGTTTGTATTCCAAATGCCTTAGTGCAAAAGAATGTTACGTTATTTCCCCTTGTGATAGCAAAATTTATTATGCAGTCCGTCACTTTTATTACTCCACCATCACAAATTCGTACAACACTTAATTTCTCTTACACTAAACAATCCAACACATTTAGAAGAAATTTTTCTTGCCTTATGGCACCGATGACAACTTACTTGAAGGATCTTATTAAATCCATATGTAGGTATGGTGGACACTCATGGCAAGAAACCGAGTTTAAGGGCTTTTGGATGCAACATATCCTAGCTAGTCAAACATCACATGTTGGAGGATCCATAACAATATAACTTCTATGCAAATATTAGCAACCATAACTCATTACGTAGTCTTCCTTGTCCAAATTCAACTGATTTGCTCAAGTTTGAAAATAATTAATGGGTATTCACAATCATGGAAGATAATATATTTGCATGTGAAAGTTCTCCTCCTGATTTTAATCATTCATGAATTGTTTGTATGACCAATGTTTTGATTGTCAAGCCTCAAATGATTTCACTTTCTAAACCCAATGTAAAGCTACTACTAGGCGTGATATGAACATGTAATTTCAACTTCATGATATTCAGTTAATTCAACAATTCAACTTCATGGGATATAAGTGAAGCACAAGAGTAAATGACAAACTACTCCAAAAACATATAGGTGAAGATCAAGCGAGTAGATAAGTAGATAGGTAGCTAATTGGGGACTCTTTATTATAAAAAAACTTCCAGATCTAAGTATTTTATTAAAACAAAAAGAAAAACAAAATAAAATGACACCCCAAGGATAGCACACATCATGTGAAGAAGCAAAAACTTAGGTTCAACTGATACTAATCGATAATTGTTCATGAAGAAAGGTGGGATGCCTACCAGGGCATCCCCAAGCTTAGGTGCTTGAGACTTCTTGGACTATTATCTTGGGATGCCTTGGTCATCCGCAAGATTGAGCTTTTGTGTCCCCTTAATTCCTTTTATATCACGTTTTTCCTAAATCTTAAAAACTTCATCCACACAAAACTCAACAAGAACTTGTGAGATAAGTTAGTATAAATCAATGCATAGCTTTATCATTCCCTACTGTAGCAAATCACTGAAATTATTATTTAACATTGCATACCAAATACCTCTGCATATTTAATACTCCTATCCACAAATAGAATCATTAAACAAGCAAATATATGCAAACAATGCAAACATAACAGCAATCTTTCAAAACAGGACAATCTCTAAAGAGTGCAATTATACTCATACTTCCCTAACTCCAAAAATTCTAAAAAGTTATCACACTGTAGAAAATTTGTTGCTTCTTACTTCCAAAAAATTGCAAGAGTTTATCATGTTCTGACTCTCCAGAAGAAATCTGACAATGATAGAAAACATTCTATTTTCAAACAACAACATGTAGACTTGCAAAATAAGCATGGCAAAGGCTATACTTGACCTTTGTATTGACATAAAAGATGCAAAACATTATTCTAAACAGCAGCAAGCAAATACAAAGAAAAATAAAATGATGCTCCAAGCAAAACTCATATCATGTGATGAATAAAAATATAGCTCCAAGTTTGATTCATTCTCATGAGACACAACAATAATAGGAGCAACATCATTTGGGAAAGATAACTTTTTACCTTTATTCTTTCTTCTTCTTTTCCTCTTCTTCACCACATCTTCTGTGGGTTTAATTAATATTTTCGAGCTTCTTGCCGATGAGATTGATTGAATATTGAGCTCCTCCTCGTCACCTATTAAATCATGAGAGCCAATAGGAGGGAAAGTGGAAGTATTTATCCTCTCATTAGTATTCATTTTATATTCTATTCGTTTTCCCATCTTTCTATAGTTGGCAATATTGGCATTCTCATTGCAATTTACCATACAAAACATATAGATTTCCTACATACTGGTTTCAACATGGTTTGTGAGTATGAATGCTTCAAACCAACTATTCTTATATGTCAATTCTTCAAACCCCAAAAATAGAGAAAGTTCATTATAAAATTCAAGGGTGATCAAGTTATTGCAATATTTGGACACGATTTTATCATGAAAAAGCATGCATTGGAAATCAGGGTGACCAACTTTATTGCAAAGTTCACAAGCAATAGGATAAAGAGAGCATAGTTCCGTAGCAAATTCATCTATCTCTTTGAGCAAAAAAATTGTTCTATCATGTTTATGCTTCTTACAAAGTCTATCATGTCTATAAAGGACATCTTCACAAAGTCTTTCCGCTCCACAAAAATTGACATGCTTATAAGAAACAAAATTTTCATGACTAGTGCAATCATCATTAGCTTTTTTGGATATTTATATAATTCATGCTAACAACATTGCAATCATTCTCATCATTCATGGAAACCATTTTATTGCATTCGTCTACTAACAATTGAGCACAATTTTCTTTTATATCCTTTTCAAGGAAGACATTATAAATATGAACAACATGAGACCACCTCAAATCCATTTTTAGTTTTCTTTTTCAAACCAAATTAGTGATAAACAAGAATCTAAAAGATTCGATTGCAAGATCTAAAGATATACCTTCAAGCACTCACCCCCCCGGCAACGGTGAAAGAGATTGATGTCTACTATGCAACTTTATTCTTGTAGACTCGTGTTGGGCCTCCAAGCGCAGAGTTTTATAGGACAGTAATTTTCCCTCAAGTGGATGACCTAAGGTTTATCAGTCCATGGGAGGCTTACGATGAAGATGGTCTCTCTCAAGCAACCCTGCAATCAAATACAAGAAATCTCTTGTGTCCCCAACACAGCCAATACAATGGCAAATTGTATAGGTGCACTCGTTCGACGAAGTGATAGCGATAGATGTGTAATATGGATAGTAGATATAGATTTTTTTAATGGTAACAATAAAAAACAAGAAGGTAACGAGTAACAAAATTGAGCACAAACTGTATTGCTATGCTTGAAAATGACGCCTAGGGTCCATACATTCACTAGTGCAATCTCTCAACAATGCTAATATAATTCGGTCACATAACCATCCCTCAACGTGCGATGAAGAATCACTCCAAAGTTCCTATCTAGTGGAGAACATAAGAAGAAATTATTTGTAGGGTACCAAACAACCTCAAAGCTATACTTTTTGATCGATCTATTGAGCTATCCCTATAAGTTTCACAAATAACCCTAGAGTTCGTAGTAAAATGACACCAAATAATTTCAGATTCATAATACTCAATCCATCACAAAGAGCCTCAAAGAGTGCCCCAAGATTTCTACCGGAGAAACAAAGACAAGAACGTGGATCAACCCCTATGCAAATATTACCCCAATGTCACCACGGGAATCTGTGAGTTGAGTGCTGAAACACATATAAAGTGAATCAATATAATTCCCCATTGTCACCACGGGTATTCATATGCAAGACATGCATCAAGTGTTCTCAAATCCATAAATGTATTCAATCCGATAATAACGAAATCTGAAAGGGAAAACTCAATTCATCACAACGAGATAGAGAGGGGAAAACACCATATGATCCAACTATATTAACAAAGCTCCCAACACATCAAGATCGTGCCATCAAGAACACGAGAGAGAGAGAGAGAGAGAGAGAGAGAGAGAGAGACTAAACACATAGCTACTCGTACAAACCATCAGCCCCAAGGGTGGACTACTCCCTCCTCATCAATGTGGCCGCCGGGATGATTCATATGGCCACCGGAGATGATTCCCCCCTCCATGCAGGGTGCCGGAACGGCTCCCGATAGGTTTTTCGTGGCTACAAAGGCTTCCGGCGGCGGAACTTTTGATCTAGGGTTACATGTAGGGTTTTTGGAATATTTGACGATTTATAGGGCGAAGAGTCGGTGCGGGAGGCCACCGAGGGGGGAACCAGCCACTTGGGCACGCCTGGCCCCCCTGGTGCACACTGGTGGCTGGTGCCCACCTCGGGCCGCCTCTCCGGTACTTCGTCAGCTCATCCTTGCCCTTCTGGACCATAAAAATATCCAAAATGTTTTGCTGCGTTTGGACTCCATTTGGTGTTAACTTTTGGCGATGTAAAAAACAAGCATAAAATAGCAACTGGCACAGGGCACTATGTCAATAGGTTAGTCCCAAAAAATGCTATAAAAATGCTATAAATTGATTGTAAAACATCCAAGAATAATTATATAACAGTATGAATACTTCATAAATTATCGATACGTTGGAGACGTATCAAGCATCAGCAGTAGCCACTGGCTGGTGATGTGGACAACCTGGTGGCTCGCGCTTGAGCCAGAGCAAGCCTGCCGGTGTAAGGGCAGGGCAGGCCATGGCGATGCTGCATGGTGACAATGAACACCTCATCCTCCAAGGTAAGCTTCCACTGCTCTTCATTTCATCACCATTAGCGTTAGGATACGTATGATTTGGGGATTTCTGAAATTAGGGTTATGATTCCACCGGAGTTGGGGAATTTCATAATTTAGGGTTCCAGACATAGGGATTTCATTAGGCCTGCCTTAAAACACTCAATCCCCACATTAATTGAGCCTTAACCGAAGCCACAATATCAATTCCAAGAGGAATTGCATAATTTTATTAGCTAGGGTTTCAAAATTGGGGAAATTTTTTAGTATTTGGACTTAATTAGTTCATTCCCGTCTGATTTAAAACATGAATTGAAACCACAAGCCAGTTGACAGGGGAAGGAAAAAAAGGAGAATTTCAATCTTAGGGTTTCCAAAATTTGGGATTTTTGCTTATGCTTTAAATACCCTTTAGTTGACATCATAAATGAAACTACAAGCAAATCACATGATTTGTTAAGGCTGAAACTTAAAATTCTCGGGCCAAATAAAATAAAGCTTTAAACTTTAGAAAGAATTGCTTGATTCCTTAACTTAAAGCAACAAATCAAAATTGACATGTCCCTCATAAGGCTTAATAAATTCAAGGCATGCACAAAACATAGAGAGGAGATTGAATTTAATCATAAACTGGATTTAAACACAACAGATCAACTCCATTCTGTTATTTAAAGGGCTCAAGTAATTCAATCTTTTGTTATTAACATGAAGGACAACTTGAATCCAAGCATAAACAGAAAAGCCCTTTGAACTTTAAATTGATCAAACAAATCAAGTATGATCTTAAGCTAGATAGTGCTCAATCTTGAGCAAGAAGGCTCAGGTGCCAGTATTGGAATTCATAGATGACCTCGGGATCATCTTGCACAAGATTTGAACCACAACTGACATTAATTAGAGCAAAAACACCTTGAGTAATAAATATGTCAAATATAGTTGTCTTGTGTTTGCTGGCTATAGGAATGCAGACCTACAATTTGCAGAGAGCCACAACAATTTGGAATCAAGGCCAAGAGTATCAATAGCAAATCGAAAGAAAGAACCAATTAACCTCTAGAACTTCTTTTCCTTCTTCTCTAGTTTGCTCGTACTGCTTGCGGAAGGAGCTAGAGAGCCCTTCCCGTGGCTGGCTGGGATTGGGAAGCTACAGGAGATATGCATGTGCATCCATGCATTATCACTTAGTGTCCCATAAGGATTTCTACTCTTATATATTTTATAAGCACAGTGCCACAGGGGGGACCACTGATACGTCTCCAACATATCTATAATTTTTGATTGTTCCATGCTATTATATTACCCCCTTTGGATGTTTATGGGCTTTATTTTACACATTTATATCATTTTTGGGACTAACCTACTAACCGGAGGCCCAGCCCGTATTGCTATTTTTTTTGCCTATTTCAGTATTTCGAAGAAAAGGAATATCAAACGGAGTCCAAACGGAATGAAACCTTCGGGAACGTGATTTTTGGAACGAACATGATCTAGAGGACTTGGAGTGAAAGTCAAGAAGCAGCCGAAGCTTCCACGAGATAGGAGGGTGCCCCCCCATAGGGTATGCCCCCTGTCTCGTGGGCCCCTCGGGCGTCCACTGACGTACTTCTTCCACCTATATAAGCCTACATACCCCGAAAACATCCGGAGGGCAGACGAAACACAAGCCTACGTACCATCGTAACCTTCTGTATCCGCGAGATCTCATCTTGGAGCCTTCGCCGGTAGTCTGCCGGAGGGGGAATCGACCACGGAGGGCTTCTACATCAACATCCTTGCCCCTCCGATGAGTTGTGAGTAGTTTACCACAGACCTACGGGTCCATAGTTATTAGCTAGATGGCTTCTTCTCTCTTTTTGGATCTCAATACAATGTTCTCCCCCTCTCTTGTGGAGATCTATTCGATGTAAACTCTTTTTGTTGTGTGTTTGTCGAGATCCGATGAATTGTGGGTTTATGATCAAGTTTATCTATGAAGAATATTTGAATCTTCTCTGAATTCTTTTATGTATGATTGAGTTATCTTTGCAAGTCTCTTCGAATTATTAGTTTGGTTTGTCCTACTAGATTGATCTTTCTTGCCATGGGAGAAGTGCTTAGCTTTGGGTTCAATCTTGCGGTGTTCTTACCCAGTGCTTAGCTTTGGGTTGCAAGGCACGTATTGTATTGTTGCCATCGAGGATAACAAGATGGGGTTTATATCATATTGCTTGAGTTTATCCCTCTACATCATGTCATCTTGCTTAATGCGTTACTCTGTTCTTTATGAACTTAATACTCTAGATGCAGGCAGGAGTCGGTCGATGTGTGGAGTAATAGTAGTAGATGCAGGCAAGAGTCAGACTACTTGTTGCGGACGTGATGCCTATATACATGATCATGCCTAGATAATCTCATAATTATTCGCTTTTCTATCAATTGCTCGACAGTAATTTGTTCACCCACCGTAATACTTATGATATCTTGGGAGAAGCCACTAGTGAAACCTATGGCCCCCGGGTTTATCTCTTATCATAATTGCTTCCAACCTACTTTTATTTGCATCTTTACTTTTTGCATCTATATTATAAAATACCAAAAATATCTTTATCTTATCTTACTATCTTTATTAGATCTCACTTTCATGAAGTGGCCGTGAAGGATTGACACCCTTTATTGCGTTGGTTGCGAGTTCTTTGTTTGTTTGTGTAGGTGCGTGGGACTTTTGAGGAGCCTCCTACTGGATTGATACCTTGGTTCTCAAAAACTGAGGGAAATACTTACGCTACTATTGCTGCATCACCCTTTCCTCTTCAAGGAAAACCAACGCAAGCTCAAGACGTAGCAAGAAGGATTTCTGGCGCCGTTGCCGGGGAGGTCGTCGCTCAAGTCAAGACATACCAAGTACCCATCACAAACTCATCTCCCTCGCATTTACATTGTTTTCCATTTGCCTCTCGTTTTCCTCTCCCCCACTTCAACCTTGCCGTTTTATTCGCCCTCTCTTTCCCAATCTCCTCCTCTCTTTTTCGCTTGCCTTCTTTCTGTTTGCTTGTGTGTTGGATTACTTGTTGCCATGGCACAAGATAATACCAAATTGTGTGATTTCTCGAATACCAATAATAATGATTTCCTTAGTACTCCGATTGCTCCTCTTAATGATGTTGAGTCTTGCGAAATCAATACTGCTTTGCTGAATCTTGTTATGAAAGATCAATTCACCGGCCTTCCTAGTGAAGATGCCGCTACTCATCTAAACAACTTTGTTGATTTGTGTGATATGAAAAAGAAGAAAGATACGGATAACAATATTGTCAAATTGAAGTTATTTCCGTTTTCACTTAGAGATCATGCTAAAGTTTGGTTTTCGTCTTTGCCTAAAAATAGTATTGATTCTTGGAACAAGTGCAAAGATGATTTTATCTCTAAGTATTTTCCTCCCGCTAAGATCATCACTCTTAGGAACGATATTATGAATTTTAAACAACTTGATCATGAGCATGTTGCCCAATCTTGGGAAAGAATGAAATTGATGCTTCGCAATTGCCCTACTCATGGTTTGAATTTATGGATGATCATACAAAAATATTATGCTGGTTTGAACTTTGCTTCTAGAAATCTCTTAGATTCGGCCGCGGGAGGCACGTTTATGGAAATAACGTTAGGAGATTCTACAAAACTTCTTGATAATATTATGGCTAATTATTCTCAATGGCACACCGAAAGATCTTCTAGTAAAAAAGTGCATGCTATAGAAGAAATCAATGTTTTGAGTGGAAAGATGGATGAACTTATGAAGTTTTTTGCTACTAAAAATACTCCTCTTGATCCCAATGATATGCCTTTGTGTTCTTTGATTGATAATAATAATGAATCTATGGATGTGAATTTTGTTGGTAGGAATAGTCTTGGAAGCAATGCTTATAGAGGAAACTTTAATGCTAGACCGTTC
Organism: Aegilops speltoides; assembly: GCA_021437245.1. Taxonomy (NCBI): domain Eukaryota; kingdom Viridiplantae; phylum Streptophyta; class Magnoliopsida; order Poales; family Poaceae; genus Aegilops; species Aegilops speltoides. Next base: position 532,599,682 of record CM038147.1, on the reverse strand, counting down.
CCTAGTAATTCCTCTAATAATTATGGGAATTCCTACAATAATTCTTATGGTAATTTTAATAAGATGCCCTCTGATTTTGAGAATAGTGTGAAAGAATTTATGATTTCTCAAAAGAATTTTAATGCTTTGCTTGAAGAAAAATTACTCAAAGTTGATGATTTGGCTAGGAACGGTTATAGACATTCGCTTGATGTTGATTCTCTTAAACTTAGATCTTCTCCTCCTAAGCATGATATCAATGAGTCTCTCAAAGCTATGAGAATTTCCATTGATGAGTGCAAGGAAAGAACCGCTAGATTGCGTGCTAAAAAGGATAGCTTTATAAAAGCGTGTTCTTCAAGTTTCCATGAAAATAACGATGAAGATCTTAAAGTTATTGATGCGTCTCCTATGAGATCTATGTTTCGCAATATGAATCTTGATAATTATGGGACTGATGATGAGTCAACTTTACCTAGAAGGTGTCCCAAGAATTCAGAGTTTTTAGATCTTGATGCTAAATTTGGTAAAAGTAGGATTGGAGAGGTCACAACTTTAAATAGCATTGAACCCACTATCTCGGATTTCAAGGATTTTGATTATGATAATTTTTCTTTAGAAGGTTGTATCTCCTTGTTGCAATCCGTTGTTAATTCTCCTCATGCTTATAGTCAAAATAAAGCTTTTACCAAACATATTGTTGATGCCTTGATGCAATCTTATGATGAAAAACTTAATTTGGAAGTTTCTATACCTAGAAAACTTAATGATGAGTGGGAACCTACTATAAATATTATAATTAAAGATCACGAGTGTTTTTCTTTGTGTGATTTGGGTGCTAGTGTTTCCACGATTCCGAAAACTTTATGTGATATTCTAGGTTTCCATGATCTTGATGATTGCTCTTTAAATTTGCACCTTGCGGATTCCACCATTAAAAAGCCAATTTGAAGGATCAATGATGTTCTTAGTGTTGCAAATAGAAATTTGGTACCCGTGGATTTTATCGTTCTTGATATAGATTGCAATCTTTCTTGCCCTATTATTCTTGGTAGACCTTAACTTAGAACGATTGGCATAATTATTGATATGAAGGAAGGTTATATTAGATTCCAATTTCCATTAAAGAAAGGCATAGAGCACTTTCCAAGAAAGAAAGTCAAATTACCTTATGAATCTATCATGCGGGCTACTTATGAATTTATTGCCAAAGATGTCACTCCTTAGATCTATCTTCGCTTTTATGCCTAGCTAGGGGCGTTAAACGATAGCGCTAGTTGGGAGGCAACCCAATTTTCTTTATGTTTTTTTGTTTTGGCTCCTATTTAGTAATAAATCTCGCATCTACCTTCTGTTTAGATGTGTTTTTATCTTTTACTTAGTGTTTGTGCCAAGTAGAACCTATAGGATAACCTATGATGATAGATTGATAGTTGATTTGATTCTGCGGAAAAACAGAAACTTTGCGCGCACGAATTTAGTTTTGTTAAATCACAGGAACGTGATTTTGCGTTGATTCTTTTTCTGATGATCAATAAACAAATTGTCCAGGACTTCCTATTTTGGTAGGTTTTTTATAATTCCATAAGGTTGCGTTAGTTACAGATTGCTACAGACTGTTCTGTTTTTTACAAATTCTGTTTTTCGTGTGTTGTTTTCTTATTTCAATGCATCTATGGCTAGTAAAATAGTTTATAAACCATAGAGAAGTGGGAATACAGTAGTTTTAAACCCAAAATAAATAAAGAATGACTTCATTACAATACCTTATGTGGTGGTTTTGTTTTATTTCACTAACGGAGCTTATAAGATTTCCTGTTGAGTTTTGTGTTGTGAAGTTTTCAAGTTTTGGGTAAAGCTTTTATGGACTATGGAATAAGGAGTGGCAAGAGCCTAAGCTTGGGGATGCCCAAGGCACCCCAAGATATTCAAGGATAGCCCAAATCCTAAGCTTTGGGATGCCCCGGGAAGGCATCCCCTCTTTCATCTTCGTTCATTGGTAAATTTACTTGGAGCTATATTTTTATTCGCCACATGATATGTGTTTCGCTTGGAGCGTCGTGTATTATATTAGTCTTTGCTTTTTAGTTTACCACAATCATCCTTGCTGTACACACCTTTTCGGAGAAGCCTATTTGATTAGAATTTGCTAGAATACTCTATGTGCTTCACTTATATCTTTTGAGCTTGATAGTTTTTGCTCTAGTGCTTCACTTATATCTTTTGAGCTTGATAGTTTTTGCTCTAGTGCTTCACTTATATCTTTTAGAGCACGGTGGTGACTTATTTTTGTAGAAATTGCTACTCTCTCATGCTTCACTTATATCTTTTTGAGAGTCTTTTAGAACAGCATGGTATTTGCTTTGGTTATAAAGTTGGTCCTAGAATGGTGAGCATCCAAGTTGGGTATATTAAAAACTATCATAGGAAGTGAATTGGATGCTATGATCAATTTGATACTTGATAATTGTTTTGAGATATGGAGGTGGTGATATTAAAGTCATGCTAGTTGGGTGATTATGAATTCAAAGAATGCTTGTGTTGAAGTTAGCAAGTCCGGTAGCATGCACGTATGGTTAAAGTTGTGTAACAAATTTGAAACATGAAGTGCACCTGGCTTGTGCATCCTTATGAGTGGCGGTCGGGGACGAGCGATGGTCTTCTCCTACCAATCTATCCCCCTAGGAGCATGCGCGTAGTACTTGATTTTTGATGACTTCTAAATTTTTGCAATAAGTATATGAGTTCTTTTGACTAATGTTGAGTCCATGGATTATACGCACTTTTACCTTTCCACCATTGCTAGCCTTTTCGGTACCGTGCATTGCCCTTTCTCACCTTGAGAGTTGGTGCAAACTTTGCCGGTGCATCCAAACCCCGTGATATGATACGCTCTATCACACATAAACCTCCTTATATCTTCCTCAAAACAGCCACCATACCTACCTATTATGGCATTTCCATATTCATTCCGAGATATATTGCCATGCAACTTTCCACCGTTCCATTCTTCATCATCATGACATACTTTACTTTTGTCATATTGCCATTGCATGATCATGTAGTTGACATCGTATTTGTGGCAAAGCCACCATGCAATATTTTTCATACATGTCACTCTTGATTCATTGCACCATCCTGGTACACCACTGGAGGCATTCATATAGAGTCATACCTTGTTCTAGTTTCGAGTTGTAATTCTTATGTTGTAATCAATAGAAGTGTGATGATCATCATTATTAGAGCATTGCCCAAAAAGGAAAAAAAGAAAAAAAGAAAGGCCAAAAAGAAAAAGAAAAAGAAAGGCCCAAAGAAAAAATAGAAAAAAGAAAAAAAAGAGAAAAAGGAAAAAAAGAAGAAAATAAATGAAAAGGCAATGTTACTATCTCTTTTTCCACACTTGTGCTTCAAAGTAGCACCTTGTTCTTCATGTAGTGAGTCTCATATATTGTGCTTCAAAGTAGCACCATGTTTTTCGTATAGTGAGTCTCATAAGTTGTCTTTTTCATACTAGTGGGAATTTTTCATTATAGAACTTGGCTTGTATATTCCTACGATGGGCTTCCTCAAATGCCCTAGGTCTTCGTGAGCAAGCAAGTTGGATGCACACCCAATAGTTTTCTTTTGTTGAGCATTCATTTATAGCTCTAGTGCATCCGTTGCATGGCAATCCCTACTCCTCATGTTGACATCAATTGATGGACATCTCCATAGCCCGTTGATTATCCTTGTCAATGTGAGACTTTCTCCTTTTTGTCTTCTCCACACAATCCCCATCATCATATTCTATTCCACCCATAGTGCTATATCCATGGCTCACGCTTATGTATTGAGTGAAGGTTGAAACAGTTTGAGATTATTTAAGTATGAAACAATTGCTTGGCTTGTCATCGGGGGTATAGAAGTTGGGAACATCTTTGTGTGACGAAAATGAAGCATAGCCTAACTATATGAATTTATAGGGATGAACTTTCTTTTGCCATGTTATTTTGAGAAGACATGATTACTTTGATTAGTATGCTTGAAGTGTTACTATTTCTTTTATCAATATGAACTTCTATTTTGAATCATTTGGATCTGAACATTCATGCCACAATAAAGAAAATTACATTGAGAATTATGCTAGGTAGCATTCCACATCAAAAATTCTCTTTTTATCATTTACCTACTCGAGGACGAGCAGGAATTAAGCTTGGGGATGCTTGATACGTCTCCAACATATCTATAATTTTTGATTGTTCCATGCTATTATATTACCCCTTTTGGATGTTTATGGGCTTTATTTTACACATTTATATCATTTTTGGGACTAACCTACTAACCGGAGGCCCAGCCCGTATTGCTGTTTTTTTTCCTATTTCAGTATTTCGAAGAAAAGGAATATCAAACGGAGTCCAGACGGAATGAAACCTTCGGGAGCGTGATTTTTGGAACGAACGTGATCCAGAGGACTTGGAGTGCAAGTCAAGAAGCAGCTGAAGCTTCCACGAGATAGGAGGGCGCGCCCCTATCTTGTGGGCCCCTCCGGCGTCCATCGACGTACTTCTTCCTCCAGATAAGCCTACGTACCCCGAAAACATCTGGGGGCGGACGAAACACAATTTCCACCACCGTAACCTTTTGTATCCGCGAGATCTCATCTTGGAACCTTCGCTGGCACTCTGCCGGAGGGGGAATTGACCACGGAGGGCTACTACATCAACATCCTTGCCCCTCCGATGAGTTGTGAGTAGTTTACCACATACCTACGGGTCCATAGTTATTAGCTAGATGGCTTCTTCTCTCCTTTTGGATCTCAATACAATGTTCTCCCCATCTCTTGTGGAGATCTATTTGATGTAGACTCTTTTTGCGGTCTGTTTGTCGAGATCCGATGAATTGTGGATTTATGATCAAGTTTCTCTATGAATAATATTGGAATCTTCTCTGAATTCTTTTATGTATGATTGAGTTATCTTTGCAAGTCTCTTCGAATTATCAGTTTGGTTTGGCCTACTAGATTGATCTTTCTTGCCATGGGAGAAGTGCTTAGCTTTGGGTTCAATCTTGCGGTGTCCTTACCCAATGACAGAAAGGGTTGCAAGGCACGTATTGTATTATTGCCATCGAGGATAACAAGATGGGGTTTATATCATATTGCTTCAGTTTATCCCTCTACATCATGTCACCTTGCTTAATGCGTTACTCTGTTCTTTATGAACTTAATACTCTAGATGCAGGCAGGAGTCGGTTGATGTGTGGAGTAATAGTAGTAGATGCAGGCAGGAGTCGGTCTACTTGTTGCGGACGTGATTCCTATATACATGATCATGCCTAGATAATCTCATAATTATTCGCTTTTTTCTATCAATTGCTCGACAGTAATTTGTTCACCCACCGTAATACTTATGCTATCTTGAGAGAAGCCACTAGTGAAACCTATGGCCCCCGGGTTTATCTCTTATCATAATTTCTTATAACCTACTTTTATTTGCATCTTTACTTTTTGCATGTACATTATAAAATACTAAAAATATATTTATCTTATCTTACTATCTTTATTAGATCTCACTTTCGCAAGTGGCCGTGAAGGGATTGACAACCCCTTTATTGTGTTGGTTGCGAGTTCTTTGTTTGTTTGTGTAGGTGTGTGGGACTTTTGAGGAGCCTCCTACTGGATAGATTCCTTGGTTCTCAAAAACTGAGGGAAATACTTACACTACTATTGCTGCATCACCCTTTCCTCTTCAAGGAAAACCAACGCAAGCTCAAGACGTAGCAACCACCTGTCTGATGATATATGTGTGTGTGCCCTCAATCAGGGCAAACCGTCATACTGTAGCAAGTCTATAGCTACTGTTGCTCCACAGTAGCAACATTAATAATTGATCTTAATTGGCCTGGGTTTAGCCTAGATAAAAAACTTCCAACAAATCTAACTCTAGGTCCACAACTAATCTAGCTGCAGTTAACTTGTATGCACTACATATGTCTATGTGTGCCCATAAATAGACATTGAGTATGTTACAATACAATTAATTACCTTGTCAGTGGTAGAAATAGTGGTGCTTCCTTCTTTTCTAACAGCAATGTCAAAATTCTTGCCAAACAACAAATCTGGCTACATGAACGCATACCTACAATTTGAAGAGAGCGACAACTGTTTGGAATCAAGGCCAAGCCAATCAATAGCAAACTGAAAACAAAGAACCAATTAACCTCTACACCCACAACCTACAAGATTAAGGGCATATCTTAAACTTTGTAAAGAACTACAATAGTAGGATAATAGACAAATGCTACAAGTGACAACAGAAAGGTGAAGATATATGTAACCTTGTAACTAAAACTGTACAATTTAGAACCTGTCCATGCTATCTTTTAGCCCAAGTGTCGGTGTGAAAACCGGCGGATCTCGGGTAGGGGGTCCCGAACTGTGCGTCTAGGCGGATGGTAACAGGAGACAAGGGACACGATGTTTTTACCCAGGTTCGGGCCCTCTCGATGGAGGTAAAACCCTACTCCTGCTTGATTGATATTGATGATATGGCTAGTACAAGAGTAGATCTACCACGAGATCAAGGAGGCTAAACCATAGAAGCTAGCCTATGGTATGATTGTTGTTCGTTCTATGGACTAAAACTCTCCGGTTTATATAGACACCGGAGAGGGCTAGGGTTACACAGAGTCGGTTACAACGGTAGGAGATCTACATATCCATATTGCCAAGCTTGCCTTCCACGCCAAGGAAAGTCCCATCCGGACACGGGACGGAGTCTTCAATCTTGTATCTTCATAGTCTTGGAGTCCGGCCAATGATGATAGTTCGGCTATCCGGACACCCCCTAGTCCAGGACTCCCTCAGTAGCCCCTGAACCAGGCTTCAATGACGACGAGTCCGGCTCGCATATTGTCTTCGGCATTGCAAGGCGGGTTCCTCCTCCGAATAATTCATAGAAGATTGTGAACACCAGGATAGTGTCCGGCTCTGCAAAATAAATTCCACTTACCACCGTAGAGAGAATAATATTTACACAAGTTCAATCTGCTGACGTATTTTGTGGCGTGACGTCATACCACAACCAAGCCTTTACTCAAATTGTTTTTATCATTCCACCTCAGCGCATTTAGCGAAGCGGTTTCCTTGGCACGTCTTGTCGAAGCAGAGATCGTGTCCCCTTATTCCGGGATTCTCATCAATACAGACGTTGGTAACCCAACCGCGCCATTGATTGTGGCGCTTGGGAGATAAGCGAGTTTTACCAGGCTGGTGGGGACGCATAGTTTCGTCCGCCCATATATAAGGGGATAAGGATCCACCTTTTTACCTACGCCGTCTTCCTCCTTTGCATATCCATCTCCGCGCACTCGAGCTCCAGTGCCCAAGTCCGCACATCTCACCTCAACCTTCTCCAACCATGTCCGGAGCGGGAGGCAAGTCGATGGCCTCCTCCATCACGGAGAGGCACATGAAGAAGCTGCGCAGGGCCGGATATTTGTCCAGCGATATCGCGCACCGGCTCCGCAACGAGGGGCAGCTCATTCCCACCCCCGGGCCCCATGAGAGGGTGGTATTCCTTCCCCATTTCCTCCGCGGACTGGGCTTCCCACTCCACCCCTTTGTCTGGGGGCTCATGTTCTACTACGGCCTGGATTTCCACCATCTGGCCCCGAATTTCATCCTCAACATCTCGGCATTTATCGTCGTGTGCGAGGCCTTCCTCTGCATCCAGCTCCATTTCGGCTTGTGGCTAAAGACCTTCAATGTCAAGCCGAAGGTTGTGAAGGGCAGCCAAGCGGAGTGCGGAGGCGCCATGGTGGGCAAGATGCCCAACGTCACTTGGCTCGAGGGCGCCTTTGTGGAAACCATCAAAGGGTGGCAATCCGGGTGGTTCTACATCATCGAGCCGCGTGACCCTAAATGGGCAGCGGCCCCCGAATTCAGATCTGGCATCCCCGTGCGGCTCACTTCCTGGAAAGAGAAGGGCCTGCTGTGGGGTAATTCAGAAGAGCTGACCGGACTTCAATCCTGTCTCCAAACCCTGGTGAACAAGAAGCTCAAGCTTGTCAACATAATCCAGGTCATGCTCATCCGCCGGATTCTCCCCTGCCAACAGCGGGACTTCAATTTGTGGGAGTTCGATCCGGCACAGCACCCGACCTTGAGAGGGCTCTTCGACACTATGCACGAAGAGGCCTGGAGGGTGCTGTTCAAGGGCACCGAGGCTCCCGCATCCGCTACCGAAGATCGCGGATTCAGCTCGCAGCGTCCGGCTGGCGAGGTAAGCCATGTTATCCTTTATTGGCCACTTGCTTTTCATAGTTTGACTCTATGTGGGATCTAATCTCCCAATACCTTCAACAGGCCTGGCAGGAGACATCCGGACAGGTTAACTGTCCGGCTCCCCTTCCAGAGGACCCAACGGATGCCCGTTTGAAAGGGCTGCTGGTCCCGGCACCTTACGTGGTGCCGGAGAAGAAGGCCAAGAAGAAGGCCACGGGAACCCGGAGGAGTTCCCGGCATCAGGTGTTATCGGATTCATCGTCCGATGACTCCGAGGTGGACTCCTCCCACGAGGACGAGGAGGAGAAGAAAGAGGCCTCTCCCCCAGCGGGGGGAGAGAGGAAGAGGAAGGCCTCCCCAACGAGGGAGGCCGAAGGGTCCAAGAAGGGAAGGACCCTTCCCCCGGACTGTTCCGCCAACGTCGGCGACGGCGACGAGGAGTGGCCCTCAAGGGCCAAGCCCCTGGCGAGATCGTAAGTATCCGGACTCCCGAATAACTTCATAAATATTCTTTTAGTCACATGGTGTCTTTCTAATGCCGCATACAACCCTGTAGTCCGCCCAAGGACGATCTACCCGCTTCATCAAGCGGTTCCTTGGGTACGTCGGATGTGGATAGTACTTCACTTCCGAGCGCCTCCACCCCTCGTGACGCCGACGACGCCGAGGTGGGATCCCAGAAAGGGACCCACCAGGAGGAGGAGGCCCCGGAGGTGCCGCAGGGCAACCTCCTGGACTTTGGACCGGACTCTGCACTGGAACCTGCAGTGGTTCCGGAGTCCAGCGGGCGGCCCCTTCGTAAGAAGGGCAAGACTGTGACGCCAGCGGCCTCTGTCCAACCGGAGGCGCCGGATAATTTGCTGGAGGCGCTCAACAGCGCTTTCATCGAAGAGGAACACCGCACTGTCATGAGTGCGGTGATTCAGAAGGTTCGGCTCACCAAAAGCGGGCTGACCGAAGCCTGCAGCAGCCTTCTAATAGGCTTTGAGGTAAGAATTTTAATATATGTAAAATAGTACCGCATAGACAGTAGCCCCTGATGCTCGGTTCGGTGTTCGGAAAGAAAAGCCGGACTGAGGATCTAAAAAGATATACGCGGTAGTCTTAACAAAAATATGTCAATATGGGAATGGAGGCTGCGCTGCTGACCTATGCCGCACTGACTGCGGAGGTCAATGCCATGAAGCAGGGCCTCGAACGGTCCGAGAGTGAGCTCGGCCATTCCAAGAAGTAGCTCGAAGACAAGGAAGGTGAGTAACACCATATGAAAGTTGTACCTAACAGAAAAGGATTTGGTTGCAAGAGGAATGACAAGGATAACGTGGGTACTCCAGGGGCTACGAAGGAGGTGGCGACCCTGAAGGAGGCGGTGTCCGCGGCCGAACGCAATGCGGCCGCAGAACGAGCCGAGCGAGAGAAGCAGGAGACGCGGGTGGCAGAGGTACGGCAAGAGCCCCAGGCTCTCGTGGAAAAACACGAGGGTTTGGAGGGTGACTCGAAGACTCGAGAGTCCGAGCTTGCATCGGCTCTTGAGAGTGCCAAAGCCGCTAAGGCCAAAGCCCACAAGGCCCTCCAGGAAATCGAGGCATTGAAGAAAATAGCGGCGGGTAAGGCATTCTTCATGCAAAGCAAGCATGTAAAAGTGAATTACCTATTACTTACCCGAGTTCAGAGCTCTCCAGGAGCGTTCGTAGATCTGCCCCGTAGCGTGTTCGATGCTGCCGCTTTCTACAGAGCCGAGGAGGGGAGCTCGACGGAGAAGGTGTTCTGGTCTCAAGATCTTTGAGGCGGACATCCGTGCTTTTAGCGACCAGCTGAAGCAGCTGGTCGAGCTCCACAAGGTGGCCGAACGAGCCATGAAGGGCCTTATAGTTTGGCTATGGCCCAAAGAGGCCATGCCTGGGAGCTACTTCGGCCTGGTGCGGCGGCTGGTGGATGCGTGTCCCTGGGTTGAAGTCATCAAGCACTCCGCCTACATTGAAGGTTCCCGTTGGGCCCTTGCCCGTGCTAAAGTGCACTGGGGCAAGATGGACGCTGAGAAACTTGTGAAGGACGCGCCACCGCCAGGCAAGGAGTATCGCACGCCCGAGATGTATTATAAGGGTGTCCTGAAGGGTGCCCGCATTATTGCGGGTGAGTGCTCCAAAGATCTAATATTTGAGTAGACTCACATTTTGTTATCCTGTGCACTGAAAACTTTGTTCATATGCGCTAAGCAACGCTTGTTAATTTAAAATACTACCTTATGACGTGCGCCCGTTTATCAAATCTGAGAGATGGCAAGTCGTCGGCTTCAGCCCCCATGCCACGAGTGCTGGGGTGTTCGGGATAAACTTGAGCGCTCTTGTTACCATTTTTGGGTCCGTCTAGGGAGGCGCTCAACACAACGAACGAGGCAACCGGACTTATAGTGCTTGAACACTCTCACTTAGCCATAGAATTCTATAATTTTAAATTTCAGCGAAGCCCCTAGTATTCGGAAGGCCGAATTCGGGGCGCTATCCACGCCTGGGCCGGACAAAGCCGGTTCCTCGCTCTAAGCGGCATAAGTCTTTAGGGACTCGAAAAAACCTCTCGAACAGCGACCAGCTCTTGCCTCATCATGACGGTTAGTTTTAGCTTTCTCCACTGAGGTGCTCGCCCAGCTCAACTGGGGCACAATCGCAGTGGTTCTCCCAGCGCTACCTTAGCCGATATAACAGAACGTAAGGTACCAAAACATGGGAGCCGGGCAAACCCAACTATTGACCCAAGACATGATTCGGGGCCGATGCATATAATGCTATAAGTTCGGGGTGCCGCACTTGTGAAAGTGTTCGGACTTATCACACCATAATGTGGGGAACTTAAGCCCCTGGTGTATTTAGACGTACCAAAGTGTACGGATGCAACATGTCATAAATGAACATATGTATAAAAAAGGAATGCAATAATAGGCAAAAGCGATGCATTGTTTATTCAAGAAATACTGCCATGAATACAAAACGATACAAATAGTGCGATAAGCAAGGGGTTGAACTATCTAGCATGTGCCCTCCCAGGGGTAGGCTGCGGAATGGTGTGTAAAACAGGTATAATGCTCGTAATGGAGACCACCCGGATACTCGTCGTAGCTTTTCTCCTTCCCTGGCTATTGCATCGTGAGTTCGGCAGGTCTACTACCGGACAGCGCCTCTGGTAAATGGAGTCCTGAGGATAAGAAAAAAGAGAAAAAAAGGAAGAAAAAGGATGACACACTTGGGAGCCCCTGGTGTGGTTGAGCCGCACTCTGGGCCTGCCGTGGTCGTGCCCCTCCCCCTTTGCCCATGGTATCTCCAGAGCGTAATGATGTATGCGAAGTACTGGTCTTGCAATTTTGTGAGGGCCGGGGTTGGGCCGCATTGCTACGCGTGCTCGGAACGTGCCAGGTGGTCTTGTTGTAGGTTACTCCGGGCGCGTTTAGCAGTGTCCGGTCACTTAACGGCCGGACTCGAGAATTGCCTTAAGAGGCTGCTCTGCACTTCTGCCGCGAGAGCCGCTGTATGCTCCTCCGTTCAGAGAGAGCGTTCAGTGTTTCCGTTGACCGTGATCACGCCTCGAGGGCCTGGCATCTTGAGCTTGAGGTATGCATAGTGCGGCACCGCGTTGAACTTTGCAAACGCGGTTCGTCCGAGCAGAGCATGATAGCCGCTGCGGAACGGAACTATGTCGAAGATTAACTCCTCGCTTCGGAAGTTATCCGGGGATCCGAAGACCACTTCCAGTGTAACTGAGCCTTTACAATTGCCCTCTACATCTGGTATGACGCCTTTGAAGGTCGTCTTTGTGGGTTTAATCCTTGAGGGGTTTATGCCCATCTTGCACATTGTATCCTGATAAAGCAGGTTCAGGCTACTGCCGCCGTCCATCAGGACTCTAGTGAGGTGAAACCCATCGACGATTGGGTCTAGAACCAATGCGGCGAATCCGCCATGACGGATGCTGGTGGGGTGGTCCCTTCGATCAAAAGTGATCGGCCAGGAGGACCATGGCCGGGTTTAACTTTGGGGCTACTGGCTCCATCGCGTATACGTCCCTGAGTGCACGCTTCCGCTCCCATTTGGGTATGTGGGTTGCGTATATCATGTTCACCGTCTGCACTTGTGGGGGGAAACCCTTCTGTCCTCTATTGTTCGGCGGCCGGGTCTCTTCCTCGTCATCGCTATGCAGCCCCTTGTCATTGTTTTCGGCAATTAACTTGCCTGCCTGCTTGAATACCCAAAAATCCCTGTTGGTGTGATTAGCTGGCTTTTCGGGGGTGCCGTGCATCTGGCATGAGCGGTCGAGTATTTGGTCCAAATTGGACGGACCCGGAGTAGTTCTTTTGAATGGCTTTTTCCGCTGACCGGGTTTGGAGCCTCTGAATCCGGCGTTGACTGCCGTATCTTCAGTATTATCGCCGTTAATGCGGCGTTTATGCTTGTTGTGATGCGACCTGCCATTGCGGTCCTTGGTATCCGGACTGCCAGAATTTTTGTTGAGGTTGTTACTGCGGGCTAGCCAGCTGTCCTCTCCCGCGTAGAAGCGGGTCATGAGTGATGTGAGGGCTGCCATGGATTTCGGCTTTTCCTGTCCCAGGTGCCGGGCCAGCCACTCGTCGCGGATGTTATGTTTGAAGGCTGCGAGGGCCTCCGCATCCGGACAGTTGACGATTTGATTTTTCTTGGTTAAGAACCGTGTCCAGAATTGTCTGGCCGATTTGTCTGGCTGCTGAATTATATGGCTTAGGTCATCAGCGTCTGGTGGTCGCACATACGTGCCCTAGAAGTTATCAAGGAATGCGGCTTCCAGGTCCTCCCAACACCCATTTGATTCTGCTGGCAAGCTGTTAAGCCAATGCCGAGCTAGTCCTTTAAGCTTAAGTGGGAGGTATTTGATGGCGTGAAGATCATCACCGCGGGCCATGTGGATATGAAGGAGATAGTCTTCGATCCAAACCGCGGGGTCTGTTGTGCCATCATAGGATTCAATATTCACGGGTTTAAACCCTTCGGTGATTTGATGATCCATTACATCATCTGTGAAGCATAGTGGGTGTGCGGCACCTCTATATTGGGCTATATCACGACGTAGCTCAAACGAGCTTTGTCTACTTTGTTCGGCCCGGCCGGACTTGCTGTATCCGGCGCGACGGTTGTTGTCGCGTATCGTGGGGCGCCCACGCGATCCGTAGATCGATCTTGATTGTCTTGCCTTATCCTCCAATATGTCTTGCAAGTCCGACGCATTCCCCCGTGGCTTTGTACTTTTCGAGCGATGCCGGGGTACGGCTTTAGTGGAGGGCCTAGAGGCCTCTCTGTCGCGGCCACGAGGTGGCCGGTCAGCCGTATTGTGTGCTGGTAATGTAGGTTTATATGCTTCCTCCTCTAATCGGGGGAGCAGCTTGCGTTTGGGGTAGCTTTTGGAGGGGCGTTTGAGTTCGTGCTCTTCGGCCGCAAGGACTTCAGTCCATCTGTCTACTAGCAAATCTTGGTCAGCTCTAAGCTGTTGTTGCTTTTTCTTGAGGCTGCTTGCCGTGGCCATAAGCCTGCGTTTGAAACGCTCTTGTTCGACGGGATCCTCAGGCACGACGAATTCGTCGTCGTCGAGGCGTGCCTCGTCTCCGGAGGGAGGCAAGTAATTATCGTCCTCTACCTCTTCGTCTGCCGCTCTCTCGTGAGGGCTGGCTTCTCCGTCCTCCTGTGCTAAATCTTGCTGGAGGGGGTTGTCTTCGGCACTGTTTGGGGTGTTATTATCTCCGGTGCCGGAATCTCCATTCTTTCTGTGGCGGGATTTAGAGCGGCGCCGCTGACGGCGGCGCTTAGGCTGTTTCTTGGAGGGGTCTTCCTCCGCTGTTCCCTCGCCATTCCCATCCTTTGGGGTATCCACCATGTATATGTCGTATGACGAGGTGGCTTTCCAGTGCCCAGTAGGCACTGGTTCTTGGTCGTCTCCGGCATCATCGTCCATACCGTCGATGTCTTCGGGTCGAAGTCTAGCATGTTGGTTAGGTCGTCGACACTGGCTACAAAGTGGGTGGTGGGTGGGCTTTGAATTTCTTTGTCGTCCGCATCCCAACCGTCCTGACCGTGATCCGGCCAGGGCTCTCCTGATAATGAGAGATACTTTAGCGAATTCAGGATGTCACCAAAAGGCGAGTGCTGAAACATGTCCGCAGCGGTGAACTCCATGATCGGCGCCCAATCGGATTCGATTGGTAGGGGCGCGGGAGGTTCGGAGTCCGGCGAGGAGTCCGGCACCTCGGAGTCACGAGCTTCACAAGGGACAAGGTCGGTATTTGGCTCCATCGCCATAGAGGTAGCAGCCCCTGAGGCGGTGTCTAGCCACCCATCCTCGATCTGCGCAGTCGGCTCCGAATTAAGGGTCAGAGCGGACTCTTGTGCGGCCTCTAGGGCACTATCCGGCTGCAGAGCTAAATCATGCCCATCGCGACAGTGCGGCGCGCACGGCTGTGGCTCAAATCCCTCGAAGATGAAGTCTCCGCGGATGTCGGCCGTGAAGTTCAAACTTCCAAATCTAACCTGTTGGCCAGGGGCATAGCTTTCAATCTGCTCCAGATGGCCAAGCGAATTGGCCCGCAGTGCCAAGCCGCCGAATACGAAGATCTGTCCAGGGAGAAAAGTCTCACCCTAGACCGCGTCGTTGTTAATGATCGATGGAGCCATTGGGCCTATAGGTGACGACATAGAGGAACTCTTAATGAAAGCACCAATGTCGGTGTCAAAACCGGCGGATCTCGGGTAGGGGGTCCCAAACTGTGCGTCTAGGCGGATGGTAACAGGAGACAAGGGACATAATGTTTTTACGCAGGTTCGGGCCGTCTCGATGGAGGTAAAACCCTACTCCTGCTTGATTGATATTGATGATATGGGTAGTACAAGAGTAGATCTACCACGAGATCAAGGAGGCTAAACCCTAGAAGCTAGCCTATGGTATGATTGTTGTTCGTCCTATGGACTAAAACCCTCCGGTTTATATAGACACCGGAGAGGGCTAGGGTTACATAGAGTCGGTTACAATGGTAGGAGATCTACATATCCGTATTGCCAAGCTTGCCTTCCACGCCAAGGAAAGTCCCATCCGGACACGGGACGGAGTCTTCAATCTTTTATCTTCATAGGCTCGGAGTCCGGCCAATGATGATAGTTCGGCTATCCGGACACCCCCTAGTCCAGGACTCCCTCACCAAGTAATCCCTACCAGTAACCTAAAATTCTTTTTCTTATTAGCCGGCAGAGAGAGAGGAGGAGGGGGAGGAGTTGTGGCCTGACAGCTACAGTACCACCAATGGTCCAGAGGGAGGTTACCCAACTAGCCTTGGGTAGTAGCAGTTGGAAGATCTTGGACCTGTACTGTGCAGCTGTCACTAGTAGAGAAAGGGGCTTTAGTCTCGGTTCGGAACAGGCGTTAGTACCGGTTCACCAACCAGTACTAATAAGTCGGGACTAAAGGCTCCCACCCTTTAGTCCCGGTTCTCCTCCTTATTTTAATCATACATGACTTGTTTGTTTGACCAATATTGTGATTGTCAAGCTGCAAAAGATTTCACTTTGTAAACCCAATGTAAAGAAACTACTAGGCATGATATGAAAATGTAATTTCAACTTCATGATATTCAATTAATTGAACAATTTACTCATAGGATATCTGTGAAGCACAAGAGTAAATGACAAACTACTCCAAAAAGATTTAAGTGAAGATCAAGCGAGTAGCTAAGTAGATAGGTAGCTAATTGTGGACTCTCTATTACTTAAAAACTTTGAGATCTAAGCATTTTATTAAAACAACAAGCAAAATAAAATAAAATGACACCCCAAGGATAGCACACATCATGTGAAGAAGCAAAAAATTAGTTTCAACCGATACTAACCGATAATTGTTCGTGAAGAAAGGTGGGACGCCTACCGGGGCATCCCCAAGCTTAGATGCTTGAGACTTCTTGAAATATTATCTTGGGATGCCTTGGTCATCCCCAAGATTGAGCATTTGTGTCTTGTTAATTCCTTTTATATCACGGTTTTCCTAAATCATAAAAACTTCGTCCACACAAAACTCAACAAGAACTCCTGAGATAAGTTTGTACAAATCAATGCATAACTTTATCATTCCCTACTATAGCAAATCACTAAAATTATTATTTAAAATTGCATACTAAATGCCTCTGAATATTCAATACTCCTATCCTCAAATAGAATCATTAGACAAGCAAATATATGCAAACAATGCAAACATAACAGCAATCTGCCAAAACAGGACAGTTTGTAAAGAGTGCAATGATACTCATACTTCCCTAACTCCAAAAATTCTAAAAAATTATCACACTGTAGAAAATTTGTTTATTCCTTCTTCCAAAAAATTGCAAGAGTTTATCACGTTCTGACTTTCCAGAAGAATTCATACAATGATAGAAAACATTCTATTTTCAAACAACAACTTGTAGACTTGCAAAATAAGCATGGCAAAGGCTATATTTGACATTTTTATTGAAATAAAAGATGCAAAACATTATTATAAACAGAAGCAAGCAAATAAAAAAAATAAGATGATGCTCCAAGAAAATCTCATATCATGTGACGAATAAAAATATAGCTCCAAGTGAGGTTACCAATAATGTTGAAGAAGAAAGAGGGGATGCCTTCCGGGGCATCCCCAAGCTTAGTTGCTTGCATCTTCCTTGAATATTACCTTGGGGTGCCTTGGTCATCCCCAAGCTTAGGGTGTTGTCACTCCGTAGTCTCCTCATATCGATATCTCACCCAAAAATTGAAAACTTCAATCACACAAAACTTAACGGAACTTTGTGAGATCGGTTAGTATGATAAATACAAATCATTCACTTTGGTACTGTCAAAGACAAGATTCATAATTGTTCTCACACAATGCCTACTGTAGCTTATCATTTCCACAATTTATATTGAGCAATACATGCCATAGAAACTAGAAAACGAGCAAACTATGTATTGAAAACATAATCTGTGAAAAACAGAACAGTCTGTAATGATCTGACAAATGACCATACTTCTGCAACTCTTAAAATTCTAAAAAATTAGGGGGACGTGAACAATTTCTGTACCAACCAGCAGCAAAAAATTTTGAACTTAAAAGTTCTCTCCTGCTATGTTTAACAGTTAAATTACAGAGAGCAAAGTTTCTATTTTCTACGCAAGATTGATAAAACTATCACCCCAATCATTCCTAAAGGTCTCACTTGGCACTTTATTGAAATAAAACTCATAAAACAAGATTGCTACAATAGCTTAATCATGTGAACACACAAAAACTGTAGATAAAAGTGTTGGGTTGTCTCCCAACAAGTACTTTTCTTTTATGCCTTTTAAGCTAGGCATGAAGATTCAATTATGCTCGCAAAGAAGATAAGAATGGAAACATGAAAAAGAGCTTCATGAAGAATAAGTTCCTCTCTCATAATAATTTTCAGTAGCATCATGAACGGATTCATTAATATAAATACCACAGAAAGCATTCCTTTCATGATCCACAAGCATAGCATTTTTATTACTCTCCACATAAGCAATTCTATTCTCATTCATAATAGTGGGAGCATCATAGGAAGCTCAAATACTAGAAATTGTTTCCACATTAAAAGAGTAATGTTCAGTAAAGGGATATTCAAAATGGTGACAATAATTAACACTACTTTTTATAACATAAGTAAGATCACAATAACCATCATAAGTAGCAACTTTGTTCTCAGCATAGTCAATTGAAACCTCTTCCGAAATAGTGGAATCATTACTAAATAAAGTCATAACCTCTCCAAATCCACTTTGATCAATATAATAGAATACAATACCCTCCAAAATAGTGGGATAGTAATTATCTAAAGTTGACACTCTTCCAAACCCACTTTCATAAATATTGCAATCATCATAGCAAATTTGATCATTCAAAGTGGGGGGACTAAAAAGATCATCTTCATTAGGCATAGCATCCCCAAGCTTGGGACAGAAATTAATTGCTGCAAATAAATTCTCAAACATGTCATTCTCATCAAACATAGCATACCCAAGCTTGTGGTTTGGCATATGATAAGCATAATCACTGTCATCATTAATAGCATGAATAGCACCAATAGTGTAGCAATTATTATCATTATGATTTCCCAAGTTGGTGACAAAAATATTTTCAAGATTATTAGAAGTATCATTATCTTCCCAATCATATTTATCACAACAAGCAATAGGCATATTGAAATCCTCATCAAGTGTATCATCTTCCACAATTATTTTTGATTCATTCTCATGAGACACAACAATAATAGGAGCAACATCATTTGGGAAAGATACCTTTTTACCTTTATTCTTTCTTCTTCTTTTCTTATTCTTCACTACATCTTGTGTGGGTTTATTTAATTTTTTCGAGCTTCTTACCGATGAGATTGATTGAATAGAAAGCTCCTCCTCGTCACCTATGAAATCATGAGAGACAATAGGATGGAAAGTGGAAATCTTTACCCTCTCATTTGTATTCATTTTATATTCTATTGGTTTTCCCATCTTTCTATAGTTGGCAATATTGGCATTCTCATTGCAATTTACCATACAAAACATATAGATTTCCTTCATACAAGTTTCAACATGGTCTGTAAGTATGAATGCTTCAAACCAACTATTCTTATGAGTCAATTCTTCAACCCCAAAAATAGAGAAAGTTCATTATAAAATTAAAGGGTGATCATGTTATTGCAATATTTGGACACGATTTGATCATGAAAAAGCATGCATTGGAAATTAAGGAGACCAACTTTATTGTAAAGTCCACAAGTAATAGATAAAGAGAGCATAGTTCTGTAGCAAATTCATCTATCTCTTTGAGCAAAAAAATTGTTCTATCATGTTTATGCTTCTTACAAAATCTATCATGTCTATAAAGGACATCTTCACAAATTCTTTCCGCTCCACAAAAATTGACATGCTTATAAGAAACAAATTTTTCATGACTAGTGCAATCATCATTAGCATTTTGGATATTTATAGAATTCATGCTAACAACATTGCAATCATGCCATCATTCATGCCAACCATTTTATTGCATTCCTCTTCTAACAATTGAGCACAATTTTCTTTTCCATCCTTTTCAAGAAAGACATTATAAAGATGAACAACATGAGACCACCTCAAATCCATTTTTTTTAGTTCTCTTTTTTAAACCAAACTAGCGATAAACAAGAAACTAAAAGATTTGATTGCAAGATCTAAAGATATACCTTCAAGCACTCACCTCCCCGGTGACGGTGCCAGAAAAGAGCTTGATGTCTACTATGCAACTTTATTTTTGTAGACTCGTGTTGGGCCTCCAAGCGCAGAGTTTTGTAGGAAAGTAGCAATTTCCCCTTAAGTGGATGACCAAAGGTTTATCAATCCGTGGGAGGCCTAGGATGAAGATGGTCTCTCTCAAGCAACCCTGCAATCAAATACAAAAAATCTCTTGTGTCCCCAACACACCCATTACAATGGCAAATTGTATAGGTGCACTCGTTCGGCGAAGAGATGGTAATAAAAGTATAATACGGATAGTAGATATAGGGTTTTTAATGGTAACTATAAAAAACAACAAATAACGAGTAACAAAAGTGAGCAGGAACGATATTGCTATGCTTGAAAATGAGGCCTATGGCCCATACTTTCACTAGTGCAATCTCTCAACAATGCTAATATAATTGAATCACATAACCATACCATAACGTGCGATGAAGAATCACTCCAAATTTCCTATCTAGCGGAGAACATAAGAGGAAATTATTTGTAGGGTACGAAACCACCTCAAAGCTATTTTTCCGATCGATCTATTGAGCTATCCCTATAAGTGCACAAACAACCCTAGAGTTCGTCGTAAAATGACACCAAATAATTTTAGATTCATAATACTAAATCCATCACAAAGAGCTTCAAAGAGTGCCCCAAGATTTCTATCGGAGAAACAAAGACAAGAACGTGCATCAACCCCTATCGCTGGTACACGTCGGTGCTATACAAACGGTTTTAAACCCCATTCTGCGACGGCATTTGGAACCGTCGCATAGCGAGTGTGGGCGATTAGGGGGGCCTTCCCAGACGACCCAGAAACCGTCGGGGATATGCCCTCCTGGCACACACACTAGGCAAAATGAGGTCGTGTGCGACCGGCGAGCGAGCAAATACGGTTATACGTACAGTAGTGCTAAAAAAATACAATTATACAGGTGAAATCATTTCCGGTCATAAGTACATCCCACACAGTTAATCCCCGCAAAATGTTTCCGCTCGTATATACATCCCACACAGTCGCTGCAAGGAAAACGTTTCCGTTCGTAGGTACATCACACACAATTTTCCCCGTTAAAACGTTTGTCATGGCGTTCCCATCACACACAATATTAAAAAAGTTATCGTTTGGCGTTATTGAATGCATCACATATGGTGCATAGAAGAAACTGTGTGACAAAGGCTGTCCATCACACACAGTTTTTATGCAGTAAACGTTTGCACAAGGTGGCCTAACGCAAACAGTTTTGAAGAGAATGTCATCTGTGATTGTTCATCAATCCAATACGGTTTATTCCTAGAAACTGTGTGTGTTGCCTTAGGTCATTGCCCACGACATTTTCTCAATAACCGTTTGCAATAGCAAAAACCAATTAGCAGGCTAATTCGCCATTAGTAGGGTAATGGCCCTATTATTAATAATCCATTTCTTAATCTAATTGACATTCATATTAAACATATAATATATGTCATTCCCAAATTAAGGAAGCAGGATTTCATAATTGAAATACATCAGAGTACAACATGATAGCTTCAGCACTCCGCTACCCCATTACACAACTGCATCAGCACCGAGTTTCGCATGACCCTTTGAAATTAGCATCACAGATGGTATATAGACAGATGCATCTCATTGGGAAAACTGCTGAAGCGGAAAGCGAATATTGAGCCTTCATTGATGTTGAAGGTCATTGCAACTTTAGGCCAGTGCCTGTGGATGATTGACCATCCATCCTTCGTCCTCTTTAGGAGCACTTCAATATAGAACTGTGGGTGTTGTATGAATACCTTCCTCGCCTCATGTCCGTACAGGTGGTTTAAGAGGTAATCATCAGTGAACTGTTTTGGAAAGGCCTGAAAACAAAGATGTGCATAAATATCTTCTCTATATTGGAAATGGGGCAAAGAAATAAAAAAGTCAAGGTATAATAGTTAGTACCATCCTGTTGTGAACTGATGTCTTCTTCATTGTGCACACAAAGATCTTGTTGTCTTTTGTCGCTAACTTCTTTATCCTAATAATCTTTCTGAGTTTCTTGACTAGACTGACATTCATGGACAACTCATTTTCCCATATGCAAAAAGGGTCGAACAGTGGTTCAGAACCTCTGACAGCAGGACCTACATGTGCAAGACCAAATTATTTAAAACCTAAGTATTAGAATGGTTCCTGCAATTGCACAATAATATGCTATTAGACAAAGGATCATGCATGTGCAAACCTCGATTATAAACCTCAGTGCTTCCCATTGCTTCCCTGCAACACATATAAGTTAGTTAGTGATCAGGTTAAGTGAGAGTCTGTATGCTATTAGTAAAAATGTTGATTAAAAATAAGCACATTGCAGATTCATCAGATTAATTCAAGCCACATGAAAAACCCATGTATCTATTATCTAATTAACACAGAATTCAAATAAGACATCACGTTCTTTCACATAATCTAAAATAATACTCCCTCCAATCCTAAATATAGGGTGTATAGTTTTTGGCACGGAAATTAAAGAACGCATGTGGAGGGAAAATTTCACAAGTTTTGGGCAAGATTACACCTGACTAATTGACATAATAAAGTAGAGGAACTTGCCTTATATAAGGAAATGTAATCAAATCCCTAAAAAACGTATCCAAACGAGTGGTGCAACGCAATACACCTTATATTTTGGGTTTTTTCTCAAAAATCTATACACCTTATATTAAGGAATGGAGGGAGTATATATCATTGAAAAGTAATATATACGACTGAGATTTAAAAATATCATGTTACATGAAAAAGGTTATAAAGTTATGTATATTGAACTGACACGTGCAAGGTTCATAAAAAAATTAAGGGTGCATGAAATAAGTTGGAAAGAATAGGGAAACATTGAACTGTACGTAAACAAGAGTTCAGAAAAAAAAACTATAATAATATAAATCACATATCTACACCGGTAAAGAAAACATACCTACGTATACGTGCGGAAGCAATCAAAGCTGTACCTTTCCTGAAAAAACAAACCAAAGCCGTATTCTACTTGGACACTTCCATTGGAAGGATATATCAAGACCCGCAGTTGTAGTTTTTCTGCCGCCTTCAAATAAAAGATCAATTTGTCTAATTCACTTCTAGATGTTTTTTAAGGATGCCACATCTAAACTTCCACAAACATATAATGCAGCAACAAAAAGAAAAAAAATAGAACAAAAAAGATAGACCACAAACAGAATGGACATCAGCTTAGATGTGCCATAACTATGTCACATCTAGATGTGTTCTAGACAGACCCATAAAAGATTTCATATTGGCAGACATTGTCTCTCTTTCTTCCTACGAGTTCCTCCTTTGCATCCTCTGCGGCGTCCTCTCCAGTACCGGCCGTCCCTGCAGCATCTCCGTCGCTGCTGCTTAAAGCACGACTCACCATGATCCCTATATCATCATGTTGTCAATCTTTCTCCACAAAGCTGATTCGCTTCTCAGCTCTGTTTAAAATTTTAATGATGTTGCAATATATCGAAAACACTAAACGCTCAAATCCTGAGTTCCTTAATTTTCTAGCCCTAAAATCTTCTCAACTTCCATGTAGGTGTGCTGATCCATACTCTCTTTAATTAAGGATACAATCATGTGCAGAATACAGAAGCTTCGATGAGGCCAGCCAGTGAAGGCGCTATAATTGACTGCTGGCGCGGTGCTTCGCCATCCTTGACCCGAGTACATCGCCGCCACTGATATCCAAACTCGACAGGCAAGTAATCCCAAGCACAACTTACATGATCTATTTGTCAATCCATCCAATTTCGTATAGAGCCCCAATTGATCTGCTTGATTTCTAATGGCAGGTCAAGAAAACATAGGGGTTTTCGCCCAAAAAGAGGGATATGTGTATCTTTCTTCTACGCTGTTGTTGGCTCTACTATGCACTGTACAAAGTGCTCAAAGTCCTTAACTGAATTTCTTTGGAAGTATATGCGCGCAACATAAAATCAGTCAGGTTTCTATTCATATAAACATAGGAGACGTAGTAACTCTTTGTCAAAAAGGAGACTTAGTAACTTTTAGTCTAATATATTCTGTAAGCTGTAAACATCACGATGCATCCACTGTTTACATTGTCATGCATTCACTCTTTCTTAGAGTATGTATTCATTCTGCTCCCTTTGTAATTATCTTTAAAACGATTTTTTGTCAATATTCCCTCGCAATTTCAAGCTGAGATGGCTTGACTCCATGTGTCCTCTTATCTGTTGGAAGAGAGTAAGGTACCGCATGACATTTGTGAGTTTTCTTACTGTCAAAAATATATGTTCACCACTAAATTTGTGTATTCTGAATCTACTTTAGATCATTCTGTAAACAGACATAGATGTTCTATTACATACGTAGCTGAGATATAATCTTCATGCCTAGATCATCTCCAAGGCCTCTTATTTTCATGAAGGAATAAAATTCTTCGTCCTGGTAATCTCTACCATGGGAAATAGTTCTACCATTTACAAGAAAATATACATGATGCCAACACTTGTATTAAATAATGGAATGCTTATCGGATGATTCAATGTTTTTAATCCTTAGATTTATGTGCCGTACTAAGCTAGACTAACCACACTTACAAACTTCGCTTTAAGTATCTCTCTCCTCCATTTAGAACTTTTCTTTCCCAATGGCAATAGAAAATGGGAGTGTATCTATATTAACAATGTACTTTCTTACATCCTTTCAGTTTTACCAATTTTACATGGAAGCAGGCAGATTTACTTGAGAACATTTAGACCATTACGACTCTACAAAACTCAATCCTATTTATAATAAATGCACAATAGGTAAAAGAGCACTTTTTTTAGGTAAAGGAGCACTTAATAGATGATATGTGAAAACACCTTACTATATTATCGCGTATAGGGCACTGATTGAAGTTGAAATCCTCCAAAATAAGAGTGTGGTTTTCTGTAGCTCAGGCTACACGGTACCCCTTATCTTTGCCATCCATTTATGCATCAAGATCCGTGCAGACACATTTGTCTTTTTTGTTTCTCTCAAACGACACAACATATGAACTTTAACTTTTGCGAACAACAATACATTCTAACTACAATCTAGGAAAAAAACTTTCAGATTTTTTCATGCATTTTAAATACTTGAAATAATATTTTTATTCAAAGAAAATCTCATTTTGTATATTTATATCAGACCAAAAAATCTGAAAGTTTTTTCACACATTGATAGGGTATTTAAAATGTCTCGCAACTGTGACACCATGGTGGCACTTTGCAAATGTCTCGCAACGGCGCGCAATAGCCCAGTTAATGAAACGGATGTTTGTACCTGAAGCTTCAGAAAAAGGTAACAGAAAACTTCTATGCCTATGTCTATGTGCATGTGTTCATTTGAAGCCTGTAAAATCGCATGCACATGTGTATAATACAGTTATCTCTAGCGGTCAGTATGGTCCAAACTATTAGTTGAAGTGAAAATGGTATCTTATTGTAGATTCTACAGTTTTGTACTTTTGTAGGTCATGAATTAGTCTATGTCCATATATGTTTCTATATTTCTGCTATCGTTGAAAGATATCATGCAATTATAAATGCAGACGGTTTGTGCTTATGTATGAGATACAAATAAATCATGTTTGATTTTCAGAAGAGTATTGAAATTCAATTGAAGGGTACTATCAGAATCATATATTTTCAATACATTTGTCTGCGAGATCTAACAGGAAATTTGGCGAAGGAATATAATTTGTTACTACAAAGGATATATGTTCCATTCAATGACACTGTTGCTTATGTAATCAATTAATCAGCAAGCCTGAAAAATAAATTTTGTACGTCTTCTCAAAAAGCTAAATTTTAGAACAAAAATGTATTAACAAATTACCACTTTAACTATACATGAAATTCCCTTGTTATAGTCGGACTAAACAATGATGCCTTCCATGCAAGCAAGTGCACACAAACAATGTAGTATATGTCTACTAAGGAAAATATGACTTTCCATATGATCACGTAATATATTAGCCCCAGCCTGTCCAGAGCTAGCATGAAAAGAGCCATATTAGTCGTGAAATCAAAAGATTGAACAAAATGAACACTTTGATTTCTATCAGATGTCCATAGATATAGAAGTTGCGGGAGAGATAGAAGTGTATCATGGAAAGTGACCAAAACATTGTTGTGTTCTATCAATAAAGATTAGAGATGATAAATCATGTCAAGTGTGTAATAATTTATCTCAGTGCTACAAAGATAAGTTAAGGCCAACAATAATTTTATGATAAAAAGTTAATCATAGCTTATGTGAGTGATAAGGATGTTTTAGTTTGTTCTAAATTCAAAGAATATATTTCGAATGTTATCATTATATCTTAATAATTCCACTGATTAGGAAACCTATATATTAACCCCTAGCAAGATAACTAATGTGATCCTAAAGTACCAAACGTGATGCAACTAGAAAAAAGTATTGTGCAAATAGGCTCTAAGCAAAAAATAAGGCAAACATGCAATAAACTATTTTTTGTGCTATAAATATAGGTCAACATACATAGACATGGTATGAAATAACAATATGTGATGAAAGTGACTGAGAGACGATGTTGTATTGGCAACTCTTTAAGAACGCATAGCACTGACGGTTGCCTCACAATTAATCAACATAGACAATTAGTCTAGGATGAAGTCACCAGGAAGCATATAAAGGTATGTAATTGTTGCAGTACGAAAACACCATCAGAATACATCCATTCACTGAACAGAAGGTTGTGTAGATAAAAGGCTCAAGTGGGATATTAGTTCTTCATAAAACA
Source organism: Aegilops speltoides (assembly GCA_021437245.1). Classification (NCBI taxonomy): domain Eukaryota; kingdom Viridiplantae; phylum Streptophyta; class Magnoliopsida; order Poales; family Poaceae; genus Aegilops; species Aegilops speltoides. The sequence continues at coordinate 532,573,367 of CM038147.1, read as the reverse complement.
ATCCTCAAATTAGTAAGAATTTGACAAAATGTAATGTACGAGCAGAGTGACATAGGAATTTATGCTATACTTTGAACGATAGTTTATCATACGTTTAAGAAAAAAACATGCCAAATATAATAATACTTATTAAATATCTAGCCACGCAAATGCGCGGGCCACTCCGCTAGTTTATCCAAACCAAGCATCATTAAGAACTTGGAAATATAGCAATTGTATATGTTTCCCATGTATTAGGTGCAGCCAAATTCGATTATTCCTCACATGCACAACAATACAAAATTATACCCACGACAATTTGACATTGCATTGCAAAATTGAACCAAGCAGTTAACTAAACACCACAACAAATGAACAAAACATTAACTGGGCACCACATTGCATAAAATAACATACTCCTAATAGAAGACAAGATAGTTAACCAAACCAAGCATGCTTAACAACTTGGAAATATAGCAATTGTATTTGTTTCTCATGTATTTAGTACATAGCCAAATTCAATTTGTTTCTCACATGGTATACAATAATAGAATGCGCCCACAACAATTGAACATCGCATTACAGAATGGAACCGAACAGTTAACTAAACACCACAAAAAATGAACCAAACGTTAACTGAGCACCATACACTAGTGCAGAACCGGGCAATAGCACCGGTTCGTAAGGCCCTTTAGTGCCGGTTAAATAACCGGCACTAAATTGTGGTCACTAAAGGCCCCCCCCCCTTTTGTACCGGTTCAGCACGAACCGGCGCTAAAGGGCAACCACGTGGCACGAGCCAGCTCCGGGGGCCTGGAGCCCTTTGGTACCGGTTGGTAACACCAACCGGTACTATAAGGTTTGGTGGCTTTTTAGTTTTATGATTTCTTTTTTATTTAATTTTGTGTTTCCATTTTAATTCTTTTTCGTTTGCTGGTATTTTACGATACTTCACATTGTACACGTTATGCATCATACATCATGCATGCTTTGTTTATCAACACTGCTGCTATGTTCATTGCACCCGCAGATATAACATGCTCATATGCATGCTTTGCATCATTACATCATCATATATGTATAATAACAAGTCCTACTAATCATGCATCATCATACAACTTCTACTCGTTATTAATAATAAGTCATACGATCATCATCCTCATATATAGTCATCGAACCCAACCCTACATAATTGTTCTTAGCACATGATCATCAGTATCAGGTAGGACCTAAACACCCTTAAGGTAAAATAGCATAAAACAATATAGACCCTGACTCTCCATTATGAAGAATGACGATCATCCTGTCTCCAATTCTTGCCTTTCGCTGCTTATTCCTTCCAAGAAGCTCCTTGCGACTGTCCACACATTTTTTCCATTCTTTGATTATTATGTCTCCACTTCTTTTAGAAACCCGGTATGGACAGTTGAGATTCGTAGGACGACCTGGTCGTATGTTCAAAACATGAAGGCTACCACGCGTATACATCAGATGAGGCACACAATCATTCGGGATTATCTGTTGAAAAACATAATAATAACTTTGTAGTTAGCAATGATGTACTAGTTTTAGAATTGTGCAAAAAGATTCACGGATGTTGTAATAGTAAAAAATAATCTTACCAGGGTATCTCCATGGTAGTTACCATAGTTCAACACGTGCACTAGTGGCACGTATTGACCATAATGTTGAGGAGTTTGATTGTAGATATTGTAATTCTCAAGATCAGTACAAAATCCGACCAGATGATTTTTCTCCTGATAAGTTAATTCGGAGCCTTCAGTGTAGTACGTTCTGTCTACCATCTTCCGCACATTCTTTGAAGAATGAAAATAAGCTGTCAATGGAGATAAGTTGTCAACATTATATTTTGAAATAAACAATATAAATTACTTAATAACTATGTTTAGCTCACATGAGAGAAGAACTGGAGGTGTATCCACAAGGACCCAAATCGAAGGTGTCTCTTGCTCGATTGTAGGATCACCAAGATCCATGGTGACAAGCATACCCTCATCAAGACCATACATCTTGCAAAATGCGTCCCAATTTTTGCAACCAAAATGGGTTACACTCTGAGCATTGTACAACTTTACTTGAAAATCCACACCATGTTCAGTACTTAGGATAATTTTTTTGGTTTCAAAATTTTCATGGTCTTCAAAACCCATCCTCTCCAAGACATATCGTCTTGCAAAGCATGGGATAAGCTAGTGGAATTGGAAAACATGAAAAATACACGTTAAAATAGTTGAAGTCGTGCTTAATTATGAAAAAAACTATTGTCGCCGTTGCATACCGTATGAACATCGCAGGTCTCCTCGAGCTTAATGCTGAAGCGCCGATCTTCGTCCAGCTCAATGAACCTGTCGCAGATACCTAGGTCGTCGTGGCACCAGTCGCACTCCCCCGGGCGGTTTTCGTCGTCCGATGAGTGCGACATTTCTGGCCTACGTTCAAAATTTAGTTTTATTAATTAAGTCAACTATCTAGTTCAACTACTAAGCACTTACTATAAATAAATAAGTAGTACTTACTAAAAACAAACTACTTCAATAATAATATCACCAAAAAAATCTATTAACAAAAAAAATCTATTAACAGAAAAATCTATTAATTCAACTAGTTCAACTAAGCATTTACTAAAAATAAACTAGTTATATTAATTCAACTAGTTAACTAATTAAGCATTTACTAAAAATAAACTAGTTCTATATATTAATTGAACAAGTTCAAATAATTAAGCATCTTCTAAAAATAAACTAGTTCTATATATTAATTCAACAAGTTCAACTAATTAAGCATCTTCTAAAAATAAACTAGTTGATCTATATATTAATTCAACTAGTTCAACTAAGCATTATATTTACTAAAAATAAACAAGTTATTATATTAATTCATCGATGATAACATTTCTAACATTCTAAAAATAAACTTGATAGTTCTAATTCATCTAAACATTATATATAGAAAACAGAAAATAAGTAAAAAAATATGTGTGTGTGTGTGTATATACGTGTGTGTGTATGTGTGTGTGTGTTTGTGTGTACGTGTCTGTGTGTATGTGTGTGTGTATGCGTGTATGTGTGTAGTGTGTGTGTATGCGTGTGTGTGTGTGTGTGTTTGTGTGTGTGTGTAGTGTGTGTGTGTGTGTGTGTGTGTGTGTGTGCGCGTGTGTGCGTATATAGGGCGCGTCTGGTGTGGCGGGGCAGCGCACGACGGCGGCAGGGGCGGGACGGCGACGATGGGCGGCGGCGGCGATAAAGGCGACAGACGGGCGGCGGGCTGGGGATGCAAGGCGACGACGACGATCGCGGCGGCGGCGACGACGACGGCGGCGGCGGGCGCGCGCGGCACGACGACGGCGGCGGCGGCGGCGAAGCGGCGACGCACGGCGGCATCGGCGAGATCGAGCGAGACTCTCTCTCGCGCGAGAAAAGTGGAACGAAGTGGCGACGATAAATGATTTTTCGTAAGTGCCATATATATAGGGGGAGCCTTTAGTACCGGTTGGAGCCACCGACCGGTACTAAAGGCCAATTTTGGCCAGCCTCCAACCGGTACTAAAGGGCAACGCATTAGTACCGGTTGGAGCCACCAACCGGTACTAAAGGCCGTGCGCTGCCACCCGCTGTGCGCTATGTTTAGTCCCACCTCACCGAGCGAAGGGCAGCCGCACTGGTTTATAAACCCAGACGCGGCTGCCCTTTCGAACTCCTCTATATAGCGAGCTTCGGGCTAACTATGGCGCCTTGCCGGTGAGCCTCCTGGACCTTCTGGGCCTGCATTTGCACACCCTAGGTCTTGTAGGCCCACCGGGCAGCGCCCCAACATTTTTTTAATTTTTTTTCTTTTCTGCATTATTTATTTTCTTCTATTTAATTTTGAGTAATTTTTTATATAGTTATTAATTTTCTGCTCTATTTTTTCTTCTATTTATTTCCGAGTAGTTTTTTGCCGTATTTAGTTTCTTTGTGAATATTTTTGCTTTATATACTTTTTTTTCTTTTCTGCATTATTTATTTTCTTTTATTTATTTTTGAGTAATGTTTTTATATAGTTGATGGCGTCGCTTTGAATGATGCATACTGAATGCACAAAAATTTCGTCAGAAACCTGAATACTTCGAAAGAGATTGTCCAGTTTGTAAACGAAGTGCATCCAGTTTTTGCCGTAACCCTCTCTACTTTTTTGAACAATCTATGTGGGTGAAATGATGATACCATGCCATGTTTCAACTTTTTGGGAGTTCATTTGTAGTGCTTTTCAATTTCCAGGTCATTTAGTTCTCAAAACAAATCATTGAATGCATGAAAAATAGCAAATGAAGGCAGAAATGATTGAAAGTTGATGGCGTCGCTTTGAATGGTACATACTGAATGCACAAAAAATCTTTAGTTGTAATAAGTTTAAAAAAATGAAATGCCTTTGTAACAGATGAGTTTAATTTCGTCAGAAACCTGAATACTTCGAAAGAGATTGTCCAGTTTGTAAACGAAGTGCATCCAGTTTTTGCCGTAACCCTCTCTACTTTTTTGAACAATCTATGTGGGTGAAATGATGATACCATGCCAAGTATCAACTTTTTCAGAGTTCATTTGTAGTGCTTTTCAATTTCCAGGTCATTTAGTTCTCAAAACAAATCATTGAATGCATGAAAAATAGCAAATGAAGGCAGAAATGGTTGAAAGTTGATGGCGTCGCTTTGAATGGTGCATACTGAATGCAAAAAATATAAGAGCATTTACATCATGATCTTATATTTCTTCACAGTCTAAACTGTCAATATGATCTTATAACATCAAAAATACATTGATCATCAATGATCTTTGTGTGTACAATCTGAATTGTCAATATGAGTCATCAACGATTTATAAACCGATGAAGACTCATATTGCGGCCACAAATTCTACACATAGAGTTCAATGAAGACCAAGTGCTTGTGATAGTTTGAGAAATAACAAATTTAAGGTGGTAAAAGGCTTGTTAGGGGAGCAAGGTGGGACTAAAAACAGCTTGCCATAACCTCATTAGTACCGGTTCGTGGTACGAAACGGCACTAAATGGTGATGGTGGGGCCATAGCCTGACCGCAAGCTGACACATCCCCTTTAGTACCGGTTCGGGGCATGAACCGGTACTAAAGGTTCGCCACGAACCGGTGCTATTGATCGCCGCCATGAACCGGTGCTATTGTACACATTAGTGCCGGCTGATATTCAAACTGGCACTATTGGGCTTCATGTTTGACCCTTTTTCTACTAGTGACATTGCACAATGTATAACATACTTGAAGATCAAACAGTTAACCAAACCAAGCATGCTTGACAACTTGGAAATATAGCAATTGGATTTGTTTCTCATGTATTTTGTAAAGAAAAAATTAATTTATTTCTCACATGGAAGACAATACAAAATTGCACCCTGAAGAATTGAACATCACATTTGCATAATTGAACCAAACAGTTAACAAAACATGACAACTAATTAACCAAATAGTTAATAAGTGAGCACCACATTGCACGACATATAGAACATATACAATAGAGCAACATATTGCATGGTAAAAGTATAGAGCACAATTCACTAGAATTTGTTAAGGAAAGGCAGGAGCGGCACACGCAACGGGTAAACCGATCATGCTTAACCGGCGTAGCTAGCAAATGGCAAGGTGCTCCTCCAAGATCTGGGGGTCGGCACGAATGGCAGCAATCGCGACCTCATCCGCGCGTGCGGCCGCGATTTGCTTCTCCGCTGCCAAATGCTCCTTGAGATCCTGGCTATAATACATGCACCATGGCTTAGGGCGGCGCTTATTTGGTGGAGGGGTCGGTGATTTTGGTGGAAGGTGTCGCGCTCGCGCTGGCGGTCGGGGCATGTGGGATGTGGAAGGAGGAGGAGGATGGGGGTCAGGTGTGGATTACCTGCCTGGATAGGCGAGGCCGAGCAGCGTGAAGGAGGGTCGCCAGCAAGGGGGCAACACTTCAAGCAAGGAGTGAAGGTTTCAACTTGGAAAGGAAGGCGGAAACATGGGAAATGTGGCTTTCGGTAAGGTGGAGGGGGCGGGGAGGTAGATATTTTCGCGGAAGTCGAAAATTTGGAATCGCTTCAGCGAAAAAACTAGCGCACAAAGTGTCATAAGACACGCTCCCTTATTCAGAACTGTGTATGATATGTGAACATCACAAACGATTCAGATAGCTTAACACGTGTGCGATGAGTTTGAACATCAAAAAATTTGGTTCCAATTTCCCTGGTTACAGTGCTCATCCACGTCATTGCATAATATGGGTACACAAAGGAGACTACAGCACACACACACACTTCTAAGACGAGCAAGTTTAGCAATTAAACAGAGCTAGATGTCCTAAACATTAATCTAAAGATTAAATACCAACACTCTTAATTAAACAAAACAAAGAGTACTACTACGGCTGGTGCTCTTCGATCTCCATCGCCTCCTCCATGTCCAGCTCATGCCCGACGGTCGACTGGGGAAGGTGCTCCATGGCATCCATCACACCATACTCGGCAAGCATCTCGCCATCCACATCCGCCATCTCTTTGGAAAAGGCCGCCACGAGCTAGGCATGGGCGGCCGCCATCTGGGCTTTGACGGGTTCCGTCGTGGCAAGGTATGTCACGCAGGAACAGACGGCTACTCGAACGCTCTCGGCGATTGACAACTCTTCGGCCGTGGGTTGCTGCCGTTGTCGGAGAAACTTCTTTCGATTTGTGCGATGACCGCCACGATATGGGCATGGGCGGCCTCGACATGGTCCTGGGCGGCTTTCATCAGGGATCAGGCCGCCGCTGCAGAACGGACAACTGATGTGCCACTGTCGCTAGTTGTTATCCCTGAGGCAGATGTTGTTGCCGTCGCCTGAGAAGCAACAGCGGTCGTTTGGGCTGCCTTGGCCGCCCGGTCGCAGATTCCGGTCGCCCTCACGAAGCTTGTTAGCACGCTCCTGGTGGCTGCGTCCGCGCTCTCGCTGGAGTGGGCCGCCAAAGTTGCCCTCGGGACGCGGGTCCACGTTCCCACCTTTCACCAGTGACGATTGAACAGTGAAATGATATTTGGGGATCGAGCTAGTGTGCTTGACACGCAGGCTGTGGACTGTAGCCGACAAATCTTCTTGCGTAATTCATAGGCGTACTATACACCGATGGTGCTCTAGGATATTTTGTACTGCATCTCACACGGTTGGTGATAATAAACTGTGTGGGATCCACTTGATTTTTCATCTTGATTTGAATTACATAATGGGATGACAGCTGCAAAGGATGTTGTTTGAATTGCTAGAACTTCTATCTGTAGTGAACATGCAACTATAGGTGTGTCGTCAAAAAATTTGGAATTATTCAGGGTTCGTTTGGACATTTTTATACGGTAACTTGGTTTTCTAGGAATTTCAGGTGAACAATTCAAAATAAACCACATGCACATGCTCCGGTGCACCAAAATGGGTTGTAAAATGATATATGTGTCCATGGGTTGATGCTTACGTCCAATTCAAGAAATGGGGATGATTTCAAACAACACGACACCGTGTCTCTCCGGCAAATGTTGAGGTGCTTGCTTTTGTAATTCTAGTAAATACAAAACTCGTCTGAAATTCGTGAACCTTGGCATGCTATCATGGAATGGCATCAAGATGCTGGGGTAAAAAAATATTGTCCCATTTGTGCCAGGTTATGGTATAAGCTTCTCGCAAACCAGAGCTTCTCTCACAAGAAGCATGATGGTTTCGGTAGGGAACGTTTCACCTTTGTGGACGAAACGATATCCATTGCATCTTCTCGATTTTAATTTTTTTTCCTAGTGTCAACATAGAACAACAGGGGTGTTGTGTCAATTTTTGGGATTTTTGGGGGTTCGCTTGGACATTTTTATATGTTAACTGGGTTTTCTATGCATTCATGTGCATAATTCAAATTTGAACTACATGCACATGCTCTAATGCATATAAATTAGTTGAAAATTCAAATATGTGTCCTTGGTTGCATGCTTAATTAGGTTTCATGCAAGAAATGAGAATGAATGTCAAACACCTTTGCCACCATCGCTCAGCCGCTAACATTGAGATACATGATTTTAAAATTCTAGTAAATCGAAAACTCGTCTGAAATTCATGAAACTTGACATGCTATCATGGAATGGCAGCAACATGCAGTGGTAAAACTGTTGTCCCATTTGGGGAAGGTTGGGGTATAAACTTCTCACAAACCAGAGCTTCTGACAACAAGCCTAATGGTTACGGTAGGGAACGTTTCACCTTTCTCGATGAAATGATATCCGTTGCCCCTTATTGATTTCAATTTTTGCTCTAGTGTCAACATAGAACAACTGGAGTGTTGTGTTAAATTTTGGAATTTTTCGGGGTTATTTTGGACATTTTTATGCATTAATTGACCTTTCAATGCATTTATGCACATAATTCAAATTTAAACTACATGCACATGCTCTAATGCACATAAATTGGTTGAAAATTCAAATCTGTCTCCTTGGATGCATGCTTAGGTCCCATGCAAGAAATGAGAATGAATGTCAAACACCCTGCCACCGTCACTTGGCCACAAACATTGAGATACGTGATTTTTAAATTCTAGTAAATCCAAAACTCGTCTGTAATTCATGAAACATGGCATGCTATCATGGAGCGGCATCAACATGCCTTTGTAAAATTTTTGTCCCATTTGGGGCAGGTTTGGGTATAAGGTTGTCACAAACCAGAGCTTCTCACAACAAGCCTGATGGTTTTGGTAGGGAACGTTTCACCTTTCTGGACAAAACGATAGCCGTTGCCTCTTCCTGATTTAAATTTTTTCTCTACTTTCAACATAGAACAACATGAGTGTTGTGTTAAATTTTGGAATTTTTTGTATTCGTTAGCACATTTCTTATGCATTAATTGAGTTTTCAATGCATTTATGTGCATAATTCAAATTTGAACTACATGCACATGCTCTAAAGCATATAAATTGGTTGAAAATTCTAATATGTGCCCTTGGTTGCATGCTTAGGTCCCATGCAAGGAAAGGGAATGAATCTCAAACACCCTGCCACCATCACTCGGCCGTAAACATTGAGATACCTGGTTTGTAAATTCTAGTAAATCCAAAACTCGTCTGAAACTCATGAAACCTGGCATGCTATCATGGAATGGAACCCGACATGCCATGGTAAATTTTTTGTCCCATTTGGGGCAGGTTTGGGTATAAGCTTCTGACAAACCAGATCTTCTCACAACAAGCTTGATGGTTTCGGTAGGGAACGTGCCACCTTTGGGGACAAAACGATACCCGTTGCCTATTATTGCTTTCAAAAAAATTCTAGTGTCAACATAGAACAACAAGAGTGTTGTGTTCAATTTTGGAATTTTTCTGGGTTCGTTTGGACATTTTTATATATTAACTGGGTTTCTAGGCATTTTATGTGCATAATTCAAATTTGAACTACATGCACAAGCTCCAGTGAATATAAATTGGTTGAAAATCAAATCCGTGTCCTTGGGTGCATGCTTAGGTCCCATGCAAGAAATGGGAATGAATTTAAAACACAAGCACTATTGACTGCCGACAAAACATTGAGATACTTTGTTTTTAAATTCTAGTAAATCCAAAACTCGTCTGAAATTCATGAAACTTGGCATGCTATCACGGAATGGCACCCGACATGCTGTGGTAATTTTTGTGTCCGTTTTGAAAGAAGGCGCACTCGAATAACAGTCAACAAAGGCATTTTGAAACAACTAGCTGCCACTCTAACATCGCAAACATTTTAGATAGAACACCCGTATGTACACTGACAGCTTGCCCAGTAAGCCAAGGGAAAATGTGCCGAGAAGGATTTGTTCAGCTCTTCATCGCAAACATTTTAGATAAAACACATGTATGCAAAGTGAGGGCTATGGTCTTCCGCAGTAAGCCAAGGGAAAATTCGCTGCGCAGGATTTGTGCATCTCTTCAACGCAAACGGTTCAGGCAAAGCGAGACTTCGGTGCTAAGGCAAGAGAAAATTTGGCAAGAAGGATTTCTACCTCCCTTCAATGAAAATGGTTTTTTTGGATGACCCGTGTGCAACCACGTCCAGACAATTTGGTAGGATTTGCATCTGTCATATCGGGTATATTGCCATTTGTCAAACTGGAAAGAGTGACATTTGTTGATCTAGTAACATTGCCATTTGTCAATCCTTGTAATACTGTGATTTGTCAAAATATACAGCTAAAAATCACTAGCACTATCTAATTTTTGCAACTAAAATTCAATAATTAAGCATAGATTTCATTCATAGATTAAGCAATCGTGCTTAATTTATACAAACAGCTCAACTTTACAGCAGAACCGACCAAACTTTTCCCCAATTGTTGCCAACCACGTACTGAAATAGCTTGTTCAACTATATATACTAGCTATTTTAAGTACGTTGTACAGTTCCACCACATCTACAGTGAGATGAACTGAACAAAATAGCCCCTAAATACTACTAAGGAGGGGCTTTGTACAACTTCCGGCAGCCTCTCCTCGGCGGAGCGCACTCAGTAAGAGGAAGAGCAGGAGGAGGCTACCGACGAACTGGACAACTACAATACGGTGCCTGCCGCTGCTGCACCTTCAGCGAAGCTCACCTCGAACGCCCTCTATCGCTCCAGTCGACCCTTCTCGAAGTGGTGGTTCTCCACGTAGATCTCCTGATTCCTCGCCTCTGCGTCGGCATGTGCCGCGACCTCGGCGGTAGTAAGGCTCTTTGCATGCTAGACGAGGCACTCCTCCTCCTCCCGCAGGAACTTGATGTAGCGCGCAAGGTCACTGCTACACGTGCGGGCCTCCACCTCTGCCTCACTCCTGCGGGCGGCTGTGGCAGAGTGGGTGATGATCCCGGGGTCGACAGTGGGCTAGCGGCCACGGCGGACGATGATGGTATGGCAGCCACGACCACCATTGAGGGAGTCCTGGACTAGGGGGTGTCCGGATAGCCGAACTATCATCATGGGCTGGACTCCAAGACTATGAAGATACAAGATTAAAGACTTCGTCCCGTGTCCGGATGGGACTTTCCTTAGCGTGGAAGGCAAGCTTGGCAATACGGATATGTAGATCTCCTACCATTGTAACCGACTCTGTGTAACCCTAGCCCTCTCCGGTGTCTATATAAACCGGAGGGTTTTAGTCTGTAGGAAAACAATCACAGCAACCATCATACCATAGGCTAGCTTCTAGGGTTTAGCCTCCTTGATCTCGTGGTAGATCCACTCTTGTACTACCCATATCATCAATATCAATCAAGCAGGATTAGGGTTTTACCTCCATCGAGAGGGCCCGAACCTGGGTAAAAACATTGTGTCCCTTGTCTCCTATTACCATCCGCCTAGACGCACAGTTCGGGACCCCCAACCCAAGATCCGCCGGTTTTGACACCGACATTGGTGCTTTCATTGAGAGTTCCTCTGTGTCGTCACCGATAGGCTTGATGGCTCCTTCGATCATCAACAACGACGCGGTCCAGGGTGAGACTTTTCTGCCCGGACAGATCTTCGTATTCGGCGGCTTTGCACTGCGGGCCAATTCGCTTGGCCATCTGGAGCAGATTGAAAGTTACACCCATGGCCATCAGGTCAGATTTGGAAGTCTGAACTTCACGGGTGACATATGCGGAGACTTGATCTTCGATGGATTCGAGCCACAGCCGAGCGCGCCGCACTGTCACGATAGGCATGATTTAGCTCTGCTGGCGGACAGTGCCCTGGAGGCCGCACACGAGTCCGCTCCGATCCTCAATTCGGAGCCGGCTGCCTAGATCGAGGACGAGTGACTAGACACCGCCTCGGGGGCTGCTACCCTTATGGCAATGGAGCCGAATACTGACCTTGTCCCTTGTGACGCTCGTGACTCCGAGGTGCCGGACTCCTCGCCGGACTCCGAACCTCCCGCGCCCCCTCCAATCGAATCAAGTTGGGCGCCGATCATGGAGTTCACCACCGCGGACATCTTTCAACACTCACCATTTGGCGACATCTTGAATTCACTAAAGTATCTCTCGCTATCAAGAGAGCCCTGGCCGAATTGCGGCCAGGATGGTTGGGACGCGGACGATGAAGAAATTCAAAGCCCACCCACCACCCACTTTGTAGCCACTGTCGACGATCTACCGACATGCTAGACTACGACTCTGAAGACATCGACGGTATGGACGACGATGCCGGAGACGACCAAGAACCAGCGGCTACGGGGCACTGGAAGACCACCTCGTCATATGACATATACATGGTGGACATCCCAAAGGATGGGAATAGCGAGGAAGCAGCGGAGGAAGACTCCTCCAAGAAACAGCCCAAGCGCCGGTGTCAGCGGCGCCGCTCTAAATCCCGCCACAGCAAGAATGGAGATTCCGACACCGAAGATAATAACACCCCAGAGAGTGCCGAAGACAACCCCCTCCAGCAAGATTCAGCACAGGAGGACGGAGAAGCCAGCCCTCATGAGAGAGCGGCAAACGAAGAGGTAGAGGATGATAATCACATGCCTCCCTCCGGAGACGAGGCAAGCCTCAACGACGACGAATTCGTCGTGCCCGACGATCCCGTCGAACAAGAGCGTTTCAAACGCAGGCTAATGGCCACTGCGAACAGCCTAAAGAAAAAGCAGCAACAGCTTAGAGCTGATCAAGACCTGCTAGCCGACAGATGGACTGAAGTCCTTGCGGCCGAAGAGTATTAACTCGAACGCCCCTCCAAAAGCTACCCCAAACGCAAGTTGCTCCCCCGATTAGAGGAGGAGGCATATAAACCTGCATCACCAGCGCACAATACGGCTGACCGACCACCTCGTGGCGCGACGAGAGGCCTCTAGGCCCTCCACCGTAACCGCACCCGGCACCGCCGAAAAGTACGGCCACGGGGAATGCGCCGGACTTGCGAGACATATTGGAGGATAAGGCAAGACAATCAAGATCGATATACGGATCGCGTGGGCGCCCCACGATGCGCAACGACGACCGTCGCGCCGGATACGGCAACTCCGGCCGGGCCGAACACAGTAGGCAAAGCTCACTTGAGCTACGTCGTGATATAGCCCAATATATAGGCGCCGCACACCCACTATGCTTCACAGATGAAGTAATGGATCATCAAATCCCCTAAGGGTTTAAACCCGTGAACATTGAATCCTACGATGGCACAAAAGACCCCGCGGTTTGGATCGAAGACTATCTCCTTCGTATCCACATGGCCCGCGGTGACGATCTTCACGCCATCAAATATGTCCCACTCAAGCTTAAAGGACCAGCTCGGCATTGACAGCTTGCCAGCAGAATCAATTGGGTGTTGGGAAGACCTGGAAGCCGCATTCCTTGACAACTTCCAGGGCACATATGTGCGACCACTAGACGCCGATGACCTAAGCCACATAATTCAGCAGCCAGACGAATCGGCCAGACAGTTCTGGACACGGCTCTTAACAAAGAAAAATCAAATCGTCGACTGTCCGGATGCAGAGGCTCTCGCAGCCTTCAAACATAACATCCGCGACGAGTGGTTGGCCCGGCACCTAGGACAGGAAAAGCCGAAATCCATGGCAGCCCTCACATCACCCATGACCCGCTTCTGCGCGGGAGAGGATAGCTGGCTAGCCCGCAGTAACAACCTCAGTAAAAATTCTGGCAGTCCGGATAACAAGGACCGCAATGGCAGGTCGCGTCGCAACAAAAACAAACACCGCATTAACGGCGACAGCACTGAGGATACGACAGTCAACGCCGGATTCAGAGGCTGCAAACCCGGTCATCGGAAAAAGCCATTCAAAAGAACTACTCCGGGTCCGTCCAATTTGGACCGAATACTCGACCGCTCGTGCCAGATACACTGCACCCCGGAAAAGCTAGCCAATCACACCAACATGGATTGTTGGGTATTCAAGCAGGCAGGCAAGTTAATTGCCAAAAACAATGACAAGGGGCTTCATAGTGATGACGAGCAAGAGACCCAGCCGCTGAACAATAGAGGACAGAAGGGTTTCCCCCCACAAGTGCGGACGATGAACATGATATACGCAACTCACATACCCAAGAGGGAGCCAGTCGCCCCGAAGTTCAACCCATGGTCCTCCTGCCCGATCACTTTTGATCAAAGGGACCACCCCACTAGTATCCGCCACGGTGGATTCGCCGCATTGGTTTTAGACCCAATCGTCGATGGATTTCACCTCACTAGAGTCCTGATGGATGGCGGTAGTAGCCTAAACCTGCTTTATTAGGATACAGTGCGCAAGATGGGCATAGACCCCTCAAGGATTAAACCCACAAAGACGACCTTCAAAGGCGTCATTCCAGGTGTAGAGGACAATTGTACAGGCTCAGTTACACTAGAAGTGGTCTTCGGATCCCCGGATAACTTCCGAAGCGAGGAGTTAGTCTTCGATATAGTCCCGTTTCTGCTCGGACGAACCGCGTTCGCAAAGTTCAACGCGGTGCCGCACTACGCATACCTCAAGCTCAAGATGCCAGGCCCTCGAGGAGTCATTACGGTCAACGGAAACACTGAACGCTCCCTTCGAACGGAGGAACACATAGCGGCTCTCACGGCACAACTATAGAGCAGCCTCTTAAGGCAAATTTCGAGTCCGGCCGTTAAGCGACCGGACACAGCCAAATGCGCCCGGAGTAACCTACAACAAGACCACCTAGCACGTTCCGAGCACGCGTAGCAATGCGGCCCCAACCCCAGCCCTAGCAAAATTGCAAAGCTGGTCCTTCGCGTACATCATTACGCTCTGGAGATACCATGGGCATACGGGGAGGGGCACGACCACCACAGGCCCAGAATGCGGCTTAACCGCAACAGGGGCTCCCAAGTGTGTCACCCTTTTTCTTTTTTCCTTTTTCTTACCCACAGGACTCCGTTCACCAGAGGCCCTGTCCGGTAGTAGACCTGCCGAACTCACGATGCAACAGCCAGGAGAGGAGAAAGGCTACGACGAGTATCCAGGTGGTCTCCATTACGAGCATTAAATCCGTTTTATACACCATTCCGCAGCCTACCCCCGGAGAGGGACATGTTTAATAGTCCTATCCCTTGCTTACCGCACTATTTGTATCGTTCTGCATTCATGGCAGTATTTCTTGAATAAACAATGCATCGCTTTTTGCTTATAATTGCATTTCTTTCTTATATATATGTTCATTTATGACATGTTGCATCCGTACACTTTGGTACGGCTAAATACACCAGGGGCTTAAGTTCCCCACATTATGGTGTGATAAGTCCGAACACTTTCACAAGTGCGACACCCCGAACTTATAGCATTATATGCATCGGCTCCGAATCATGTCTTGGGTCAATAGTTGGGTTTGCCCGGCTCCCATGTTTTGGTACCTTACATTCCATTGTATCGGCTAAGGTAGCACTGGGAGAACCACTGCGATTGCGCCCCGGTTGAGCTGGGCGAGCGCCTCAGTGGAGAAAGCTAAAACAGACCGTCATGATACGGCGAGAGCTGGTTGCTGTTCGAGAGGTTTCTTCGAGTCCCTAAAGACTTATGCCGCTTAGAGCGAGGAACCGACTTTGTCCGGTCCAGGCGTGGATAGCGCCCCGAACTCGGTCTTCCGAACACTAGGGGCTTCGCCAAAATTTAAAATTATAGAATTCTATGGCTAAGTGAGAGTGTTCAAGCATTATAAGTCCGGTTGCCTCGTTCATCGTGTTGCGCGCCTCCCTAGATGGACCCAAACATGAGAACAAGAGCGCTCAAGTTTATCCCGAACACCCCAGCACTAGTGGCATGGGGGCTGAAGCCGACGACTTGCCATCTCTCAGATTTGATAAACGGCCGCACAGAAGGTAATATTTTAAATTAACAAGCATTGCTTAGCGCATATGAACAAAGTTTTCAGCGCACAGGATAACAAAACGCGAGTCTACTCAAATATTACATCTTTGGAGCACTCACCCGCAATCATGCGGGCACCCTTCAGGACACTCTTATAATACATTTTGGGCGTGCGATACTCCTTGCCCGCCGGTGGCGCGTCCGTCACAAGCTTCTCAAAGATCCATCCCGCCCAAAGCACCTTTGCACGGGCAAGGCCCGACGGCACCTTCAATGCAGGCGGAGTGCTTGACGACTTCAACCCAGGGACATGCATCCACCAGCCACCGCACCAGGCCGAAGTAGCTCCCATGCATGGCCTCCTTGGGCCACAGCCGAACTACGAGGCCCTTCATGGCCTGTTCGGCGACCTTGTGGAGCTCGACCAGCTGCTTTAGCTGGTCGCTAAGGGGCACCGGATGTCCGGCCTCAGCATACTGAGACCAGAAGACCTTCTCCGTCGAGCTCCCCTCCTCGGCCCGGTAGAAAGCGGCAGCATCGGACACACTGCGGGGCAGATCTGCGAATGCTCCTGGAGAGCTCCGAATTCGGGTAAGTAATAGGTAATTCACATTCACATGCTTGCTTTGCATGAAAAATGCCTTACCCGCCGCTATTTTCTTCAAATCCTTGATTTCCTGGAGGGCCTTGAGGGCTTCGGCCTTAGCGGCTTTGGCACTCTCAAGAGCCAATGCAAGCTCGGACTCTCGATTCTTCGAGTCACGCTCCAAACTATCGTGCTTTTACACGAGAGCCTGGAGCTCTTGCTGTACCGCCGCCACCCGCGCCTCTTGCTTCTGTCACTCGGCTCGTTCCGTGGCCGCATTGCGTTCGGCCGTGGATACCGCCTCCTTCAGGGTCGCCACCTCGTTTGTAGCCCCTGTAGTACCCATGTTATCCTTGTTATTTCTATCGCAACCAAATCCTTTTCTGTAAGGTACAACTCTAATACGGTGTTACTCACCTTCCTTGTCCTCGGGCTGCTTCTTGGCACGGCCGAGCTCGCTCTCGGACCGCTCGAGGTTCTGCTTCGAGGTATTGACCTCCGCAGTCAGTGCGGCAGAGGTCAGCAGCGCAGCCTGCAAACCCATATTGACATACTTTTTAGACTCCTGCGTTTATCTTTTTAGATCCTCAGTCCGGCTTTTCTTTCCAAACACCGAACCAAGCATCAGGGGCTACTATCTATGCGGTATTATATTACATATCCTAAAATTCTTACCTCAAAGCCTGTTAGAAGGCTGCTGCAGGCTTCGGTCAGCCCGCTCTTGGCGAGCTGAACCTTATGAATCACCCACTCATGACAGTGTGGTGTTCTTGTTCGATGGATGCATCGTTGAGCGCCTCCAGCAAGTTATCCGGCGCCTCCGGTTGGACGGAGGCCGCCGGTGTCACAGTTTTGCCCTTCTTACGAAGGGGCCGCTCGCCGGACTCCGAAACCACTGCAGGTTCCGGTGCGGAGTCCGGTGCAGAGTCCGGGAGGTTGCCTTGCGGCACCTCCGGGGCCTCCTCCTCCTAGCGGGTCCCTTCTCGGGATCCCACCTCACCGTCGTCAGCGTCACGGGGGGTTGAGGCGGTCGGAAGAGAATCCATATCTGACGTACCCAAGGACCCGCTCGACGAAGCGGGAAGATTGTCCTTGGCCGGACTACAGGTTGTATGCGGCACTAGAAAGACACCGTGTGGCAAAAAGAAAAATTATAAATTATCTAGGAGTCCGGATACTTACGATCTCGCCAGGGGCTTGGCCCTTGAGGGCCACTCCTCGTTGCCGTCGCCAACATTGCAGTCCGGGGGAAGGGTCCTTCCCTTCTTCGACCCTTTGGCCTCCCTCGTTGGGGAGGCCTTCCTCTTCTTCTCTCCCCCCGCTGGGGAAGAGGCCTCTTTCTTCTCCTCCTCGTCTTTGTGGGAGGAGTCCGCCTCGGAGTCATCGGACGATGAGTCCGATGTCACCTGACGCCAGGAACTCCTTCTGGTTCCCGTGGCCTTCTTCTTGGCCTTCTTCTCCGGCACTACGTAAAGTGCCGGGACCAGCAGCCCTGTCAAACGGGCGTCCGCTGGGTCTTCTGGGAGGGGAGCCGGACAGTTAACCTATGCGGACGTCTTCTGCCAGTCCTGTTAAAGGTATTGGGAGTTTTAGATCCCACATAGAGTCAAACTATGAAAAAAATGAGTGTCCCATAAAGGATAACATAGCTTACCTCGCCAACGGGGCCAAGCGTCTTGAATCCGCGATCTTGGTTATGGATGCGGAGCTTCGCCTTGAACAACACCCTCAAGCAGCCCAGACATTTTGTCGAAGAGCCCGTTCAAGGTCCGGTGCTGTGCTGGATCAAACTCCCACAAATTGAAGGCCCGTTGCTGGAAGGGGAGAATCCGGCGGACGAGCATGACCTGGATCACGTTGACAAGCTTAAGCTTCTTGTTCACCAGGGTCTGGAGACAGGACTGGAGTCCGGTCGGCTCTTCCGAACTACCCCATAGCAAGCCCTTCTCTTTCCAGGAGGTGAGCTGCATGGGGATGCCAGATCTAAATTCGGGGGCCGCTGCTCATTTAGGGTCACGTGGCTCGGTGATATAGAACCACCCTGATTGCCACCCTTTGATGGATTCCACGAAGGCACCCTCGAGCCAAGTGACGTTGGGCATTTTGCCCACCATGGCGCCTCCGCACTCCGCTTGGCTGCCCTTCACAACCTTCGGCTTGACATTGAAGGTCTTTAGCCACAAGCCAAAATGGGGCTGGATGCAGAGGAAGGCCTCGCACATGACGATAAACGCCGAGATATTGAGGATGAAATTTGGGGCCAGATCATGGAAATCCAGGCCATAGTAGTACATGAGCCCCCGGACGAAGGGTTGGAGTGGGAAGCCCAGTCTGCGGAGGAAGTGGGGAAGGAATACGACCCTCTCATGGGCCTGGGGGTGGGGATGAGCTGCCCCTCGTCGGGCAGCCTGCGCACGATGTCGCTGGACAGGTATCCGGCGCTGCGCAGCTTCTCGATGTGCCCCTCCATAACGGAGGAGGCCATCCACTTGCCTCCCGCTCCGGACATGGCTGGAAAGGGTCGAGGTGAGATGTGCGGACTTGGGCGCTGGAGCTCGAGTGCGCAGGGATGGATAAGCAAAGGAGGAAGAAGGCGTAGGTAAAGGAGGTGGATCCTTATCCCCTTATATATGGGCGGATGAAACTATACGTCCCTACCGGCCTGGTAAAACTCGCTTATCTCCCAAGCGCGACAATCAATGGCGCGGTTGGGTTACCCACGTCCGCATTGATGGGAATCCCGGAATAAGGGTAACACGATCTCTCCTTCGACAAGACGTGCCAAGGAAACCGCTTCGCTAAACACGCTGAGGCAGTATAATAAAAACGATTCGAGTAAAGGCTTGGTAGTGGTGTGACGTCACGCCACTAAATACGTCAGCAGATTGAACTTGTGTGAATATTATTCTCTCTATGGTGGTACGCGGAATTTATTTTGCAGAGCCGGACACTATCCTGGTGTTCGCAATCTTCTATGTTATTCGGAGGAGGAACCCGCCTTGGAATGCCGAAGACAATATGCGCGCCGGACTCGTCGTCATTGAAGCCTGGTTCAGGGGCTACTGAGGGAGTCCTAGACTAGGAGGTGTCCGGATAGCCGACCTATCATCATCGGCCGGACTCCAAGACTATGAAGATACAAGATTGAAGACTTCGTCCCGTGTCCGGATGGGACTTTCCTTGGTGTGGAAGGCAAGCTTGGCAATACGGATATGTAGATCTCCTACCATTGTAACCGACTATGTGTAACCCTAGCCCTCTCCGGTGTCTATTGTAGGATCGGAAGTATGTCTAGAGGGGGGGTGATTAGACTACTTGACAACTTAAAAATTTTGCCTTTTGATTGGAGTAGTTTCTTAGCAAGTTCACAATGATAACCAAGTCAAGTATCACCCTACACATGCAATTCTAGAGTTATGGCAGCGGAAAGTAATTGCACGTATAGTAAATGAGAGGAGGAGAAGAGCAAACGCAATGGAGACACAGAGATTTTTTCTCGTGGTTCCGATAGGTGGTGCTATCGTCAATCCACGTTGATGGAGACTTCAACCCACGGAGGGTAACGGCTGCGCGAGTCCACGGAGGGCTCCACCCACGAAGGGTCCACGAAGAAGCAACCTTGTCTATGCCATCATGGCTTACGCCCACGGAGGACTAGCCTTACTCGGGGTAGATCTTCACGAAGTAGGCGATCTCCTTGCCCTTACAAACTCCTTGGTTCAACTCCACATCATGACGGAGGCTCCCAAGCGACACCTAACTAATCTAGGAGGCACCACCTCCAAAAGGTAATAGATGGGGTTGGTGATGATGAACTCCTTGCTCTTGTGCTTCAAATGATAATCTCCCCAACACTCAACTCTCCTCACTGATTTGGCTGTGGTGGAGGAAGGGATTGAGTGGAAAGCAACTTGGAAAGACTAGAAATCAAGTTTCATATGGTGGGAGTGGAGCAACTTGATCTCAACACAAGGGTAGGTAGTTTTCTTCTCGAAATGTAAGGTAGGAGTGGTAGTTCTTTCGATGGCTCTCTCCACAAATGAAGAGGAGGTGGAGGGTATTTATAGCCTCCACACAAAATCCAACTGCTACACACATTTGACCAATCTCGGTCAGACCGAAGTTGACAACTCGGTCAGACCGAAAGTTCAAATCTTGTGAACGTTGGGATTTTCGGTGGGACCGAAAATACAATCTCGGTTAGACCGATTCTTCCAAAGTCTAGGGTTTGCCAATCTCGGTGGGACCGACTTTCTCATCTCGGTGACACCGATTTGAGTACAGAAGGTTACAGAAGCTTGGCAACACCAATTTCGGAATGACCGAGTTTGGAATCGGAAAATCCGAGATTCTTAGGGTTTGGCTATATGGCTGAGGTGGTTCATCTCGGTGTGACTGAGTTTTGAATCGGTGGGACCGAGATTACTTATGAGTTTATGTTGGAATGAAAGATTGCTGATTGTTTGAGAGATAAATCACTAAGCACCTTAGAGCAACCAGATCATCATCATAACCTCACCCCCTTTTAATAGTATTGGCTTTCCTATGGACTCAATGTGATCTTGGATCACTAAACCAAAAATGGAGTCTTGAGCTTTTGCCAATGTTTTCCTTAGCATTTTGAGGGGTCCACATCATCAGACATTGCCATTCCCATATCACTGAACTTTCTGAAATATTCTCAAGAAATGATTAGTTCAATGATATATATGTTGTTATTAATTACCAAAACCACCTGGGGATTAGTTGCACTTTCAATCTCCCCCTTTTTGGTAATTGATGACAACATATAGATCAAAGCTTCGACAAATGATATAATCAATGAATAACATCGTCGCTTTGAGAAGTATGTGATAAGCAAGAGCTCCCCCTAAATTTGTGCATTATTTAAGATTTGCGTTTGAATGCAAATGCACAATCGATTAGGATCATGGGTTACTCTTCCATGTCACATACATCTTGGTGGAGCGCACAAAATGATAAGAATGAATAACATGCACCCAATCACCAAGACATGAGTAAATGATCATACAAGATATGAATGGAATATGATAAGCATCAAGCACACATTAAGCACAGTATGATCAAGCACTCATCAAGATAGAGCAAACGTAGTATCAAGCACACGAAGTATCTCAAGGAACTCAAAAGTATCTCAAGGAAAACCGCAAACGAAAGAGCAAAACGAGCACTCTCTCTCGAAGCCCTATGATCTATACAATTTCTCCCCTTTGGCAACAAGTTACCAAAAAGTTCGAAGGTATAGAGCTAATCGTCACTCGGGACTCTGCTGGCGGCTCTGCTGCGTCGATGGAGTGGAGATAGCTGCATCTGCAAAAGCTTCGCTGAAGTCTGTGGAGCTGGAGGAGTGGATATCTTGGAGCTGGTCTTTGGGCCGATGGAGCTGTAGGAGGTGCTGATGTAGTAGCCACAGGATCGACATCGAATAGCAGCTGATCTGGGCTTTGTGGGCACTGCAGCAGGGCTGCTCATAGTCATCTGGACCATGTCACCTTCCATCTCCTTCATGAGTTCTGCCTTCTCCTCTTAGCTTCCTCGATGTCGCATCAAGCTTGTTGACGGTGACCTGCACTTCATCGACTTTGACGTCCGAGCATGGAACTTATCCTCAACGATCCTCTCAAGGCTCTCCCGAGATTGCACTATGCTGGCCAGCGTAGCTCAATTCTCCGAGTGGCTTCAAGAAGTTGTTCTGCAACGCTCTTGGGCTTTGTTCTGCTTCCTTCTCGGCTTTAGCTTGTTTAGCAGCTTCAGACTTAGCATGTCCTTCTACGATGTGGGAGCATTCTCACCATCACAACCTCGTTGTCCTCATGTTCAGCTGCAGTGGCAAGTGGGGTCTATCCAACAGTAGGTGTCCGTGCCAAACTTGGCATTGATGAGCATCTGAATATGCGGAGCAAACCCACACGACCTCTTCTCGTCACCTTTGTCCTCTTGATAGTCTCAACTATCGTGTCCATCACCTTAAAAGGTGTCTTCTGATCTAGAATGTGCAGCATGTTGATAGAGTACCCTCTTATCATGCGGTGGTCCCTGACTTAGGCATCAAAGTATGCCTCAGAATGGTGTTGGTGGTTGGGAGACCTGCACAAGGTAGTAGACTGAACCAAGCTTCCATATCTCTACATCCTTCTCATCTACCTCATTATACATGTTCTTCATTGACTCGTGATTTTTCTTCGGAATGCCATACACATCAATATCATCTTCCCTTGAAACAGGTGCATTCAGCAACGCTCTCCATTCTTCAACAGTAGAATGGAATCTACGCCTTCATCATCCATACAATTCGCCATCCGGATAGAAGTGTGCGGTGGCATAGAACGCATGATCATCTCATCGCTCCAGCGGTCAATTTCGACCAACGAACTCGCAATCCCACAAGCAATGAAGCTTTCATGCACATGTGGGAAAAAGTCTCTGTGCTTTCACTGTCGATGTATTCCCGATCAACGATCTCGTGTCGGAACAATTGGCTTCTTGTCCATGAGCACTGTCTCATAAAAGTCTTGTTGCTCTCTAGTGTGGAATCTTGAGTCAACTGCTGTTCTTCTCCTGCTGGCATATGGATCTGTTTGCCTCCATAGCCTGAGTCCTTTGTCCTTTCTCTCCTTCATATTTTCAGCTCGAGGATGAGCTTCATTATGAACTGGCAGTTTCATGCGAGCTTGAGCAAAACATGAGCCTCATCATCGATTCTGCAGTGGCACGTTGTCCTTCTTCTTCTCTGAAGCAGGTATGTTCCTCACAGTCTTCTTCGGCTTGGCAGCTGGTTTGGCTTGGGCTGCCTTTGCTGGAGCTGATTGCTTAACCTTTGTGGGTGCTCCTGCCCTGATGGCATCACCCATCAACTTCTGCTTCTGAGGAGGCTGAGGTGCTTCCTCATCAGAATCATCATCATCATCAGCAGTCTCTTCATGAACTTTCCTCTTCCTCTTGGAAGTCTTCTTGATCTTGCTGGAGGTTTCTTCCATGCTGAGCTTCTGTGCAACAGAGGATTTAGCCACTTTGCTTGTGCCTTTCTTTGAATGTTGCCCTTGATAGCTCTTGGCAACCACTTGCCTTTTAGGTTTTGAAGTTATTTCCTCATCAGCAATGAAATCTGAATCTTCCTCATCTGAATTTCTCTTCCTCCTGGCCCTGGTGGCAGCTGCAGGCAGTCCACTTGGAGTGCTTCTCTCCATCATCTCTGAAAAACTGCTTGCCTCTGGACTTGTAGCTGCTACGAATCTCAACGGCATCTCGGACCTGTTCGATTGTCACTTCCTTCGATACATGACCGACAACCCGTGAATGGAATAGATATAGGCGTAATAGAAGAGTTATCACAAACTGCAGAGGATTTTGCAAAAGAATGAGTTCAAACTTTAGTTTTAGGTTTTCACAGAATACATGTCGGTCTGACCGAGTCTATCAATTCGGTGAAACCGAAACGTCTAAACAGACCACATACACCACTTTCGGTTGGACCGAAATGGGTTTCGGTCTAGCCGAGACTACTAGGGTTTCATCAATCTTCACTTCGGTCTTACCGATTTGGTACAACTCGGTTTCACCGAAAAGTGCAGTGCAATGGCCAGAGGCCAAATCGGTCAGTCCGAAAATGTTGAATCGGTCACACCGAGATGTGTTCGGCGGAAACCTAACCCTAAAATTTTCACTCGAAATTTGTTCTATGACCTAAACAGCTGGATAGGAAGATCTCAATCTTGGCAAGAAACATGGCAACGCCTATCGTGCATAGAATCAGCGGTTGGAGCACGAGAGGGATGAAACTCACCCAATGCGGTGGAGCTTCACTACGGCGGCAACGGCGCGATGAGAAAGTCCGTTGACGGCGATGGAGACCCGCGGCGAGGGCGCACAGGCGACGGCGGAGACGATCCGGAGACCAAGGCGACGGCAGCTAAGGGTTTGAGGGCGCGCGCTGAAGAAGTAATCAACGCGCTCGTCCTCGAGTATATATACCCTTCGGTTGTCGGTGGGACCGAGTTTGAAAACTTCGGTGGGACCGAGATGGTTAATCTGCGTGCGATTACACACTTCGTCACGCCGAATTTGAAACTCGGTTTCACCGAGGTGAAAACCTAGATCAATCCAAGTGATTTGGTCTGTCCGATTTGAGTATATCGGTTTGACCGAAAGTACTTAGAAGGTTTTGGCAGTTAGGCTTTTGACGGATCGGTGGCTCGAGTGCTCCTCACTCGATGCGTCCAAAAAGTCTTGTTCAAAGTTTGTGATATAAGCATGAATAGAGTTTGAGACAAGAAAGCATAGATAGCTAGGGGAGGAACTTAGGCATTCTTGTCCATCCATTTGGTCAAAAAGAAAATATCCAAAAAGACCAAAACAACAAATGGATGTCCTTGAATGGATAAAATCATGCATCCAACATGCTCACACAATAAGATAGCAAATGAAATATGTGTCAAACATGCACAAACAAGACACTAACAGTTAGCACACAATTTGGCGATGACTAGGTCATCTATATATGAGTATATTGACTTAGGAGTCAAATGAGAACATTTGATCATAGGTCATACTCATCGCTTAAGCACAAGTGGGGTTACCACTTTTCCATAAAGCATTAATGTGTTCACATCATTAGAAGATGCTTTAGCTCATTTCTTTAGAGCAAAGCTCCCCTTGATGTGAGAACCCTTTAAAGGGTCAAACTAACCTTGGGTTGTCGTTGAAGACTTCATGTAGATGTTGAAGATGTGGATGCTCAATGTTGATGAAGATCATCAAGAGTTGGGAGCAATCCTTTGGATTCGGGCACTTTCAATACCTACATGGGTTAGTCCCACAAGGAACAAACAAGAATATCCATGGACATAGATTGAAGTTCACAATAGATGATGTCCATGAAAGCAATGATTACCTTGTCCCTTGACTTACCAACATGAGGGTTTGTGACTCCATGAACTAGTGCAAGATGTGGAAGTTGATTGCACAAGTCCTTGCCAAAATGAATATAAGTGAAGTATATTGGTGGAGTCACCCTCAAGAACTCTCTAGTTCTTCTTCTTCGGGATCCACATCATCTTGATGGGAATCCTTGGGGTAGTAGTTGAGCTTGTTGAAGTAGAACTTGAAGTTGCCTTGGGAACCCACTTGACCATGGCCTTGGGTGCTTCAATGAATGCATCAATCTCCTCTTGAAGCTTGTCCTTGCCTTTTAGCTTGTGGTCTTGTGGTGGAAGGTCATCTTGAGCTTGTTCCTCGTTGGAAGAAGTAGGATCATACTTCTCCTCTTGAGAGACAAACTTTGGAGTGGGATATTGACCTTCTTCCCATTCAACACCCTCGGCGTTGAACTTTCGCTCAAAACCAATTCCTTGATTCTTCCGGTGTCTTCCTTGTTTGCGAACAATTTCTCAAAGCTCTTGCTTCCGCAAGACTCTTGTAGACACCTTTCTCTATAATCCCTTTCAATAGACTATTTTCTTGCTCAAGTGAAACTTGGCTTGAAACATTGTTAGTGGAATCAAGAGAATTACTAGAAGTAACAACATTTGATTTAACATGATTATTGTTACTACTAGATGAAGAATTTTTCTTATGCTTGTCATGCTTAGTTTTGATAGGTGGCAAGAAATTAGACAAGAGAAGTCATTTGGCAAGATATGAAGAACTCTTCTTTCGAAGATCGTCATTGATAGCTTTTAGAAACTCATGTTCTTGCTCTAGATTGAGCTTCTCGAAGCGTAGCTTCTCATGAGATCTTAGGAGCTCTCTATGATCTTCTTGAGTTGTTTCATGAGCTAACTTAAGAGTGTTTAGTTCTTTAGTTAGACGCTCAATCTCCTTCATAGCATTGTCATTCGACTCATCTCGACTATAAAGACTACTAGCATGTTCATCATTACTAAGCTCACTAGATTTATCATGTAAAAGCTCATCTTCACCAAGCAAGTCATCCTCATCACTATCAAAGTCAATAAACTCAGGATGTGATACCTTGGGGCCTTTTGCCATGAAGCATCTTCCAATTCCCTCATTTGGTGAATCAAATATGTCATAGGAGTTGGAGTTGGAGGACACGAGAGCAAGACCGCAACACCTTCATCTTGACTGTATTTGGAGTTGGAGTGATAGCTTCTTTCGAGTGATTGTCGAGTCGGAGCCGAAACCCATTCACCAACATGAGCTTGATGTTTTCTTCTTGTGTAGCTCCTTGATGACTTGTCTTTCCTTTCCGAATCCTTGCTTCTCCGAGAGGATCTTCGCTCATAACGATCATCTCTACTCCTTCTCTCTTTTCGAGGCGACTCTTCTCTTGAGCTTCTTCTTCTTGGAGATTCTTCTCTTCTCTTGTGGGGAGTCGAACACTCATTTGAGTAGTGTCCGGTCTTCCACAATTGTAGCAGCTTTCGATCACGACTAGAAGATCTCTTTTCATCATATGATCTAGACTTTGAGCTTCTTTCCTTGCTTCTACTCTTGTAGAATTTGTTGAAGTTCTTCACCATTAGGCTTATCTCTTCATTGGAAACTAGCTTGTCACTTGAGGATGTGGGAGCTTCAACTGTAGCTTTGTAAGCACCACTTGACTTGTTGTGAAGCTCTTCCTTATCTTTAAGTGTCATCTCATGAGCAACAATCCTTCCAATGACTTCGTAGGCTTGAGATCTTTGTAGTTTGGCATCATTTGAATCAAAGTGCACACGGTGTCATACTTTCCATCCAAAGCTCGAGAATCTTCTTGATGATGAATCGGTCGGTCATTTCTTCGCTTCCTAAGCCTGCCATCTCATTGGTGATGAGAGCAAGCCTAGAGTACATTTCAGCGACTCCTTCACCTTCCTTCATCTTGAACTTGTCAAGTCGACCTTGAAGAACATCTAGCTTTGATTCCTTCACGGACTCGGTACCTTCGTGCATTTCACCAAAGTATCCCAAATCTCTTTTGCATTCTCAAGACGGCTGATCTTGTTGAACTCCTCGACACAAAGCATTGAAGAGAATGTCACAAGCTTGAGCATTGTTACAGAACATCCGCAACTCATCCGCAGAGCTTCGCGATCCGAACTTTTCCTTCCTCAAGAACTCACCTTGCAAGCCAACACAAATAATGCCCCATGCGGCAGGGTTATGTCCAAGAATATGCATTTTCATTTTATGCTTCCAACTAGCAAAGTTTGAACCATCAAAGTAAGGACCTCTACGAAAATTACCCTCACTAGACGCCATACTCTCCTAGGTTGTGAAACCAAGCTTATGGAGTCCAATGCAATGGAAACCAATCCAATGGAGACCAAAGCTCTGATACCACTTGTAGGATCGGAAGTATGTCTAGAGGGGGGGGTGATTAGACTACTTGACAACTTAAAAATTTTGCCTTTTGATTGGAGTAGTTTCTTAGCAAGTTCACAATGATAACCAAGTCAAGTATCACCCTACACATGCAATTCTAGAGTTATGGCAGCGGAAAGTAATTGCACGTATAGTAAATGAGAGGAGGAGAAGAGCAAATGCAATGGAGACACGGAGATTTTTTCTCGTGGTTCCGATAGGTGGTGCTATCGTCAATCCACGTTGATGGAGACTTCAACCCACGGAGGGTAACGGCTGCGCGAGTCCACGGAGGGCTCCACCCACGAAGGGTCCACGAAGAAGCAACCTTGTCTATGCCATCATGGCTTACGCCCACGGAGGACTAGCCTTACTCGGGGTAGATCTTCACGAAGTAGGCGATCTCCTTGCCCTTACAAACTCCTTGGTTCAACTCCACATCATGACGGAGGCTCCCAAGCGACACCTAACCAATCTAGGAGGCACCACCCTCCAAAAGGTAATAGATGGGGTTGGTGATGATGAACTCCTTGCTCTTGTGCTTCAAATGATAATCTCCCCAACACTCAACTCTCCTCACTGATTTGGCTGTGGTGGAGGAAGGGATTGAGTGGAAAGCAACTTGGAAAGACTAGAAATCAAGTTTCATATGGTGGGAGTGGAGCAACTTGATCTCAACACAAGGGTAGGTAGTTTTCTTCTCGAAATGTAAGGTAGGAGTGGTAGTTCTTTCGATGGCTCTCTCCACAAATGAAGAGGAGGTGGAGGGTATTTATAGCCTCCACACAAAATCCAACTGTTACACACATTTGACCAATCTCGGTCAGACCGAAGTTGACAACTCGGTCAGACCGAAAGTTCAAATCTTGTGAACGTTGGGATTTTCGGTGGGACCGAAAATACAATCTCGGTTAGACCGATTCTTCCAAAGTCTAGGGTTTGCCAATCTCGGTGGGACCAACTTTCTCATCTCGGTGACACCGATTTGAGTACAGAAGGTTACAGAAGCTTGGCAACACCAATTTCGGAATGACCGAGTTTGGAATCGGAAAATCCGAGATTCTTAGGGTTTGGCTATATGGCTGAGGTGGTTCATCTCGGTGTGACTGAGTTTTGAATCGGTGGGACCGAGATTACTTATGAGTTTATGTTGGAATGAAAGATTGCTGATTGTTTGAGAGATAAATCACTAAGCACCTTAGAGCAACCAGATCATCATCATAACCTCACCCCCTTTTAATAGTATTGGCTTTCCTATGGACTCAATGTGATCTTGGATCACTAAACCAAAAATGGAGTCTTGAGCTTTTGCCAATGTTTTCCTTAGCATTTTGAGGGGTCCACATCATCAGACATTGCCATTCCCATATCACTGAACTTTCTGAAATATTCTCAAGAAATGATTAGTTCAATGATATATATGTTGTTATTAATTACCAAAACCACCTGGGGATTAGTTGCACTTTCATCTATATAAACCGGAGGGTTTTAGTCCGTAGGACAACAATCACAACAACCATCATACCATAGGCTAGATTCTAGGGTTTAGCCTCCTTGATCTTGTGGTAGATCCACTCTTGTACTACCCATATCATCAATATCAATCAAGCAGGAGTAGGGTTTTACCTCCATTGAGAGAGCCCGAACCTGGGTAAAAACATTGTGTCCCTTGTCTCCTGTTACCATCTGCCTAGACGCACAGTTCGGGACCCCCTACCCGAGATCTGCCGGTTTTGACACCGACAACCACCTCCCGCCTTCGGGCCACGGTTGCGGAGCAGGTGCTGGCCTTGGTGGCCGGCAGTGGGGTGATGGCCACGACGGCAGAGCGGATGATGTCACTGGCTTTCGACAGAGCTGTGGCGGCAACGGCGGCCGGCAACAGCTGCTGACGGGCACGGGCGGCCGAGCGTGTGGTGCGTGTTCCACGCACACCAAACTGGGATGCCGCGCGCACGATACTACGCCGCCGCTGCGGTGTAGCCTCCCAGCTGGAGCTGTGCTCTGATGACAGTGGAGTAGCTGAGCGACGACGACAGTCCGGTACCATTGCCGATTTTGGGAGAAGCAGACGAGATAAGCTACAGGGAGGGAGGGGAAAATGCGACGCAGGACTCGCCGGCCATGAGGGATTGTATAGTAGGCTGATAAGCATTGGGATTTTGGGGGATTTCACCGAGTAGCACGGGAAGCTTGCGCGCGAACCTGCGCGGTTGCACGGGAACGGGCTCAGCACCGTTTGGATAAAAGAACGGCCCCACGCGCTGCTCAAGCTTGCGCTCAAACATCTACAGCAGCGGGGTGACAAGACGTGCGAGAGAAGGACGAAAGGAGACGTACACATGATGAGATGAACATGGACCACACTAGGGAACCCGTCGGTGATGAATTCATCAATCGCAAATGGTTGTACACTAGCAAACGTTTGCCCACAACACACACGGCTTATTCCATCACAAACAGGTCGGGTGGATCAACTGTATGCCATGTATACACATTGTCAAAAAGTAATGCGGTAGACCTTCTTTAACATATGTTAAAAAATAAAATAAAAATAAAAAACAAGGACCTCGAGGTTAAATGAGCTGAGGGAATGGGGCACTTCGGTCATTTGATGAACGAAATGACCCATCCTATTAGCTAATTTAAGATCAACACAACTTCCCATCCAGTCACCCATCACATGGCTACTCTAGCCTGAGCACACTTAACTTGAGAGTTCTCTTAGATGAGCTACTGGTGGAATAGCTAGTCCTTGCTAATATAGGATGCCTCTTCGCATCCTTATGGCGTATTCGGATGATCGCCCGTCCCCCAATGGCCAATACATGTTGTGTTGACAGAGCATATCACATACGTCTTATTAGAAGCAATCGTCTGTGTTATTATCGGTCTTCACACACATTTCTGATTACAGACCTGTTTGCCACATATCACACACATCTTCTTATATTGAACTGTTTATGTTCGCTTGTCTCAACACAAATAGTTCATCCGAGTGAAACGCATGTTGTATATCACGCACACCTTCATATGGCTAACCATTTCTTTTGTGTTGCCTAATCACAAACAGTTCATCCTAGTGAACTGTATGCTGTGTATCGCACACGCCTTCATCTGGCTGCCCGTTTCTTTTGTTACTCCTCATCGCAAATAGTTAACTGAACTGAACCGTATGCCCTGCATCGCACACGCAACTAACATCTGAACCATGTTTGATGCATCTGTCATCACAAACGTTTTGCACATTTTTGACGGTTCTCTGACACCACTATTTGTGATTATTGCATCGCACACAGTTTCTCGAAGGGTCTCTGATCGTAGTCTCGCATTAGCAGCATCCTGCAGTAGTGTATGCAAAGATTACCCCAATGTCACCACGGGAATCTGCGAGTTGAGGGCTGAAACACATATCAAGTGAATCAATATAATACCCCATTGTCACCACAGATATTCATATGCAAGACATGCATCAAGTGTTCTCAAATCATAAAAGTATTCAATCCGATAATAACAACATCTTAAAGGGAAAACTCAATTCATCACAACAAGATAGAGAGGGAAAAACACCATATGATCCAACTATATTTACAAATCTCCTGATACATCAAGATCGTGCCATCAAGAACACGAGGGAGAGAGACTAAACACATAGCTACTGGTACAAACTCTTAGCCCCGAGGGTGGACTACTCCCTCCTCATCAATGTGGCCGACGGGATGATTAAGATGGCCACCGGAGATGATTCCCCCCTCCGGCAGGATGCCGGAATGAGCTCCTGATTGGTTTTTCGTGGCCACAGAGGCTTGCAGCGGCAGAACTTCTTATCTAGAGTTACATACGGGGGTTTTCAAATATTTGACGATATATAGGGCGAAGAGGCTGTGCGGGAGGCCACCAAGGGGGGAACCAGCCACTTGGGTGTGCCTAGCCCCTCTGGCGCGCCCTGGTGGCTGGTGGCCACCTTGGGCCACCTCTCTGGTACTTCTTCAGCCCATCCTGGCCCTTCTGGTCCATAAAAAATATCCAAATAGTTTTGCTGCATTTGGACTCCATTTGGTATTGACTTTCTGCATTGTAAAAAACAAGCAGAAAGCAACAACTGGCACGGGGCACTATGTCAATAGGTTAGTCCAAAAAAATGCTATAAAGTTGCTATAAATTCAATGTAAAACATTCAAAAATGATAATATAACAACATGAGTACTTCATAAATTATAGATACGTTGGAGACGTATCAAGCATCGGCAGTAGCCACTGGCTAGTGAAGTGGACAACCAGGTGGCTCGAGCTTGACCCAGAGCAAGCCTGTCGGTGTAAGGGCAGCGCAGGCCATGGCGACGCTGCATAGCGACAATGATCACCTCAGCCTCCAAGGTAAGCTTCCACTGCTCTTCATTTCATCACCATTAGCATTAGGATATGTCTAATTTGGGGATTTCTAAAATTAGGGTTAGGGTTCCACCGGAGTTGGGGAATTTCTTAATTTAGGGTTTCAGGCTTAGGGATTTCATTAGGCATGCCTTAGAACACTCAGTCCCCACATTAACTGAGCCCTAACCAAAACCACAATATCAATTCCAAGAGGAATTGCATAATTTTACTAGTTAGGGTTTCAAAATTGGGGAAATTCTTTAGTATTTGGACTTAATTAGTTCATTCCCATATGATTTAAAACGTGAATTGAAACTACAAGCCACATGATAGGGGAAGGAAAAAAAGGAGAATTTCACTCCTAGGGTTTCCAGAATTTGGGATTTTTTCTTATGCTTTAAATCCCATTTAGTTGACATCATAAATGAAACTAAAAGCACATCACATGATTTGTTAGGGATGAAACTTAAAATTCTTGGGCCAAATAAAATCAAGCTTTAAACTTTAGGAAGAATTGCTTTATTCCATAACTAAAAGTAGCAAATCAAAATTGATCTGTCCCTCGTAAAGCATAATAAACTCAAGGCATGCTCAAAACATATAGAGGAGATTGAATTCAATCATAAACTAGATTTAAACACAATAGATCAACTCCATTCTGTTACTTAAAGGGATCAAGTAATTCAATCTTTTGTTATTAACATGAAGGACAACTTGAATCCAAGCATAAACAGGAAAAGCCCTTTAAACTTTAAATTTATCAAACAAATCAAGTAATCTTAAGCTAGATAGTGCTCAATCTTGAGCAAGAAGGCTCTGGTGCCATTTTTGGAAATCATGGATGATCTCATGATCATCTTGCACAAGATTTGAACCACAACTGACATTAATTAGAGCAAACACACCATTAGTAATAAATATGTCCAATATAGTAGTCTTGTGTTTGCTGGTTGTAGGAACGCAGACCTACAATTTGTAGAGAGCCACAACAATTTGGAATCAAGGCCAAGAGAATCAATTGCAAACCGAAAGAAAGAACCAATTAACCTCTATACCTTCTTTTCCATCTTCTCTGGTTAGCTCCTGCTGGTTGTGGAAGGATCTGGAGAGCCCTTCCTGTGGATGGCTGGGATTGGGAAGCTAGAGGAGATATGCATGTGCATCCATTATCACTTAGTGTCCCATAAGGATTTCTCCTTTTATACATTTTATAAGCATAATGCCATAGGGGGGCCCACCTGTCAAATGATATTTGTGTGTGCGCCCTCAATCAGGGCAAACCGTCATACTGTAGCAATTCTGTAGCTACTGTTGCTCCACTGTAGAAACATTAATAATTGATCTTAATTGACCTAGGTTTAGTCTAGATAAAAAAACTTCCAACAAATCTAACTCTAGATCCACAACTAATCTAGCTGCAGTTAACTTGTATGCACTACATATGTTTATGTGTGCCCATAAAATAGACATTGAGTATGTTGCAATACAAATTAATTACCTTGTCAGTGATAGAAATAGTGGTGCTTCCTTCTTTTCAAACGGCAATGTCAAAATTCTTGCCAAACAACAAATCTGGCTACATGAACGCATACCTACAATTTGCAGAGAGCGACAACAGTTTGGAATCAAGGCCAAGCCAATCAATAGCAAACTAAAACAAAGAACCAATTAACCTCTACACCCACAATCTACAAGATGAAAGGCATATCTTCAACTTTGTGAAGAAGTACAATAGCAGGATAATAGACAAATGCTACAAGTAACAATAGAAAGGTGAAGATGAATGCAACCTTGTAACTAAAATTGTACAATTTAGAACTTGTCCATGCTATCTTTCAGCCCAAGTAATCCCTACCAGTAACCTGAAATTATTTTTCTTATTAGCCGGCGGAGAGAGAGGAGGAGGGGGAGGAGTCGTGGCCTGACACGTACAGTACCACCAATGGTTTAGAGGGAGGTTACCAAACTAGCTCTGGGTAGTAGCACATGGAAGATCTTGCACCTGTACTGTGCAGCTGTCACTAGTAGAGAAAGGGGCTTTAGTACCGGTCCGGAACGGGCTTTAGTTCCGGTTCACCAACCGGGACTAAAGGCTCCCACCCTTTAGTTCTGGTTGGCCACGACCCGGGACTAAGTCCCTTCCACGTGGCCGGCAGCGCGCGCCGGGGGCTGGGGACCTTTAGCGTCACCAACCGGGACTAAATAGTTTAGGGGGTTTAGTCTTTAAGTGTTTATTTTTCCTTTTCATTTTGTGTTTTCCATTTAATTCCTTTTCATTTCAAACATATTTTACGCTACTAAATATTGTACATGTCGTACATACAGAATAGAACTTCTTGTACAACCAATCATATATCATCGAATTTCTCATACGACCATGCATACACATATAGATATATATACAATTTGGTATATACAGTCATTCCTACAATTTGCATATCATTACTTGCAAGCATTAGGTGAAATGGTATTCTCCATTGGGATCTATGACCTGCTCAAGCAAAAATCCCAAAATTTCCTCTTGAAGTGCTCTTATGCGGTCCATTGGTAGGAGCCTATCCCGCATCGATCGATACAAATATATTAGTTGTGTGTATATAAATATTAGATCGTGCGGGATAAAAAAATTGTGAATAGTGTTTATCACGTGCATCTTGGTTCCTTTCGGTCATAAAGCGAATGTTCTCGCAAACGTAGTGTGCAGATAAATTATTTCCCAATCCCTGCCTCATGCACTTTACCAGAATAGTTTTCAGTCAGCTAATAATCAAGCATGATAGTGGTATTGAAAATATAGAATTAAAGAGATGCGCGAACGTAGCTAGTACTACTTAATTACCTTGGGTCGCGCACATTTCATCTATGCTTCCCATGCATAGACCATCTCTTTGGTGAACTTTTTCCAAACCCTCCAGGCAAACAAAATAAATAAATGAGTTATTCATTAATTACTTGATATCAGGAACTGAACTAAATAGGCCGACATAGTGCGATAATGATTGAAATTACCTGTTGAGCATCTCCCAAAGGTTTTTGTATGCTGCAGGGTCTTTACTAAGTGAGTCCGGTACTTCAACTTTTTCTGCGTGGAAACTGCGCACACGTTTGTATAAGTGGGCATGCATAACTCATCCAACACTTAACATCGAGTAAGCAAAATAGAATTTGTAGTACAAGACAGTAACACTGACCCGAAGTGTAAGGAAATACTATTTCTGGTCTAGCATGTAGTTCCTTCAAAAACATTGGCAAGTTTTTCTCTATGTCTTCTGAGTACTTATTTAACACTTCTTCATGGTATTTGGTTCAATGAACCCAATGCCATAGACTGGATCTCGGTTAATTTAAAAAATCTTCATTCTGCATAATACCCCACAAAAGAATATAGTCAGGATAATTACAGGCAATGAACAAGCTGAGCTCGAGACATAAATTACGGAAAGAAATCACTTACAGAGAATAGCAGCTGACCAGAGATTTGTCAAGTGTGCCTTGATTAAATAACTAAAAAAGTTCTGGAAACTCAATCCATGATAAGTCTGCAACGTATCTATAATTTTTTATTGTTCCATGCTATCATATTACCCCTTTTGGATGTTTGTGGGCTTTATTTTACACATTTATATCATTTTTGGGACTAACCTACTAACCGGAGGCCCAGCCCATATTGCTGTTTTTTGGCCTATTTCAGTATTTCGAAGAAAAGGAATATCAAACGGAGTCCAAACGGAATGAAACCTTCGGGAGCATGATTTTTGGAACGAACGTGATCCAGAGGACTTGGAGTGCAAGTCAAGAAGCAGCCGAGGCTCCCACGAGATAGGAGCCCCCCCCTAAAGGGCGCGCCCCCCTGTCTCGTGGGCCCCT
This sequence comes from Aegilops speltoides, assembly GCA_021437245.1. Taxonomy (NCBI): domain Eukaryota; kingdom Viridiplantae; phylum Streptophyta; class Magnoliopsida; order Poales; family Poaceae; genus Aegilops; species Aegilops speltoides. The sequence goes on along the minus strand of CM038147.1, from coordinate 532,537,412 downwards.
CGGGCGTCCACCGACGTACTTCTTCCTCCTATATAAGCCTACATACCCCAAAAACATCCAGGGGCAGACGAAACACAATTTCCACCACCGTAACCTTCTGTATCCGCGAGATCTCATCTTGGAGCCTTCGTCGGTGTCGGTGTACTAAAGTAGGGGTACCTTAGTACCCCGAACTTGTGCACGGGCGGTCGCAGCGCCCCGCGGCAAGGCTTGCCGGGCGCCCGCCAAGACCCTCCGTCATTTCCTATTACTGCCATTCAAGAAGAAAGTATCAACTAAGAAGACAAAGGCCCCGGCAAGAGGAGCTTGCCGGGAAGTCCAACCAAGGCGCTCCAGTGGAACTTGCCGCGACGCCCGTAAGGTCCCCAAGCAAGGCCAGCGGCGACAAGCTTGCGGCGCAACAAGAGAAGGGCCGCGGCAAGGCGCTTGCCGCGGCAAGGCTGCCACCCTGCACTCTAGCACATCCAACAATGTGTCACCCCAGGGCCGTCACAGGAGCACGTGGCGAGGCACTGCGCAGCCATGCGGTGCGAGGTGGCAAGCGGAGCTGACAAGGAGGCCATCATGGCGATCGGTGGCGCACCTAACGGTCGTTTCGTTACCTTGTTGGGCGACGGGACGGGCATTAAATGCCCTTGTCCCTGCCGTCGAGTTAGGTAGGGGACACTTTGTTGATCCTTGTTGTACCAACCTGCGTTTTTACCTTTCTACCCCCCTTCCTACACTGCCACACCTGCCGGTGACCCCTTAGACTATAAAAGGGAGGCCCATGCGCGCGTGGGGGTTCGTGATTCGAACTTTTCCACACGGGGTTCCGCAGTTCGTAGATCCAACACCACCATACGCTCGCTCTCGAGCAGAACAAATACAAACACAAAGCAGCGATGGGGTTTTATCTCTCCGGAGAGCTCCGAAGCTGGGTAAAAATCACCCGTCTCCCCCGCGCGCTTGACCTCGATCTGCTCTGCGCACGCCCTCCGCTCCCTTGCCGGACTAGAAGGGGACCCTACCCCATAGGTGCTCGTCGCCACAGAGAGACCGCCCCGACATCTTTGGCACGCTAGGTAGGGGGGCGTCGAGGTCGTGAGCATCTGATCCGGTCTCCGCGCGCGCTACATCAACGCCTTCATCAACATGCCACCAAAGAAGAAGCCTTCGGAGGTGGCCGCTCTGTCTACATCAATTCTACCACCACCGCCGGAGCAAACGGGCGGTGGAGTGGACGCCGGCGGAGGAGCGGGCGCCGACGGTGGGACTCACGTCGTCACCAGGTCCAAAAACAAGGCCCTGCAAGCGTCGGCGACCATGCAGACACCACACCCTTCCCAGGAGGTGCAAGGTCGACAATGCCCCGGTGCTCCTAGCACCGTGCTCACGTTGGAGCAAGGCCAAGCTGGTGGGTCGCGGGACGTTTGAGACCAGCATGCACGCCCGATGTCTTTGGCGCGAGTGAGTGCGATCGCCGGACGGGTGTTGCTCCTTCAATCCAGTTGGGAGTCCGAGCACATCCCGCTCCTCGCGCCGCTCGTCGCCACCACCACCCAAGATTGTAGAGCAAGCGCTGGCCTGAGCCCAGCTGCTTCTAGATTACCCTCCGGCGCCACACAAGATTGACGATTGGAGGATGACCATTATAGCCTCATCGGCCGCCAGCGGCGACAAGCCCCGCAACCGAAGCGCCGAAGCCCGGCAAAGCGCCAGTGCAAGCCGACGCCGGCAAGACCGCTGGGGTGCCACCTCCGTACCTCCCAGCCCGAAGGCGAGGTCGCCCGGCTCGTCGGACCAACTTTGACGCCGACTCCACCGCGTCGTCGGACCCTGAACCCGCCACGTTCTCCAAACGGCGGCACGAAGCCTTCCTTTTCGCATCGGCGCAGAAGAAAGCGGCGTTAATCGACCAGCGGCTGGGCCCATGTCGATATGCATGCGCCCGAAGAACGAGCGACTTGTCGTATCGGCGGGTTGCCTGCGTTCACCCATGAGCTGCGGCAAGTCCAATGGCCATACCAAGAACTTCAAGCCCGGCGTGCGAGAAGTATGATGGCAGGATACATCCGTCGGAGTTCCTCAAGATCTACACCATCGCGGTGCGAGCTGCGGGCGCGACGAGAAGATCCTCGCCAACTACTTCCCGCTGGTGCTCAAGCCCAACGTCAAATCTTGGCTCATGCACTTGCCGGACGACTCTATCTCTTCATGGGCGGACCTGTGTCATCAGTTTGTCGGCGCCTTCACAGGCGGCCACAAACCCCATGGCCAGGAAAGCAATCTGCATCTGCTTTCGTCGTAGGAGGAGAGCCCCTACGCAAGTACATCTGAGATTCAGCCGGTGCGGCGCAACATCGAGCGTCCACCCTGCGCGGTTATCGGCGCGTTCCACGAACGTCGCGTAACCACGAGATGAGGAGGAGATGGCGATGTGCAAGATCGAGATGTCGATGAGCTATGCGCTCACGGCGACAAGTGTGCACGGGCTGAGGAGGGGAGGAAAATCCCCGGAGAGACTGCAGGAGCAGAAGGATCTGACAGTAAGGGTGCCGCCCCGGCGAGGAAGAACCGGAGGCGGAACAACAGAAAAAGAAAGGCTAAGGATGTGCTAGCTGTCGAGCATTCCGGCAACGGAGGCGGCTCCGACAAGGCCAAAGCTGATGACTCCGGCGAGGCTGTGGTAGCCGCCGACAAGCAGGATGGCTCCGGCAAGCGGTATTGCAAGATTCACCTCACCAAGGGCCATGACCTCCAAACCTGCAAGAAAGTCGAGCAGATGGCGGAGCTACAGAAAGCTGAGTACGAGCGCCGCAACAAGGAGAGAGCCCAGGGAGGTGGCGGAGGATCCGGCAAGAAGCTTCCCGCCCGGGGAGGGCACCGCGGCAAGGCCAAGCCGCGGCAAGGAGACAGGCCTCCCCGTGGCCACGACAAGGACGAAGATGAAGATGAGGATGATGAGATGGAGGAAGATGAGACTGATGACCAAGAGTTTCAGAAGGCAACGGAGGTGTTGTGCGTCGACGGCGGTGCCTCTCTGCACACCTCGCACTGCCAACTCAAGTAGTGGGTGCGATAAGTGAACGCAGTGGAGCCGTCCGTCGAGTCGCGCAAGCCTCTGAAGTGGTCCAGCACGCCCATCGTCTTCGATGTTGAGGATCACCCTGATCGTCTCACTGCGGTCGGGTGCTTGCCAATGTTGGTCTCACCAACAATCCGCAACCTCAAGGTCACGAAGATGTTGGTTGACAGCGGGGCCGGCCTGAATCTGATTTCCTCCGCGGTGCTCAAGAAGCTCCAGATCCCCGACAGCGAGCTCGAAGAAAATGGTACCTTTCAAGGGATAAATCCGGGAAGAAGCAAGCCAAAGGGGAAGATCACACTGCCAGTGACGTTTGGCAGCGAGCTGAATTTCAGGACAGAGAGAGTCACATTTGACGTCGCTGATTTCCCATTGCCCTACAATGGGATACTCGGCCGACCAGCGCTTGCCAAGTTCATGGCAGCCTCTCATTACGCCTACAATGTGCTCAAGATGCCTGGTCCGATAAGTGTCATTTCTGTCCAAGGTGACAAGAAGGATGCACTTATCTGCACCGACAAGATCTACCGGGAAGCAGTAGCCACGGCCGAGCGCAAGCCACTTGCCGCTGAAGCTCCCCGGGGGAAGAAGAATGCTAAGCCCGGCAAGAGCAGCCCTGATGCCCACTCCGGCAAGCGCACCTCTCCGGAGTGCTGCGCTGCCGTCGAGGACGCACCATCGAGCTCCACCGCCAAGCGCAAGAAGACAAAGGCAGCTTCACCAGAGACCAAGAAAGTGGCCGCCAAGGAGGACGACACTGGTGGTACCTTCACCATCGGTGCCATGCTTGATCCTAAATAGGAAAGCGCGCTCGTTGCTTTCCTGCGGGCGAATGTCGATGTGTTTGCATGGCAACCATCAGACATCCCCGGTGTTCCCAGGGAAGTGATTGAGCACCACCTTGCCGTCTGCCCTCACGCGCGGCCTATCAAGCAAAGAGTTAGAAAGCAAGCAGTAGAGCGTCAAGAGTTCATAGCCGAAGAAATCAAGAAGTTGGAAGCAGCAGGCCTGGTCCGAGGAGTACTCCATCCGACGTGGCTAGCCAATCCAATAGTCGTGCGCAAGGAAAACGGGAAGTGGAAGCTTTGTATTGACTTCACTGATGTTAATAAAGCCTGTCCCAAGGATCCATTCTCCCTGCCGCGCATTGACCAGATTGTTGACTCCACAGCAGGATATGATCTGCTTTAATTCCTTGATGCATACTCAGGATATCATCAGATCTTCATGGCAGAAGAGGATGAGGAGAAAACCGCATTCATTACTCCATTTGGCACGTACTGCTTCGTACGGATGCCTTTCAGGCTAAAGAATGTTGGTTCAACATTTGCAAGGGTAGTCAGCCATGCTTTTGAGCCACAGCTGCACAGGAATGTAGAAGCTTACATGGATGACATAGTGGTCAAGAGCAAGGACAAGGAGACTCTGATCCAAGATTTGGATGAGACTTTTCCAAATCTGCGCAAGGTCAATCTCAAGTTGAACCCTGAGAAGTGTGTGTTCGGAGTTCCTTCCGGCAAGCTTCTCCGGTTCTTTGTGTCTCAGAGGGGGATTGAAGCCAATCCCGACAAGATCAAGGCCATTGAGCAAATTGAAGCACCAAAGCGCGTCAAGGATGTGCGAAGGCTTGCCGGCTGCGTTGCTGCTCTTAGTAGATTCATTTCCAAGTCTGCTGAACGTGCCTTGCCATTTTTCGAAATCTTGAAAAAGGCAGGTACCATGAAATGGACTCTGGAAGCGGAGGCTGCACTGCAGGACTTGAAGAAATATTTGTCCTCCACTCCAACACTTGTCGCACCTAAGCCACAAGAGAAGTTGCTGCTATACCTGGCCGCAACCAATCAAGTGGTTAGTGCTGCGTTAGTGGCGGAAAGGGAGGCAGATGATGAAACCGGCAGCCACGGCAAGCGAGTCCAGCGACAAGCAGGGGGCTTCTCCGACAAGCTCGGCCCGGCAAGTCTGATCCGACGAGTTACGGCTCCGCCAAGGATGGATCTGTGCAGTTGCCGGAAGAAACACCGAAGAAGAAGGTGCAGCGCCAGTTTACTTTGTCGGTTCCCTTTTGCGGGGGCTAGATCAAGGTACTCGGTGTGCGAAGTTGCTTCGGCCTACTCATGGCCTCAAGAAAGCTGCGCCATTATTTTCAAGCACATGAGATCATGGTTGTCACTCGCTTTCCGCTGAAGAGGATACTGCAGAATCCAGAAGCAACAGGCAGGATCGTCGAGTGGGCACTGGAATTGTGAAGCTTTGGCCTCAAGTTTGAAAGCACTTCAACTATTCAGAGTCGGGCTTTGGCAGAATTTATAGCAGAATGGACGCCAACACCGGACGAAGAATCTCGGGAGAAAAGCATCCCGTCAAGGAAGTTAGCAAAGAATGGATCATGTACTTTGATGGTGCCTTCTCGCTGCAAGGCGCCCGGTCTTGAGCGTACTATTGGTTGCCCCCACGGAGAGCACCTCAAGTACATGGTACAAATGCACTTTCCCAAGGAGCAAGCAACAAACAATACCGCGGAGTATGAGGGTTTGCTTGCCGGACTCAGGATCGCAGCTGAACTTGGGATCAAAAAGCTCATCGTCAGGGGTGACTCACAGCTTGTCGTCCGCCAAGTCAACAAAGATTACCAGAGTCCGTTGATGGAAGCATACCTTGATGAAGTGAGGAAGCTAGAGGAACATTTTGACGGCCTACAAATGGAACATGTTCCAAGGGCTCAGAACGACATTGCCGATGGCCTGTCAAAATGTGCCGCACTCAAGTTGCCTGTGGAACCAGGGATTTTTCTGCTCAAGCTGACTCAGCCATCCGTCACACCATCAACTGGACAGAGCAAGAAGAGGAAATTGCTGCTGGCGACCACTTCCCGCGAGCTCCTGAAGCCGCCGCCAAGAAGGTTCCTGTGCTCAACACGAAAGAGCCGAGGAGCATCTGCTCCGACAAGCCCCAAGGCTTGCCGTTGAAGCCGCGCTCCCGACAAGCTGTGTCCCGACACGCTTGCCGGGGAACATCATGCTCCGGCGGGGTCCTCGATCCTTGCCGTCAAGCGGATGTTCTGCAGTAGCCTTTGTGCCTTTAGTCCTCATTGTCGAGCCACAAGCTCCAGCTGGGCACAGCCAATAGTCCATTTCCTTGAGACAGAGAACTTCCCGAGGAACAAGAAGAAGCGAAAAGAGTAGCTCGGCAATCAAGTATGTACCAGTTTGTCGATGACATCTTTGTCAGAAAAAAGATCCAACGGAGTGAAATTGAAATGCATTTCCCGGGAAGATGGACAAGAGCTGTTGGCGGAGATACATGGAGGCATATGTGGTCACCACATTGGCGCAAGAGCACTTGCCGGCAAGGCTTTCCTGCAAGGTTTCTTCTGGCCAACAGCCCTCCAGGATGCAACTGCACAAGTAACCAAGTGTGAAGCGTGCCAGTTCCATTCCAAACAGACTCATCAGCCAGCTCAAGCTCTCCAAACAATCCCTTTATCCTGGCCATTTTTGGTCTGGGGGCTTGACATCCTCGGCCCCTTTCCCCGAGTTGTCGGGGGCTTTGAGTACTTGTACGTTGCAATCGACAAGTTCACAAATTGGCCGGAAGTGGAACCAGTGAGGAAGGTGACAGCACAGTCAGCAGTCAAGTTCTTCAGGTCGATTGTTTGCTGTTTCGGAATCCCTAACAGGATCATCACCGATAATGGCACGCAATTTACGAGTCACACCTTCATGCAATACGTCCAAGATCTTGGCACCAAGATCTGCTTCGCTTCTGTTGCTCACCCGAGAAGCAACGGTCAAGCGGAGAAGGCGAACGCTGAAGTGCTGCGCGGGCTCAAGACCAGAACTTTCGACAGGCTGCACAAGTGCAGAAAAAATTGGATCGAGCAGTTGCCGGTGGTTCTTTGGTCGATCAGGACAACGCCAAATCGAGCCACTGGCCAGACACCTTTTGCTCTTGTCTATGGAGCAGAAGCAGTTCTCCCCACGGAACTCATATACGGATCGCCACGAGTGCTCGCTTATGATGAGTTTGAGCAAGAGCAGCTGCGGCAAGATGACGCGCTGCTCCTCGAGGAGGATCGTCTTCAGGCTGCTGTGCAAGCTGCTCGCTACCAGCAAGCTTTGCACCGCTATCATAGCCGCAAAGTTAACGCCAGAAGCTTCGAGGAAGGCGACCTTGTTCTTCGGCGCGTTCAATCCGCCAAGAATTCAAACAAGTTGACGCCGAAGTGGGAAGGCCCTTATCGGGTGAAACGAGTCACTAGGCCCAGCGCTGTCCGCCTTGAGACCGAAGATGGCATTCCGGTGAGCAACTCCTAGAACATAGAACATCTTCACAAGTTTTACCCATAAGGCGCGGTTGCCGGACCCGTTCCGGCAACCACCTTTTGTACAAGCCTTGCCGCTGTCGCATGTAACACTTTGTACAAAGCCGGGCGCAGCTCCCGTGCGTAAATAAAGTTTATGTGCCCTGCACATCTTGTCAAATTCAGTGCATCTTTCTTTTTCTTGCATGTATATCTGACACTTTGTGCAGCACTTACCCCCGGTAAGCAATAAAGAACCTTAAGGTTCCATATCATTATTTTCTCTTCTTTCTTCTCAAAAAGAAGATTCCTCTGCCCACAAGTTCACCGGAGGGGGGGAGGAGAAGATAAAGGTGGGGACCAGGCGTCGTCCGAAGGAATCTAGCCTTGCCGGGGCGCGGATGACAGAAAAGCTAAGTCGCCAAAGTTTGGGCCTAGTCAATTTTAAATCTTTTAAGTTATATTCCTTGAACGTTCGTGCCTTGTATGGAAAACTTGTGCGCGGAGGAATCGACTCGCGGCTAGATTGCGCCCTTGATTTGTTTTCGAGTCCGCTCAACAATACAAGCGAGCTGCAACTAGCCCCGACAAGGTTTCTTGCCGGAGGCCGCACCGCCAGCGGGCTGCTGATGTTCCGCACTCAGCAAGTGTGCTTGCGCCGACAAGTTCCCTCAAAGTGTAGAGTAAAAGCAAACAAGGGATGTAACAGAGTAAAGGAAATAACATAGCAAGCAGTACCCAGAATAGAGTTATATTACAAGAATGAATTATTGTGGCACTGACTAAATTGTTCTCATAACCGAAACGGCAGCAGCAAGAAAAAGGGTGAAGAAGGGCGGCCTAATCCACACGCCCGCCGTCGACCCTCCTGACCTCGTTCACCTTGTCCACGATAGGTGCGACGATGGCCCTGAGCTCCTCAAGATCAGCGCCCTCCGGCAGCTTCTTGGTGACGCGGGAGAGGTCGATGCCCGGGTTGCGGAAGAGGACCTTCACCAACACCTTCTCCAAGAACCCGGCGCAGATCGCGTGCGACTCGTCGGCCAGCTGCTTCGGGATCCTTTCCCGGAGCTGCCGGAGAGCTGTCAGCACATCCTTGAAGAAAAGCGTGAGCTTGGCGCTAGGCTGGAGATTCTCCTCAGTAGAGTACCCGAAGCCCGTCAAGTTCAGCTCCGCCAACTCCTCGTCGATGAGCACGGCGATGCTGACGAGGCCCTCCGTCCAGAGCTCCACCGTGGTCTTGAAGGTGTTCTGGGCCTCGGCGGCCCTCGTCAGCAGCTCCGCGTTGCCCTTGAGCTCCTTCCTCAAGTCGTCCTCTCACTTCTTGGCGGCGTCCAGGGTCTCCGCCAAGGTAGCCAGTTTCAGCTCTAGATCGGCACTCGAGTCTTTGGCGGCGTTCAGCTCCTTGGTCTTCTCGGCAAGCTGGACTTGCAGCTCGCCATGGGCGCGTGCGTCCTTCTCGCGCTCGCGCTGGAGTGCGGCAAGCTCTTCATTCTTCTTCCCCATATCCACCTCCAGCCGCGCCACTCTCTCCTCTAAATCCTTCTTGGCGGCCTCGGCGGCAGCAGGCTCGTCCTTTGCCTCCTTGAGTGTCCCGCTGCGATCGCTCTCGTGCCTCGAGCTCCTCCTCGTGACTGTCCAGACTGGCTTTCTTCTGTGTCAGCTCACCTTCCCGCCTGGACATCTCCTCGGCGGCGAGCCTCTGCTGCTCCTCGGCTTCAGCCTTCTCCAGGATGAACGCCTCCTTTGCCTCGCCGAGCTGCGCCCTCTCCTCTGCAATGGATCGGAGGGCCTCCTGGTTGCGGTTCTGGAGCTCTTGTGCATGTTTCTCTATGCCAACTCCCGCCTGCGCGACAAGCGCTTCCCGGGACTCAAGCTTCGCTTGCCGGGCGCGGTAGAGTGACACCAGCTTTCGGAGCAGCTGCTCCTCCTCGGACTCGCCGCTGCTGCTGCTTGGCCTTTCGACCACTGCCAGCCCAGCAGAGGCAAGTACTTCCCCGTCAAACTCCTCTCCTTCAACAAGCGCCCTGGAGCTCGATGCCCAGGGGAGCTTGATATATACGCCCTCGCCGGCCTTCAAGTAAGCACCTGGCTGGGGCCCCTCGGAGCCCGACGCCGCGTCAGCGGCGGAGGGGTCGGCGGTCGGTGTAGCGCCTTGCGCTCCTGCGTCCTCCGGGTCGCCAGTGCGACCGCCGGACCCGTCGCTGGCTCCTGCACCAGCAGCCTTGGCGGCCTCCTCACCGGCGGGCTCGTCAGCACCGGCTTCTTCCTCGTCTGCGACGACGTTCTCGGTGTTGCCGTGTGCGCCCTCCTCGCCGGTGGCCTCAGTTTCCATCGGGTCCCCAAGAGGGGGATCTGAAGACAGGAAGAAGAAAGAAAAGTCAAGCAAATATCTAAAAAGGAAGAAAAAGAAGATCAGCAGAACCCAAGGGAGAGTCCCCGACGAGGAGGGTCACCTGTGCTGGGCTCTGTGATCATGGGCTCCACCACTGGGGGCTCACTGGTTCCGCCCCTTGCCGGGGATCCCTTCCTTGCCGGAGAGGGCTCCCATATCGGGGAATCGGCCCTTGGTGGCGTAGTCGAAGCCGACGACACCTCCGGGTCGGCCTCCGACTGCTCCTGGTGGGCCTGTTCTGCTCCTATATACACAAGAGTCAACAATCAAGATGTTAGCAGAAGAAGAAGCACCCATGCGCGCCCCACAACAGGAAGCAAACCAATGCACTTACGCTGGGGGCTATGCTGGGAGCTGCTGCGAGGGGAAGGGACCGGGTCCGTCAAGGTGGTCTCTGACGTGTCTTCTGCCGCCACAGCAGGATCGTCCTCGATGTTAACCACGGGGACCTTGGCCCTCTTCGCCGCCCTCTCCGCCAAAGTCCTGAGACAGAACAGGGGTTTGGAGAGAAGCAGATTAAATACAAGGCAAACAACAACAAGGATCAAAGAAAGACAAGTACAGTAAGAAGAAAGCCTTACTCCTCTCCTCCTCCTCCTCTTCATCATCATCGGAGCTCAGCGCGGAGAGGTCGAACTCCGGTACCCTCTCGGCGCGACGTGGCGGAGGAGTAGGCTCCCTCCGGCGCTTGCCGAGGGCTGCGGCAGGATCAGGCGTGGCGGCCCGGGAAGACCCCGCCTCAGTTGCCGGCACAGCCTGGGATCCTCCCACAGCAACATTGCTTGCCGCGGTGGAGCGTGTCTCACGGCGCCGCGGCTGCTGGACGGCCTGCTCCTCTGCCAGCTCTCCAACTCGACGGAGACGCCTTCTCGGTCGGAATTGGGGCTGCGCTGGGGGCTCCGCCTGTGGCAAGTTGCTCAAAGATGGCTGGCCGCTCACGCCCTCCGCGGGCTCGCTCGCTTTAACCTCGGCCTCCCCTTCGCCATCGCCTTCTCCGACAAGATCTTCTCGGGAGGCAAGGCTTGCCGCCTCAGCTGCATCCGCCTCCGCCAGCGTGAAGCCAAACTTGCCCGCGGCAGCGGCTGCCGCCGCCTCTTTGGCCCTGCTAGCAATGTACGCCAGCTCGTTGGCAGTTGTGGCGCGGGTGAGGAGCTTCTGCTCGTCGGAGTTGACTGCCACCTCCGACAAGTCATTGAAGAATTGCTGCACGACCTCGGCAGTGGGCTCTATCCAATTGGCACTTATCCCGTGCGAGTCGCACTCTGGCATCATTGCGCAGATACGATCGCGCTGGGAGTTATTGCACGAAGGGACAACACCCTGCGGCAACTGGAACCACTCTGGATGATTGGCGTCGTGCTTGAACATCTCCCTCAGCATCGCGTCAAGCTCCATAACCGTGAAGTTGAAGTTGAGGCCTGAGCGCAGCCTCATGAAATCCGTCGGGCCGCTAAACAGCCAGGCGGGCCTCCCCCTCTCCTGCAGAGGGGCGATGCGACGATGATGGAAATCCGCGCCAACTGCCCCTGTTGTGAGTCCGGCATGCCTGAGCCGGAGGATTCGGGTGGTGGCGATCGTCAGCTTGGCATCATCTGGCGACAGAGCACTCCAGTCGCTGTCGCGCACAACCCGGGTCCGGTGCAGCTTAGTGAATGGCGGCGGATTGGCATCACAGATCCAACACCACTCCGCCCTCCACTCGTCCCACTTGCTGCGGAGCTCGCCCGTCAAATACACCTCCTTCATGCCCATCTGAGAGGTCCAGGCGATTCCGCCAGCCAGCGGCTCCCCTTTCTCTGCTCGAGGGGAGAAATAGTGATGAAAAAGAGCAACATTGGGGAGGATGCCAACAATGTTCTCGCAGAGGTGTGCGAAAACCGCCATTGTCAGAACGGCGTTGGGGGTGAAATCAAGAAGATGGAACCCGTAGGTGTTCATGATGTCGCAAAGAAAATCGGAAAAAGGTGGGCAGAGCCCGCAGTAGAAAAACACAGGGAAGAAGTAGTACCCTCTGGGGCACTTTTTCGATTTGGAAGCCTCGGCGGAAAGCACCGGCGTGCGCGGATGCGCCCGCGTTTCCGTCGACCAGAAAAGGTAGAACTCCGCCCGCAACGCCTCCGGGGTGAGCTCGGGGAGGAAAAGCACATGTTTCTTGCGCAGCGCCTCGAGCTCCAACGCCTCGGCCGACTTCGCAGCCTTCGAAGCCTTCGCAGCCTTCGCAGCCTTCCCGGTCTTCGGAGCCATGGCGGAAGCAGTGGGGGAAGGCGAAGGCGACGGCGGCGGCGGCGGCGAAGAGCGGCGGAGCACGGCTCTCTTTCGAGTTGGGAAATGGAGGGGAGCGGCGGAGCTTTCGGAGAAAGGAACTGCAAGTGGCGGAAGTGGGGGAACGGGCCCGCTTCCTCTGCTTATAAACAGGGGATGCAAACGTTACGCATTTTCTGGAGTTAAGTATTGACCACGTTCTCTCCCACGACGCCGCAATCGACGCGTGCCGTTGCGAGAGGACGCGGTGGACACGGAGTCCGATTTTTTGTGGACCCAGGCCGCGCATGCCCGTGCACTGTTTTGGGCCTGGCCCAACAACGCTCGGCACCGTGTATGGCCCAGGCCCGGGGGCTCCTGTCGGTGTACTAAAGTAGGGGTACCTTAGTACCCCGAACTTGTGCACGGGCGGTCGCAGCACCCCGCGGCAAGGCTTGCCGGGCGCCCGCCAAGACCCTCCGTCATTTCCTATTACTGCCATTCAAGAACAAAGTATCAACTAAGAAGACAAAGGCCCCAGCAAGAGGAGCTTGCCGGGAAAGCCAACCAAGGTGCTCCAGTGGAACTTGTCGCGACGCCCCGCGCGTCCCGGCAAGGCCCGGCGGCCGGCAAGCTTGCTGGCGCAACAAGAGAAGGGCCGCGGCATGGCGCTTGCCGCGGCAAGGCTGCCACCATGCACTCCAGCACATCCAACAACGTGTCACCCCAGGGCCGTCCCAGGAGCACGTGGCGAGGCGTTGCGCAGCCATGCGGTGCGAGGTGGCAGGAGGAGCTGACAAGGAGGCCATCGTGGCGATCGGTGGCGCACCTAACGGTCGTTTCGTTACACTGTTGGGGCGACCGAACGGGCATTAAATGCCCTTGTCCCCTGCCGCCAGAGTTAGGTAGGGGACACTGTTGGTCACTGTTGTACCAACCTGCGTTTTTACCTTTCTACCCCCCTTCCTACAGTGCCACCTATCGGTGACCCGCTTAGACTATAAAAGGGAGGCCCATGCGCGCGTGGGGGGTTCGTGATTCGAACTTTTCCACACGGGGGTTCCGCAGTTCGTAGATCCAACACCACCATACGCTCGCGCTCTCGAGCAAGAACAAATACAAACACAAAGCAGCAGTAGGGGTTTTATCTCTCCGGAGAGCTCCGAAGCTGGGTAAAAATCGCCCGTCTCCCCCGCGCGCTCGACCTCGATCTGCTCTGCGCACGCCCTCCGCTCCCTTGCCGGACTAGAAGGGGCCTCCTGCCCCATAGGTGCTCGTGGCCACAGAGAGACCGCCCCGACAGCCGGCACTCTGCCGGAGGGGGAATCGACCATGGAGGGCTTCTACATCAACATCCTTGCCCCTCCGATGAGTTGTGAGTAGTTTACCACAGACCTACGGGTCCATAATTATTAGCTAGATGGCTTCTTCTCTCTTTTTGGATCTCAATACAATGTTCTCCCCCTCTCTTGTGGAGATCTATTTGATGTAAACTCTTTTTGTGGTGTGTTTGTCGAGATCCGATGAATTGTGGGTTTATGATCAAGTTTATCTATGAATAATATTTGAATCTTCTCTGAATTCTTTTATTTATGATTGAGTTATCCTTGCAAGTCTCTTCGAATTATCAGTTTGGTTTGGCCTACTAGATTGAACTTTCTTGCCATGGGAGAAGTGCTTAGCTTTGGGTTCAATCTTGCGGTGTCCTTAACCAGTGACAGAAAGGTTGCAAGGCACGTATTGTATTGTTGCCATCGAGGATAACAAGATGTTGTTTATATCATATTGCTTGAGTTTATCCCTCTACATCATGTCATCTTGCTTAATGCATTACTCTCTTCTTATGAAATTAATACTCTAGATGCAGGCAGGAGTCGGTCTATGTGTGGAGTAATAGTAGTAGATGCAGGCAGGAGTCGGTCTACTTGTCACGGACGTGATGCCTATATACATGATCATGCCTAGATAATCTCATAATTATTCGCTTTTCTATCAATTGCTCGATAGTAATTTGTTCACCCACCGTAATACTTATGCTATCTTGAGAGAAGACACTAGTGAAACATAGGGCCCCTCGGGTCTATCTCTTATCATATTTGCTTCCAATCTACTTTTATTTGCATCTTTACTTTTTGCATCTATTTTATAAAATACCAAAAATATATTTATTTTATCATACTATCTTTATTATATCTCACTTTCTCAAGTGGCCGTGAAGGGATTGACAACCCCTTTATTGCGTTGGTTGCGAGTTCTTTGTTTGTTTGTGTAGGTGTGTGGGACTATTGAGGAGCCTCCTACTGGATTGATACCTTGGTTCTCAAAAACTGAGGGAAATACTTACGCTTCTATTGCTGCATCACCCTCTCCTCTTTGAGGAAAACCAACGCAAGCTCAAGACGTAGCAAGAAGGATTTCTGGCGCCGTTGCCGGGGAGGTCTTCACTCAAGTCAAGACATACCAAATACCCATCACAAACCCATCTCCCTCGCATTTACATTATTTGCCATTTGCCTCTCGTTTTCCTTTCCCCCACTTCACCCTTGCCTTTTTATTCTCCCTCTATTTCCCAATCTCTCTCTCTCTCTTTTGCTTGCCTTTTGTTTTCTTGTCATTATGTCTAGTTCCTTATCCGCTCCTATGTCTCCCGAGTTTGAAGTTCTTCAATTCAAGCAAAGGCAAGGAGAAAACATAAAAGATGCTTGGTATAGGATGATGGAATATTATCACAAATGCACCCTAGAGTTGAAATTTAGAATTCTTCTTCGCAATTTTTATGTTGGGTTAAATATGACGCATAGACAACTCTTGGATTGCATTTCCAAGGGAAATTTCATTGAAATTGATCCCAGTATTGCGCATGAAATTATAGAGGGAATAGTGGGAACACTACCTCAAAAGGGAGGATCACATCCTACCCAAGAAGAAACCCAAGTGTTTGGAAAGATTTGCGAAGTAACAAAAATATTACAAAAGTCTCTTGAGCCTCTTAAAATGTTAGCGGAAATCTTCACCGCATGAATATGTTGATTACTCTTTGCAATAAGCGGTTGGATTCTTTAGATCTAAAAATTTCCGAGTATGAAGGGAAGCAGAAAGAACCTCCCGGATTCGAGCATGACTCCACTAAAAAACTGAAAATTAAAGATGGCACTACTTAGATTTATCTTCGCTTTTATGCCTAGCTAGGGGCGTTAAACGATAGCGCTAGTTGGGAGGCAACCCAATTTTTCTTTATGTTTTTGTTTTTGCTCCTGTTTAGTAATAAATCTTGCATATACCTTCTGTTTAGATGTCTTTTTATCTTTTAATTAGTGTTTGTGCTAAGTAGAACCTATAGGATAACCTCTGATGATAGTTGATTTGATTGTGCTGAAAAACAGAAACTTTGCGCATGAATTTAGTTTTGTTAAATCACAAAAAGGTGCTTTTGCGTTGATTCTTCTTTTTGCTGATCAATATACACATTTTCCAGGACTTCCTATTTTGGTAGGATTTTAAGAGTTCCATAAGTTTGTGTTAGTTACAGATTGCTACAGACTGTTCTGTTTTTGACAGATTCTGTTTTTCGTGTGTCGTTTGCATATTTTGATGCATCTATGGCTAGTAAAATAGTTTATAAACCATATAGAAGTTGGAATACAGTAGTTTTAACACCAAAACAAATATATAATGAGTTCATTACAGTACCTTATGTGGTGGTTTTCTTTTCTTTCACTAACGGAGCTTATAAGATTTCCTGTTGAGTTTTGTGTTGTGAAGTTTTCAAGTTTTGGGTAAAGCTTTTATGGACTATGGAATAAGGAGTGGCAAGAGCCTAATCTTGGGGATGCCCAAGGCACCCCAAGTATTCACGACTAGCCAAAACCCTAAGCTTGGGGATGCCCCGGGAAGGCATCCCCTCTTTCGTCTTCGTTCATTGGTAACTTTACTTGAAGCTATATTTTTATTCGCCACATGATATGTGTTTTGCTTGGAGCGTCGTGTATTATATTAGTCTTTGCTTTTTAGTTTACCACAATCATCCTTGCTGTACACACCTTTTGGGAGAAGCCTATTTGATTATAGTTTGCTAGAATACTCTATGTGCTTCACTTATATCTTTTGATCTTGATAGTTTTTGCTCTAGTGCTTCACTTATATCTTTTAGAGCACGGTGGTGACTTATTTTTGGAGAAATTACTAGTCTCTCATGCTTCACTTATATTATTTTGAGTCTTTTAGAACAGCATGGTATTTGCTATGGTTATAAAATTGGTCCTAGAATGGTAGGCATCCAAGTTGGGTATAATAAAAACTATCATAGGAAGTGAATTGGATGCCATGATCAATTTGATACTTAATAATTGTTTTGAGATATGGAGGTAGTGATATTAAAGTCATGCTAGTTGGGTGATTATGAATTCAAAGAATGCTTGTGTTGAAGTTAGCAAGTCCCGTAGCATGCACGTATGGTTAAAGTTGTGTAACAAATTTGAAACATGAAGTGTACCTGGCTTGTGCATCCTTATGAGTGGCGGTCGGGGACGAGCGATGGACTTTTCCTACCAATCTATCCCCCTAGGAGCATGCACGTAGTGCTTGATTTTTTATGACTTCTAAATTTTTGCAATAAGTATATCAGTTCCTTTGACTAATGTTGAGTCCGTGGATTATACGCACTTTTACCTTTCCGCCATTGCTAGCCTCTTCGGTACCGTGCATTCCCCTTTCTCACCATGAGAGTTGGTGCAAACTTCGTCGGTGCATCCAAACCCCGTGATACGATACGCTTTATCACACATAAACCTCCTTATATCCTCCTCAAAACAGCCACCATACCTACATATTATGGCATTTCCATAGCCATTCCGAGATATATTGGCATGCAACTTTCCACCGTTCCGTTCATCATCATCATGACATACTTTACTTTTGTCATATTGCCATTGCATGATCATGTAGTTGACATTGTATTTGTGGCAAAGCCACCATGCATTATTTTTCATACATATCACTCTTGATTCATTGCACCATCCCGGTACTCTGCCGGAGGCATTCATATAGAGTCATATCTTGTTCTAGTTTTGAGTTGTAATTCATATGTTGTAATCAATAGAAGTGTGATGATCATCATTATTAGAGCATTTACCAAAGAAAAAAATGAAAAAGAAAATAGAAAAAGGCCAAAAGAAAAAAAAGGAAGGCCCAAAAAAAAGAAAAGAAAAAAAAGAAAAAAAGAAAACAAATAAAAAGGGCAATGTTACTATCTCTTTTTCCACACTTGTGCTTCAAAGTAGCACCTTGTTCTTCGTGCAGTGAGTCTCATATTTTTGTGCTTCAAAGTAGCACCATGTTTTTCATATAGTGAGGCTCATAAGTTGTCTTTTTCATACTAGTGGGAATTTTTCATTATAGAACTTGGCTTGTATCTTCCTACGATCGGCTTCCTCAAATGCCCTAGGTCTTCGTGAGCAAGCAAGTTGGATGCACACCCACTAGTTTTCTTTTGTTGAGCATTCATTTATAGCTCTAGTGCATCCGTTGCATGGCAATCCCTACTCCTCATGTTGACATCAATTGATGGGCATCTCCATAGCCCGTTGATTATCCTCGTCAATATGAGACTTTATCCTTTTTTGTCTTCTCCACACAATCCCCATCATCATATTCTATTCCACCCATAGTGCTATATCCATGGCTCACGCTCATGTATTGCGTGAAGGTTGAAAAGGTTTGAGATTATTTAAGTATGAAACAATTGATTGGCTTGTCATCGGCGGTATAGAAGTTGGTACATCTTTGTGTGACGAAAATGAAGCATAACCTAACTATATGATTTTGTAGGGATGAACTTTCTTTTGCCATGTTATTTTGAGAAGACATGATTACTTTGATTAGTATGCTTGAAGTGTTACTATTTCTTTTATCAATATGAACTTTTATTTTGAATCATTTGGATCTGAACATTCATGCCACAATAAAGAAAATTACATTGAGAATTATGCTAGGTACCATTCCACACATCAAAAATTCTCTTTTTATCATTTACCTACTCAAGGACGAGCGGGAATTGAGCTTGGGGATGCTTGATACGTCTCCAACATATCTATAATTCTTGATTGTTCCATGCTATTATATTATGCCTTTTGGATGTTTATGGGCCTTATTTTACACATTTATATCATTTTTGGGACTAACCTACTAACCGGAGGCCCAGCCCATATTGCTGTTTTTTTTGCCTATTTCAGTATTTCGAAGAAAAGGAATATCAAACGAAGTCCAAACGGAATGAAACCTTCGGGAGCGTGATTTTTGGAACGAACGTGATCCAGAGGACTTGGAGTGCAAGTCAAGAAGCAGCCAACTCTCCCACGAGATAGGAGGGAGCGCCCCCCCTATAGGGCGCGCCCCCTGTCTCGCGGGCCCCTCGGGCGTCCACCAACGTACTTCTTCCTCCTATATAAGCCTACGTAGCCCGAAAACATCCAGGGGCAGACCAAACACAATTTCCACCAACGTAACCTTCTGTATCCGCGAGATCTCATCTTGGAGCCTTCGCCGGCACTCTGCTAGAGGGGGAATCGACCATGGAGGGCTTCTACATCAACATCCTTGCCCCTCCGATGAGTTGTGAGTAGTTTACCACAGACCTACGGGTCCATAGTTATTAGCTAGATGGCTTCTTCTCTCTTTTTGGATCTCAATACAATGTTCTCACCCTATCTTGTGGAGATCTATTTGATGTAAACTCTTTTTTCGGTGTGTTTGTCGAGATCCGGTGAATTCTGGGTTTATGATCAGGTTTATCTATGAATAATATTTGAATCTTCTCTGAATTCTTTTATGTATGATTGAGTTATCCTTGCAAGTCTCTTCGAATTATCAGTTTGGTTTGGCCTACTAGATTGATCTCTCTTGCCATGGGAGAACTTCTTAGCTTTGGGTTCAATCTTGCGGTGTCCTTACCCAGTGACAGAAAGGGTTGCAAGGCACGTATTGTATTGCTGCCATCGAGGATAACAAGATGGGGTTTATATCATATTTCTTGAGTTTATCCCTCTACATCATGTCATCTTGCTTAATGTGTTACTCTCTTCTTATGAGCTTAATACTCTAGATGCAGGCAGGAGTCGGTCTATGTGTGGAGTAATAGTAGTAGATGCAGGCAGGAGTCGGTCTACTTGTCATGGACGTGATGCCTATATACATGATCATGCCTAGATAATCTCATAATTATTCGCTTTTCTATCAATTGCTCAATAGTAATTTGTTCACCCACCGTAATACTTATGCTATCTTGAGAGAAGCCACTAGTGAAACCTATGGCCCCCGGGGTCTATCTCTTATCATATTTGCTTCCAATCTACTTTTATTTGCATCTTTACTTTTTGCATCTTTATTATAAAATACAAAAAATATATTTATCTTATCTTACTATCTTTATTAGATCTCACTTTCGCAAGTGGCCGTGAAGGGATTGACAACCCATTTATTGCATTGGTTGCGAGTTCTTTGTTTGTTTGTGTAGGTGCATGGGACTTTTGAGGAGCCTCCTACTGGATTGATACCTTGGTTCTCAAAAACCGAGGGAAATACTTACGCTACTATTGCTGCATCATCCTCTCCTCTTCGAGGAAAACCAACACAAGATCAAGATGTAGCAATCCACAGATCATTTTCATTGAAGAAATCCTCTCGCTTGACTTTCACTATGAGGCTCTCTCATCCGTTCTTTACTTCTTTCAGATACCAGTCATGCAATTCGCACATTCGCGTTGATAGAAGCGGGACCTCCTTAGGCCTGACCAAAGGGTTCCCGGGACATATTTCCATGCCAGAACCCCCAGATTCGTGGGGATGGCCTTGGTGCCTTGGAGTTGTTCAACGGTGATACCGGCCTCCCTAGTCGTCTATACAGCAGCTTCGGTTACCGCCAAATCGGTACTCATCTTGAGCGCGGGGGAGGGGGGGGGGTCGATTGCACTCCATGTTCTCTGAGCTGGGGAATAGTTTTCCCGCTCTTATTACTAACTGTAAGGCCGACTCCTTATCTTTTTGTGCATGATATGACTGGCTAATGGAGCGTTCATAGTCTGATCGCCTTCTCTGCACAGCCGATTTAGCAAGATCCACAAGGTGTAGTATGACTTTCTCAGGTATTTTCTCCTTTGGCGACGGGGGCGGTTTCAGTGCAAAATGGGCCTTCACTTCGGCAACCACTTGGGCATTGTTTTCCCCGAAAATCATCTCGTAAGCCAGCTTCTTTTTGGCAGGAGGATTGTCTTTTTTCCTTGGTGCTCTCTTCCGCTTTATAGTCGGCTCACAGATCAGAGATAGATACTGTGGACACGCAACGGGTGTTGTCTCAGGGTGGGATGGAATAGGTTGACGCGGCGGACTTGGAGGAGGAGTCGGTTGAAGCGGCCAACTTGGAGGAGGAGTCGGCTGATGGGGCAGACATGGAAGAGGAGTCGGCTGATGCGCGGACTTGGAGGAGTCGGTGCCCTTGGCACCGAGTTTGGAAAGACGATGCAATCCTTTCTCCATACAATAACACCATGTATGGATTCTCCCAGTGTATGCTCCTCTTGACCTCCAGGAAAATTCAAGCTCTAGTGAGTCATATCCCGACATCAATTTATCCACCCCGACACGAGCATAACCAGCTGGAATCGGATTGCTAGGGATGGTTACTTCAGGTTCATTTGGCAAATCAAAGACGACCGCCACCTTCATGTATATGTTCTTCAATTTCATGTGTAGCACACAAGTTGTCGTCTCATTGATATCATCGACGGGGTATCTAGCTAGCAGTGCATCATCGACCGGGACCCCCGTGCAACCCACGCTGCTTTTTGGCATAGATGGGACGATGCTATCCAATGCTGGATCTATATCCTGCTGCTGCTGAGAAGCCCATTCCAGGATAAGTGTGTCGATCTGCCCCTGCTACTCCATGAAAGTGCGTTCAAACTCTGCTTGCTTTGATTCTACCTGTTAAAGTCGGTCTCCTTCCTACTTCTTCTTCTCTTCCTCATGCTTGTTCTTTCTTGCACAACTTCTGTAAGTAGGATTCCACTCCGCAAACCCCTCAACCCACGGAACAACGCCTTTGCCTCATGTTTGTCCCAGGTGTTCAGGATTCTTGAGGGCGCGTGTAAGCTCGTCGTTCTCTCGATCGGGCTGGAACGCCCCCATTCGAGCATCTTCTATTGCATTAAGTAAAGCGTCCGAGGCTTTTTTAAGAATAGCCTTCACAATAATTGTAACGCCCCGGATTCGATGCGCCAGGTGTCTGCCAGTTATTCGCTGTCGTTGCCTTGTCATTTGCTTGCGTGTTGCACTTTGCCATGTCATCATATGCATTTCATATCATGTCATCATGTGCATTTCATTTTGCATACGTGTTCATGTCATGCATCCGAGCATTTTCCCCATGTCCGTTTTGTCACTCATTTCCATGCCACTGACTCGTGGGAACCCGGTAGTCCGGAGTCACCCCCACCATCTTTGCATGTTCTGCACATTCATACTTTCGTTCGCACCGACATCTTGATGGGTTGTCGGATCACCGGAATGTTGCCGTGGCACCATTTCCGTTTCACCGCCGTGGCACCCTTTTTGTTCCGCCATGGTGACCAAATGCTTCATAACATGCTCATGTCAACATTTTCATAAAATTGCTTAAAACTTGCATTGTCATCCGCATCATGATAATAACAATTAAAACGTTTAAAATTGTTGTTGCATTAAATTGCAAGATGACATGAGGATTTTCCGGAATTGTTGTTTGTTCTTCCGGCCTCATTTAAACTCGCCTAGATAGGTAGTTTAATTATGCTTCACCCCTTGCCATGTTTAATAACATTTAATATTGTTGGGCACACAAACAAGAGCGAACTAAATAATTGATGTGGTGTTTCGTCAATATGCAACTCGTTGCATATTGAGCTCCACTTAACTTGTAGTATTGCTTGTTGCACTTTGCCATGCCATGCCTCATTAAACCGGACATGCATCATACTTGATTGTGCATCATGCCATGATTATTCTTGGTTGTTTACCATGTTGTTTGCTTCTTTCCGGTTTGCTTCTCTTGTTAGCTTCGGTTTCATTCCAGAGTTGTGACGTTTTGTTCGACTACTCCCGTTCGTCTTCTTCATGGACTCGTTCTTCTTCCTTGCGGGATTTCAGGCAAGATGACCGCTACCCTGGATCTCACTACTATCATTGCTATGCTAGTTGCTTCGTTCTATCGCTTTGCTGCGTTACCTATCATTTGCTCTTCAAGCCTCCCAAATTGCCATGAACCTCTAACCTTTGACACCCTTCCTAGCAAACCGTTGTTTGGCTATGTTACCGCTTTGCTCAGCCCCTCTTATAGCATTGCTAGTTGCAGGTGAAGTTGAAGATTGCTCCATGGTGGACAGGATTATGTTGGGATATCACAATATCTCTTATTTAATTAATGCATCTATATACTTGGTAAAGGGTGGAAGGCTCGGCCTTATGCCTGGTGTTTTGTTCCACTCTTGCCGCCCTAGTTTCCGTCATACCGGTATTATGTTCCCGGATTTTTGCGTTCCTTGCGGTCGGGTGATTTATGGGACCCCTTGACAGTTCGCTTTGAATAAAACTCCTCCAAAGAAGGCCCAACCTTGGTTTTACCATTTGCCTCACCACCACCTACTTTTCCCTTGGGAGTCGCTCTCTCGAGGGTCATCTTTATTTTAGCCCCCGGGCGGTGCTTGTCTAAGTGCTGGTCGAACCGAGCCGCCTGCAGGGCCCCTCGGGCAACTCGAGGTCTGGTTTTACTCGTAGGATGTCTCATCCGGTGTTGCCCTAAGAACGAGATATGTGCAGCTCCTATCGGGATTGTCGGCGCCATCGGGCGGTTTTGCTGGTCTTGTTTTACCATTGTTGAAATGTCTTGTAAACCGGGATTACGAGACGATCGGGTCTTCCGGGAGAAGGTCTATTCCCGTTGATCGCGAGAGCTTGTCATGGGCTAAGTTGGGACACCCTGCAGGGTTTAAACTTTCAAGAGCCGTGCCCGCGGTTATGTGGCAGATGGGAATTTGTTAATGTCCGGTTGTAGATAACTTGACACCATATCCGAATTAAAACGCATCAACCGCGTGTGTAGCTGTGATGGCCTCTTCTCGGCGGAGTCCGGGAAGTGAACACGGTTTCTGGGTTATGTTTGACATAAGTAGGAGTTCAGGATCACATCTTGATCATTGCTAGCTTAACGATCGTTCCTTTGTTTCTCTACTCGCTCTCATTTGCGTATGTTAGCCACCATATCATGCTTAGTCGCTGCTGCAACCTCACCACTTTACCCCTTCCTTTCCCATTAAGATTTGCTAGTTTTGATACCCATGGTAATGGGATTGCTGAGTCCTCATGTCTCACAGATTACAACACCAACAGTTGCAAGTACAGGTTATGCGATGATCATGACGCGAGAGCGATGTTGCTTGTTTTGGAGTTTCTTCTTACGCTTCTTGATCGGGGATAGGTTCGGTCGGCACTGGGCTAGCGAGTGGATATTGTTTGAGTTTACATTTATGATTCATCCGTAGTCGGATGTTGTTCTTGTATGTTGTATTGTTGTATTCAGGTGACATTGTATGTATCGGATGTATCCCCACTATTATGTAATGTTGATGTAATGATATCCACCTTGCAAAAGCGTCTTCAAGATGCGCTTCTATCCTTGGTGGGACCTTCGAGTTCCTTTAGGATAGGGCCGCATCTTGGGCGTGACAAGTTGGTATCAAAGCCTCGACCGACCCTAGGAGCCCCCTTGATTGATCGTGTAGTTTGGCCGTTGTTGAGTCTAGAAGAAAATTATTTTCGGAGTCTAGTTATATTGGAGAGTAGGAATTCTTTTACTCCTCAGCCCCTTCGTCGCTCTGGTGAGGAATCTTGAAGTAGGTGTTTTGAACTACTCCTCTTCCCTTTCAAATTTTTCTTTAGGTTCACGCAGGTGGTTTTCGATCGTTGTTCCTCAGCTCTTTGCATCCGGTGCACTTCTCGTCAAGTTGACTCGAGCCTCTTCATCTTTGAGTTCAATCCTCAGTTCTTTTCTTTTCCCACCCGCCCTCCCATCTTCTCGAATCCGGAGTCCGTAATCGAGTATCCATCCTACTCGTGCGAAGTCTTTGCCTTCTTTTCTCAATGATTTTAACCGGTCTTTTCTCTTCAAGCTATTCGTTGGTTCTCCCTTCCAGTTGCCTTTGTTTTCCCGCCCTCCCACCTTTTTTCTTCCCGGAGCCTGAGTCTGTTTCGAGCATCAATTTCTTTCATGCGGAGCCTCTTCAGTGTTCCCTCAATCATTTCAACCGGTGAATTCTCGTCTCGTTCGTCATTCTTCATCTCTTTTTCTTTCCGGTGTTTTCAATTCAAGTCTTTCGGGTTGATCATATTCTTTTCCTCGGCTCAAGTGTTCTCCTCGCTCGTTTTGCCTCTCGCCATTCAATCATTCCGGAGTTCGGAAGACATCTCAGGAGATTCGCCTGTGGTCGAGTTAATTCGAGGTTGCCACCTCATTCAAATATTCCAATTGTTCCGGTGCTTCTTCTATCTGTTCAACATCCCTTTCCAACGGGGTTATCTCTTCAGTGGGCCCTAACCCACAGGTCTTTTCCCAGGATCTTACCTGACTTTTCTAATTCCCCCGGAGTTATTCTCAATTCTTTTCAAGTGTGACGTAAGAATGGATCCCATCAGTCACATGCCTTTTCCAAGATCGATTTCAAATCATTTCATTGTTGCCTCAACCTCTTTGTTTTTCATTCTCCCGGAGTATCTCAGTAATTTTGGTGGTGTTTCTCGTCGTCATTTGAAGATTGAAGAAGAGTTTCCCTCTCAATCTTGCCCGTTCTCCCGAAGATTCGTGGTTCTAGCTTCATGTTATCAGTCTCGAATTATTCCATTTGTCAGATATTCTTTTGCTTACCCATCCGGAGTATGTCAGGAGTTGTTTTCCCGTTTCTTTTCACCGGAGGCCATCGTTCCAGAAGAATTCTTCGTCCTCGCATTTCAGCTACCGTCATCCATTTATCCCGGTACTTCGTTCAAGTGTTCTTTAATCAGCTCATGATCTCTTTGTTCTTTTGCATCTAAATCCCCTCTAGCTTATTGGTTCTTCTGATTCTTCCCGGTGATTCATTCTCTTTCATCAGTCATTTTGAATTCTTACGGTGGTTCGTTCAAGATTCTTTTTCCTTGATTATCTTTTTAATCCATTCATTCTTTCCAATCATACCGGTGTTTCATGAAGACCTTCTAACGTTTGCGATATGTCACTTCTCAATTCTCTTTCAAGAAGAATAAGTAGTATGCAAAAATCCGTTGTTTGTCATCAATTTAATTTGGTGAAGGATAAGCATACAATAAATCTTATTCTTGTTTCATCATCGTCAAGTAATCCCTTTTCTTTGGAGTTTGTTCTTGATGAATAAATTCTAGTTCCAAGTGTTTTCATCTTTTCTTTTCCGGAGTTCAATTTTCCTCGACCATTTCGTCGAAACCTTCATCTAAATCATCGCAAGCTTTAATCTTATTCTTTCATCCGTTATTCTATCTCATCATCTTTTTGTCACCGGAGTTCTTCATGGTGGTTCTTCATGACTTAATTCATTCTTTCAAGAGTTCATCAAGTACCATTCCATCCTCTCAAGCTCGTGTTCTATTCCCCCATGTTTCAGCCGAAGTGCTGCCTAAATCCTTTTAGTCTTATTCGTTTCTTTTCTCATTCTAACCACTCCGGTTAGAACGAGTGGTTACATAGTCTATCTGATTCCGTGAGCTTTCGATTCTCGTCATTCTCATCATTCCTCTCTTCTTCTCGAGTGCTCTCGATTCTTTGCTCCTTCTCTTGAGTTCTTGTTTCTCTCATTCCTTTTCCCTTCCGTCTCGGTCCTAAGATCTCGGGACGAGATCTCTTGTTAGTGGAGGAGTGTTGTAACGCCCCGGATTCGATGCGCCAGGTGTCTGCCAGTTATTCGCCGTCGTTGCCTTGTCATTTGCTTGCGTGTTGCACTTTGCCATGTCATCATATGCATTTCATATCATGTCATCATGTGCATTTCATTTTGCATACGTGTTCATCTCATGCACCCGAGCATTTTCCCCGTGTCCGTTTTGTCACTCGTTTCCATGCCACTAACTCGTGGGAACCCGGTAGTCCGGAGTCACCCCCACCATCTTTGCATGTTCTGCACATCCACACTTTCGTTCGCACCGACATCTTGATGAGTTGTCGGATCACCGGAATGTTGTCGTGGCACCATTTCCGTTTCGCCGCCGTGGCACCCTTTTTGTTCCGCCATGGTGACCAAATGCTTCATAACATGCTCATGTCAACATTTTCATAAAATTGCGTAAAACTTGCATTGTCATCCGCATCATGATAATAACAATTAAAACGTTTAAAATTGTTGTTGCATTAAATTGCTAGATGACATGAGGATTTTTCGGAATTGTTGTTTGTTCTTCCGGCCTCATTTAAACTCGCCTAGATAGGTAGTTTAATTATGCTTCACCCCTTGCCATGTTTAATAACATTTAATATTGTTGGGCACATAAACAAGAGCGAACTAAATAATTGATGTGGCGTTTCTTCAATATGCAACTCGTTGCATATTGAGCTCCACTTAACTTGTAGTATTGCTTGTTGCACTTCGCCATGCCATGCCTCATTAAACCGGACATGCATCATACTTGATTGTGCATCATGCCATGATTATTCTTGGTTGTTTACCATGTCGTTTGCTTCTTTCCGGTTTGCTTCTCTTGTTAGCTTCAGTTTCGTTCCGGAGTTGTGAGGTTTCGTTCGACTACTCCCGTTCGTCTTCTTCATGGACTCGTTCTTCTTCCTTGCGGGATTTCAGGCAAGATGACCGCTACCCTGGATCTCACTACTATCATTGCTATGCTAGTTGCTTTGTTCTATCGCTTTCCTGCTTTACATATCATTTGCTCTTCAAGCCTCCCAAATTGCCATGAACCTCTAACCTTTGACACCCTTCCTAGCAAACCGTTGTTTGGCTATGTTACCGCTTTGTTCAGCCCCTCTTATAGCGTTGCTAGTTGCAGGTGAAGTTGAAGATTGCTCCATGGTGGACAGGATTATGTTGGGATATCACAATATCTCTTATTTAATTAATGCATCTATATACTTGCTAAAGGGTGGAAGGCTCGGCCTTATGCCTGGTGTTTTGTTCCACTCTTGTCGCCCTAGTTTCCGTCATACCGGTGTTATGTTCCCGGATTTTTGCGTTCCTTACGCGGTCGGGTGATTTATGGGACTCCCTTGACAGTTCGCTTTGAATAAAACTCCTCCAGCAAGGCCCAACCTTGGTTTTACCATTTGCCTCACCACCACCTACTTTTCCCTTGGGAGTCGCTCTCTCGAGGGTCATCTTTATTTTAGCCCCCCCCCCCCCCGGGCCAGTGCTTGTCTAAGTGCTGGTCCGAACCGAGCCGCCCGCGGGGCCCCCTCGGGGCAACTCGTGGTCTGGTTTTACTCGTAGGATGTCTCATCTGGTGTTGCCCTGAGAACGAGATATGTGCAGCTCCTATCGGGATTGTCGGCGCATCGGGCGGTTTTGCTGGTCTTGTTTTACCATTGTCGAAATGTCTTGTAAACCGGGATTCCGAGACTGATCGGGTCTTCCTGGGAGAAGGTCTATTCCTTCGTTGATCGCGAGAGCTTGTCATGGGCTAAGTTGGGACACCCCTGCAGAGTTTAAACTTTTGAGAGCTGTGCCCACGGTTATGTGGCAGATGGGAATTTGTTAATGTCCGGTTTGTAGATAACTTGACACCATATCCGAATTAAAATGCATCAACCGCGTGTGTAGCCGTGATGGTCTCTTCTCGGCGGAGTCCGGGAAGTGAACACGGTTTCTGGGTTATGTTTGACGTAAGTAGGAGTTCAGGATCACCTCTTGATCATTGCTAGCTTCACGATCGTTCCTTTGTTTCTCTTCTCGCTCTCATTTGCGTATGTTAGCCACCATATCATGCTTAGTCGCTGCTGCAACCTCACCACTTTACCCCTTCCTTTCCCATTAAGCTTTGCTAGTCTTGATACCCATGGTAATGGGATTGTTGAGTCCTCGTGGCTCACAGATTACTACACCAACAGTTGCAGGTACAGGTTATGCGATGATCATGACGCGAGAGCGATGGTGCTTGTTTTGGAGTTTCTTCTTCTGCTTCTTCGATCAGGGGATAGGTTCCAGGTCGGCAGCCTGGGCTAGCAGGGTGGATATTGTTTGAGTTTCTGTTTATGATTCATCCGTAGTCGGATGTTGTTCTTGTATGTTGTATTGTTTTATTCAGGTGACATTGTATGTATCGGATGTATCCCCACTATTATGTAATATTGATGTAATGATATCCACCTTGCAAAAGCATCTTCAAGATGCGCTTCTATCCTTGGTGGGACCTTCGAGTTCCTTTAGGATAGGGCCGCATCTTGGGCGTGACAATAATCTCCCATGTCTTTGGGTCCAACTTTCCCCCATGCACATAAAACCAAGTCCTGCACCTGTCGGGCCAACCCAATGTTTTTGGAGTGACCCCTACATCAATCATCTTTTCCTCAGATTCATCCCACTTAGGCCAGCCAATCTTATAGCCACCTGGCCTCAGAACATGGTGGTGCTTCTTTTCTCAGCATTTATCTTGTTTTTCCTTGACCGTTCCTTAGCTGTTTCCGATTCCTTGAACTCCATAAATAAGTCCCAGTGATCTTTTACCATATCAAGTGGTCTAGTGAATTCTGGAGTCTTCTTTTCTGCTTCGATGTAGCTGGCCCATAATCTTTTCTTCAAGTTGCAGAATTGTCTGGCCATCTTCTTAAGAGCACACTTCTTGACTTTCTCCCGTACTGCATCTGTGAAATGCTCTGGTAGGGTGAAATGTGACATCACCGTTTCCCAAAGAAATTTTTTTGCTCTTTCGTCGACAAAACAAACTCCTCAATATTCCTTTCGCTTATTCCATTCTTAAACGGAGTTCAGGATTTGGTCCCTCACAACAACTCCGCATTGATGTATAAATTTGTCCGCATTCTTTTAGGAGCAACCGGTTCGCCATCTGTTTTTATCTCATCGATGTTGTACTTTCTGCCAGCCTGCAACTTTTTGGCCGGTCCTCGTACTACCCTGGTTGTCGAAGATTAGCTCGATCTGGAGGGTAAAAGAAGAAAGATCGGTTTATATATATAATCAATTAATACATGTAATGATCACCAGAGGCCTTATATATATACCTCGCCGGTCTTTGTTAACCGAAGAACATTTCCTTCACCATCATTGTTTGTGTGCCCTTCGTCTCTTGGTTCTTCCTCAAATATTTAGCAAATACAATATTAGTTAAGATATCTATATATCTATTATATTATATTATTATTAAACGATAGAAAACGTACGGCTTAGATGTAACAGTAGAAAAATAGTTCAAAACAACGGCTGTGATTCAGATGAAAGATGTACGTATATGCATGTCTCCTTTTTCCATACGCTACAGCCAGCCGCGGTCGGACTAGCAAATCAAGATGGATTCATATCGAGAGGAAAGCGAGAGTCCAGGTCCAACTCGGTGACTTTCCTTATATCATCGTAAGTGCACTTTTTTATGTGAACTCAAAATATAATTAAGCGCTAATAAAAGGTATTGCCGCCAGCCGAATTTTATATTTGTGGGCCAAGCACAAGTTGAAGCACGGAGAAAAAAAACACACGTGTGCTTTTGTAAGCTCTACTACGTAACGTGCTAATCAAAGGAACTAGCAACTTTAAAAAAAAAGGAACTAGGCACCAACTCCATTTTCTGATGCCATCACTTGTGCATAGCTACTTGAAAAATTCAATCCGTTTCACGTGCTAATTACAGTTGATGTTGTTATGACATATCGGCAAAAAGCAAGGAACAACCTTTTTTATTTAGCAATTCTTAATTTGTACGTACACATGAGCCAAACAGATTCATGCAGGCTAATTACTATTGATGGCTTCATGCTGACATTAGAAAAGGTAGCAAGCAACAATATTTTTTGCTCCTTAGCCACGTGCATAGGGTCTAATTGGCACATAATATAGTGATTAGGAGCATGTAGTGGAATGAGGGATAAGAAAAAATATGGCTGTGCAACTGAAAATATAGTTGGAGATATTTAAAATATTAATAAACATGATAAAAGCACATACATAGGCGTTTGTTTCTTTTCTGGCAACATATAGATGTTCAATATACAGTAATTAAAAACTACACAGCCTGAGAATTTACTAAACAAAAAATGCAAGAATAGATGCATTGCATATTTTCTCAAGAGGTATGTTTGACATATAATTTGATATTGCTTCGATGAACTAGGAACATGCAGTAGAACAAAGAGTAAGAAATATATTGTTGGGCTATCGGAGATGCCTAAAATATAAATAACAGTGTGAAAGAAGGTAAATTTCAAATATCAGAAGACAGATAACTTATCAAATATAACTAAAATTTATCTGTTGATTCTAATTATAATGGCCGTGATTAAAAGATAAAAAAGTTCATATAGCATTAGTCCCATACAAATGAGTGTACCATATGTCAGGAAAAAAATAATACGCACATTCATATAGTCATTATTGTTCATTCATATGTGGGACATAACTAGCAAGAATGGCCACTAATTTTATATTAGGTATATTTGGATTTCGGCAAGGTGACCCGGTAAAAAGGAGATAACGGAACAACACAAACTATCAACAAAATGGAGTAAACCAGTCCCTTGCCGCTACCTGGTGAACCATCTCATGCGTGTAAGCGACACTATTAGGGAAGCACATGGGAAGATAGTCTAAACATTCATAAACCTTGAAAGGCCACCAATATATTTATTTAATAAAACTGATGTGCTCTCAGTTGATGATGTAACCACGTGGCAGACGTGGTAAGCAACTCAAACTTGATGAAAAAGATTACGGTTAATTGTGATTACTAATATTTATGATGTGGACAAAGAAAGGGTCGGCATGACGGTCGAAAACCGTCATGAAGACAATTTTGGTAAAAGAATGATTTTACAAGAAAGAAGTGGTCCGTCGCAAGAAATCGCTCATTTTATAGTGTTTCCCAGTGCCGAAAGTACCTGCAGGATGACTTAATAGCCCTGCTTTCGCTGTGGTCGTTAGCGTCTGGCTAAAAAGCTTTAATTTAATCGCATCCTAAGTGAAAGAATTTAATTTAATTTGTCCCACATACTTCATCATATAGTCACTATTGTTGGTATGGATCCTCCATATTGTCATATGTAAGGTTTGAGTATTTAATAAAAGGAGTTGCAATAATAAGTACTACCCTAACCCGCGCGGCGACACGCCGCGCTCGGTGATTACTCGAATCTATGTAGTCCATTATTTGAAGAATAGTTCAGTGCCACTTCATTTATTTCTAATTCAAGCAAGTCAGAACGGTATATAGAGACACTGAAGACACTGAAGATGCAAATTTATTGTAATCTTGCGAATGCGTGGATACAAAGAGAGCAATTAAAAGTGGCACACTTCTAAGACAAACTATTTATAGAAACTATATACAGTCCACTCTACGTAGCAAACTGTATATAGAAATACAAACATGGTGTGTAAATAAGCTAGAAGCAAGTCTCTTATGGATTAGATCATCCTGGTGTATCCTCCTGCAGGATTGGTGCCTGTGATAAAAGTGATATGGAGCTTTTGCAAATTCTTGCACACGTCCAATAGTAGGATGTGCGCATGTGTACGTGACGATATGATCATCGCTCCGGGCACTGAGGGTACATACGGAGTGGCAATATATCAAAAAAGTTATTGCATATTTTTGCTGGAATCATTGTTTGTCTTGTAAACTCGTTTTGCTGTCACCAGTTATAGTGCATCTTAGAAGACAGGAAGCACATGTTGATAAATTTCTAATAAGCTAAAACGTGGTACATTCATTTTTGTCCTGCATCATTCTAGTGGAACCTCCTACTGGATTGGTGCCCGTGATGAAATGGTAAAGAGCGCCCTGATATTCATATCCTTGGACAATTTACCATACATGTTTGATATTTCAATTGAACCATTCCTGCCATCGTATTGCAACGTAAATCAATATTCTATGTCTCTGGCTTTAAAGAATCCTCTTTGTTGAGTGTTTTAGTACTTCGTGAGGAAATGCTTATATATTTGTCTATGGTAGACTCTCATTATCGCCCCACACGTGATGAACATATAAATGGTCGTATTTCAAGTTTTTCTCATTCGTCATGCTAATATGGTAAGTTCGCTAGTCTTCTATTACAATACACTTTCGCTTTCCTAATACTGATGTGTAATTCAAGAAAATGGAGTGTATATCTTTTCTATGGCTGATATACATTTACATGTTGAGCATACCAGTCACCGATTTGAAACAAACGACAATACTACGAACCAATCTTAAATATACAATTTGGGTAACTCTTATTTTTGCAACAACATTTAAAATTTCAGGATTAGAATACTTGCCCTTCGACGATATTGCATCTTCTTTTGACAAATGCAATATATTTCAGTTTTATTTTCTTGTTGCTTGGTGGTAAAAAGAAATATTGAAGGTTTCAGATCTTACATAAACTTCTATAGTTTTAATAATAGCCCGATAGTACGAAATCATTAATTAATCATCTATACTGAATAATTTAGTTAATGAGACACATCTTGAAGGAACTATATGTTAAAAAACATAGAAGAAGACAGCTACAGTTAGGAATGTTAATAAGCTTAAGAATTAAAACCAACTTATAAGCATACTATCAACTTTTCAGAGAGTGCATGTAGGTAGATCAATCTGAAGTAAAGCAAAAGCACTATTGGCTGAATTTTCTGAAATCCTTCCAAACAGAAGATTCATGATGCAAGTCTGTACCTTTCATTGGTATATGCTTCTTTTCTAAAAGGATTTTCAAAAGGGAGCATAACACATACAAAGCTAAAGAGCGCCGTTTCAGTTTTCCCTATGATGTGATCCATTGTTACCCAGCATCAAAAAATGTTCTGACGGACACATTACCAGCTGGAACAAAAAGGTCCATTCCCATGATCTGATCTAATGGATATGGGCACGTCACCAGATCTATAAATCATTGTTGCATCAAAATAAAGAGAATGCTAGCCTGCTACTGCTATCTCCCCTTTCTCTTGACCCTTGTGTTTTGAAGCCTTGGTCAAATTGAATGACAATGAAAGAACTTCACCAAAAGCAAACAAAAAACCAAGTCACCATTGCGAATTTGTGGTGTAACACCATAGCAATTTCTTGTTTCTTGTATTAATAGAAAGGAACAAAAAAAAATCATGTTTGGAAGCCACTCAAAAGTGGCATTCAGGCCAGTTCCAATCTGCAAAGTACTACCCCCGTTCCTAAATATAAGTCTTTTTAGAGATTTCAATACGAACTACATACAGAGCAAAATAAGTGAATGTATACTCTAAAATACATTTATGTACATCCATATGTAGTTATTGGAATCTCTAAAAAGACTTAATATTTAAAAACAGAGGGAGTATGAAGGAATCAGATTGAGAGAGAGAGAGCGCGCATCCATGAACACCGCCAACTATGCATAGTGCTTACTCCTACTAAGATTACAAAAGCACAATTTAAGCGAGAGAATCAACAACTCAAAGAAGGAAATAAACTACTGATGCAAGTCTGAAGCCTGACCACTGAAAGGATTAGGACAGCCCGCAGGTCAGTCGACGCATAACATTCTATCGGATATAATCTATGCAAAGGAGAAATACGTACAATATTAGTAGATTCGCCTAAGTAAATTCAATATATAATTGTAACGTTATATTTTCACAATAGGATCACACAAATGGCAAGTTATGTCGCTGCATTCAGATAGCCCCACAAGATTGATAAGACCAATATCAATGTACCGTGGAACACACGAAACCTTCCTATTTTTGGACCTTGTGGAACATACTGATCGTAACCAATTGATACAATATCTCTCCTCTCTCCCTAATAATAAAGCACGGATTGGGTCTCCGGGTTCACCGTCACAATACGCTTTCTTCCTGTGAATTTACGCTTTCAGTTTAAATTTAAACGTATAAGCGAGGTGGTACTAATAAATATTGATACGTCCGGAACTAGCGAGGCGTAGATGCATCCTCATCCTGGCGACGAAGGCATGCCCGCTGGGCCGAGCCACGACGGATTGTTTCCGTCCAGGATTATATACAAGGAAAAAACGTTATTTTTCCAACTTGGTCTCTGTCCACGCCACGCATTGTTGCCTCTATCTCCTCGAGCCTGTTGGAGGTTGGACACCGCCGCCACCCCCTCAATCTCCGGCCACCGGAGCCACTGCGCTCCTCCGGCCGGTCGAACGGAGCAGTCTTTGCCCTGGACTCCTCCCCGTACCCGTTGCCCAACCGCGGACGATCCCCTGTCTCCAATTTCTCCGAAATTGAGGTCGGCCGCGGCAAGCAGGGGCGGTTCCTCAACGACGCCGATATGATGGGCTTCGTGGGGTCCGTCGCGGACGTTGACGACGGCGCGGAGCTCCGACGGGGGCAGATGCGATACATGTTCCATTCGTATCTGGTTTACTGCCTACCTCTCCCCCTGCTCCGATGTCCCCTCCGTGCTCTAGGCAAGATCGAGCGCCGCCGTCTACCTTCTGAGCGTGCTGCGCCACCGGCGTCCGCCGCGAGCGCGAGCAACGTCGCCCACCTGTGCCACCCTTGCCACTGACGTCCTTCAGGTCTTGCGTGTCCATGCCTTTAAGCTCCTGCTCTGCCCCGAGCTGGTGACCTTCGAGCGGCACGGGAGCAACGGCAAGAGCGATCTGCAGCGGCGGTCCTCTCTTCTCCTGCCTACGAGCGCCCAAAGGAGGTTGTCGTCGCCGTGTATTGAGCAGGCACTGGACGGAGAGCTTTTGAACTACTCTCTGAACTACTAACTCCTTGGTGAGCAGCGTCAGCTGCAGTAGGATATCTGAATCCGCCACGCCCCTGTCTGGTAAGTCCTTCTAATCGAAGTCTCACTGCTGAAGGTCTGCAGCACTATCGCGTACAAAACTTGAGGTTTAATCTTCATTAGCCCATCTAGCCGTCTGTCATTCGCAGCTAACGTCCAGATGCTCACAGTCGATTGGCTTGGTGATTACTTCGAACGCCAACTGAACTCATGGTGATTACTAGCTAGCTTCAAGAATAACCTGACGGATGGATAACCAATCCTCAATAGTATAAATACCGCCATATTATTTTACAAGAAAACTAAACAAGTATGAGCGTGTGAAACCAACCAAAACTCAAGTCACATCAGTACAATTCGTCCTGTAATTCATAATTTTGCTTGGATTAAATATTACAATTGTTTAGAGAGAGAGAGAGAGAGAGAGCACACGCCTTTTAAGCTGTACTAGAAATTCCCTAAAAAAAGTTGTACTACAAATTTGTCTAAAAAAAGTTGTACTACAAATAAGAGAATAGTCCCACATTGCTATCTCATACCAATTCCCATCAATTTATATATGCCGGCAAGTTCCTTGGAATGTCAACAAGTGGCTTGACGAATAAACAAAAACATGATCGGAATAGAATTTATCTTTCAAACACTAACTCAAAATATAACATGTTATATATGAAAAAATCAAGAGAAAAATGTGTATAAATTTTAAATTTACATACATACCTGAAAAATCCTTTCGTCGCCATAATTTTTTACGCTGCATTCCTCCGAGTCAGGCACAAACGATACGCACAGTTTTTTCGCTCACCTCCCCCGGTATTCTATCCGAATCTGTTGAACGTGGACAAATGACTCTAGATATATACATCCTTTTCCTGTTTAATCTTTCTTTTTTCTGATAGATTAAAATACTCTTCAAAATATTTATCTGTCAAACAGTAACTCAAAGTCATTTTTTCATCTAAACAGAAACCCCCCTGACTTTTTGATTAATTAATTCGCAGATTATGTAAAACAAAATTATCCATATCTTTTAAACCATAACTCCGATTTTAACTTGTTATATATGAAATTTGATTAGAAAATGTGTAGAATCTAATATGATGTTATTTTTAGCTATTTATAAAATATTATTTTTGATGCAAACTTAATCTGTAGTGGACAGTCTGTTATTCTTTCGTACCGGTGTCGATCCGAACTGCAAATAAACACCCATTAAAACCAAATTGACATAAAAGAAAACATCGATAATGAAGCATGGACACCTCTTAAAAAGCTCGCGGAAAAAATATTTCTAATATTACTCGGCGAGTCTTGAGAACACGAGCTTCATGCTACATGAGAGAGAGAGAGAGAGAGAGAGGCCTTAGCACTGACCACATTCACTGAGGCCACCGTCGGCAATACAAATGTGATGCCATGTGAAAATAAATGTTGTGAACTTATTAGGGTCTTCAGTCATGATTATTGGGTTAAGACCGTGTGTTATTTTCTCTCCCGTGGCAACGCACGGGCTCTTTTGCTAGTAATAATTATATAAAGATATAATGGTCAGTTAACCCAAGCCCGCTAAATAATGCTCGGCCATCTAGCCCAGAACCACATGCACTGGCCATTCTTCATCTCTTTACTAAAAAAAACTATGCATATTGTACAGGGTGCCAGAGCTTGCCGCTGACATGCATGGTGCCCACAGCGGAGCGCTACTTCTGCGGCGGTGTACTGCCGGGCAGACGCTGCCAGGCTCTGCCTGCCGTGCGACGGCCACATCCATGGCGAAAACATGGTCTCCCGCTGCCTAAGCACACCTCCCCGGTGTCCCCGCTTAGGGTCACCTGCCGCATCGTCGTGACCTCCTCCCGGAGCGGCACCGCTTGGTGTCTCAGGTCGAACTGCGACTACGAAGAGCAGCAGCATTGGAGGCTGTTGCAGCCGCCGTGAAACAGTGGAGGGGTACACCGGGTGCCTCTCGGCAGGATGGCAGCAGTCCGGGCACCCTCGAAGCCACAAGTTTGTTTTCTGTAACTTAAAACTGAAGAGAATGACATTCTATCAACATGAAAAGTAGCTGAGGAACCCGCCGTTCGCCCCTCCGGCCTACGGCGGCCACCCTCCCGTCGTTGGCCACTCCGGCCTGCGGCGGCCACCGATATTTGACTTCCTGCCACCGTCATCACTGTCGTCCGACTCTTCCACCGTCGCCATCGCCTTTCCCGGCCGAGACTGCTTCGCTCCAACCGCTGGACCCTGTCTAGCGGCCAGGCGGCCAGGCGGCTGCTCCCGTGACGTTGCCCGGCCTTGGGAGCTGTCCTTGGCGGGCTCGTTGCTCGCCGCGCCGGAGCACGAGGCTAGCTTGGGTAAGGTTGGCACGTTGCCGACTCTGCGCCCCTGCTTCGTTTTGGGGTGGCCCTCTCAGCTAAGTGCTCGCTCCCCCTTTTCTTTGATGCATGCTGCTGCACTTCCTCCCTTGATCATGCTAGGGTCTGGTCGTCCTGGTTGTGTTGGTCCTGCTTGTGCCGGTCTTGCGAGGCGTTCTGGAGCCCGCTTTGAGGATGCCATGTGGGCCAGATATGGCTGCGGCTCTGTCTGCGCGCTGTCGAGATCGTTCTCCCCGGTGCGCCTCGCGGCGTTCGTCGTCAGCGACGGCGTGCTCCTCTCGCCGGAGTTCTTCGCTCAGCATTTGCATGGCTGGTTTGGTGGCTTGGCAGCAGGGTTCCGGGCCGTTGCGCTGGGCCCTTCCTCTTTTGAATTTGAAGTGGCCTGTCGCGAGGTTGCCGCTGAGATTGTGCTTCATGGGCTTTGGCATGCTGGGCCTCTCTGTGTGGAGTTTGGTTTCCCAGGTAGGCTCGGGGCCAAGAATTGAGGTCTCTGGTCAAATCCTGCCGCTCTGGCCCCTGAGGACTCAGTCTGCGCACGCCCTGCTGCATGCACGCCCGTTGAAAGCGGCTGTGTGACCTCTCCTCGTCCCGCGTTTTCGGGCGTGCTGGCTTCTCCGTGATCTGCTCCTGCTCTTACAGATACCGCTCCTTCCCGTATCTCTCCTGCCCTATCCGGGCCTGGCTCGGGCGCGGTCTTGTGCGGGGTTCATGGCACTGACAGTGCAGGGTACGCGGACAGCAATGCAACTCTTTGCATGGTGTCGTGGCATCCTCGCTGAAAAACCATCATGCGCATGTGCAGGCGGCGCTGTACGGGGGGCCTGGCCAGCTTGGCCCTTCTGCTCCCAGCGCCTCGGAATCGCTACGTGATGTCGCCGCCCCTTTGGCCCTATCACGCTCCCCATACAAGGAGGCGCTCCTGTCCAGTCCGCGTCCTGCCTCTCCCTCACGCTCTCCTGCCACCCCCGCTCCAAGGCAGTGTCATTATCCTCCTATCCCCCTAGACCTGCACCGGCGCTGCTTTAGATGCCTATCCTATCGGCATCGGAGAGTTGACTGCCGTGACCCATTGGTGTGTTGGCGTTGCAAGCGCACCGGCCACACCCGCCACTCCTGCTCAGAGCGCTCCCCTCGTCTTGTCTATAAGACCAAGCGTTCCTCTTCCTCCTCCCCCACCAAGCTTCTTCACCACCCTCGTCTCCGCCTTCTGCTTCCTCCTTCTCTCCCAACCGGTGCGCTGCCATCATCCCGTTCACTCCCCTTTCGCCTCCTGTTGCTCCCTCCCCAGCCATGGAGCCTGTAGTCCGTGGTCGTCCCACCTATGTGGACGTGCACTACCCCTTTGTTCACGACCGCAACTCCCTTTTCTGCATTGTCAAGATCGCGCCCACCATGCCCAACTTCCTGTCCTGGCTACGCCGCCTTTTCCACCAGCGTCTCGGCATCACAGTTGTGCGCTTTACTAGCTCCTCCACCGCCACTGCATTCGCTGTTTTTCAGCGTGAATGCGACCAGATGAAGGCTCTCCGTGCTAGCCCTCTAGGCGCGGGTTTGCATAGGGTCAAAATTATGCCGCACCACGCTGGCAGTAATGCCTTCTCCTTTGCTTATCGCCACATTGTCTGCTTCTCCCTTGAGAAGATGCCCTTGGAGCTCTGGAACCGACAAGGTGTTGCCTCTAGTGTGTCGGGCTTTGCTGGTCTGATCAACGTCGAGCATGCCAGCATTCATGGCCATGACTTCGCCGGTATCTTCGTTCTTGCTAAAGTGGAAGCACTTAGCCACATCCCCCACCACATCGCCTTCCACAAGATCAATGGCAACGGCGCCTACGCTGATGTCTACATCAACGAGATTTGGGATGTGGCGCGCTCCCTTGGCAACCCTGCTGCTCCGCGAAGCAATGGCCAGCCACCCAGCGGCGGGCGTGCTCGCTCGCCCCCGCACGGCTGCCCCGTTGCGTCGTTTGCAGGAGGGCGCGTCTACCGGAGGGCCTCCCGCGGCTTGCCTGCGGCGGCGGAGAGGGCCTTCCGCACCTACAACCACCCCATGACGGCGTCCTTCGGTGACTTTCTGGCCCTGCTCAAGCTCTCCGCCAAGCCTGCGCTCAAGCGTCCATCCTCGATGGGCACGCTTGACGCGTCCGACTTCGATGCGGATTCAGAGAAGGACGGCCACGTGAAGAGACAGCTGATTGCAGCCCCGGTTGCCGGGCCGCACGCGGTCCCTTTCTTCGATGTGGACAAAACAGCTTTCTTCTTCCACCTGGAGCTGAGCCCAGTCAGGGTCGTGGAGGGTGCTGTCACGGTGGGGCCAGCCAGGCTCGACGACGGATACTTTCGCGCGTTCGACCTCACCACGGGCATGCAATCTAGGGAGAGCTGCAACTCCATCCTTTTCAGGTTCTGGCCAAAACTTTTCAATTCGGATTCTTCTCCTTCGTCCCATGAGCTCACCTGCGGGCGTACCTTGCCCCTGCTCCCTTCTGTGGACTGTCGCTTTCCTTCCAAAGCAAATGTGCCTGCCAGCCTCTTTGGGCACATGGCGCCCTTGATTTCCCTTGCCTCATCCCATGACGACGACTCCACCACGCTCCCACCATCCCCACCACCCTCCACAGCTTTCTTGCAACTCCAATGCCAGCTCTGGCTCACCTCGCCACCCATCTGCCCGCTCCCTCCACCATCATATACCCTAGCTGCTCAGCCCGCGCATGTGGAATCCGCAGTCTCCCCTTTTGCTGGCACCCCCCTGTTCCATGCCTACTGCTATTACCTGCCTGCTACCATTGCTCGCTATACCTGCGGATGTCGCGCCCCACCTGAGGATCCCAAGGCCTCTCAAGTTAAGAACTACCCAGCGCTGCTACCTCTGTTTCCGGCGCCGTGGGCCGTGGCTCCAGTCGAGAACTCCGTTGAGCACCCGATCCGTCTGGGCTCGCCGGAGGAGCCGGCGGGCGAGGACGGCTAGGGAGGGGGCCAATACCTTGATGTGCAGGTAGGGGCGGCGAGGGCGGCTAGCCTGACTGTTCCTGCTGGCGCCCAGAGACTGGAGGTGGAACTGCCTGCCGCTACCGCTGAGAGGGTAGCCCAGGCTCCGGTGCTTCCACGGCGCATCCCTAGGCTCCTCAGGCTGCAGGATGGGCCAAGGGTAGACTGTGTCGAGCGCGCTACCAAGCGGAAGGCACGGATGGCCATCTCCTCCTCCTCTGGATCGTCCTCAGGTCGCTCATTGAGCCGCTCCGCCTCCTCCAAGCGCGCCAAAAAGCTGCGTGATGTATCTTCTTTGATTCAGCTCCCTCTCAAAGGCACGCCTAGACCGCTGGGGAAGAACAAGCTCCAGGCGTTTGCTGACTGCTGCGACCTCGACACGGAAGGCATAAGTAGGGAGGCCGAGGCCCTCTCTTCTGCTTCGGCGGCTGCCTCTCCAGTGCGCTCGCTCGATCTCAATGAGTAGGACCTGCACGACCTCGTCTGCATTAGTTGGCCTTCAGCCACGTTATCAGGAGCTGTTGCATTGTGGTAGTTGCTCCCGGCATGTCGGGAGTTGTTGTGTCTTTCTTCTTTTGCTGTCCTCCTCGGGTGCTTCTGTCCCTTGTGGCCGTGTCTGTTGCCGTGTCGTTTGGTGTGTTGTTAGCTTGTTTTCCGTTTCATTTTGTAAGCTCCTGTCGTTACTTGATGCATGGCATGTTTCTCTCTGTTGCCTCTTGCACTCCATGACCTTTGGGTCCTCTCGGCGGCCGCACAACTCTTATGATTATCACTAACTGGAATGTTCGTGGCTTGGGTGATCGCAGCAAGCATTGTCTCGTCGAAGACACCATTGCCTCCTGCAAGCCTAATATTGTTTGTTTGCAAGAGACCAAGCTCAGTGCTATTGATGCTTTTTTGATCAAGAGGTTACCTCCAGCATCGCTTTGCAGCTTCCGCTCTCAGCTAGCGCAGGGCTCCTGTGGTGGGATTCTTGTTGCTTGGGATTCAACGGTCAATGGAACTGTTATGGCGCAGGATGAATTTTCTATGATAATAGCCTTCTCGTCAGCCAATGATGACACCAGTTTTTGCCTGACAGTGGTCTATGCTCCCTGCGAGGCAAGTCAGCGGCCGAGCTTCTTCAGCTCACTTGATTGCATGTCCACTTCGATTGTCGGTGCTTGGATGCTAGTTGGGGATTTCAACATGTACAGATATGCCTTTGAGAAGAATAATGACCGTGTCAGCTGGTCCTTAATGGAAGAATTCAACGACTGGATTAACGGTCATGGGCTGATGGACATCAACATTGTTAACAGGCTGTTCACTTGGTCTAATAAGCGCAGAGATCCAAGGCTGGTCAAGCTCGATCGAGTTCTCATCAATGCAAATTGGAGTTTGGCCTTGTTGGACACTACAGCTACTTCCGTCTCGTCGGTCAGCTCGGATCATGTGCCTATTTGTATTGATTTTGGCACTACCCTACCCACTGCCAAATTCTTTCGCTTTGAGAACCATTGGCTGCATATTCCAGAACTCAACCAACTTGTGTTGAACTCTTGGCAAGCTGGCCATCGTTGGGTTATACTGCTGCGTCGGTGAACTTCAAGTTTAGGC
This sequence comes from Aegilops speltoides, assembly GCA_021437245.1. Taxonomy (NCBI): domain Eukaryota; kingdom Viridiplantae; phylum Streptophyta; class Magnoliopsida; order Poales; family Poaceae; genus Aegilops; species Aegilops speltoides. The sequence continues at coordinate 532,495,456 of CM038147.1, read as the reverse complement.
GGCTTGAGCGAGCATCGACAATGGGCTAAAACAAAGGAAATCTGCAGCTCTGATTGATAATAACAAGTTGTTGGTGGATTTTTTGAATTCTGTTGAGGAGCGGCGCAGGCTCACGGACTTGGAGTTTGTACTCCGCTTGCATGCAACTACAAAACTTGAGAAAATACTAAGGTGGCGAGCTGATTTTTGGCAGAGGATGGCTAAGCTCAACTGGTGTAAGTTTGGCGATGAGAACTCCCGTTTTTTCCACCTTGCTGCTAATTGGCATGCCAAAAACAACCGCGTCAGGGTTCTGGTGCACAATGGAGTTGAGCACTTCAGCATTTCTGAGAAACTGAAGATTGCCACGGCGTTCTTCCAGGATATTTTCATCAGTCGGCCAAACGATCCGCTTGCGGTTGACCTAGCCGCTGTTTACTCCCAAGTGGATTTTCTTGACCTCTCTACCCTCGAGAAATCGCTCAGTTGGGATGAGATCGTTCGCGCCATCAAACTATCACCGAACAATAGAAGCCCCGGGCCGGATGGCTTCACTAACGAGTTCTACAAGAAGTTTGCCTCTGCTCTTAAGGATGACATTCTTATGTTCTTTGATGATTTCTTTCATGGACAGGCTGATCTATCTGGCATCAACTGGGCTCATATTGCATTAATCCCTAAGACGGACTCCCCCTTGGAAATCACCAACTACAGACCCATTGCTTTAGTCCACAGTATCATCAAGTTGCTCACTAAAGTTCTCGCTTTGAGATTGCAACATTTCATTTCCCAGTTGATTCACTGCATGCAATCCGGGTTCATCAGGGGGAGAGCCATCGTTGAAAACTTCGCACTAGCTTCTGAATTGGTACAATGTGCACAAAAGAGGAAGATACCTATGATAGTGCTCAAGTTGGATTTCAGAAAAGCTTTTGATAGTGTTAATTGGTCCTGTCTCACAACTCTGATGCAGCAGAGAGGTTTTGGCGCTCGTTGGATTTCTTGGGTCTCTTCCATTCTTCATTCTGGCAAGGCTAAGGTTATGATGAATGGTTGCCTCGAAGATGATATCTTCTTCAACTGTGGGGTTCGACAGGGTGACCCTCTATCTCCGTATCTCTTCATTCTTGTTGCTGACATCTTGCAATGTATGTGTGTTGCTGCCGCGAACGACGGAGTTCTGGAGTGTCCTATAGACGGATTGAGGTTTTTTTCCTGTGTTACAATACGCGGACGACACACTTATTCTGCTCAAGGGCACGGCTTCGCAAGCTGCACGCATTAAAGACATCCTGCAGGCGTTCTCAAGTTTTTCTAGATTGCAGATTAACTATCACAAGAGCACCTTCGTGCCTATACATATGTGTGCAGAGGATGCATTGTAAGCAGCTACTATTTTGGGATGCCCGATCAGCTCCTTGCCATGCAATTATCTTGGCTTACCGCTCTCAATGCAGAAAGTCTCAAACTCAGTTTTGATGCCGGTAATCCAGAAGATCGACAGGTGATTGGCAGGCTGGCTGGCCACATATCTCTCCTGGGGAGGGCGACTCACCATGATTGATGTTGTCCTCTCTTCCATTCCGAACTACTACATGGCCTGTATAAAGTGGAACAAGAGCAGCATAGCAAAAATCGACAAACTTAGAAGGAATTTTCTCTGGCAGAAGAAGGCGGACACACAGCAACCTGACTGCTTGGTTGCTTGGGATCAAGTTGTCTCCAACAAGCAAAGCGGTGGCTTGGGGAACAGAGACTTAGAGGCTCATAATGATGCGATGCTCTGCAAGTTCACCAACCGGATACTCCAAAGTTCACCAGTCCCATGCTACCAATGGTGCCAGCAGAGATATTTGCGCAAGAGCTTGCCTGACAAACCTAAGGCCACTGACACACACTTATGGAGAGCTATAGCCAAGTATATTCCGATGGTGCAGCAATCTTCTATCTGCAGGGTCAGTGATGGGAAGCCCACGGCTTTTTGGCAGGATAAATGGTGTTGTGCCGGCCGCCTCCACCAGCTCTTCCCCACGCTCTTCTCTTTTGCCAAGGATAAACAATGCTCGGTGGCCTCGCAATACCTTGATCAATGGCAGCTGCAGCTTCATCCAAACCTCTCCCGAACTGCTGCCTTGGAATTTCAAACTATGCGTGAGTTGCTTGCCTCCATATCCACCCCCTCTACAGGCCACTCTGACTCCCGTATTCACATCTACACTGGAAAACCTGCATTGGCGAGCAGCTACTATGCCTTGCTTACTTTCAGAGGGGTCCGTTGGGCGCCAGCAGACATAATCTGGAATAAAGCGATCCCCAATCGATGGAAGGTTTTTCTCTGGCTAGCTCACAGAGGGCGCCTGAACGTCAGAACGACAATGTTGCGTAAGCAATGGAACAACATTCAGCATCCCTTTTGTGACCTGTGCCCGGTGGAGGAAACCGTTGATCACATCATATTGCGATGTGCACCGGCTCATTGCCTATGGCAGAAGCTTGGACTGCTCCGACTGGCCTGTTCCTCTACTTCCCTGAAAGATTTTGTGTTCACAATGATGGAAGTTACCAGCCACTGGGCGGTCTTGATTGCTGCATGTGCTGCTCAACTATGGCTGGTGCGCAACACTCGTGTTTTTGACAATAAGACCACACCAACGGAAGTTCTTAGGGCAGCTATAGCCGAGATGTTATGCCTTTGGTGCGCCCGCTTGAACGATTTTTTCCTGAGAGCTTTCCTTCAGTGTAAAGCAGAGCTTCTTTCAAACGCTTTCTAAGCTAGCTAAGCTCTGATGTATCTCCTTCCTCCTCCCTTCAAATGCAGCTAGATAGCTTGCTTTGCTCCTTTGTAACATGACAACTCTCAGACTTTGGTCTGGTTTTGGAATATATAAGGTAGACTGCGGTCTGCCTTCTTATCCAAAAAAAGAGAGCTCAGGGCGATCCTCGGCGTAGTCGGCTGTCGGCGACAAGACGTCTAGCAGACCGGGCTCGAGGGCAACCGGTGCTGCTCACCATGGAAGGCCGCGGGCCGCATGAACACGGCACTGCCATCCTCGTTGGGAGAAAGAAGGAAGGGGTGTTGCATGGACAGCCACCGCCAAGCAGAAGTACAGAACATGAGCGTCTCTTTGTCCTAACGGTTCTGCAGATGCGCCATGCCGACGTGGTTTCTCCGTAGTAGAGCACGTCGCCGGCGAGCTGCTCTGCCCGCACGCATCAAGCAAGCCTATACAGCACACACGCAGTAGCAGCATCATGCCAAGCTGCGCAGACACGCAAAGCAGCACCAGCATGCATCAGGCCACACACACGAAGGCAACGCAGAGAGGAGGATACCACTGGTGGAAAAAAGGCCTTTGGTCGCGGTTCGCAACTGCCATTAGTCGCGGCTGCGCAACCGCGACCAACTAAGCGCGACTAAAGCCCCCCACCTTTAGTCGCGGCTGCTTAAGAACCGCGACTAACGGCCCGTCCACGTGGGCGCCGAGTGCGGCCGTCGGGGAGGACCTTTAGTCGCGGTTCTTCTGGCCAACCGCGACTAAAGGCCGCCGCAGGTTTAGGGTTTTAGCCCCCCTAAACCTGTTTTCTGTTTAATTTGTATTGTTTTATTTCTTTTGTGCTTTATTTTAATTTTGAAGGAGTTTCATATATTCTACGGTACTACATACATGCATATGAATGTACAATTTCAAATAAATTTGAAATTAGAACCAAAAAGAATTCAAGAGGAATATACAATATATATTCAATATCATCGGATGACCATATACAATTTTGAACAAGTTTCCATACATGATTTAATCCATATAAAGTTCTACGTCCTCGTGATAGTGTTCTCCTTTAGGATGGAGGACTTCCCTGCTGAACCATCCAGCTAGTTCCTCTTGAAGTGGTCGGAAGCGAGCTTCTGGACTAAGCATCCACCGGAGGTTATTCCTCTTAGCATTGGTATCACTCGGATCAACCCGCTCAGAGGTGTATCTCCGGATCATCTCACAGACATAGTATCCACATAGATTGGTCAACGGTGGCTGAATATCCCCAGCATTCTTAGGCTTTAATATTTTGAATTCTAGCTCTTTTTTGAATTCACCGACCTTTGTATCTATGAACCGTCTCCAAACCCTACGAGGCAAAGAAAATTAAATGAACAAGAGAGTTATTAGTTACTTGATATTAGGAAATGAACGAAATAGGCCGATCGATATAGAGCGCAAATGAATGAAAATAATTACTTCTGCAGCATTTTTCTCATGTCGCCCCAAAGCTTTGGATCCTTATTCAGAGAGTCGTGGGCGAGACATTACGAGGTGTTAACTTTAATTACTAGCAGAATCCAAAGGAACCTGCGGACACGATACATGCACAGTACGTCATGCATAACTCATCGATTAGCCGGCCACATACCATGCATGGAGTAAACAAAAGAGAATGTGCTCAAGACAGAAACACTCACCCAAAATGGTAAGGAAATAGAATATCACTTTTGAGTTCCTGCTTTGTAAGAAACTGCCACAGGTCTGCCTCCACGTCGGCGGGGTAATGATTCAACACAATTCCATTAACGATGTGTGGGTCAATGAACCCAACATCATGGATGTTCCTTACTCTGCATTCCTTAATCTTCATTCTGCATGTATAATAGCGGACACAACAATATAGTTAGGACATATATATAGTGCGGGCAATATGAACGAGATGGGGTAGAAATTAATAAATCACTTACAGAACGTAGCAACTGATGATAGATTTGTCGAGCTCGCGCAGATTGAAAAGCTGGAACAATTCACTCAGTGCAATTTGTACATAGTAATGTTTGAAGTGATGCTCATGTCTAACTGCCGCATAAATATATTCTTTGGCGTTTTTATTTTTTATGTAACCCTTGTACCAATTCAGCAGACATTTCATTTTGTCAGGTAGATCCTTTTCCTGCGCAGGCTCGACGAGAGGCCCATTCTTGACATATGTAATTACTACCTCCTTCGCTGGCAAGTCATCAAGGCCTAATAGTTCACGAAGAGTAATACCTAAGTTGGCCGCTTGTTCTCGCTTTTCGTTCTGATCAATCCTGTGCTGCCGCAGCTTGTATGATCTCGGGGCATCCGGACGAAGGCTTCCACTATAAGCGGGGCAATCGATTGTTTACTTTGTTCCCCGAGCTGGGCAACTTGTTTCCCGCTTTTTTTACTTTCGGCCTTCTCCCGCTCTTTGTTCTCCTTGAACATGAGTGCCTGCCTGCGAAGTTCACGTGCATAGTCGTTAGGCGATTCTTGGCGGCTTGGGACGGTGTGCTCAAAATGACTTAGCCCACTTCTTTTGCTCATCGAAAAATCTGGCTTGGGCTCGGGCTCTCTTTTCTTCTTGCAGTCCGCCTTCCATTTCTCCAAATCAGCAGCAGCGCGCGTCGACTTCATCGGCACTACGTTCCCAAGGCCTTGTGGGGAGAGGCTTGATGATGGCTCCGTACCTTTGTGGTCTTAGGTACATAAGGGTCCGGGTTAATAATCCAGACTGCGTCGCTTCTTTGCCATAGGTGGATTGGGGGCGGCGTCGATCACCACCGGACGAGGATCGGGGCGGCGGATGATCACCACGGACGTTGTGGCTGGGCGGCGTCGGCTGATGTGACGGAGGTGTAGGTGAACCGCCACCACCACCACCACCACCACCACCGCCACCGCCACCACCACCACCGTGGGGGTGGACTTGTTGTCCTTGGCGCCTCGCCTCGAAACTTGATAAACTTCTTTTCCATAGAATGTAATGGCGCTTGACATCTCCAAGTCTTTTCTCCCTTCAGTGTAGCAATTTCAACCTCCGTGTCCTCAAACCCTTGGACTATGTCCTCCACCGTGACACGAGCATAGCCATCTTGAATGGGGTTGTTGTGGTGGAGTGCTCGAGTAAACATGGTAAAGCACTGCCGATGGCTACCTTCATGGACATGTTCCCGATAGGATAATACAGATGACATTCTTTCATCTCCTTTATATAAATCACGGGTAGCGAGGAGGCTCCGGTGCAGTAATTTCGACCACCGAGGCTCCGGTGCAGTAATTTCGATCACCGAGGCTCCGGTGCAGTAATTTCGATCGTCGGTGCATCTGCACCAGCCGGTGGGAGCCTCCGTGGAAGCCACGCTGCTTCTCCGCTCGGCTTCCAAGATCTGCTGGATGATCTTCATGCTGCACCCGAGCTGCATCTCTTTCGGCTACTAGTACACTCATGGTTTTCTTCATCACATCCATTTCCGATGCCAACCGCGCCACAACATCTGCTTCCCGATCCATCTTTCTCTTACGGCTTCTGTAACCGTACGAGTCATCGTTTTGGGGGAACCCTATTTTCCACGGAATGTGCCCCATGCCTCGTACACGTCCTCCGTGTTCAGGATTCCCGAGGGCTTTTGTCAGCGCGTCGTTCTCTCTGTTGAACTTGATCTTCCCCTGTTGAGCATCCTTCATTGCGTCAATAAGGGCTTGGGTGGGTTTAAGTAATTTGCCCCGGTAAACACACTCCCCTGTCTCCGGGTTCAGCGTTCCCCCATGCCCGTACCACCAGCTTTTGGCCCTTGGGTCCCATCCTCCGTGCACTGGCCGGATTCCTCGCGCCCTCAGCTCGTTCTCCATCTTCTCCAACCTAGGCACCCAAATGTGATACCCTCCTGGCCCCATAACATGATTGTACTCCTTCTTAGCCGCATTTTCCTTATTTTGTTTCGATATTTGAATGAACTGCTCCGATTTCTTTTGCTTCACAAATTCTGGCCAATCATCTTTCAGTTTCTCATATTGTCCTTTGAAATCCGAGTCTTGTTCTGCTTGACAAAGTCACGGGCTAGATTTTGCTTGAATTTCGGAATCGTCGGCCATCTTATGAAGAGCGAACTGTTTGACTAGCCTCCTCCTCTCCTTGTTTTCCTCAATCTTGTTACCCTCCTCATCGAATTTGTTGTATTCCGGAGGTAGAACGAAATGTTCCATAAGCTTCTTGAAGCAATCTTTTTTTGTTCTCTTATCGACAAAAGTGAAACCATCAATTCGTGCCTTCTTTGGCTCATTCCACTCCTGGACGGTGATCGAGACGTTGTCTCTAACAATGGCTCTGCATTGGCTGACAAACTTGGTGGCGTTCTTGCGGGGCTCTAGCGGCCTGCCGGTTGCACTATCGACAACCGCGATGGTGCATGTTTCTCCTTGTTTCATCGTCTTGGTTGCGCCACGCTTTGACGACGTACTCGATTGTTTCGACGATCCGGCCGAGGGCTAAAATAAGAAAGAGAGTCGCGCGTTAGTACACACATATTTATTCAAATCGGTTAGTTTGTATCACCAGAGGCTCAATGTATATATATACCTCGGCGCGGAGGTGGTTGCTACTTCCATTTGAAGATCGCTGCGTTTATCGGCGTTTCTTGACATCATCTTCTTGACGGCGCCCTTCATCTTCACCGTCAAGGTTCGATAAGAAGAGATATCATCTTCTTCTTCTCCGGTCGGCACATATTGAATATCGCCGTTTATGATGCCGAACATATGTGCTTCACCGTCCGGATCATAGTTGTCCATAATCGGGTCAGCTCTATCGAGGAAGGGGTGGGAGAGGGTGTCGCGGTAGAGCGCGAGACGGGGCGGCAGACGATGGCGTCACGGAGAGGGAGGAAATTCCAATATGTGGCCCGTTGTAGCCGACGCGGCTGTACTGCTGCTAATGCATCGGCCCGTTGTATCCGGCCTTGAAAGCAGTGATTAGGATACGTTGGAATTTCCTATATGACGCTGTCTGCGTCAAACTGTCGGCGAAACGCACCTCGAGCGACGAGCGAGCGATTTGGGTCGGCCCATCACGTAAATCCTTCACGTCCGGTTTAGGAACCTTCCGAGGGTTCCCAACCCTTTTTATTTTCATTTCTTTTCCTTTCTTTTTCTGTTTCGTTTTTCTTTTCTTTTTTTGTTTATTGTTCTTTTCTTTTCTTTTTAAAAATGTTCTCCTTTTAAAAAATGTTCTATTTTTCAAAAATGTTCATATTTTCAAAAAATGTTCGATTTTCACAAATTTGTTCGTGTTTTCAAATTTTGTTCCGGAGTTTCAGAAAATTGTTTGTGTTTTCAATTTTTTTTGCCGGTTGTTTCAAAAAATGTTTCCGATTTCAAGAAAAATTCACATATTCAAATTTTCTTCACTTTTTATAAAAGTATTCGTGTTTTGAAATTTTGTTCGGGAGCTTCAAAAAATGTTCGGGTTTTCACAAAAATTTAGGAGTTTCAAAAATTTTCCCGTATTTAAATTTTGTTCATGGATCCAAAAAATGTTTGTGCTTTTGAATTTTGTTCGAAGTTTCAAAAAATATTCATGTTTACATCGCCCTTCCCGACGGGTTCGCCCTTCCCGACGGGTTCGCCGCGGCGACCGAAGGCCGTGGCCTGGGCGCCGCAGGAGGAGGTGCGCCGGGATCGCGCTGGACGGCGGCGGCCTCGAACGGGGAGCGGTGGAGGCGGCCGTCCGGCGGCTGATCTTGAAGCAAGGAGGAGGAGAGATGAGGGGCGAGCACGCGAGCTCAGGATCTGGCCGGAGGGAGAGCGAGGCGGCAGATCGAGGCCGCCGGGCGGCCTTGTGCTGGGCGAGGGCGACGGCGGCGCGCCGAGGGCGAGCGCGACGGCGGGCGGCGGCGAGGGCGCGAGACGAACAACAGCGAGAAACGGCGGGCGGCGTCGAGGGAGCCTTGTATTTATAGCCCCCCCCCTTTAGTCGCGGTTGGCGACGAGACCCGCGACTAAAGGTGCCCTTTAGTCGCGGGTCTCCTGCCCAGCCGCGACTAAAGGGGTTTTAAGCGAGTTTTGCGTTCCGCGCCCCACCTTTAATCGCGGTTGGGCAGGAGACCATGACTAAAGGTTCCACCTTTAGTCGCGGTTGGTTCAACCAACCGCGACTAAAGGCCGCAGAGTTTAGGTTTATTGTTTTCTGTTTAATTTGTATTGTTTTATTTCTTTTGTGCTTTATTTTAATTTTGAAGGAGTTTCACATATTGTTTTTATTTTTTGCCTGTTTTTGTTTTCATTTTTGCTTTATTTATTTTGTTTTGTTTCTACTTACAACAAAAAACTTATTTATTTTATTTTATTTTGTTTCTAATTACTTATTTATTTTACTTTATGATAATTATTTTTGCTATTAAAGTTTCTAATTACTTATTTATTTATGTTATTAAAATCTTAAAAATACAATTATATATCAAAAAATCAGAAAATAAAACTAATTCATTTTAAATTCTTGTTTTTCTTCTGTTTTTCTTCCTTTTTCTTCTTTTTTTCTTCTGCTTTGTTTCTTCCTTTTCTTGTTTTTCTTCTTTTTTTTCTTCCTTTCTTCCTTTTCCTTTTTTCTTCTGTTTTTCTTCTGTTTGTTTTTTCTTATGTTTTTCTTCTGCTTGTTTTTTCTTTCTGCTTTTTCCTTTTTTCTTCTGCTTGTTTTTTTCTTCTCTTTTCCTTTTTTCTTCTGTTTTTTCTTCTGTTTTTTCCTTTTCCTTCTTTCTTCTTCTTCCTTTTTCCTTTTAAAATCAGAAAAATAAAACTAATTCATTTTAAAATCTTAAAAATACAATTATATATCAAAAAAATCAGAAAAATAAAACTAATCCCTTGAAGGTTTGACAAAAGGTTTGATACTTCATTCAGTTCATCGACCAAATACAAAGTTTGGTACAATAAATTATTACACATCAATTCTTCCCTTGTGTCCCTGCTTGCTTACGATTGTGCCGTATCCATGGAGCATCCTCATCATTTAACTTAATGCTTGGGTGGGTGTTCACTTTGAAGGCGGAATTTCAGCAAACATATTATAATCTTCCGACATGTCATCTTGTCCTCCACTCCCACGATGTTTCTTTTCCCTGAAAGAACAATGTGGCGCTTTGAATCATCGCATGATGTCTTGATCGTTTTCTTATCTTTCCGTTTCCTCGGTTTGCTACTCATGTCCTTCACATAGAAAACCTGAGCGACATCTTTCGCTAGGGCGAATGGTTCGTCAAGGTAACCAAGATTGTTGAAATCCACCATTGTCATTCCGTATTGCTGGTCCACCTTTACCCCACCTCCTGTTAGCTTGAACCATTTGCACGGAACAAAGGGACCTTAAAGGAGGGTCCATAGTCAAGTTCCCATATCTCCTCTATGTAACCATAATATGTGACCTTTTGCCCATTCTCGGTTGCTTGCATCAAAGCGGACACCACTGTTTTGGTTGGTGCTCTTTTTATCTTGGGCGATCGTGTAAAATGTATTCCCATTTATCTCGTACCCTTGGAAAGTCGTTATAGTCGAAGATGGTGTCTTGGCCAACATGTACAGCTGATCTACAACATCATTGTCATTCATTAAATGTTTTCTCAACCAAGCGCCGAAAGTCTCCATGTGGGCCTTCCTAATCCAGATTCGAGCTTCCCGGGTTGTCCGAGCGTAAAATATTCTTGTGTTTCTCAAAGTGCAGAGCCACCAAGCTGGAATTGGTCAACCTGATGTGGTGTGCTTGATCGAGAAATGGCCGTCCATACATATCGTTGATTTCCTTCCGATCGTGCCTTTTCCACTTAGTCTTCCCTCGTGCGTGATCGAGGAAGACCAATCGCTTAAGGTCGGGAACAAAGTCAACACAAAACTCAATTACCTCCTCATTTCCATAGCCCTTGGCGATGCTTCCTTCTGGCCTAGCACGATTCTGAACATATTTCTTTAATACTCCCATGAACCTCTCGAGGGGAACATATTGTGTAGAAATACAGGACCGAGAACGGAAATCTCTTCGACTAGGTGAACCAGGAGGTGCATCATAATATTGAAGAAGGATGGCGGAACACCAACTCGAAATCGACAAGACATTGGATCACATCGTTCAGTAACCGTGGTAGAACTTCGGATTGATTACCTTCGAGAGATTGCATTGAGGAATGCACATAGCTTCACAATGGCTAATCGAACATTTTCGGCAGAGCCCCTCAAAGCAATCGGAAGCAATTGCGTCATAATCACGTGGCGCCGTGAGACTTCAGGTTTTGGAACTTTTTCTCCGCCATGTTTATTATTCCCTTTATATTGGGCGAGAATCCGGACGGGACCTTCATACTGCTCGGGCATTCAAAAAGATGACCTTCTCTTCTTTGGTCGAGCGTAGCTGCACGACCTTGAAACCATTCCGGATGCGGTCATCGAGGTCTTTCAAACGTTGCTGGTCTGCCGTGCTTCCTTTGTATCATTTGTCTTCCCATACACGCCCAAGAAGCTTAGGAGGTTCTCGCAAATATTCTTCGTAACGTGCATCACGTCGATTGCGAGAGCGGACATCTAGGACTTTCCAATATTCTAGCTCCCGAATATAGATTTCTTCTTCCACATGGCTGCGTGCCCGTCGGCTCCCTTCGAACTGATTGTCCGCGGGACCCTTTCCAAAGATGACTTTCAAATCCTTGACCATATCAAATACCTCAAGACCGGTCGTTCCGCGAGCTTCGCCGGTGATCTGCCTTGCCGTTGTAATGCTTGCCTTTCTTTCTTCTTGGATGAATTTTCGGAAGAAATCGACGATGCCCAAGGTACACGTTCTTCTTAAAATTTGGCAAATGTACACTTTCAGTCTCATGTAAGCGGTGCGTGCATGCATTGTATCCCTTATTTGACAGTCCCGAAGGTTACTAAGAGCAGGCCAATCGTTGATGGTTCTGAAAAGCAACGCAGTGGGTCAAATTCCTCTTGTTTGTGCTCATCCCACACACGACACCACCCCACAGCTGTAAAAGTTCATCAACTAATGGCCTTAGGTACACATCGATGTCGTTGCGGGTTGCCGGACCTTGGATGAGCACGGCATCATAATGAACTTCCGCTTCATGCACAACCAAGGAGGAAGGTTGTAGATGCATAGAGTCACGGGCAGTGCTATGGCTGGAGCTCGCTTTCGCCAAAAGGATTCATGCCATCCGTGCTTAGAGCAAATCTTATGTTCCTTGCGTCACCTGCAAAATCTTTGAACCATCATCGATCTTTCTCCATTGCGTTCCATCTGCGGTGTGTCTCAACTCCCGTCCGACTTACGGTCCTCTTTGTGCCATCGCAACAACTTGGCATGCTCTTTGTTCATGAGCAGACGTTTCAACCGTGGTATTATAGGAGCATACCACATCACCTTGGCGGAACCCTCTTCACGGGTTTCGGCCCTCAACATCGTCACCGGGTCATCGCCTCGATCTTATAACGCAATGCGGTGCATACCGGGCATTCATTCAAATTCTCGTATTCACATGGTAGAGGATGCGATCGTTGATGCATGCATGTATCTTGTAACCTCTAAACCTAGAGGGCGACAACCTTCTTTGCTTCAGACGTCTTCAAGGGCAACTCGCTATCCTTTGAAACATATTCTTCAACATTTTCAGCAAGTTTTCAAATGCCGAGTCAGCTACACCTGCCTCGCCTTCCATTTCAGCAAATCCGATTATGCAGCCCAGCTTTTTCGCAGACCATCATCGCATCCGGGTACAGCGCCTTTCGTGATCCTCTAACATGCGATCCAAATTCTCCTCTCCTTTTCAGTTTAGCAGCGTCTCCGTGCATCGGCAATGGTCCGACCAAGATCATCAGCGGGATCATCACGTGCCTCTTCTTCACCTTCCCTTCCCTTCAAATCCTCCATGAAAGTATCACCGAAATGAGCAAGATAGCTTTCATCGATGAAATCATCCCTTCTTCATCTTCTTCCATTATAACCCTCTTTCTCCATGCTTGGTCCAACAATTATAGCTTGGCATGAAACCCTTCAAGCAGATGCATGTGAACAACTCTTGAGGAAGAGTAACCCTTCTCATTCTTACAGATAACACATGGACGGATAACAAAACCCCCGCTTGTTCGCATTAGCCACTACGAGGAAATCTTTCAAACCCGTAGTGAACTCGCGGAGAGTCGGTTACCGTACATCCATTGCGATTCATCTGCATTATTATAATATAAAATATATAATTAACCATCATGCATTTGTTATGAACTACACACATGCATATTGACACATCAAAGGTTCATCAAGTTGCTAACCGCGATCGAAGAGTGTGGCTCCAACACTTCATGTCATGTTTGTTTCATGCTCTTGGGGCATTTCATCAAACACCTTATGTGCATAAGAGGAACCAAAAGCAAACCTACACCCACTTGTGAAGAGAATGGCTCCAAATGGCTAAGTGTTGGCTGCTGGATGGGTATATATAGGGAGGGCTTTAGTCGCGGTTGGCACAGCAAACCGTGACTAAAGGTGCCTAAACCTTTAGTCGCGGTTGTCTGGCCAACCGCGACTAAAGCCCCTCACGTGCACCAGCTGGCCACCGAGCGCCTGGCCCAGGCCTTTGGTCGCGGTTCACCTCGAAACATGATTAAAGGTCCCATTGGTCGCGTTCCTACAGCCCGCGACTTATGGGGCTGGACGGAAGCTTGTTTTTCCACGAGTGTCTGATCGCCGTTTAGTTCACCAGAGGCGGGCGAGAGGAGCCTGGCATTTGGCGGCGTGCTCATGAGGAGCACCTGGACGATCTGGACTCAATCGTGCTCTTGCTTGGGCGCAAGCTGCGACCGCACCGGCGCGACGTTGGCTGGCTGTCCACCATGGGAATCTTCGCTGCGTCAAGCGCGTGGTGCCTCCGGCTGCACTGGACTGGTGAGCGCCATGCTTCCTCGATTCTTGTTGTTGATGCCGCTACGTGTCCAAATTCCGATATTAAGTGTTAATATCCTAATATCCGATATAATATACTCCCTCCGTTCCAAAATACTTGTCTTTCTAGGCATTTCAAATGGACACAACATACGGATGTATGTAGACATATTCTAGAGTGTAGATTCACTCATTTTGCTCCGTATGTAGTCACTTGTTAAAATCTCTAGAAAGACAAATATTTTGGAACGGAGGGAGTAAAAGAAAACTAATACAAATATTTATATTAAGCGCGTGGTAGACTAATATAAAAACTTGTGCAAATACAACATTAGGATATTAACATTTTCCAAATAAGATATTAACATGTTTTTGATCAATATTTTTAAGATATTAACATTTTCCAAATAAAATATTAATATCAAAATGCATGACAAACTTTTGCAAATACATGATAATTTTGTAAATGTGTGTGTGTGTGTGTGTGTGTGTGTGTGTGGCGAGGTGACAACGACGGCGAGGCGAGGCGACAGGAACAAAGACAGACGGCGAGGTCGGGGGAGGAGAGGGGCTGGTGAGGTCGTGGTGATGGCGATGGAGAGGCGAGGCGACCGCGAAGGCGAAGGCGACGGCGAGGCGAGCCAAGGCGGCGGCGATGGCGGGGGCGAGGCAACGATGAGGCGAGTTTGAAGATGGGAAGCATGGCGGCGTCTTGATGTCTACTACGCAACCTTCTTCTTGTAGACTCGTGTTGGGCCTCCAAGCGCAGAGTTTTGTAGGACAGTAGCACATTTCCCTGAAGTGGATGACCTAAGGTTTATCAATCCGTGGGAGGTGTAGGATGTCTCTCTCAAACAACCCTGCAACTAAATAACAAAGAGTCTCTTGTGTCCCCAACACACCCAATACAATTGTAAATATTACTGGTGCACTAGTTCGGCAAAGATATGGTGATACAAAAGTGCACTATGGATGGTAGATATAGGTTTTTGTAATCTGAAAATATAAGACCAGCAAGGTAGCAAGTAACAAAAGTGAGTGAAAATGGTATTGCAATGCTTGGAAACAAGGCCTAGGGTTCATACTTTTACTAGTGCAAGTTCTCTCAACAATGATACCATAATTAGGTCATATGACAATCCCTCAACGTGTGAGAAAGTCACTACAACGTTCCTATCGCGAAGAAAATAAGATGAAATTGCTTGTAGGGTATGAAACCACCTCAATAATTCTTTCCGATCAATCTATTGAGCTATTCCTATAAGTGTTACAAACAACCCTAGAGTTTGTAGTAAAATAACACCATATGATACAAATCAATCAACTCCATTGTCACCTAGATAATATAATGTCACCACAAGTATCCGTGGGTCAATTATACGATATGCATCAAACAGCTTCAGATTCATAATATTCAATCCAACACAAAGAACTTCACAAGTACCCCAAGATTTCTATCGGAGAAAGGATATGAAAACGCATACCAACCCCTATGAATAGATTACCCCAATGTCACCACGAGAATCCGCATGTTGATAACCAAAACATACATCAAGTGGATAAACAGAACATCCCATTGTGACCATGGATATCCCATCGCAAGACATACATCAAGTGCTCTCACATCCAAAGATTCAATCCGACATAACAAAACCTGACAGGAAAAGACTCAATTCATCACAAGGAGATAGAGAGAGAAACACCATATGATCCAACTATAGTAGCAAAGCTCGCGGTACATCAAGATCGTGCCAAATCAAGAACAAGAGAGAGAGAGAGAGAGAGAGAGAGAGAGAGAGAGAGAGATCAAACACATAGCTACTGGTACATACCCTCAGCCCCGAGGATGAACTACTCCCTCCTCGTCGTGGGGAGCGCCGGGATGATGAAGATGGCCACCGGTGATGGTTTCCCCACCGGCGAACACCGAACAGGCTCATACTTGGTTTTTCGTGGCTACAGAGTCTTGCAGCAGCAGACCTCCCGATCTAGGTTTCTTTCAGGGGGTTTCTGGATTTATAGGAATTTTTGGTGCAGGTTCACGTCACGGGGGTCCACGAGTCAGCGACAACGTAGGGGCGTGCCCTCCACCCTTTTCGTTGACTCGGGATGAATGAAATATGCCCTAGAAGCAATAATAAAGTTATTATTTATTTCCTTAATTCATGATAAATGTTTATTATTCATGCTAGAATTGTATTAACCGGAAACTTAGTACATGTGTGAATACATAGACAAAACATATAGTCCCTATTATGCCTATACTTGACTAGCTCGTTAATCAAAGATGGTTATGTTTCCTAACCATAGACATGTGTTGTCATTTCATGAACGGGATAACATCATTAGGAGAATGATGTGATGGACATGGCCCATCCGTTAGCTTAGCATTATGATCGTGTCAGTTTCATTGCTACTGCTTTCTTCATGACTTGTACAAGTTCCTCAAACTATGAGATTATGCAACTCCCGAATACCGGAGGAACACTTTGTGTGCTACCAAATGTCACAACATAAAAGGATGATTATAAAGGTTCTCTACAGGTGTCTTCGAAGGTGTTTGTTGGGTTGGCATAGATCGAGATTAGGATTTCTCACTCTGTGTTTCGGAGAGGTATCTCTGGGCCCCCTCGGTAATACTCATCACTATAAGCCTTGAAAGCATTGTGACTAATGAGTTAGTTGCAGGATGAAGTATTACGCACGCGAGTAAAGAGGATTGCCGATGTGAGATTGAACTAGGTATGATGATACCGACGATCGAATCGGGGGCAAGTAACATATCGATGACAAAGGGAACAACGTATGTTGTTATGCGATTTGACCGATAAAGATCTTCGTAGAATACGTAGGAACCAAGATGAACATCCAGGTTCCGCTATTGGTTATTGACCAGAGACGTGTCTTGGTCATGTCTACATAGTTCTCGAACCCTTATGGTCCACACGTTTAACGTTCGATATGACGATTGGTATTATGAGTTTATGTGATATGATGTACCAAAGATTGTTCGGAGTCCCGGATGTGATCACAGACATGACGAGGAGTCTCAAAATGGTCGAGATATAAATATTGATATATTGGACGACTATGTACGTGAAGGAAATATGCCCTAGAAGCAATAATAAAGTTATTATTTATTTCCTTAATTCATGATAAATGTTTATTATTCATGCTAGAATTGTATTAACCGGAAACTTAGTACTAATCAAATATGGTTATGTTTCCTAACCATAGACATGTGTTGTCATTTGATGAACGGGATCACAACATTAGGAGAATGATGTGATGGACATGACCCATCCGTTAGCTTAGCATTATGATCATGTCATTTTCATTGCTGCTGATTTCTTCATGACTTATACAAGTTCCTCAGACTATGAGATTATGCAACTTCCGAATACCGGAGGAACAATTTGTGTGCTACCAAACGTCACAACATAAATGGGTGATTATAAAGGTGCTCTAACAGGGTTCTCCGAAGGTGTTTGTTGGGTTGGCATAGATCGAGATTAGGATTTGTCACTCCGTGTTTCGGAGAGGTATCTATGGGCCCTCTCGGTAATACTCATCACTATAAGCCTTGCAACCATTGTGATTAATGAGTTAGTTGCGGGATGAAGTATTACGGAACGAGTAAAGAGACTTGCCGGTAACGAGATTGAACTAGGTACTGAGATACCGACAATCGAATCTTGGGCAAGTAACATACCGATGACAAAGGGAACAACGTATGTTGTTATGCGGTTTGACCGATAAAGATCTTCATAGAATATGTAGGAACCAATATGAGCATCTAGGTTCCGCTATTGGTTATTGACCGGAGACGTGTCTCGGTCATGTCTACATAGTTCTCGAACCCGTAGGGTCCGCACGCTTAACGTTCGATGAAGATTGGTATTATGAGTTTATGTGATATGATGTACCGAAGATTGTTCGGAGTCCCGGATGTGATCACGGACATAACGAGGAGTCTCGAAATGGTCGAGACATAAAGATCGATATATTGGATGACTATATTCGGAAACCAGAAGTGTTCCGGAGAAGTTTCGTATAAAACCGGTGTGCTGGAGGGTTACCGGAACCCCCGGGGGGAACTAGTGGGCCTTGATGGGCCTTAGTGGAGAGAGAGGAAGGCCGCAGGAGGGCTGGCCGCACCCCCCCCCTTGAGTCCGAATAGGACAAGAGAAGGGGGCGGCGCCCCACTTTCCTTCTCCCTCTCTCCATCTCCTTCCTTTCCCGTCTCTTCCTCTGTTGGAAACCTATTATAGGAATAGGATTCCTAATAGGAATCCTACTTGGGGCGCGCCCCATGAGGGCCAGCCGGCCTCCCCCCTTGCTCCTTTATATACGGGGGCAGGGGGCATCCTAGAACACACAAGTTGACACTTGTTCAGCCGTGTGCGGTGCCCCCCTCCACAGTTACACACCTCGGTCATCTCGTCGTAGTGCTTAGGCGAAGCCCTGCGCCAGTAACTGCATCATCACCGTCACTATGTCATTGTGCTTAGGAAACTCTCCCTCGACCTCAGCTGGATCTAGAGTTCGTCGGACGTCATCGAGCTGAACGTGTGCTGATCGTGGAGGTGTCGTACCTTCGGTGCTAGGATCGGTCGGATCGTGAAGACGTACGACTACATCAACCGAGTCGCATAACGCTTCCGCTTTAGGTCTACGAGGGTACGTAGACAACACTCTCCCCTCTCGTTGCTATGCATCACCTATATAGATCTTGCGTGAACGTAGGAATTTTTTGAAATTACGGCGTTTCCCAATAGTGGCATCCGAGTGATACGTCTCCAACGTATCTATAATTTTTTATTGTTCCATGCTATTATATTATCTCTTTTGGATGTTTAATGGGCTTTATTATACACTTTTATATTACTTTTGGGACTAACCTATTAACCGAAGGCCCAGTGCAAATTGTTGTTTTTTGCCTATTTCAGTGTTTCGCAGAAAAGGAATATCAAACGTAGTCCAAACGGAATGAAACCTTCGGGAGAGTTATTTTTGGACCAAATGTGATCCAGAGGACTTGGAGTGGACGTCAAGATAGCTGCGAGGAAGCCACAAGGCAGGGAGGCACGCCAGCCCCCCTGGGCACGCCCCCCCCATCCTCGTGGGCCCCTCGCAGCTCCACCGGCACCCTTCTTCCTCCTATATATACCCATATACCCCGAAAACATCCAGGAGCACCATAGATCGGGAGTTCTATCGCCGCAAGCCTCTGTAGCCACCAAACACCTCTCGGGAGCCCGTTCCAGCACCCTACCGGAGGGGGAATCCATCACCGGTGGCCATCTTCATCATCCCGGCGCTCTCAATGACAAGAAGGGAGTAGTTCACCCTCGGGGCTGAGGGTATGTACCAGTAGCTATGTGTTTGATCTCTCTCTATCGTGTTCTTGAGGTGATACGATCTTGATGTATCGCGAGCTTTGCTATTATAGTTGGATCTTATGATGTTTCTCCCCCTCTACTCTCTTGTAATGGATTGAGTTTTCCCTTTGAAGTTATCTTATCGGATTGAGTCTTGAAGGATTTGAGAACACTTGATGTATGTCTTCCATGTGCTTATCTGTGGTGACAATGGGATATTCACGTGATCTACTTGATGTATTTTTTGGTCATCAACTTGCGGGTTCTGTGACCTTGTGAGCTTATGCATAGGGGTTGGCACACGTTTTCGTCTTGACTCTCCGGTAGAATCTTTAGGGCACTCTTTGAAGTTCTGTTTGTTGGTTGGATAGATGAATCTGAGATTGTGTGATGCATATCGTATAATCATTACCACGGATACTTGAGGTGACATTGGAGTATCTAGGTGACATTAGGGTTTTGGTTGATTTGTGTCTTAAGGTGTTATTCTAGTATGAACTCTATGATAGATCGAACGGAAAGAATATCTTCGTGTTATTTTACTACAGACTCTTGAATAGATCGATCAGAATAGATAACTTTGAGGTGGTTTCGTACCCTACAATAATCTCTTCATTTGTTCTCCGCTATTAGTGACTCTGGAGTGACCCTTTTTTGCATATTGAGGGATAGTTATATGATCCAATTATGTTATTATTGTTGAGAGAACTTGCACTAGTGAAAGTATGAACCCTAGGCCTTGTTTCGAAGCATTGCAATACCGTTTGTTCTCATTGCCATTTTTATAATTTCAGATTACAAAAACCTATATCTACCATCCATATTGCACTTGCATCACCATCTCTTCGCCGAACTAGTGCACCTATACAATTTACCATTGTATTGGGTGTGTTGGGGACACAAGAGACTCTTTGTTATTTGGTTGCAGGGTTGTTTGAGAGAGACCATCTTCATCCTAGGCCTCCCACGGATTGATAAACCTTAGGTCATTCACTTGAGGGAAATTTGGTACTATCCTACAAACCTCTGCACTTGGAGGCCCAACAACGTCTACAAGAAGAAGGTTGCGTAGTAGACATCACCGAGCCAAGTCTATGCGTAGATGTTATATGCACGAGTAGAACACAAAGAGTTGTGGGCAATAATAGTCATACTGCTGTTGGAAATATGCCCTAGAGGCAATAATAAAAGTATTATTATATTTCAATGTTCATGATAATTGTCTTTTGTTCATGCTATAACTGTATTATCCGGAAATCGTAATACACGTGTGAACACTTAGACCCCAATATGTCCCTAGTGAGCCTCTAGTTGACTAGCCCGTTGTGATCAATAGATAGTCATGGTTTCCTGACTATGGACATTGGATGTCGTTGATAACGGGATCACATCATTAGGAGAATGATGTGATGGACAAGACCCAATCCTAAGCATAGCATAAAAGATCGTATAGTTCGTTTGCTAGAAGCTTTGCTAATGTCAAGTATCTCTTCCTTGGACCATGAGATCGTGTAACTCCGGTTACCGTAGGAGTGCCTTGGGTGTATCAAACGTCACAACGTAATCGGGTGACTATAAAGGTGCATTACGGTATCTCCGAAAGTATCTGTTGGGTTGACACGGATCGAGACTGGGATTTGTCACTCCGTATGACGGAGAGGTATCTCTGGGCCCACTCGGTAATGCATCATCATAATGAGCTCAAGTTGACCAAGGTGTTGGCCACGGGATCATGCATTACGGTACGAGTAAAGTGACTTGCCGGTAACGAGACTGGACAAGGTATTGGGATACCGACGATCGAGTCTCGGGCAAGTAACGTACCGATTGACAAAGGGAATTGCATACAGGGTTTGATCGAATCCTCGACATCGTGGTTCAACCGACGAAATCATCGAGGAGCATGTGGGATCCAACATGGGTATCCAGACCCCCGCTGTTGGTTATAGCCTGAGAGTCGTCTCGGTCATGTCTGCGTGTCTCCCGAACCCGTAGGGTCTACACACTTAAGGTTCGGTGGCGCTAGGGTTAGTAGGAAGTCAAGTATGTGACTACCGAATGTTGTTCGAGTCCGGATGAGATCCCGGACGTCACGAGGAGTTTCGGAATGGTCCAAGGTAAAGAATAATATATAGGAAGTGGTATTTGACCATCGGGAAAGTTTGAGGTCTCCGGTAATGTACCGACCACGGAAGGGTCCCGGGGTCCACCGGTGGGGCCACCTATCCCGGAGGGCCCCATGGGCTGAAGTGGGAGGAACCAGCCCATAGTGGGCTGGTGCGCCCCTAGGCCCACCCTGCGCCTAGGGTTGAAACCCTAGGGGTGGGGCGCCCACTGGCTTGGGGCACTCCACCCCCTTGGCCGCCGCCTCGAGATTGGATCTCCAGGGGCCGACCACCACCCCAGGGGGCCTATATAAAGGGTGGGAGGGAGGGGCTGCTGTACCCATCCCAAAGGCGCAGCCCTTCCCCTCCCCAACACTTCTCCTCCTCCGTAAGCGCTTGGCGAAGCCCCAGCCGAGATCTTGCTTCTCCACCATCACCACGCCGTCGTCTGCCGGTGGAGCTGTCTTCCTCAACCTCTCCTTCCTCCTTGCTGGATCAAGACGGAGGAGACGCCGCCGTCCCGTCACGTGTGTTGAACGCGGAGGTGCTGTCCGTTCAGCACTTGGACATCGGTGATCTGAATCACGTTCGAGTACGACTCCATCATCACCTTGCAAGCTTCCGCACGCGATCTACAAGTGGTATGTAGATGCAATCTCTCTCCCATTGTTCGTTGCTTAGATGAACTCATAGATGGATCTTGGTGAAGCCGTAGGAAAATTTTTAATTTTCTGCAACGTTCCCCAACAACTGCTTACCAGCATGTCATACTTTGATTTGGCGGTATTGTTGGATGAAGCGGCTCAAAGCGACATTATGCGTACGCTGATGCGAGACTGGTTCTACCGACGTGCTTTGCACATAGGTGGCTGGTGAGTGTCTGTTTCTCCAACTTTAGTTGAATCGAGTGTGACTACGCCCGGTCCTTGTTGAAGGTTAAAACAGCACACTTGACGAAAAATCGTTGTGGTTTTGATGCGTAGGTAAGAAGGGTTCTTGCTAGAAGCCCGTAGCAGCCACGTAAAACTTGTAACAACAAAGTAGAGGATGTCTAACTTGTTTTTGCAGGGCTTGCTGTGATGTGATATGGTCAAAGCATGATGTGATATAATTTTTTGTATGAGATGATCATGTTTTGTAACAATGTTATCGGCAACTGGAAGGAGCCATATGGTTGTTGCTTTATTGTATGCAATGCAAGCGCCATGTAATTCTTTTACTTTATCACTAAGCGGTAGCGATAGTCATAGTAACACTAGTTGGCGAGACGACAACGATGCTACAATGGAGATCAAGGTGTCGCGCCGGTGACGTTGGAGATCATGACGATGCTTCGGTGATGGAGATCATGAGCACAAGATGATGATGGCCATCCATGTCACATATTTTGATTGCATGTGATGTTTATCCTTTATGCATCTTATTTTGCTTAGAACATTGGTAGCATTATAAGATGATCCCTTACTAAATTTCAAGGTACAAGTGTTCTCCCTGAGTATGCATCGTTGCTACAGTTCGTCGTGCCGAGAGACCATGTGATGATCGGGTGTGATAAGCTCTACGTTCATATACAACAGGTGCAAGCCAGCTTTGCACACGCGGAATACTCGAGTTAAACTTGACGAGCCTAGAATATGCAGATATGGCCTCGGAACACTGAGATAGAAAGGTCGAGCATGAATCATATAGTAGATATGATCAATATAGTGATGTTCACCATTGAGAACTACTCCATCTCACATGATTATCGGACATGGTTTAGTTGATTTGGATCACGTGATCACTTAGATGATTAGAGGGATGTATATCTAAGTGGGAGTTCTTAAGTAATATGATTAATTGAACTTTAATTTATCCTGAACTTAGTACCTGATAGTATTTTGCAGGTCTATGTTGTTGTAGATCAATGGCCCATGCTACCATTCCTTTGAATTTTAATGCGTTCCTAGACAAAGCTAAGTTGAAAGATGATGGTAGCAACTACACAGACTGGGTCCGTAACTTGAGGATTATCCTCATTGCTGCACAGAAGAATTACGTCATGGAAGCACCGTTAGCTGTACCACCCGTGCCCCACAACTGCAAACATTGTGAATGCTTGGCAGACGCGCGTTGATGACTACTCGATAATTCAGTGTGCCATGCTTTACGGCTTAGAACCGAGACTTCAAAGACGTTTTGAACGTCATGGAGCATATGAGATATTTTCAGGATTTGAAGTCAATATTTCAAGCAAATGCCTGGATTGAGAGATGCGAAGTCTCCAATAAGTTCTACGGCTGTAAAATGGAGGAGAATAGTTCTGTTAGTGAACACAAACTGAGAATGTCTACATACGACAACCACTTGACTCAAATGGGAGTTAATCTTCCTGACGATAGTGTCATTGACGGAGTACCTCAATCACTGCCACCAAGCTACAAAAGCTTCGTGATGAACTATAATATGCAAGGGATGAACAAGACTATTCCCGAGCTCTTCGCGATGCTAAAGGCCGCGGAGGTAGAAATCAAAAAAGGAGCATCAAGTGTTGATGGTCAACAAGACCACTAGTTTCAAGAAAAAGGGCAAAGGGAAGAAGGGGAACTTCAAGAAGAACTGCAATAAGGTTGCTGCTCAAGAGAAGAAATCCAAGTCTGGACCTAAGCCTGAAACTGAGTGCTTCTACTTCAAAGGGACTGGTCACTGGAAGCGGAACTTGCCCAAGCATTTGGCGGATAAGAAGGATGGCAAAGTGAAAGGTATATTTGATATACATGTTATTGATGTGTACTTAACTAATGCTCGCAGTAGCGCCCTGGTATTTGATACTGGTTTTGTTGCTCATATTTGCAACTCGAAACAGGGGCTACGGATTAACCGAAGATTGGCTAACGACAAGGTGAAGATGCGGGTGGGAAATGGTTCCAAAGTCGATGTGATCGTGGTCATCACAGTACCTCTACATCTACCATCGGGATTAGTTTTAGACCTCAATAATTGTTATTTGGTGCTAGCGTTGAGCATGAACATTGTATCTGGATCTTATTTAATGCGAGACGGTTATTCATTTAAATCAGAGAATAATGGTTGTTCTATTTGTATGAGTAATATCTTTTATGGTCATGCACCCCTGCTGAGTGGTCTATTTTTATTGAATCTCCATAGTAGTGATACACATATTCATAGTGTCGAAGTCAAAAGATTGAAGTTTAATAATGATAGTGCAACTTATTTGTGGCACTGCCGTTTGGGTGATATCGGTGTAAAAGCATGAAGAAACTCCATGCTGATGGACTTTTGGAATCACTTGATTATGAATCACTTGGTCCTTGCGAACTGTGCCTTGTGGGCAAGATGACTAAAACTCTGTTCTCTGGAACAATGGAATGAGCTATTGACTTGTTGGAAATAATGCATACCGATGTACGCGGTCCAATGAATATTGAGGCTCATGGGTGGGTATCGTTATTTTCTTACCTTCACAGATGATTTGAGCAGATATGGTGATATCTACTTAATGAAGCATAAGTCTGAAACATTTGAAAAGTTCAAAGAATTTTAGAGTGAAGTGGAAAATCATCGTAACAAGAAAATAAAGTTTCTACAATCTAATCTTGGAGGAGAATATTTGAGTTATGAGTTTGGTCTTCATTTGAAACAACATGGGATAGTTTCACAATTAACGCCACCTGGAACACCACAGCTAAACGGTGTGTCCGAACGTCATAATCGTACTTTATTTGATATGGTGCGATCTATGATGACACTTACTGATTTACCGCTATTGTTTTGGGGTTATGCTCTAGAGACGGCTGCATACACTTTAAATAGGGCACCATCAAAATCCATTGAGACGATGCCTTATGAACTGTGGTTTGGCAAGAAACCAAAGTTGTCGTTTCTTAAAGTTTGGGGTTGCGATGCTTATGTGAAAAAGCTTCAACCTGATAAGCTTGCACCCAAATCAGAGAAGTGCGTCTTCATAGGATACCCAAAGGAAACTGTTGGGTACACCTTCTATAACAGATCCGAATGCAAAATCTTTGTTGCTAAGAATGGATCCTTTCTAGAGAAGGAGTTTCTCAAAAGAAGTGAGTGGGAGGAAAATAGAACTTGATGAGGTAGTTGTACCTTCTCCCTTATTGGAAAGAAGTTCATCATAGAAATCAGTTCCCGTGATTCCTACACCAATTTGTTAGGAAGCTAATGATGATGATCATGAAGCTTCAGATCAAGTTACTACCAAACCTCGTAGGTCTTCCAGAGTAAGATCCGCACCAAAGTGGTACGGTAATCCTGTTTTGGAAGTCATGTTACTAGACCATGATGAACCTACGAACTATGAGGAAGCGATGATGAGCCCAGATTCCGCAAAATGGCTTAAAGCCATGAAATCTTATATGGGATCCATGTATGTGAACAAAGTGTGGACTTTGATGGACTTGCCCGATGATCGGCAAGTCATAGAAAATAAATGGATCTTTAAGAACAAGACCGACGCATACGGTAATGTTACTGTTTACAAAGCTCGACTTGTTGTGAAAGATTTTCAACAAGTTCAAGGAGTTGACTACGATGAGACTTTCTCACCCGTAGTGATGCTTAAGTCTGTCCAAATCATGTTAGCAATTGCTGCATTTTATGATTATAAAATTTGGCAAATGGATGTCAAAACTGCATTCCTAAATGGATTTTAGGAAGAAGAATTGTATATGATGCAACCGGAAGGTTTTGCCGATCCAAAGGGTGCTAACAAAGTGTGCAAGCTCTAGCGACCCATTTATGGACTGGTGCAAGCCTCTCGTAGTTGGAATAAATGCTTTGATAGTGTGATCAATGCATATGGTTTTATACATACTTTTGGAGAAGCCTGTGTTTACAAGAAAGTGGGTGGGAGCTCTGTAGCATTTCTAATCTTATATGTAGATGACTTATTGTTGATTGGAAATGATATAGAATTTCTCGGTAGCATAAAGGGATACCTGAATTTGAATAAGAGTTTTTCTATGAAAGACCTCGGAGAAGCTGCTTACATATTGGGGATTAAGATCTATAGAGATAGATCAAGATGCTCAACTGGACTTTCACAAAGCACATACCTTGATAAAGTTTTGAAGAAGTTCAAAATGGATCAGTCAAAGAAAGGGTTCTTGCCTGTGTTACAAGGTGTGAAGTTGAGTCAGACTCAATGCCCGACCACTGCAGAAGATAGAGAGAAAATGAAAGTCATTCCCTATGCTTCAGCCATAGGTTCTATCATGTATGCAATGTTGTGTACCAGACCTGATGTTTGTCTTGCTATAAGCATAGCAGGGAGGTACCAAAGTAATCCTGGAGTGGAGCACTGGACAGCGGTCAAGAACATCCTAAAATACCTGAAAAGGACTAAGGATATGTTTCTCGTTTATGGAGGTGAAAAAGAGCTCGTCGTAAATGGTTACGTTAATGCATGCTTTGACACTGATCCGGATGACTCTAAGTCGCAAACCGGATACGTATTTTTATTGAACGGAGGAGCTGTCAGTTGGTGCAGTTCCAAATAGAGCGTCGTGGCAGGATATACGTGTGAAGCGTAGTATATTGCTGCTTCAGAAGGAGCAAATGAAGGAGTTTGGATGAAGGAGTTCATATCCAATCTAGGTGTCATACCTAGTGCATCGGGCCCAATGAAAATCTTTTGTGACAATACTAGTGCAATTGCCTTGGCAAAGGAATCCAGATTTCACAAGAGAACCAAGCACATCAAGAGACGCTTCAATTCCATCTGTCATCAAGTGTCGGAAGGGGACACAGAGATTTGCAAAATACACACGGATCTGAATGTTGCAGACCCATTGACTAAGCCTCTTCCACGAGCAAAACATGATCAGTACCAAAGCTCCATGGGTGTTAGAGTCATTACTATGTAATCTAGATAATTGACTCTAGTGCAAGTAGGAGACTGAAGAAAATATGCCATAGAGGCAATAATAAAGTTATTATTTATTTCCTTTATTCATGATAAATGTTTATTATTCATGCTAGAATTGTATTAACCGGGAACTTAGTACATGTGTGAATACATAGACAAAACATATAGTCCCTAGTATGCCTCTACTTGACTAGCTCGTTAATGAAAGATGGTTATGTTTCCTAAACATAGACATGTGTTGTCATTTGATCAACGGATCACATCATTAGGAGAATGATGTGGTGGACATGATCCATCCGTTAGCTTAGCATTATGATCGTGTCAGTTTCATTGCGACTTCTTTCTTCATGACTTATACAAGTTCCTCGGCCTTTGAGATTATGCAACTCCTTAATACCGGAGGAACACTTTGTCTGCAACCAAATATCACAATGTAAATTGGTGATTATAAAGTTTCTCTACAGGTGTCTACGAAGGTATTTGTTGGGTTGGCATAGATCGAGATTAGGATTGGTCACTCCGTGTTTCGGAGAGGTATTTCTGGGCCCTCTCGGTAATACTCATCACTATAAGCCTTGCAAGCATTGTGACTAACGAGTTAGTTGCAGGATGAAGTATTACGGAACGAGTAAAGAGACTTGCCGGTAACGAGATTGAACTAGGTATTGAGATACCGACGATCGAATCTCGTGCAAGTAACATACCGATGACAAAGGAACAACGATGTTGTTACGCGGTTTGACCGATAAAGATCTTCGTAGAATATGTAGGAACCAATATAAGCATCCAGGTTTCGCTATTGCTTATTGACCAGAGATGTGTCTCATTCATGTCTACATAGTTCTCGAACCTGTAGGGTCCGCATGCTTAACGTTCGATGACGATTGGTATTATGAGTTTTTGTGAAATGTTGTACCAAAGATTGTTCAGAGTCCCAGATGTGATCACAGACATAACGAGGAGTCTCTAAATGGTCTAGACATAAAGATTGATATATTGGATGACTGTATTCAGACACCGAAAGTGTTCCGAAGAAGTTTCGGATAAAACCGGAGTGTCGGAGGGTTACCGGGACCCCTCGGGGGAACTAGTGGGCCTTGATTGGCCTTAGTGGAGAGAGAGGAAGGCCGCAGGAGGGCTGGCCCCCCTTGAGTCCGAATAGGACAAGGGAAGGGGGCGGCGCCCCCCCCCCATTTCCTTCTCCCTCTCTCCCTCTCCTTCCTTCCCCCTCTCTTCCCTTGTTGGAAACCAACTAGGAATAGGATTCCTAGTAGGAATCCTACTTGGGGCGCACTGTCATGCCCAATATGCGATTCTATCCTAAAGAGACTCGAAGGTCCCACCAAGGATAGAACCGCATATTGAAACGCTATTGCAAGGTGGATATCATTACATCAACATTACATAATAGTGGGGATACATCCGATACATACAATGTCACCTGAATACAACATCATCTTACATAAGAGCACCATCCGACTACGGATGAAACACAAGCAGGAACTCAAACGACATCAACCCTACTAGCCCAGTCTGCCGACCTGGAACCTATCCCCTAATCGAAGAAGAAGCAGAAGAAGAACTCCAAAATAAGCAAACATCGCTCTCGCATCATGATCATTGCACAACCTGTACCTGCAACTGTTGTTGTAGTAATCTGTGAGCCACGAGGACTCAGCAATCCCATTACCATGGGTATCCAGACTAGCAAAGCTTAAATGGGAAAGGAAGTGGATAAGTGGTGAGGTTGCAGCAGCGACTAAGCATGATATGGTGGCTAACATAAGCAAATAAGAGCGAGAAGAGAAGCAACGGAACGGTCGTGAAGCTAGCAATGATCAAGAGGTGATCCTGAACTCCTACTTACGTCAAACATAACCCAAAACCGTGTTCACTTCCCGGACTCCGCCGAAAAGAGACCATCATGGCTACACACACGGTTGATGTGTTTTAATTCGAATCTGGTATCAAGTTATCTACAGTCGGACATTAACAAATTCCCATTTGCCACATAACCGCGGGCACGGCTCTCGAAAGTTTATACCCTGCAGGGGTGTCCCAACTGCGCCCATGATAAGCTCCCACAATCAATGAAGGATATTCCTTCTCCTAGGAAGACCCGATCAGTCTCGGAATCCCGGTTACAAGACATTTCGACAATGGTAAAACAAGACCAGCAAAGCCGCCCAATGCGCCGACAATCCCGATAGGAGCTGCGCATATCTCGTTCTCAGGGCAACACCAGATGAGACATCCTACGAGTAAAACCAGACCTCGAGTTTCCCCGAGGGGCCCCCACAGTGTACTCGGTTCGGACCAGCACTTAGAGAAGCACTGGCCCGGGGGGGCTAAAATAAAGATGACCCTTGGGTTAATTACTCCCAAGGGAAAAGGTATAGGTCGTAGGCAAATGGTAAAACCAATGTTGAGCCTTGCTGGCGAAGTTTTATTCAAAGCGAACTGTCAAGGGGGTCCCATAAATCACCCGACCACGTTAGGGACGCAAAATCCGGGAACATAATACCGATATGATAGAAACTAGGGCGGCAAGAGTGGAACAAAACACCAGGCATAAGGCCGAGCCTTCCACCCTTTACCAAGTATATAGATGCATTAATTGAATAAGATATATTGTGATATCCCAACATTATCCTGTCCACCATGGAGCAATCTTCAACTTCACCTGCAACTAGCAACGCTATAAGAGGGGCTGAGCAAAGCGGTAACATTGCTAGGAAGGGTGAAAAGGATCGAGGCTGACATGGCAATTTGGGAGGCTTGAAGAGCAAATGATAGGAAGCGCAGCAAAGCGATAGAACGAAGCAACTAGCATAGCAATGATAGTAGTGAGATCCAAGGTGACGGTCATCTTGCCTGAAATCCTGCAAGGAAGAAGAACGAGTCCATGAAGAAGATGAAGCCACGAAGACGAACCAAGCGTAGACGAACGAATCCTCACGATCGCAACGAAACGGGAACTATAGAGAAGAAGCACACAATAAGGAAAACACACCACACATATACATGACATGACGCACAACCAAGCATGATGCCTGACAAGGCTACATGAAGCTACTGATGGCAAGAGATGATGCATACAAGAAAAACATACCCAAACAAGTTTAAATGAGGCCAGAAACAACAAATAACTATTCCGGTAAGTCCTCATATGCAAGTTTCAAAGTTGGTCCAGATCTGAATAAACCTTATGTACAAGTTGTTAAACCGCAAGTTAAGATGCACAAAGATGATCTACACGAGATTCTAGTCAAGTTACATATAAAGTTCATTTAGTTCGGAGCTACGGCCTAGAAGATATGAGCAAAGCAAGTTAAACATGGCATTGATGCAAAATGCATTCAAACATCAAGCAAACACTCTCAAAACAAGGATGCAACATGATAATATGAAACTACATGCAATTCTAAGCAATTTTCATATAGAGCACACTCAAAACGGAGCAACGGTTCAACACATACACATGAAACAATTTTAAAGGACAAGCTGTCCAAAACAGCAACTAGGCATCTAGCAAGCATCAAAACATTATGCTACAACACCTCAACATAAGAACAAAAGGTAGGGACATGAAGTACAGGTAAAGCATTACAAAACATGAACACTGAGATATCTCCAGAAACTACTAGAACAAGCTCAAAAGGACATGGCAAGATTGCAAATAATAACAGTTTCAGACTTGGCAGAAATAACATCAGGTTGGAATGTTTAGAGCTATCAAACAACATGCTATAAGAATTATCATGGCAAAAAAAGGCATGGCATGCTATAACTATAGACAAAGAACAAAACTCCCTTACTGAACTAATTCCAAAGATCAACAGAAAATATGGTAGAATCCATGCAAACATGGCAAGTAATATGATGATTCGACATATGAGAGAACAACAATAAGTAGGCATGTTGGTGAGATTGTATCACTCATCACAGAGCAATACATGGCATGACAAGGCAACCAACAGTAACAATACATGTTTATGAAGATAAACATGACAAGAGCAAGTTCATAGCGTGCTTGGATCATCGACAACAATGATGGCAACATTGAACTTAATGTTGCAGTCGATCGCAACATTATTTAGCAAGTTTGGAGCAAGAGTACAACAAGCTACAACAGGCTATAAATGCAACCAGGGAATGTATAGATAGAGGATGACATGTATAACAAAACATCCTTAGTGAACATCTCCAGATTATGCATAGAATGACTTGTAGCAGCAGGTTTACATAGCATCATGATATAGCAGATTCAGACTAGCAAAACAGTAACAGCAAGTGCCCTACTTCACGAGCTCAGTGCACTCACTACAAGACTCACAAAAATACATGAATTATACCACTGTGAAGATGGCATGATGTAGCTCAACACTCATGTAGACATCAAGCTCATAAGATGCACACACAAAATGCAATGAAAAAGACAAAACAACAAGTTATAACAGTTTCAGCAGGTTAACATCATATAGCACTCTTGCAACGATGATTTGGGCATCAAGATTGACTCAAACAAGCATGGGACATTGTAATGAAATGAAGAGCATCTCACATCGAACTTTTTGATATATTACACGCATGAAACGGAGCAATATGTATGGAGTTATGACGCGATGAACATGGGCACAAAATGTTGGGAATCTGGGACTTGGAGATGAAAATGACCTCAGGGAATGTCAACGCGGGCGGACATGTCCGCATGGTGAGGCTGACGGGCGGGTCCGACCTGGCGGCGGTGCTGGCTAGCTGAGGGCACCGGATCCCGCCCTCGGTGGTGTTCCGGCGAGCGAGGGAGGACGGGGACGGCGCGGGCCTCGCCGGGTTTGGCCATGGGACAAAGGGCCGGCCTGCTCGCTGCCGGCGGCGAGGCAGGGGCTGGCGGCGCTCGCCGCGGGGAGAGGATGTCGTAGGGCATCACGGGTCGGCGTCCAGGGGAGGCAGGCGGCGGAGCACGGCGAATCGGCGGCGGGGTTCATGGGACCGAGGCGGCGACGGGGTCCTCCAGTGAGTGGCGGCGGCGCCGGGCGGTGACTGGCGGCGGAGTTGGGGTGGCGCTCGAGCAGGAGAGCTCGGGGATGAGCTGGGGTCGCGGGCTCGGGGACGGGCCCTGATGGGCTTGGCGGGCCCTCCCCGGGCTTGGGCGGGCTGCGGCGAGAGGAACTGCCAAGGGGGCGCTCGGAGGCCGCGTGGCGACCCCTGGTTGGTGGGGAGCGACGGCCGGGCGGCGGTTGGCCGCTCAGGACGTGCCAAGTGGCGGAGGGGGGCTGGAGGGCGCAGGATTTGGTGGTGGAAGGCGGTTGGCTACGGCTGGTAGCGGCGGATCCGAGGAGAAGGGTCCAGGGGAAGGGGAAGGAGCTAGGTTTGTCCAAAATTGGACTAGGGGTTGTTTATATAGGGTAGGTGGTTAGGGTTTGGGGGGGTTTCCTCCGTTTCGGACCCTCCGATCACGATCGGACGGCTCCAGCCAGATGGGGGACTAGGTGGGCTGCAGGTGCGGTTAGTGGGCTGTGTAGAGGGCCTCGGGTTGAGAAGAGAGGGGAAGAAGTGCGGCCCCCATGGTTTCCGGAGACCGAAAACATCCGACGAATGTACCGGCAACGGTACCGCTACATGTTTAACGGTTGGGCTATCAAACGAGCTCCGAATGCGACGAAACTTGACAGACGCTCTGTCTACTCTATAATAAGACAGCACGCCAAGTTCCAACCCATTCCGAGAACATTTTTATGCCACTTATAAAATAATATTTCGGAGGTGTCGCGGGCGCGTGCGAGTGGTCTGGACTCCGAACGGAAAACGGAGAGAACCGGGGGAACCCGAACGGATGCAAGTTTTGAAAAACATGCAGATGAAATGCAGATGATGACATGGCAAAATGCAACACGCAAGCAAATGACATGGCAACGACGGCGAATAACGGAGGACACTGGCGATCGGTTCGGGGTTACAACTCTCCTCCACTAACAAGAGATCTCGTCCCGAGATCTTTGGACCGAGACAGAAGGGCAAAAAGGGATGAGGTGAAACAAGAACTCAAGAGAAGAAGCAAAGAATCGAGAGCACTCGAGAAGAAGAGAGGAACGACGACAATGACGAGAATCGAAAACTTACGGAATCAGATAGACTATGAAACCACTCCGGTTAGAACGAGATAAGAAACGAATAATACTGAAAGGATTTAGGCAGCACTCCGGCTGAAACATGGAGGAATAGAACACGAGCTTTGAGAGGATGGAATGATACTTAATGAAGACATGACACAAAACCTCTGGAAAGAATTGAAAGAGTTGAATGAAAAGAATGGAGAAGAAATTGACAACTTGTGCCACGAATTAAATTGAAAGCATCTTTAGAAGGAAGGTTTGAATGGAGTTGCTGAGAAAATCAAAAACGAAAAGAATAAGCTTGATGTGGACTTATCAAAAACAACTCAAAACTTGAGGTGAAATCACTACTAGGGAAAAGCCTAGCAGCAGTGCGGGTTTTGGGCCTATCAAGAGCGCCAAGCGTAAGCGCCATCGATAAGGCGCTCTGTTAATGCTTAGCAATAGCGTGGCTTGACCCACGCCATCGCTAAATTGACTTAGTAGCAGCGCTTCTTTAGAACATCGCTATCGTTAATTAGTAGTAGCGCTTCTCCTAACCAGCTACTACTACTATTTAGTATTTTATTTCTTTTCTATTTCATGTTGAATTCATACACCTTTACACAAGTTTTCATACAACAGGAATTTAGAGATTGTTTTACATCATAATGAGTTATTACATCATGGGCTGAAAGAACCGTGGACTAGTTTCAAGTGGATGTCCATCCACTTGAAACTAATCCATGTTCTTTCACCCAATGATATAATAATATCATCATCATCATCATCATATCATTAACAACTTAGCATCATAATACATCATTGTCATATAACACCTCCTCAATATCATCGTTTTCATCATTGACATCACATAACACATCCTCAAGATCATCATTATCAACTCTAACACATTACCACATAATAAACATATTGTACCTCATAGGACCTATTACATTCGATTAAGACCTACTACATTCTCTAAGGTAAAATAACAAAAACAAGATAGCCCCCGACTCTCCATTATGGAGAATGGAGATTAGCCTGTCTCCCATTCTTGCCTTTCGCTGAATGTTACTTCCAAGAACCTCCTTGCGAATGTCCATACATTTCTTCCATTCTCTGATGATCATGTCTTCACGGGTTTTAGAAATCCGATATGCACAGGTGAGCTCCCTAGATTTACATGGCAGTATGTTCAGAACTGAGAGGCGACCATACAGAGACATCAGATGAGGCACACAATCCATCGGGAGTTTCTGTTGAAAAACATAATAATAACTTTGTAGTTAGCAATGATGTACTAGTTTTAGAAGTATGCAAATAATGCACGAATGTCGTACTAGTAAAAAATCTTACCAGGGTATCTCCAGAGAAGTTATCGTTGTTCAACACATGCACTAGTGGCACGTATTCACCATAATTTGGAGGAGTTCGATAATAGGCATTGTAATTCTCAAGTAGAGTACAAAATGCGATCGATGATTTTTCTCCTTATATGTTAATTGGGTGCCTTGATGTAGTGGGTTTTATCTACCATCTTCCACACAGTCTTTGAAGAATCAAAATAAGCTGTCAATGGAAATAAGCTATCAACTATTTTGAAATAAAGAATATAAATTAGTTAATAACTATGTTTGAGAAACTCACATAGCGGTACAATCGGCAGCGTATCAACAAGGACCCAAATGTCCATATTGTCTTCCTCGCTGTCAAGATCACCAAGATCCATGGTGATAATCATACCCTCATCAAAACCATACATTTTGCAAAGTGCTTCCCAATTTTGGCAACCAAAATGGGTTACGCTCTGAGCATTGTACAGATTTACTTCAAAATCCATATCATGATGGGTCCTTAGGTGTATTTTCTTTGTTTCAAAATTCTCATGGTCTTCAAAACCCATCCTCTCCAAGACATAGCGTCTTGCATGGCATGGGATACACTAGTCGAATTGTAAAATATGAAAATTAGACGTTGAAATAGTTGAAGTCATGCTTAATGGAGAAAAAAACTATTGTCGCTGCTATGCATCAGTATGAACATCGCAGGTCTCCTCGAGCTTAATGCTTTGAAGCGGCGATCGTCGTCCAGCCGAACGAACCTGTCGCACATACCTCGATCGTCGTGGCACCAGCTACACTCCCGGAGACCGTCTGTCCGTCCGAAAACGACATTTCCTACAATCATAATTCAAAGATTAAACTTGTACATATTCTAGCACAAGTCATGTCAAATTCACGACAAAATCCGCATGACCTTTGCTAAAAAGACATATCGGCGCCTGAAATTTGCCGGAACGAAAATTAATCAACACTCCGACAAAACATAGGCCACTCAGAGATGTAAACTGAACATGAACGGCCACTTGGGCAACCACATATCCTATTTGAGCAACAACACAAAATATACAAGGATATTTGGCTGGTCTCACCTCGATGTTGGAGGGGGTACGTCGGTCACTGGGATGACGGCGGGGATGTCGGAGGGGGTCGGTGACGGGGACGACGGAGGTCACCTGAAACCATATAAGTTATCACTAGAAACAAAACATGTTCAACTAGTTTTATTAATTCAACTAGTTCTTACTAAATATAAACTTACTATAAATAGAAAAAAACTAGTTCTTTCTAAAAATAAAGTAGTTCAACTAGTTATATTAATTATCTTACTAAAAATAGATTAGTTCAGTTAATTCAACTAGTTCAACTAGTTTATTAATTTACTTACTAAACTAGTTCAACTACAACTAAAGTAGTTCAACTACCATTACTACTACTAAAAATCTAGTACTAACTAAGCTAAATTAACATCTAGTACTAGCTAACCCTAAATTAACATCTACTACTACTAAATCTAGTACTAACTAGTGGCAGGGGTGGGGGCGACGGAGAGGTAGCTAGGGCGGCGAGGTCGAGGGCGGTGGGAGGAGGCTGCCGCGGAGGAGGAGGAGGGCGGCAGCAGCGGAGGAGGAGGGCGGCAAGGAGGAGGAGGGGCGGCTGTGAGGCGGAGGGGAGGATGTGCGAGGAGGATGGAGGAGGGACGGAAGGAGGGAGTACCTCGGCGGACGAACGAAGGCGGCGGGCGGCGGCGAGACAGACGACGACGACGGTTGACGCGAAGCAGAGTGAGAGAGTGAGAAGGGCCGGTCCTCCGTGGGGATAAGGTAGGGATAGTTGTAGAAGCATTTGACAAAAAGCGCTACAGCTAACGTAAATAGCATGGCGCTCTACAAGATAGAGCGCCATCGCTATAGCTAGCGGGGCCAAGGTCATGGCAACTATAGCAGAGCGCCAGAGGCCACAAGCAGCCATCGCTACTTCCAAGTTAGTAGCGTGTTTGGCAGACACGCGCTGCTGCTAAGTAGCTGTAGCGTGGTATTTTGAAGCGTGTTGCAGGTAAGATTCTGTGTATAGGCTTTTCCCTAGTAGTGAATTATACCACAACCAAAAGTCTGAATAGCTGAGCGAAACGAAGAAAAAGCAAAACTCCATTTCAGAAGAATACAGAGAATTAATTGCACTTCGAGACGCAAGAAGAAAACATAATTGAACTCCTCCAATACAATCTTGATGAACTCTTCAAGAATGAATTAAATCATGAAGAACCACCGTGAAGAACTCCGGTAAACAAAAGGACAATGAGATAGAATTGAAGGATGAAGAGAATAAGATTAAAGTCTTGAAGTGATTTAGATGGAGGTTCCGACGAGATGGCCGAGGAAAATTTGAACTCCGGAAAAGAAAAGATGAAAATACTTAGAACCGAGAAATTGATAACGGGAACAAACTCCGAAAGAAAAGATTAATCACTTCGAGGAAAGAACAAGATTTATAGTATGCTTATCCTTCATCAGATTAAATTGATGACAAACAATGGATTTTGCATATTACTTATTCTTGTTGAAAATGATTAAGGGGGGTATAGCACAAAACTTGAGAAAGTCTTCATGAACCACCGGTAGGATTTGGAAAGAACGAATTAGTTGATGTTATTACAAATGAAAAGGAATCTTGAAGGAACCACTATTAGAAATGAAAATGAACGAAGAAAAGAGAATGAGTCGCCGGGAAGAATTAGAAAACCACGAAGATACTTGAGGGAATTTAGAGAGACGAGAGACGTAGAGATCGCGAACTGATTGAAGAATACTTGAACGAAGCACCGTAAGAACTACTGAGACGAGCGAAAGGGCACGGATATAGAATAATTGGAGAACGAATTTGACAACTTAGAGCGAAGAAATATTCCGAAAAGATGGCCTCCGGATGATCGAGAGAGAAAGAAACTCCTGAAATGCTCCGGGTTGATGAAAAGAATTTGCATGACTTGAAACAATTTGATAGGATAACATCGAGCTAGCACCGCGAATCTCTGGCGGAATGGACAAGATTTAGGAAAATTCTTCTTCGATCTTCAAATGACGATGAGACACACCAGCAAAATTACTGAGATACTCTGGGAGAATGAAAAGCGAAGAGGTTGAGGCAACAATGAAAAGAATTTGAAAGTGATCTTGAATAAGGTATGTGACTGATGAAATTCATTCTTACGTCACATTTGAAAATAATTTGAGAATAACTCCAAGAATTAGAAGAGTCATGTAAGATCCTGGGAAAAGACCTGTGGGTTAGGGCCCACTAAAAGAAAACACCTTTGGAAAGGGATGTTGAACAGATAGATGATGCACAGGAACAATTGAAATATTTGAATGAGGTGACAACCTCAAATTAATTAGAACATAGACGTATCTCCTGAGATGTCTTCCGAACTCCGGAATGATTGAATGGCGAGAGGCAAACGAGCAAGGATAACACTTTAACCAAGGGAAAGAATATGATCAACCCGAAAGCTTGAATTGAGTGCACCGGAAAAAAGAAATGGATGAAGAATGACGAACGAGACGAGAGTTCATCGGTTGAAATAATTGAGGGAAGACTGAAGAGGCTCCGCACGAATGAAATTGAAGGTCGAAAGAGACTCAGACTCCGGGAAGAAGAGGGTGGGAGAGCGGGAAACAAAAGCAACTTGGAAGGGGGAACCGACGAATATCTTGAAGAGAAAACACCAGTTGAAATCATTGAGGAAAGAAAGCAAAGACTTCGCATGAGTAGGATGGATACTCGATAATAGGCTTCGGCTCCGAGAAGAAAAGGGTGGGCGAGTGGGAAAAAGAAAACAACTGAGGATTGATCTCAAAGATGAAGAGGCTCGAGTCAACTTGACGAGAAATGCACCGGATAACAAGAGCTGAGAACCAACGATCGGAAAACCAACTGCGTGATCCTAAAGAAAATTTTGAGGGGAAATTTAAGTAATTCAAAACACCTATGTGAAGATTCCTCACCAGAGCGATGAAGGGGTTGAGGAGTAAAAAGAATCCCTACTCTCCGATATAACTAGAATCCGAAAACAGTTTTCTTCTAGACTCAACAACGGCCAACAATCACGGGGGCTCCTATGGTCGGTCGAGGCTGTGATACCAACTTGTCACGCCCAATATGCGATACTGTCCTAAAGTGACTCGAAGGTCCTACCAAGGATAGAACTGCATATTGAAACGCTTTTGCAAGGTGGATATCATTACATCAACAATACATAATAGATGGGGATACATCCAAAAGGCATACAATGCCACACGAATACAACATCATCTTACATAAGAGCACCATCCGACTACGGATGAAACACAAACAGGAACTCAAACGACATCCACCCTGCTAGCCCAGGCTGCCGACCTGGAACCTATCTCCTGATCGAAGAAGAAGCATAAGAAGAACTACAAAATAAGCAAACATTGCTCTCGCGTCCTAATCATCGCACAACCTGTACCTGCAACTGTTGTTGTAATAATGTGTGAGCCACGAGGACTTAGCAATCCCATTACCATGGGTATCCAGACTAGCAAAGCTTAAATGGGAAAGGAAGTGGATAAGTGGTGAGGTTGTAGCAGCGACTAAGCATGATATGGTCGCTAACATACGCAAATAAGAGAGAGAAGAGAAGCAACGGAACGGTCGTGAAGCTAGCAATGATGAAGAGGTGATCCTGAAATCCTACTTACGTCAAACATAACCCAAAACCGTGTTCACTTCCCGGACTCCGCCGAAAAGAGACCATCACGGCTACACATACGGTTGATGTGTTTTAATTCGAATCTGGTGTTAAGTTATCTACAACCGGATATTAACAAATTCCCATCTGCCACATAACCGCGGGCACGGCTCTCGAAAGTTTATACCCTGCAGGGGTGTCCCAACTTAGCCCATGATAAGCTCTCGCGATCAATGAAGGATATTCCTTCTCCCAGGAAGACCCGATCAGTCTCGGAATCCCGGTTACAAGACATTTTGACAATGGTAAAACAAGACCAGCAAAGCCGCCCGATGCGCCGACAATCCCGATAGGAGCTGCACATATCTGGTTCTCAGGGCAACATCGGTTGAGACATCCTATGAGTAAAACCAGACCTCGAGTTTCTCGAGGGGGCCCCGCAGTCTACTCGGTTCGGACCAGCACTTAGAGAAGCACTGGCCCGGGGGGGCTAAAATAAAGATGACCCTTGGGTTAATTACTCCCAAGGGAAAAGGTATTGGTGGTAGGCAAATGGTAAAACCAATGTTGGGCTTTGTTGGAGGAGTTTTATCAAAGCGAAATGTCAAGGGGGTCCCATAAATCACCCGACCGCGTTAGGGACGCAAAATCCGGGAACATAATTCCGATATGACGGAAACTAGGGCTGCAAGAGTGGAACAAAACACCAGGCATAAGGTCGAGCCTTCCACCCTTTACCAAGTATATAGATGCATTAATTAAATAAGAGATATTGTGATATCCCAACATTATCCTTTCCACCATGGAGCAATCTTCAACTTCACCTGCAACTAGCAAAGCTATAAGAGGGGCTGAGCAAAGCGGTAACTTAGCCAAGCAACGGTTTGCTAGGAAGAGTGAAAAGGTTAGAGGCTGACATGGCAATTTGGGAGGCTTGAAGAGCAATTGATAGGAAGCGCAGCAAAGAGATAGAACGAAGCAACTAGCATAGAAATGATAGTAGTGAGGTCCAAGGTGATAGTCATCTTGCCTGAAATCCCGCAAGGAAGAAGAACGAGTCCATGAAGAAGATGAAGCCACGAAGATGAACCAAGCGTAGACGAATGAATCCTCACGATCGCAACAAAACGGAAACTATCGAGAAGAAACACACAACAAGGTAAACACACCACACATATACATGACATGATGCACAACCAAGCATGATTCCTGAGAAGGCTACATGAAGTTACTCATGGCAAGATATGATGCATACAAGAACAACATAGCCAAACAAGTTTAAATGAGGCCGGAAACAACAAATGACAATTCCGGTAAGTCCTCATATGCAAGTTTCAAAGTTGGTCCAGATCTGAATAACCCTTATGTACAAGTTGTTAAACAGCAAGTTAAGATGCACCAAGATGATCTACACGAGATTCTAGTCAAGTTACATATAAACTTCATTTAGTTCGGAGCTACGGCCTAGAAGATATGAGCAAAGCAAGACAAACATGGCATTGATGCAAAAGGCATTCAAACAACAAACAAACACTATCAAAACAAGGAAGCAACATAATAATACGAAACTACATGCAATTCTAAACAAGTTCCATATAGAGCACATTCAAAACGGAGCAACGGTTCAACACATACACATGAAACAAGTTTAAAGGACAAGCTGTCCAAAACAGCAACTAGGCATCTCGCAAGCATCAAAACATTATGCTACAACACCTCAACATAAGAACAAAAGGCGTGGAAATGAAGTACAGGTAAAGCATGACAAAACATGAACACTGAGGTATCTCCATAAACTACTAGAACAAGCTAAAAAGGACATGGCAAGATTGCAAATAATAACACTTTCAGACTTGGCAGAAATAACATAAGGTTGCAATGTTTAGAGCTATCAAACAACATGCTACAGGAACTTATCATGGCAAACAAAGGCATGGCATGCTAGTGCTAAAGTCAAAGAACAAAACTCCCTTACTGAACTAATTCCAAAGATCAATAGAAATTATTGTAGGATCCATGCAAACATGGCAAGTAATATGACTGATTCAGACCTGGCCGGAACAACAATAAGTAGGCATGTTGGTGAGCTTGTACCACTCACCACAGAGCAATACATGGCATGGCAAGGCAACCAACAGTAACAGTACATTTTTATGAAGCTAAACATGACAAGAGAAAGTTCATATCATGCTTGGATCACTAACAACAATCATGGCAACATTGAACTTAATGTTAATAGGCTGACAACAACATTATTTAGCAAGTTTGGAGCAAGATTACAACAAGCTACGGCAGGCTATAAATGCAACCAGGGGAATGGATGGATATAGTATGACATTTATAACAAAACATCTTTTGTGAATATCTCCAGATTATTCATAGAATGACTTGTAGCAGCAGGTTTACATAGCATCGTGATATAGCAGATTCAGACTAGCAAAACAGTAACAGCAAGTACCCTACTTCACAAGATCAATGCACTCACTACAAGACCCACAAAAATACATGAATTGTACCACTGTGAAGATGGCATGATGTAGCTCAACACTCATGTAGACATCAGGCTCATAAGATGCACACACAAAATGCAACGAAAAAGACAAAACAGCAAGTTATAACAGTTTCAGCAGGTTGAACATCATATAGCACTCTTGCAATGATGCTTTGGGCATCAAGATGGACTCAAACAAGCATGGCACAATAGAATGAAATGAATAGCATCTCACAAAAAACATTTTGATATATTACACACATGAAACGGAGCTATATGCCTGGAGTTATGATGCGATGAACATGGGCACAAAATGTTGGGAATCTTGGACTTAGAGATGAAAACGACCTCGGGGAAAGTCAACGCGGGCGGGCATGTCCGCGTGGTGAGGCTAACAGGCGGGTCCCACCTGGCGGCAATGCTGGCTGGCTGAGGGCGCCAGATCTCGCCGGATCCGGCCCTCGGTGGTGCTCCGGCAAGCGAGGGAGGACGGGGACGGCGCGGGCCTCGCGGGGTCTGGCCATGGGAAGAAGGGCCGGTCTGGTGCCGCCAACAAGCGGCAGGCAGGGCTGGCGCCACCGCTGGGAGGAGGCCGGACGGCGAGGAGGCCGCAGGCGGCACGGGTCGGCGCCCGGGGGAGGCAGCGGCGGAGCACGGCGAG
This sequence comes from Aegilops speltoides, assembly GCA_021437245.1. Classification (NCBI taxonomy): domain Eukaryota; kingdom Viridiplantae; phylum Streptophyta; class Magnoliopsida; order Poales; family Poaceae; genus Aegilops; species Aegilops speltoides. The sequence continues at coordinate 532,453,105 of CM038147.1, read as the reverse complement.
TCGGCAGCGGGGTTCATGGGACCGAGGCCGCGGCGGGGTCCTCCGGTGAGTGGCGGCGGCGCAGGGCGATGACTGGCGGCGGAGTTGGGGCGGCGCTCGAGCAGGAGAGCTCGGGGACCAGTTGGGGTCACGGGCTCGGGGACGGGCCCCGATGGGCTTGGCGGGCCCTCCCCGGGCCTGGGCGGGCTACGGTAACGGGAACTGCCAAGGGGGCACTGGGAGGCCGCGTGGCGACCCCTGGTTGGCGGGGAGCGACGGCCGGGCGGCGGCTGGCCGCTCAGGACGTGCCAACTGGCGGAGGGGGGCTGGAGGGCGCCGGATTTGGAGGGGGAAGGCGGTTGGCTACGGCTGGTGGCGGCGGATCCGAGCAGAAGGGTCTAGGGGTAGGTAAAGGAGCTAGGTTTGTCCAAAATTGGACTAGGGGTTGTTTGTATAGGGTAGGTGGCTAGGGTTTGGGGGGTTTTGCTCCGTTTCGGACCCTCCGATCACGATCGGACGGCTCCGGCTATAGGGGGGACTAGGTGGGCTGCAGGTGGGGTTAGTGGGCTGTGTAGAGGACCTCGGGCTGAGAAGAGAGGGGAAGAAGTGCGGCCCGCACGGTTTTCAGAGACCGAAAACATCCAACGAATGTACAGCAGAACGCTATCGCTACATGTTTAACGGTTGGGCTACCAAATGAGCTCCGAATGCGACGAAACTTGACATGCGCTCTGTCTACACTATAAAAAGACCGCACGCCAAGTTCCAACCCATTCCGAGAACATTTTTATGCCACTTATAAAAAAATATTTCGGAGGTGCCGCGGGCGCGTGCGAGTGGTCTGGACTCCGAACGGAAAACGGAGAGAACCGGGGGAACCCGACGGATGCAAGTTTTGAAAAACATGCAGATGAAATGCATATGATGACATGGAAGAATGCAACACGCATGCAAATGACATGGCAACGACGGCGAATAACTAGAAGACACCTGGCGCGTCAGTTCCGGGGCGTTACAACTCTCCTCCACTAACAAGAGATCTCATCCCGAGATCTTTGGACCGAGACGGAAGGGCAAAAAGGGATGAGGTGAAACAAGAACTCAAGAGAAGAAGCAAAGAATTGAGAGCACTCGAGAAGAAGAGAGAAACGACGAGAATGACGAGAATCGAAAACGCACGGAATCAGATAGACTATGAAACCACTCCGGTTAGAACGAGATAAGAAACGAATAAGACAGAAAGGATTTAGGCAGCACTCCGGCTGAAACATGGAGGAATAGAACACGAGCTTTGAGAGGATGGAATGATACTTAATGAAGACATGACACAAAACCTCCGGAAAGAATTGAAAGAGTTGAATGAAAAGAACGGAGAAGAAAATGACAACTTGTGCCACGAATTAAATTGAAAGCATCTTTAGTAGGAAGGTTTGAACGGAGTTGTTGAGAAAATCAACAACGAAAAGAATAAGCTTGATGTGGACTTATCAAAAACAACTCAAAACTTGAGGTGAAATTATACCACAACCAAAAGTCTGAATAGCTGAGCGGAACGAAGAAAAAGCAAAACTCCATTTCAGAAGAATACGAAGAATTAATTGCACTTCGAGACGCAAGAAGAAAACATAATTGAACTCCTCCAACAAAATCTTGATGAACTCTTGAAGAATGAATTAAATCATGAAGAACCACCGTGAAGAACTCTAGTAAACAAAAGGACAATGAGATAGAATCGAAGGATGAAAAGAATAAGATTAAAGTCTTGTAGTGATTTAGATGGAGGTTTCGACGAGATGGCCGAGGAAAATTTGAACTCCGGAAAAGAAAAGACGAAAACACTTAGAACCGAGAAATTGATAACGGGAACAAACTCCAGAAGAAAAGATTAATCACTTAGAGGAACAAGATTTATTGTATGCTTATCCTTCATCAGATTAAATTGATGACAAGCAATGGATTTTTCATATTTCTTATTCTTCTTGAAAATGATTAAGGGGGGTATAGCACAAAACTTGAGAAAGTCTTCATGAACCACCGGTAGGATTTGGAAAGAATGAATTAGTTGATGTGATTACAAATGAAAAGGAATCTTGAACGAACCAAGAAATGAAAATGAACGAAGAAAAGAGAATGAGTCGCCGGGAAGAATTAGAAAAGCACGAAGATACTTGAGGGAATTTAGAGAGACGAGAGACGTAGAGATCGCGAACTGATTGAAGAATACTTGAACGAAGCACCGGAAGAACTATTGAGACGAGCGAAAGGGCACGGATATAGAATAATTGGAGAACGAATTTGACAACTTAGAGCGAAGAAATATTCCGAAAAGATGGCCTCCGGATTATCGAGAGAGAAAGCAACTCCTGAAATGCTCCGAATGGATGAAAAGAATTTGCATGACTTGAAACAATTTGATAGGATAACATCAAGCTAGCACCGCGAATCTCCGGGGGAATGGACAAGATTTAGGAAAATTCTTCTTCGCTCTTCAAATGACGACGAGAAACACCAGCAAAATTACTGAGATACTCCGGGAGAATGAAAAGCGAAGAGGTTGAGGCAACAATGAAAAGAATTTGAAAGCGATCTTGAATAAGGCATGTGACTGATGAAATTCATTCTTATGTCACATTTGAAAAGAATTTGAGAATAAATTCGGGGGAATTAGAAGAGTCAGGTAAAATCCTGGGAAAAGACTTGTGGGTTAGGACCCACTAAAAGAAAACACCTTTGGAAAGGGATGTTGAACAGATAGATGATGCACCATAACAATTGAAATATTTGAATGAGGTGACAACCTCGAATTAATTGGAACATAGACGAATCTCCTGAGATGTCTTTCGTACTCCGGAATGATTGAATGGCAAGAGGCAAACGAGGAAGGAGAACACTTTAACCAAGGTAAATAATACGATCAACCCGAAAGCTTGAATTGAGTGCACAGGAAAAAAAGAAATGGATGAAGAATGATGAACTAGACAAGAATTCATTGGGTTGAAATAATTGAGGGAAGAATGAAGAGGCTCCGCATGAATGAAATTGATGGTCGGAAGAGACTCAGACTCCGGGAAGAAGAGGGTGGGAGGGCGGGAAACAAAAGCAACTTGGAAGGGGGAACCGACGAATATCTTGAAGAGAAAACACCAGTTGAAATCATTGAGGAAAGAAAGCAAAGACTTCGCACGAGTAGGATGGATACACGATTACAGGCTCCGACTCCGAGAAGAAAAGGGTGGGCGGGTGGGAAAAGAAAACAACTGAGGATTGATCTCAAAGATGAAGAGGCTCGAGTCAACTTGACGAGAAATGCACCGGATAACAAGAGCTGAGAACCAACGATCGGAAAACCAACTGTGTGATCCTAAAGAAAAATTTTAGGGGAAAGAGAAGTAAACCTGACTGATCGGGCCTTCCTGGGAGAAGGTCTATTCCTTCGTTGATCGCGAGAGCTTGTCATGGGCTAAGTTGGGACACCCCTGCAGGGTTTAAACTTTTGAGAGCTGTGCCCGCGGTTATGTGGCAGATGGGAATTTGTTAATGTCCGGTTTGTAGATAACTTGACACCATATCCGAATTAAAATGCATCTACCGCGTGTGTAGCCGTGATGGTCTCTTCTCGGCGGAGTCCGGGAAGTGAACACGGTTTCTGGGTTATGTTTGACGTAAGTAGGAGTTCAGGATCACCTCTTGATCATTGCTAGCTTCACGATCGTTCCTTTGTTTCTCTTCTCGCTCTCATTTGCGTATGTTAGCCACCATATCATGCTTAGTCGTTGCTGCAACCTCACCACTTTACCCCTTCCTTTCCCATTAAGCTTTGCTAGTCTTGATACCCATGGTAATGGGATTGTTGAGTCCTCGTGGCTCACAGATTACTACACCAACAGTTGCAGGTACAGGTTATGCGATGATCATGCCGCGAGAGCGATGTTGCTTGTTTTGGAGTTTCTACTTCTGCTTCTTCGATCAGGGGATAGGTTCCAGGTCGGCAGCCTGGGCTAGCAGGGTGGATATTGTTTGAGTTTCTGTTTATGATTCATCCGTAGTCGGATGTTGTTCTTGTATGTTGTATTGTTGTATTCAGGTGACATTGTATGTATCGGATGTATCCCCACTATTATGTAATGTTGATGTAATGATATCCACCTTGCAAAAGCATCTTCAAGATGCGCTTCTATCCTTGGTGGGACCTTCGAGTTCCTTTAGGATAGGGCCGCATCTTGGGCGTGACAATAATCTCCCATGTCTTTGGGTCCAACTTTCCCCCATGCACATAAAACCAAGTCCTGCACCTGTCGGGCCAACCCAATGTTTTTGGAGTGACCCCTACATCAATCATCTTTTCCTCAGATTCATCCCACTTAGGCCAGCCAATCTTATAGCCACCTGGCCTCAGAACATGGTGGTGCTTCTTTTCTCAGCATTTATTTTGTTTTTCCTTGACCGCCCTTAGCTGTTTCGATTTCTTGAACTCCATAAATAAGTCCCAAAGGATCTTTTACCATATCAAGTGGTCTAGTGAATTCTCGAGTCTTCTTTTACGCTTCGATGTAGCTGGCCCATAATCTTTTCTTCAAGTTGCGAATTGTCCGCCATCTTCTTAAGAGCACACTTCTTGACTTTCTCCCGTACTGCATCTGTGAAATGCTCTGGTAGGGTGAAATGTGACATCACCATTTCCCAAAGAAATTTTTTTGCTCTTTCATCGACAAAACAAACTCCTCAATATTCCTTTCGCTTATTCCATTCTTAAACGGAGTTCAGGATTTGGTCCCTCACAATAACTCCGCATTGATGCATAAATTTGTCCGCATTCTTTTAGGAGCAACCGGTTCGCCATCTGTTTTTATCTCATCGATGTTCTACTTTCTGCCAGCCTGCAACTTTTTGGCCGGTCCTCGTACTACCCTGGTTGTCGAAGATTAGCTCGATCTGGAGGGTAAAAGAAGAAAGATCAGTTTATATATATAATCAATTAATACATGTAATGATCACCAGAGGCCTTATATATATACCTCGCCGGTCTTTGTTAACCGAAGAACATTTCCTTCACCATCATTGTTTGTGTGCCCTTCGTCTCTTGGTTCTTCCTCAAATATTCCCTCACCGGAATCGTTCAGATATTGTGAGCCGTCATCTGCAGGTTCATTATCTAGGTTTCGGATCATCTCGAACATGACATGCTCTTGATCATTGTCATCTCTGCCGCTAGCGTCCATAGCTTAACTAATCTAGAATAGAAGAAAGATAAAACAATTTAGTATTCAAATTAAAATGCATTCAATGAGCAAAAACTGAATCATAGTAGTCAGCCGTCGAAGAGGTTCGATCTGAGGGGCGAGGGATGGCGAGGAGGATTAATTTTCTTAGCTAGCAAGATCATCATATAATATCACTAATATATCTTGAATAATCCAGTTAATGCATCAACAAATATTATATCGAATTCATCTGGAATATTATCACTTATACACCTCGAATATTATCATATAACATCACTAATACAGCTCAAATATTATCGAACAATCTAGTTGACTCGCGGTTCCTGAGGCGGGGGCGGTGGACTCCCAAAGAGAAGGAACCATCATAGAATCATAGCTCGGGTGAGATCCGTGAAGAACCTGCCAGGTATTGGGGAACCTGACCTCCAACGCAACCATGTAGCGATGGACATGCTCGTCCTCCTCCCTGACACAGCGACGTACCACCTCCTCGGGGGTCGGCTGCGTCCGCACCGATAGTGGCCCACGCGACCGCCACGAAAGAAGCTCCGGGTCGACTATGGGAGCCCGATTCCTCACCAAACTGCGCGCCCTGGAAGGTAGCACCTCCCAGTGCTAGCACGGCGGAACCCAGTCCCGTACATGGTGCCTCTCAAGTAGGTTCTCACCGCCGAGTCGACGAGGAGGATGCAAGCCGGGCATTGTCGACGTCGAGAACAAATTCTATGCAAATTTAACATTTTTTAAGTGCTTAATTACGATTTTTGTAATTCTTGTTCACTTGATTTTCCAAATACATGAGAAAATTTTGCAAATACAACATTAAAATATTTAGCAAATACAATATTAGTTAAGATATCTATATATCTATTATATTATATTATTATTAAAATGATAGAAAACGTACGGCTTAGATGTAACAGTAGAAAAATAGTTCAAAACAACGGCTGTGATTCAGATGAAAGATGTACGTATATGCATGTCTCCTTTTTCCATACGCTACAGCCAGCCGCGGTCGGACTAGCAAATCAAGATGGATTCATATCGAGAGGAAAGCGAGAGTCCAGGTCCAACTCGGTGACTTTCGTTATATCATCGTAAGTGCACTTTTTTATGTGAACTCAAAATATAATTAAGCGCTAATAAAAGGTATTGCCGCCAGCCGAATTTTATATTTGTGGGCCAAGCACAAGTTGAAGCACGGAGAAAAAAAACACACGTGTGCTTTTGTAAGCTCTACTACGTAACGTGCTAATCAAAGGAACTAGCAATTTAAAAAAAAAGGAACTAGCTAGGCACCAACTCCATTTTCTGATGCCATCACTTGTGCATAGCTACTTGAAAAATTCAATCCGTTTCACGTGCTAATTACAGTTGATGTTGTTATGACATATCGGCAAAAAGCAAGGAACAACCTTTTTTATTTAGCAATTCTTAATTTGTACGTACACATGAGCCAAACAGATTCATGCAGGCTAATTACTATTGATGGCTTCATGCTGACATTAGAAAAGGTAGCAAGCAACAATATTTTTGCTCCTTAGCCACGTGCATAGGGTCTAATTGGCACATAATATAGTGATTAGGAGCATGTAGTGGAATGAGGGATAAGAAAAAATATGGCTGTGCAACTGAAAATATAGTTGGAGATATTTAAAATATTAATAAACATGATAAAAGCACATACATAGGCGTTTGTTTCTTTTCTGGCAACATATAGATGTTCAATATACAGTAATTAAAAACTACACAGCCTGAGAATTTACTAAACAAAAAATGCAAGAATAGATGCATCGCATATTTTCTCAAGAGGTATGTTTGACATATAATTTGATATTGCTTCGATGAACTAGGAACATGCAGTAGAACAAAGAGTAAGAAATATATTGTTGGGCTATCGGAGATGCCTAAAATATAAATAACAGTGTGAAAGAAGGTAAATTTCAAATATCAGAAGACAGATAACTTATCAAATATAACTAAAATTTATCTGTTGATTCTAATTATAATGGCCGTGATTAAAAGATAAAAAAGTTCATATAGCATTAGTCCCATACAAATGAGTGTACCATATGTCAGGAAAAAAATAATACGCACATTCATATAGTCATTATTGTTCATGCACCTAGATAGAAATAGGCTTATTTCTCTTTGCATACATGAGGCGCACATAACTAGCAAGAATGGCCACTAATTTTATATTAGGTATATTTGGATTTCGGCAAGGTGACCCGGTAAAAAGGAGATAACGGAACAACACAAACTATCAACAAAATGGAGTAAACCAGTCCCTTGCCGCTACCTGGTGAACCATCTCATGCGTGTAAGCGACACTATTAGGGAAGCACATGGGAAGATAGTCTAAACATTCATAAACCTTGAAAGGACACCAATATATTTATTTAATAAAACTGATGTGCTCTCAGTTGATGATGTAACCACGTGGCAGACGTGGTAAGCAACTCAAACTTGATGAAAAAGATTACGGTTAATTGTGATTACTAATATTTATGATGTGGACAAAGAAAGGGTCGGCATGACGGTCGAAAACCGTCATGAAGACAATTTTGGTAAAAGAATGATTTTACAAGAAAGAAGTGGTCCATCGCAAGAAATCGCTCATTTTATAGTGTTTCCCAGTGCCGAAAGTACCTGCAGGATGACTTAATAGCCCTGCTTTCGCTGTGGTCGTTAGCGTCTGGCTAAAAAGCTTTAATTTCATCGCATCCTAAGTGAAAGAATTTAATTTAATTTGTCCCACATATTTCATCATATAGTCACTATTGTTGGTATGGATCCTCCATATTGTCATATGTAAGGTTTGAGTATTTAATAAAAGGAGTTGCAATAATAAGTACTAGCCTAACCCGCGCGGCGACACGCCGCGCTCGGTGATTACTCGAATCTATGTAGTCCATTATTTGAAGAATAGTTCAGTGCCTATTCATTTATTTCTAATTCAAGCAAGTCAGAACGGTATATAGAGACACTGAAGACACTGAAGATGCAAATTTATTGTAATCTTGCGAATGCGTGGATACAAAGAGAGCAATTAAAAGTGGCACACTTCTAAGACAAACTATTTATAGAAACTATATACAGTCCACTCTACGTATCGAACTGTATATAGAAATACAAACATGGTGTGTAAATAAGCTAGAAGCAAGTCTCTTATGGATTAGATCATCCTGGTGTATCCTCCTGCAGGATTGGTGCCTGTGATAAAAGTGATATGGAGCTTTTGCAAATTCTTGCACACGTCCAATAGGAGGATGTGCGCATGTGTACGTGACGATATGATCATCGCTCTGGGCACTGAGGGTACATACGGAGTGGCAATATATCAAAAAAGTTATTGCATATTTTTGCTGGAATCATTGTTTGTCTTGTAAACTCGTTTTGCTGTCACCAGTTATAGTGCATCTTAGAAGACAGGAAGCACATGTTGATAAATTTCTAATAAGCTAAAACGTGGTACATTCATTTTTGTCCTGCATCATTCTAGTGGAACCTCCTACTGGATTGGTGCCCATGATGAAATGGTAAAGAGCGCCCTGATATTCATATCCTTGGACAATTTACCATACATGTTTGATATTTCAATTGAACCATTCCTGCCATCGTATTGCAACGTAAATCAATATTCTATGTCTCTGGCTTTAAAGAATCCTCTCTGTTGAGTGTTTTAGTACTTCGTGAGGAAATGCTTATATATTTGTCTATGGTAGACTCTCATTATCGCCCCACACGTGATGAACATATAAATGGTCGTATTTCAAGTTTTTCTCATTCGTCATGCTAATATGGTAAGTTCGCTAGTCTTCTATTACAATACACTTTCGCTTTCCTAATACTGATGTGTAAGTCAAGAAAATGGAGTGTATATCTTTTCTATGGCTGATATACATTTACATGTTGAGCATACCAGTCACCGATTTGAAACAAACGACAATACTACGAACCAATCTTAAATATACAATTTGGGTAACTCTTATTTTTGCAACAACATTTAAAATTTCAGGATTAGAATACTTGCCCTTCGACGATATTGCATCTTCTTTTGACAAATGCAATATATTTCAGTTTTATTTTCTTGTTGCTTGGTGGTAAAAAGAAATATTGAAGGTTTCAGATCTTACATAAACTTCTATAGTTTTAATAATAGCCCAATAGTACGAAATCATTAATTAATCATCTATACTGAATAATTTAGTTAATGAGACACATCTTGAAGGAACTATATGTTAAAAAACATAGAAGAAGACAGCTACAATTAGGAATGTTAATAAGCTTAAGAATTAAAACCAAGTTATAAGCATACTATCAACTTTTCAGAGAGTGCATGTAGATAGATCAATCTGAAGTAAAGCAAAAGCACTATTGGCTAAATTTTCTGAAATCCTTCCAAACAGAATATTCATGATGCAAGTATGTACCTTTCATTGGTATATGCTTCTTTTCTAAAAGGATTTTCAAAAGGGAGCATAACACATACAAAGCTAAAGAGCGCCGTTTCAGTTTTCCCTATGATGTGATCCATTGTTACCCAGCATCAAAAAATGTTCTGACGGACACATTACCAGCTGGAACAAAAAGGTCCATTCCCATGATCTGATCTAATGGATATGGGCACGTCACCAGATCTATAAATCATTGTTGCATCAAAATAAAGAGAATGCTAGGCTGCTACTGCTATCTCCCCTTTCTCTTGACCCTTGTGTTTTGAAGCCTTGGTCAAATTGAATGACAATGAAAGAACTTCACCAAAAGCAAACAAAAAACCGAGTCACCATTGCGAATTTGTGGTGTAACACCATAGCAATTTCTTGTTTCTTGTATTAATAGAAAGGAACAAAAAAAAATCATGTTTGGAAGCCACTCAAAAGTGGCATTCAGGCTAGTTCCAATCTGCAAAGTACTACCCCCGTTCCTAAATATAAGTCTTTTTAGAGATTTCAATACGAACTACATACAGAGCAAAATAAGTGAATCTATACTCTAAAATACATTTATGTACATCCATATGTAGTTATTGGAATCTCTAAAAGACTTAATATTTAAAACAGAGGGAGTATGAAGGAATCAGATTGAGAGAGAGAGAGCGCATCCATGAACACCGCCAACTATGCATAGTGCTTACTCCTACTAAGATTACAAAAGCACAATTTAAGCGAGAGAATCAACAACTCAAAGAAGGAAATAAACTACTGATGCAAGTCTGAAGCCTGACCACTGAAAGGATTAGGACAGCCCGCAGGTCAGTCGACGCATAACATTCTATCGGATATAATCTATGCAAAGGAGAAATACGTACAATATTAGTAGATTCGCCTAAGTAAATTCAATATATAATTGTAACGTTATATTTTCACAATAGGATCACACAAATGGCAAGTTATGTCGCTGCATTCAGATAGCCCCACAAGATTGATAAGACCAATATCAATGTACCGTGGAACACACGAAACCTTCCTATTTTTGGACCTTGTGGAACATACTGATCGTAACCAATTGATACAATATCTCTCCCTAATAATAAAGCACGGATTGGGTCTCCGGGTTCACCGTCACAATACGCTTTCTTCCTGTGAATTTACGCTTTCAGTTTAAATTTAAACGTATAAGCGAGGTGGTACTAATAAATATTGATACGTCCGGAACTAGCGAGGCGTAGATGCATCCTCATCCTGGCGACGAAGGCATCCCGGTGGGCCGAGCCACGACGGATTGTTTCCGTCCAGGATTATATACAAGGAAAAAACGTTATTTTTCCAACTTGGTCTCTGTCCACGCCACGCATTGTTGCCTCTATCTCCTCGAGCCTGTTGGAGGCTGGACACCGCCGCCACCCCCTCAATCTCCGGCCACCGGAGCCACTGCGCTCCTCCGGCCGGTCGAACGGAACAGTCTTTGCCCCGGACTCCTCCCCGTACCCGTTGCCCAACCGCGGACGATCCCCTGTCTCCAATTTCTCCGAAATTGAGGTCGGCCACGGCAAGCAGGGGCGGTTCCTCAACGACGCCGATATGATTGGCTTCGTGGGGTCCGTCGCGGACGTTGACGATGGCGCGGAGCTCCGACGGGGGCAGATGCGATACATGTTCCATTCGTATCTGGTTTACTGCCTACCTCTTCCCCTGCTCCGATGTCCCCTCCGTGCTCTAGGCAAGATCGAGCGCCGCCGTCTACCTTCTGAGCGTGCTGCGCCACCGGCGTCCGCCGCGAGCGCGAGCAACGTCGCCCACCTGCGCCACCCTTGCCACTGACGTCCTTCAGGTCTGGCGTGTCCATGCCTTTAAGCTCCTGCTCTGCCCCGAGCTGGTGACCTTCGAGCGGCACGGGAGCAACGGCGAGAGCGATCTGCAGCGGCGGTCCTCTCTTCTCCTGCCTACGAGCGCCCAAAGGAGGTCGTCGTCGCCGTGTATTGAGCAGGCACTGGACGGAGAGCTTTTGAACTACTCTCTGAACTACTAACTCCTTGGTGAGCAGCGTCAGCTGCAGTAGGATATCTGAATCCGCCACGCCCCTGTCTGGTAAGTCCTTCTAATCGAAGTCTCACTGCTGAAGGTCTGCAGCACTATCGCGTACAAAACTTGAGGTTTAATCTTCATTAGCCCATCTAGCCGTCTGTCATTCGCAGCTAACGTCCAGATGCTCACAGTCGATTGGCTTGGTGATTACTTCGAACGCCAACTAAACTCATGGTGATTACTAGCTAGCTTCAAGAATAACCTGACGGATGGATAACCAATCCTCAATAGTATAAATACCGCCATATTATTTTACAAGAAAACTAAACAAGTATGAGCGTGTGAAACCAACCAAAACTCAAGTCACATCAGTACAATTCGTCCTGTAATTCATAATTTTGCTTGGATTAAATATTACAATTGTTTAGAGAGAGAGAGAGAGTACGCGCCTTTTAAGCTGTACTAGAAATTCCCTAAAAAAAGTTGTACTACAAATTTGTCTAAAAAAAGTTGTACTACAAATAAGAGAATAGTCCCACATTGCTATCTCATACCAATTCCCATCAATTTATATATGCTGGCAAGTTCCTTGGAATGTCAACAAGTGGCTTGACGAATAAACAAACACATGATCGGAATAGAATTTATCTTTCAAACACTAACTCAAAATATAACATGTTATATATGAAAAAATCATGAGAAAAGTGTGTATAAATTTTAAATATACATACAGACCTGAAAAATCCTTTCGTCGGCATAATTTTTTACGCTGCATTCCTCCGAGTCAGGCACAAACGATACGCACAGTTTTTTCGCTCACCTCCCCCCGGTATTCTATCCGAATCTGTTGAACGTGGACAAATGACTCTAGATATATACATCCTTTTCCTGTTTAATCTTTCTTTTTTCTGATAGATTAAAATACTCTTCAAAATATTTATCTGTCAAACAGTAACTCAAAGTCATTTTTTCATCTAAACAGAAACCCCCCTGACTTTTTGATTAATTAATTCGCAGATTATGTAAAACAAAATTATCCATATCTTTTAAACCATAACTCCGATTTTAACTTGTTATATATGAAATTTGATTAGAAAATGTGTAGAATCTAATATGATGTTATTTTTAGCTATTTATAAAATATTATTTTTGATGCAAACTTAATCTGTAGTGCACAGTTTGTTATTCTTTCGTACCGGTGTCGATCCGAACTGCAAATAAACACCCATTAAAACCAAATTGACATAAAAGAAAACATCGATAATGAAGCATGCACACCTCTTAAAAAGCTCGCGGAAAAAATATTTCTAATATTACTCCGGCGAGTCTTGAAGAGAGACGAGCTTCATGAGAGAGAGAGAGAGAGAGAGAGAGAGAGAGAGAGAGAGAGGCCTTAGCACTGACCACATTCACTGAGGCCACCGTCGGCAATACAAATGTGATGCCATGTGAAAATAAATGTTGTGAACTTATTAGGGTCTTCAGTCATGGATATTGGGTTAAGAGCGTGTGTTATTTTCTCTCCCGTGGCAACGCACGGGCTCTTTTGCTAGTAATAATTATATAAAGATATAATGGTCAGTTAACCCAAGCCCGCTAAATAACGCTCGGCCATCTAGCCCAGAACCACATGCACTGGCCATTCTTCATCTCTTTACTAAAAAAAACTATGCATATTGTACAGGGTGCCAGAGCTTGCCGCTGACATGCATGGTGCCCACAGCGGAGCGCTACTTCTGCGGCGGTGTACTGCCGGGCAGACGCTGCCGGGCTCTGCCTGCCGTGCGACGGCCACATCCATGGCGAAAACATGGTCTCCCGCTGCCTAAGCACACCTCCCCGGTGTCCCCGCTTAGGGTCACCTGCCGCATCGTCGTGACCTCCTCCCGGAGCGGCACCGCTTGGTGTCTCAGGTCGAACTGCGACTACGAAGAGCAGCAGCATTGGAGGCTGTTGCAGCCGCCGTGAAACAGTGGAGGGGTACACCGGGTGCCTCTCGGCAGGATGGCAGCAGTCCGGGCACCCTCGAAGCCACAAGTTTGTTTTCTGTAACTTAAAACTGAAGAGAATGACATTCTATCAACATGAAAAGTAGCTGAGGAACCCGCCGTTCGCCCCTCCGGCCTACGGCGGCCACCCTCCCGTCGTTGGCCACTCCGGCCTGCGGCGGCCACCGATATTTGACTTCCTGCCACCGTCATCACTGTCGTCCGACTCTTCCACCGTCGCCATCGCCTTTCCCGGCCGAGACTGCTTCGCTCCAACCGCTGGACCCTGTCTAGCGGCCAGGCGGCCAGGCGGCTGCTCCCGTGACGTTGCCCGGCCTTGGGAGCTGTCCTTGGCGGGCTCGTTGCTCGCCGCGCCGGAGCACGAGGCTAGCTTGGGTAAGGTTGGCACGTTGCCGACTCTGCGCCCCTGCTTTGTTTTGGGGTGGCCCTCTCAGCTAAGTGCTCGCTCCCCCTTTTCTTTGATGCATGCTGCTGCACTTCCTCCCTTGATCATGCTAGGGTCTGGTCGTCCTGGTTGTGTTGGTCCTGCTTGTGCCGGTCTTGCGAGGTGTTCTGGAGCCCGCTTTGAGGATGCCATGTGGGCCAGATATGGCTGCGGCTCTGTCTGCGCGCTGTCGAAATCGTTCTCCCCGGTGCGCCTCGCGGCGTTCGTCGTCAGCGACGGAGTGCTCCTCTCGCCGGAGTTCTTCGCTCAGCATCTGCATGGCTGGTTTGGTGGCTTGGCAGCAGGGTTCCGGGCCGTTGCACTGGGCCCTTCCTCTTTTGAATTTGAAGTGGCCTGTCGCGAGGTTGCCGCTGAGATTGTGCTTCATGGGCTTTGGCATGCTGGGCCTCTCTGTGTGGAGTTTGGTTTCCCAGGTAGGCTCGGGGCCAAGAATTGAGGTCTCTGGTCAAATCCAGCCGCTCTGGCCCCTGAGGACTCAGTCTGCACACGCCCTGCTGCATGCACGCCCGTTGAGACCGGCTGTGTGACCTCTCCTCGTCCCGCGTTTTCGGGCGTGCCGGCTTCTCCGCGATCTGCTCCTGCTCTTACAGATACCGCTCCTTCCCGTATCTCTCCTGCCCTATCCGGACCTGGCTCGGGCGCGGTCTTGTGCGGGGTTCATGGCGCTGACAGTGCAGGGTACGCGGACAGCAATGCAACTCTTTGCATGGTGTCGTGGCATCCTCGCTGAAAAACCATCATGCGCATGTGCAGGCGGCGCTGTACGGGGGGCCTGGCCAGCTTGGCCCTTCTGCTCCCAGCGCCTCGGAATCGCTACGTGATGTCGCCGCCCCTTTGGCCCTATCACGCTCCCCGTACAAGGAGGCGCTCCTGTCCAGTCCGCGCCCTGCCTCTGCCTCTTCCTCTCCCTCACGCTCTCCTGCCACCCCCGCTCCAAGGCAGTGTCATTATCCTCCTATCCCCCTAGACCTGCACCGGCGCTGCTTTAGATGCCTATCCTATCGGCATCGGAGAGTTGACTGCCGTGACCCATTGGTGTGTTGGCGTTGCAAGCGCACCGGCCACACCCGCCACTCCTGCTCAGAGCGCTCCCCTCGTCTTGTCTATAAGACCAAGCGTTCCTCTTCCTCCTCCCCCACCAAGCTTCTTCACCACCCTCGTCTCCGCCTTCTGCTTCCTCCTTCTCTCCCAACCGGTGCGCTGCCATCATCCCGTTCACTCCCCTTTTGCCTCCTGTTGCTCCCTCCCCAGCCATGGAGCCTGTAGTCCGTGGTCGTCCCACCTATGTGGACGTGCACTACCCCTTTGTTCACGACCGCAACTCCCTTTTCTGCATTGTCAAGATCGCGCCCACCATGCCCAACTTCCTGTCCTGGCTACGCCGCCTTTTCCACCAGCGTCTCGGCATCACAGTTGTGCGCTTTGCTAGCTCCTCCACCGCCACTGCATTCGCTGTTTTTCAGCGTGAATGCGACCAGATGAAGGCTCTCCGTGCTAGCCCTCTCGACGCGGGTTTGCATAGGGTCAAAATTATGCCGCACCACGCTGGCAGTAATGCCTTCTCCTTTGCTTATCGCCACATTGTCTGCTTCTCCCTTGAGAAGATGCCCTTGGAGCTCTGGAACCGACAAGGTGTTGCCTCTAGTGTGTCGGGCTTTGCTGGTCCGATCAACGCCGAGCATGCCAAAGATTCATGGCCATGACTTCGCCGGTATCTTCGTTCTTGCTAAAGTGGAAGCACTTAGCCACATCCCCCACCACATCGCCTTCCACAAGATCAATGGCAACGGCGCCTACGCTGATGTCTACATCAACGAGATTTGGGATGTGGCGCGCTCCCTTGGCAACCCTGCTGCTCCGCCAAGCAATGGCCAGCCACCCAGCGGCGAGCGTGCTCGCTCGCCCCCGCACGGCTGCCCCGGTGCGTCGTTTGCAGGAGGGCGCGTCTACCGGAGGGCCTCCCGCGGCTTGCCTGCGGCGGCGGAGAGGGCCTTCCGCACCTACAACCACCCCATGACGGCGTCCTTCGGTGACTTTCTGGCCCTGCTCAAGCTCTCCGCCAAGCCTGCGCTCAAGCGTCCATCCTCGATGGGCACGCTTGACGCGTCCGACTTCGATGCGGATTCAGAGAAGGACGGCCACGTGAAGAGACAGCTGATTGCAGCCCCGGTTGCCGGGCCGCACGCGGTCACTTTCTTCGATGTGGACAAAACAGCTTTCTTCTTCCGCCTGGAGCTGAACCCAGTCAGGGTCGTGGAGGGTGCTGTCACGGTGGGGCCAGCCAGGCTCGACGACGGCTACTTTCGCGCGTTCGACCTCACCACGGGCATGCAATCTAGGGAGAGCTGCAACTCCATCCTTTTCAGGTTCTGGCCAAAACTTTTCAATTCGGATTCTTCTCCTTCGTCCCCTGAGCTCACCTGCGGGCGTACCTTGCCCCTGCTCCCTTCTGTGGACTGTCGCTTTCCTTCCAAAGCAAATGTGCCTGCCAGCCTCTTTGGGCACATGGCGCCCTTGATTTCCCTTGCCTCATCCCATGACGACGACTCCACCACGCTCCCACCATCCCCACCACCCTCCACAGCTTTCTTGCAACTCCAATGCCAGCTCTGGCTCACCTCGCCACCCATCTGCCCGCTCCCTCCACCATCATATACCCTAGCTGCTCAGCCCGCGCATGTGGAATCCGCAGTCTCCCCTTTTGCTGGCACCCCCCTGTTCCATGCCTACTGCTATTACCTGCCTGCTACCATTGCTCGCTATACCTGCGGATGTCGCGCCCCACCTGAGGAGCCCAAGGCCTCTCAAGTTAAGAACTACCCAGCGCTGCTACCTCTGTTTCCGGCGCCGTGGGCCGAGGCTCCAGTCGAGAACTCCGTTGAGCACTCGATCCGTCTGGGCTCGCCGGAGGAGCCGGCGGGCGAGGACGGCTAGGGAGGGGGCCAAGACCTTGATGTGCAGGTAGGGGCGGCGAGGGCGGCTAGCTCGACTGTTCTGCTGGGCGCCAGAGACCGGAGGTGGAATCGCTGCCGCTATCACCGAGAGGGTAGCCCAGGCTCCGGTGCTTCCACGGCGCATCCCTAGGCTCCTCAGGCTGCAGGATGGGCCAAGGGTAGACTGTGTCGAGCGCCTACTGCGGAAGGCACGGATGGCCATCTCCTCCTCCTCCGATCGCCCTCGGGTCGCTCATTGAGCCGCTCCGCCTCCAAGCGCCAAAAAGCTGCGTGATGTATCTTCTTTGATTCAGCTCCCTCTCAAAGGCACGCCTAGACCGCTGGGGAAGAACAAGCTCCAGGCGTTTGCTGACTGCTGCGACCTCGACACGGAAGGCATAAGTAGGGAGGCCGAGGCCCTCTCTTCTGCTTCGGCGGCTGCCTCTCCAGTGCGCTCGCTCGATCTCAATGAGTAGGACCTGCACGACCTCGTCTGCATTAGTTGGCCTTGAGCCACGTTATCAGGAGCTGTTGCATTGTGGTAGTTGCTCCCGGCATGTCGGGAGTTGTTGTGTCTTTCTTCTTTTGCTGTCCTCCTCGGGTGCTTCTGTCCCTTGTGGCCGTGTCTGTTGCCGTGTCGTTTGGTGTGTTGTTAGCTTGTTTTCCGTTTCATTCTCAGAAGCTCTGCTGTTACTTGATGCATGGCATGTTTCTCTCTGTTGCCTCTTGCACTCCATGACCTTTGGGTCCTCTCGGCGGCCGCACAACTCTTATGATTATCACTAACTGGAATGTTCGTGGCTTGGGTGATCGCAGCAAGCATTGTCTCGTCGAAGACACCATTGCCTCCTGCAAGCCTAATATTGTTTGTTTGCAAGAGACCAAGCTCAGCGCTATTGATGCTTTTTTGATCAAGAGGTTACCTCCAGCATCGCTTTGCAGCTTCCGCTCTCATCTAGCGCAGGGCTCCTGTGGTGGGATTCTTGTTGCTTGGGATTCAACGGTCAATGGAACTGTTATGGCGCAGGATGAATTTTCTATGATAGTAGCCTTCTCGTCAGCCAATGATGACACCAGTTTTTGCCTGACAGTGGTCTATGCTCCCTGCGAGGCAAGTCAGTGACGAGCTTCTTCACTCACTTGATTGCATGTCCACTTGATTGTCGGTGCTTGGATGCTAGTTGGGGATTTCAACATGTACAGATATGCCTTTGAGAAGAATAATGACCGTGTCACCGGTCCTTAATGGAAGAATTCAACGATCGGATTAACGGTCATGGGCTGATGGACATCAACATTGTTAACAGGCTGTTCACTTGGTCTAATAAGCGCAGAGATCCAAGGCTGGTCAAGCTCGATCGAGTTCTCATCAATGCAAATTGGAGTTTGGCCTTGTTGGACACTACAGCTACTTCCGTCTCGTCGGTCAGCTCGGATCATGTGCCTATTTGTATTGATTTTGGCACTACCCTACCCACTGCCAAATTCTTTCGCTTTGAGAACCATTGGCTGCATATTCCAGAACTCAACCAACTTGTGTTGAACTCTTGGCAAGCTGGCCATCGTTGGGTTGCTTCTGCTGCGTCCAGACTGAACTTCAAGTTTAGGCGGCTTCGGGCAGGCATCAGACAGTGGGCTTAAAACAAAGGAAATCTGCAGCTCCTGATTGATAATAACAAGTTGTTGGTGGATTTTTTGAATTCTGTTGAGGAGCGGCGCAGGCTCACGGACTTGGAGTTTGTACTCCGCTTGCATGCAACTACAAAACTTGAGAAAATACTAAGGTGGCGAGCTGATTTTTGGCAGAGGATGGCTAAGCTCAACTGGTGTAAGTTTGGCGATGAGAACTCCCGTTTTTTCCACCTTGCTGCTAATTGGCATGCCAAAAACAACCGCGTCAGGGTTCTGGTGCACAATGGAGTTGAGCACTTCAGCATTTCTGAGAAACTGAAGATTGCCACGGCGTTCTTCCAGGATATTTTCATCAGTCGGCCAAACGATCCGCTTGCGGTTGACCTAGCCGCTGTTTACTCCCAAGTGGATTTTCTTGACCTCTCTACCCTCGAGAAATCGCTCAGTTGGGATGAGATCGTCCGCGCCATCAAACTATCACCGAACAATAGAAGCCCCGAGTCGGATGGCTTCACTAACGAGTTCTACAAGAAGTTTGCCTCTGCTCTTAAGGATGACATTCTTATGTTCTTTGATGATTTCTTTCATGGACAGGCTGATCTATCTGGCATCAACTGGGCTCATATTGCATTAATCCCTAAGACGGACTTCCCCTTGGAAATCACCAACTACAGACCCATTGCTTTAGTCCACGGTATCATCAAGTTGCTCACTAAAGTTCTCGCTTTGAGGTTGCAACATTTCATTTCCCAGTTGATTCACTGCATGCAATCCGGGTTCATCAGGGGGAGAGCCATCGTTGAAAACTTCGCACTAGCTTCTGAATTGGTACAATGTGCACAAAAGAGGAAGATACCTATGATAGTGCTCAAGTTGGATTTCAGAAAAGCTTTTGATAGTGTTAATTGGTCCTGTCTCACAACTCTGATGCAGCAGAGAGGTTTTGGCGCTCGTTGGATTTCTTGGGTCTCTTCCATTCTTCATTCTGGCAAGGCTAAGGTTATGATGAATGGTTGCCTCGGAGATGATATCTTCTTCAACTGTGGGGTTCGACAGGGTGACCCTCTATCTCCGTATCTCTTCATTCTGGTTGCTGACATCTTGCAATGTATGTGTGTTGCTGCCGCGAACGACGGAGTTCTGGAGTGTCCTATAGACGGACTGAGTTTTTTTCCTGTGTTACAATACGCGGACGACACACTTATTCTGCTCAAGGGCACGGCTTCGCAAGCTGCACGCATTAAAGACATCCTGCAGGCGTTCTCAAGTTTTTCTAGATTGCAGATTAACTATCACAAGAGCACCTTCGTGCCTATACATATGTGTGCAGAGGATGCATTGGAAGCAGCTACTATTTTGGGATGCCCGATCAGCTCCTTGCCATGCAATTATCTTGGCTTACCGCTCTCAATGCAGAAAGTCTCAAACTCAGTTTTGATGCCGGTAATCCAGAAGATCGACAGGCGATTGGCAGGCTGGCTGGCCACATATCTCTCCTGGGGAGGGCGACTCACCATGATTGATGTTGTCCTCTCTTCCATTCCGAACTACTACATGGCCTGTATAAAGTGGAACAAGAGCAGCATAGCAAAAATCGACAAACTTAGAAGGAATTTTCTCTGGCAGAAGAAGGCGGACACACAGCAAGCTGACTGCTTGGTTGCTTGGGATCAAGTTGTCTCCAACAAGCAAAGCGGTGGCTTGGGGAACAGAGACTTAGAGGCTCACAATGATGCGATGCTCTGCAAGTTCACCAACCGGATACTCCAAAGTTCACCAGTCCCATGCTACCAATGGTGCCAGCAGAGATATTTGCGCAAGAGCTTGCCTGACAAACCTAAGGCCACTGACACACACTTATGGAGAGCTATAGCCAAGTATATTCCGATGGTGCAGCAATCTTCTATCTGCAGGGTCGGTGATGGGAAGCCCACGGCTTTTTGGCAGGATAAATGGTGTTGTGCCGGCCGCCTCCACCAGCTCTTCCCCACGCTCTTCTCTTTTGCCAAGGATAAACAATGCTCGGTGGCCTCGCAATACCTTGATCAATGGCAGCTGCAGCTTCATCCAAACCTCTCCCGAACTGCTGCCTTGGAATTTCAAACTATGCGTGAGTTGCTTGCCTCCATATCCACCCCCTCTACAGGCCACTCTGACTCCCGTATGCACATCTACACTGGAAAACCTGCATTGGCTAGCAGCTACTATGCCTTGCTTACTTTCAGAGGGGTCCGTTGGGCGCCAGTAGACATAATCTGGAATAAAGCGATCCCCAGATGGAAGGTTTTTTTCTGGCTAGCTCACAGAGGGCGCCTGAACGTCAGAACGACAATGTTGCGTAAGCAATGGAACAACATTCAGCATCCCTTTTGTGACCTGTGCCCGGCGGAGGAAACCGTTGATCACATCATATTGCGATGTGCACCGACTCATTGCCTATGGCAGAAGCTTGGACTGCTCCGACTGACCTGTTCCTCTACTTCCCTGAAAGATTTTGTGTTCACAATGATGGAAGTTACCAGCCACTGGGCGGTCTTGATTGCTGCATGTGCTGGTCAACTATGGCTGGTGCGCAACACTCGTGTTTTTGACAATAAGACCACACCAACGGAAGTTCTTAGGGCAGCTATAGCCGAGATGTTATGCCTTTGGTGCGCCCGCTTGAACGATTTTTTCCTGAGAGCTTTCCTTCAGTGTAAAGCAGAGCTTCTTTCAAACGCTTTCTAAGCTAGCTAAGCTCTGATGTATCTCCTTCCTCCTCCCTTCAAATGCAGCTAGCTAGCTTGCTTTGCTCCTTTGTAACATGACAACTCTCAGACTTTGGTCTGGTTTTGGAATATATAAGGTAGACTGCGGTCTGCCTTCTTATCCAAAAAAAGAGAGCTCAGGGCGATCCTCGGCGTAGTCGGCTGTCGGCGACAAGACGTCTAGCAGACCGGGCTCGAGGGCAACCGGTGCTGCTCACCATGGAAGGCCGCGGGCCGCATGAACACGGCACTGCCATCCTCGTTGGGAGAAAGAAGGAAGGGGTGTTGCATGGACAGCCACCGCCAAGCAGAAGTACAGAACATGAGCGTCTCTTTGTCCTAACGGTTCTGCAGATGCGCCATGCCGACGTGGTTTCCCCGTAGTAGAGCACGTCGCCGGCGAGCTGCTCTGCCCGCACGCATCAAGCAAGCCTATACAGCACACACGCAGTAGCAGCATCATGCCAAGCTGCGCAGACACACAAAGCAGCACCAGGATGCATCAGGCCACACACACGAAGGCAACGCAGAGAGGAGGATACAGTCGCCGTTTAGTTCACCTGTAGGCGGAGCGAGAGGAGCCCAGGCATTTGGCGAAGGCGTGCTCCGCGGGAGCACTGGACAGTCTGGACTCCAATGCGTGCTCTTGCTTGGACGCAAGCTGCGACCGCACCGACGCATCGTTGGCCTGTCCAGCCATGGGAATCTTCGCCTGCGTAAAGCGCGTGGTGCCTCCGAAGCTGCCTGGGACTGGTGAACGCCATGCTTCCTCGATTCTTGTTGTTGATGCCGCTGCGTGTCCAAATTCCGATATTAAGTGTTAATATCCTAATATCCGATATAATATAAAAGAAAACTAATACAAATATTTATATTAAGCGCGTGGTAGACTAATATAAAAACTTGTGCAAATACAACATTAGGATATTAACATTTTCCAAATAAGATATTAACATGTTTTTGATCAATATTTTTAAGATATTAACATTTTCCAAATAAAATATTAATATCAAAATGCATGACAAACTTTTGCAAATACATGATAATTTTGTAAATGTGTGTGTGTGTGTGTGTGTGTGTGTGTGTGTGTGTGTGTGTGTGTGTGTGTGTGTGTGGGAGGAGATGTGGGAGAGGGACGAGTTGCTCACAGCGGGCAAGGACGAGGCGACGGCGAGGCTAGGTGACAACGACGGCGAGGCGAGGCGACAGGAACAAAGACAGACGGCGAGGTCGGGGGAGGAGAGGGGCTGGTGAGGTCGTGGTGATGGCGATGGAGAGGCGAGGCGACCGCGAAGGCGAAGGCGACGGCGAGGCGAGGCAAGGCGGCGGCGATGGCGGGGGCGAGGCAACGATGAGGCGAGTTTGAAGACGGGAAGCATGGCGGCGTCTTGATGTCTACTACGCAACCTTCTTGTAGACTCGTGTTGGGCCTCCAAGCGCAGAGTTTTGTAGGACAGTAGCACATTTCCCTGAAGTGGATGACCTAAGGTTTATCAATCCGTGGGAGGTGTAGGATGAAGATTGTCTCTCTCAAACAACCCTGCAACAAAATAACAAAGAGTCTCTTGTGTCCCCAACACACCCAATACAATTGTAAATATTACTGGTGCACTAGTTCGGCAAAGATATGGTGATACAAAAGTGCACTATGGATGGTAGATATAGGTTTTTGTAATCTGAAAATATAAGACCAGCAAGGTAGCAAGTAACAAAAGTGAGTGAAAATGGTATTGCAATGCTTGGAAACAAGGCCTAGGGTTCATACTTTTACTAGTGCAAGTTCTCTCAACAATGATACCATAATTAGGTCATATGACAATCCCTCAACGTGTGAGAAAGTCACTACAACGTTCCTATCGCGAAGAACATAAGATGAAATTGCTTGTAGGGTATGAAACCACCTCAATAATTCTTTCCGATCAATCTATTGAGCTATTCCTATAAGTGTCACAAACAACCCTAGAGTTTGTAGTAAAATAACACCATATGATACAAATCAATCAACCCCATTGTCACCTAGATAATATAATGTCACCACAAGTATCCGTGGGTCAATTATACGATATGCATCAAACAGCTTCAGATTCATAATATTCAATCCAACACAAAGAACTTCACAAGTACCCCAAGATTTCTATCGGAGAAAGGATATGAAAACGCGTACCAACCCCTATGAATAGATTACCCCAATGTCACCACGAGAATCCGCATGTTGATAACCAAAACATACATCAAGTGGATAAACAGAACATCCCATTGTGACCACGGATATCCCATCGCAAGACATACATCAAGTGCTCTCACATCCAAAGATTCAATCCGACATAACAAAACCTGACAGGAAAAGACTCAATTCATCACAAGGAGATAGAGGGAGAAACACCATATGATCCAACTATAGTAGCAAAGCTCGCGGTACATCAAGATCGTGCCAAATCAAGAACAAGAGAGAGAGACAGAGAGAGAGAGAGAGAGAGAGAGAGAGAGAGATCAAACACATAGCTACTGGTACATACCCTCAGCCCCGAGGGTGAACTACTCCCTCCTCGTCGTGGGGAGCGCCGGGATGATGAAGATGGCCACCGGTGATGGTTTCCCCCACCGGCAGGGCACCGGAACAGGCTCATAATTGGTTTTTCGTGGCTACAGAGTCTTGCAGCAGCAGACCTCCCGATCTAGGTTTCTTTCAGGGGGTTTCTGGATTTATAGGAATTTTTGGTGCAGGTTCACATCACGGGGGTCCACGAGTCAGCGACAAGGTAGGGGCGTGCCCTCCACCCTTTTCATTGACTCGGGATGAATGAAATATGCCCTAGAAGCAATAATAAAGTTATTATTTATTTCCTTAATTCATGATAAATGTTTATTATTCATGCTAGAATTGTATTAACTGGAAACTTAGTACATGTGTGAATACATAGAAAAAACATATAGTCCCTATTATGCCTATACTTGACTAGCTCGTTAATCAAAGATGGTTATGTTTCCTAACCATAGACATGTGTTGTCATTTCATGAACGGGATAACACCATTAGGAGAATGATGTGATGGACATGGCCCATCCGTTAGCTTAGCATTATGATCGTGTCAGTTTCATTGCTACTGCTTTCTTCATGACTTGTACAAGTTCCTCAAACTATGAGATTATGCAACTCCCGAATACCGGAGGAACACTTTGTGTGCTACCAAACGTCACAACATAAAAGGATGATTATAAAGCTTCTCTACAGGTGTCTTCGAAGGTGTTTGTTGGGTTGGCATAGATCGAGATTAGGATTTCTCACTCTGTGTTTCGGAGAGGTATCTCTGGGCCCCCTCGGTAATACTCATCACTATAAGCCTTGAAAGCATTGTGACTAATGAGTTAGTTGCAGGATGAAGTATTACGGCACGAGTAAAGAGGATTGCCGGTAACGAGATTGAACTAGGTATGATGATACCGACGATCGAATCGGGGGCAAGTAACATATCGATGACAAAGGGAACAACGTATGTTGTTATGCGGTTTGACCGATAAAGATCTTCGTAGAATACGTAGGAACCAATATGAACATCCAGGTTCCGCTATTGGTTATTGACCAGAGACGTGTCTTGGTCATGTCTACATAGTTCTCGAACCCTTATGGTCCACACGCTTAACGTTCGATATGACGATTGGTATTATGAGTTTATGTGATATGATGTACCAAAGATTGTTCGGAGTCCCGGATGTGATCACAGACATGACGAGGAGTCTCAAAATGGTCGAGATATAAAGATTGATATATTGGACGACTATGTTCGTGAAGGAAATATGCCCTAGAAGCAATAATAAAGTTATTATTTATTTCCTTAATTCATGATAAATGTTTATTATTCATGCTAGAATTGTATTAACCGGAAGCTTAGTACTAATCAAATATGGTTATGTTTCCTAACCATAGACATGTGTTGTCATTTGATGAACGGGATCACATCATTAGGAGAATGATGTGATGGACATGACCCATCCGTTAGCTTAGCATTATGATCATGTCATTTTCATTGCTGCTGATTTCTTCATGACTTATACAAGTTCCTCAGACTATGAGATTATGCAACTTCCGAATACCGGAGGAACACTTTGTGTGCTACCAAACGTCACAACATAAATGGGTGATTATAAAGGTGCTCTAACAGGGTTCTCCGAAGGTGTTTGTTGGGTTGGCATAGATCGAGATTAGGATTTGTCACTCCGTGTTTCGGAGAGGTATCTATGGGCCCTCTCGGTAATACTCATCACTATAAGCCTTACAACCATTGTGATTAATGAGTTAGTTGCAGGATGAAGTATTACGGAACGAGTAAAGAGACTTGCCGGTAACGAGATTGAACTAGGTACTGAGATACCGACAATCGAATCTCGGGCAAGTAACATACCGATGACAAAGGGAACAACGTATGTTGTTATGCGGTTTGACCGATAAAGATCTTCATAGAATATGTAGGAACCAATATGAGCATCTAGGTTCCGCTATTGGTTATTGACCGGAGACATGTCTCGGTCATGTCTACATAGTTCTCGAACCCGTAGGGTCCGCACGCTTAACGTTCGATGATGATTGGTATTATGAGTTTATGTGATATGATGTACCGAAGATTGTTCGGAGTCCCGGATGTGATCACGGACATAACGAGGAGTCTCGAAATGGTCGAGACATAAAGATCGATATATTGGATGACTATATTCGGAAACCAGAAGTGTTCCGGAGAAGTTTCAGATAAAACCGGTGTCTTTGGAGGGTTACGGAACCCCGGGGAACTAGTGGGCCTTGATGGGCCTTAGTGGAGAGAGAGGAAGGCGCAGGGAGGGCTGGCCGCACCCCCTGAGTCCGAATAGGACAAGAGAAGGCGGCGGCGCCCCCACTTTCCTTCTCCCTCTCTCCATCTCCTTCCTTTCCCGTCTCTTCCTCTGTTGGAAACCTATTATAGGAATAGGATTCCTAATAGGAATCCTACTTGGGGCGCGCCCCATGAGGGCCAGCCGGCCTCCCCCCTTGCTCCTTTATATACGGGGGCAGGAGGCACCATAGAACACACAAGTTGACACTTGTTCAGCCGTGTGCGGTGCCCCCCTCCACAGTTACACACCTCGGTCATCTCGTCGTAGTGCTTAGGCGAAGCCCTGCGCCGGTAACTGCATCATCACCGTCACTATGTCATTGTGCTGAGGAAACTCTCCCTCGACCTCAGCTAGATCTAGAGTTTGTCGGACGTCATCGAGCTGAATGTGTGCTGATCGTGGAGGTGTCGTACCTTCGGTGCTAGGATCGGTCGGATCGTGAAGACGTACGACTACATCAACCGAGTTGCATAACGCTTCTGCTTTAGGTCTACGAGGGTACGTAGACAACACTCTCCCCTCTCGTTGCTATGCATCACCTATATAGATCTTGCGTGAACGTAGGAATTTTTTGAAATTACGGCGTTCCCCAATAGTGGCATCCGAGTGATACGTCTCCAACGTATCTATAAATTTTTATTGTTCCATGCTATTATATTATCTCTTTTGGATGTTTAATGGGCTTTATTATACACTTTTATATTACTTTTGGGACTAACCTATTAACCGAAGGCCCAGTGCAAATAGTTGCTTTTTGCCTATTTCAGTGTTTCGCAGAAAAGGAATATCAAACGTAGTCCAAACGGAATGAAACCTTCGGGAGAGTTATTTTTGGACCAAATGTGATCCAGAGGACTTGGAGTGGACGTCAAGATAGCTGCGAGGAAGCCACAAGGCAGGGAGGCACGCCAGCCCCCCTGGGCACGCCCCCCCACCCTCGTGGGCCCCTCGCAGCTCCACCGGCACCCTTCTTCCTCCTATATATACCCATATACCCCGAAAACATCCAGGAGCGCCATAGATCGGGAGTTCTGTCACCGCAAGCCTCTGTAGCCACCAAACACCTCTCGGGAGCCCGTTCCAGCACCCTACCGGAGGGGGAATCCATCACCGGTGGCCATCTTCATCATCCCGGCGCTCTCCATGACGAGGAGGGAGTAGTTCACCCTCGGGGCTGAGGGTATGTACCAGTAGCTATGTGTTTTATCTCTCTCTATCGTGTTCTTGAGGTGATACGATCTTGATGTATCGCGAGCTTTGCTATTATAGTTGGATCTTATGATGTTTCTCCCCCTCTACTCTCTTGTAATGGATTGAGTTTTCCCTTTGAAGTTATCTTATCGGATTGAGTCTTGAAGGATTTGAGAACACTTGATGTATGTCTTCCATGTGCTTATCTGTGGTGACAATGGGATATTCACGTGATCTACTTGATGTATTTTTTGGTCATCAACTTGCGGGTTCTGTGACCTTGTGAGCTTATGCATAGGGGTTGCCACACGTTTTCGTCTTGACTCTCCGGTAGAATCTTTGGGGCACTCTTTGAAGTTCTGTTTGTTGGTTGAATAGATGAATCTGAGATTGTGTGATGCATATCGTATAATCATTCCCACGGATACTTGAGGTGACATTGGAGTATCTAGGTGACATTAGGGTTTTGGTTGATTTGTGTCTTAAGGTGTTATTCTAGTATGAACTCTATGATAGATCGAACGGAAAGAATATCTTCGTGTTATTTTACTACGGACTCTTGAATAGATCGATCAGAATAGATAACTTTGAGGTGGTTTCGTACCCTACAATAATCTCTTCATTTGTTCTCCGCTATTAGTGACTTTGGAGTGACTCTTTTTTGCATATTGAGGGATAGTTATATGATCCAATTATGTTATTATTGTTGAGAGAACTTGCACTAGTGAAAGTATGAACCCTAGGCCTTGTTTCGAAGCATTGCAATACCGTTTGTTCTCACTTTTATCATTAGTTACCTTGCCATTTTTATAATTTCAGATTACAAAAACCTATATCTACCATCCATATTGCACTTGCATCACCATCTCTTCGCCGAACTAGTGCACCTATACTATTTACCATTGTATTGGGTGTGTTGGGGACACAAGAGACTCTTTGTTATTTGGTTGCAGGGTTGTTTGAGAGAGACCATCTTCATCCTAGGCCTCCCATGGATTGATAAACCTTAGGTCATTCACTTGAGGGAAATTTGCTACTGTCCTACAAACCTCTGCACTTGGAGGCCCAACAACGTCTACAAGAAGAAGGTTGCGTAGTAGACATCACCGAGCCAAGTCTATGCGTAGATGTTATATGCACGAGTAGAACACAAAGATTTGTGGGCAATAATAGTCATACTGCTTACCAGCATGTCATACTTTGATTCGGCGGTATTGTTGGATGAAACGGCTCAAAGCGACATTATGCGTACGCTGACGCGAGACTGGTTCTACCGACGTGCTTTGCACATAGGTGGCTGGTGAGTGTCTGTTTCTCCAACTTTAGTTGAATCGAGTGTGACTACGCCTGGTCCTTGTTGAAGGTTAAAACAGCACACTTGACGAAAAATCGTTGTGGTTTTGATGCGTAGGTAAGAACGGTTCTTGCTAGAAGCCCGTAGCAGCCACGTAAAACTTGTAACAACAAAGTAGAGGATGCATAACTTGTTTTTGCAGGGCTTGCTGTGATGTGATATGGTCAAAGCATGATGTGATATAATTTTTTGTATGAGATGATCATGTTTTGTAACAATGTTATCGGCAACTGGCAGGAGCCATATGGTTGTTTCTTTATTGTATGCAATGCAAGCGCCATGTAATTCTTTTACTTTGTCACTAAGCGGTAGCGATAGTCGTAGTAACACTAGTTGGCGAGACGACAACGATGCTACAATGGAGATCAAGGTGTCGCGCCGGTGACGTTGGAGATCATGACGATGCTTCGGTGATGGAGATCATGAGCACAAGATGATGATGGCCATACCATGTCACATATTTTGATTGCATGTGATGTTTATCCTTTATGCATCTTATTTTGCTTAGAACATTGGTAGCATTATAAGATGATCCTTACTAAATTTCAAGGTACAAGTGTTCTCCCCGAGTATGCATCGTTGCTACAGTTAAATCGTGCGAGAGACCATGTGATGATCGGTGTGATAAGCTCTACGTTCATATACAACAGGTGCAAGCCAGCTTTGCACACGCGAATACTCGAGTTAAACTTGACGAGCCTAGAATATGCGATATGGCCTCGGAACACCGAGATAGAAAGGTCGAGCATGAATCATATAGTAGATATGATCAATATAGTGATGTTCACCATTGAGAACTACTCCATCTCACATGATTATCGGACATGGTTTAGTTGATTTGGATCACGTGATCACTTAGATGATTAGAGGGATGTATATCTAAGTGGGAGTTCTTAAGTAATATGATTAATTGAACTTTAATTTATCCTGAACTTAGTACCTGATAGTATTTTGCAGGTCTATGTTGTTGTAGATCAATGGCCCATGCTACCGTTCCTTTGAATTTTAATGCGTTCCTAGACAAAGCTAAGTTGAAAGATGATGGTAGCAACTACACAGACTGGGTCCGTAACTTGAGGATTATCCTCATTGCTGCATAGAAGAATTACGTCATGGAAGCACCGTTGGCTGTACCACCCGTGCCCCACAACTGCAAACATTGTGAATGCTTGGCAGACGCGCGTTGATGACTACTCGATAATTCAGTGTGCCATGCTTTACGGCTTAGAACCGAGACTTCAAAGACGTTTTGAACGTCATGGAGCATATGAGATGTTTTCAGGATTTGAAGTCAATATTTCAAACAAATGCCTGGATTGAGAGATGCGAAGTCTCCAATAAGTTCTACGGCTGTAAAATGGAGGAGAATAGTTCTGTTAGTGAACACAAACTGAGAATGTCTACATACGACAACCACTTGACTCAAATGGGAGTTAATCTTCCTGACGATAGTGTCATTGACGGAGTACCTCAATCACTGCCACCAAGCTACAAAAGCTTCGTGATGAACTATAATATGCAAGGGATGAACAAGACTATTCCCGAGCTCTTCGCGATGCTAAAGGCCGCGGAGGTAGAAATCAAAAAAGGAGCATCAAGTGTTGATGGTCAACAAGACCACTAGTTTCAAGAAAAAGGGCAAAGGGAAGAAGGGGAACTTCAAGAAGAACTGCAATAAGGTTACTGCTCAAGAGAAGAAATCCAAGTCTGGACCTAAGCCTGAAACTGAGTGCTTCTACTTCAAAGGGACTGGTCACTGGAAGCGGAACTTTCCCAAGCATTTGGCGGATAAGAAGGATGGCAAAGTGAAAGGTATATTTGATATACATGTTATTGATGTGTACTTAACTAAGGCTCGCAGTAGCGCCCTGGTATTTGATACTGGTTTTGTTGCTCATATTTGCAACTCGAAACAGGGGCTACGGGTTAACCGAAGATTGGCTGAGGACAAGGTGAAGATGCGGGTGGGAAATGGTTCCAAAGTCGATGTGATCGTGGTCATCACAGTACCTCTACATCTACCATCGGGATTAGTTTTAGACCTCAATAATTGTTATTTTGTGCTAGCGTTGAGCATGAACATTGTATCTGGATCTTCTTTAATGCGAGACGGTTATTCATTTAAATCAGAGAATAATGGTTGTTCTATTTGTATGAGTAATATCTTTTATGGTCATGCACCCCTGCTGAGTGGTCTATTTTTATTGAATCTCCATAGTAGTGATACACATATTCATAGTGTCGAAGTCAAAAGATTGAAGTTTAATAATGATAGTGCAACTTATTTGTGGCACTGCCGTTTGGGTCATATCGGTGTAAAGCGCATGAAGAAACTCCATGCTGATGGACTTTTGGAATCACTTGATTATGAATCACTTGGTCCTTGCGAACTGTGCCTTGTGGGCAAGATGACTAAAACTCTGTTCTCTGGAACAATGGAATGAGCTATTGACTTGTTGGAAATAATGCATACCGATGTATGCGGTCCAATGAATATTGAGGATCATGGTGGGTATCGTTATTTTCTTACCTTCACAGATGATTTGAGCAGATATGGTGATATCTACTTAATGAAGCATAAGTCTCAAACATTTGAAAAGTTCAAAGAATTTCAGAGTGAAGTGGAAAATCATCGTAACAAGAAAATAAAGATTCTACAATCTTATCTTGGAGGAGAATATTTGAGTTATGAGTTTGGTCTTCATTTGAAACAACATGGGATAGTTTCACAATTAACGCCACCTGGAACACCACAGCTAAATGGTGTGTCCGAACGTCGTAACCGTACTTTATTTGATATGGTGCGATCTATGATGACACTTACTGATTTACCGCTATTGTTTTGGGGTTATGCTCTAGAGACGGCTGCATTCACTTTAAATAGGGCACCATCAAAATCCATTGAGACGATGCCTTATGAACTGTGGTTTGGCAAGAAACCAAAGTTGTCGTTTCTTAAAGTTTGGGGTTGCAATGCTTATGTGAAAAAGCCTCAACCTGATAAGCTTGCACCCAAATCGGAGAAGTGCGTCTTCATAGGATACCCAAAGGAAACTGTTGGGTACACCTTCTATAACAGATCCGAATGCAAAATCTTTGTTGCTAAGAATGGATCCTTTCTAGAGAAGGAGTTTCTCAAAAGAAGTGAGTGGGAGGAAAATAGAACTTGATGAGGTAGTTGTACCTTCTCCCTTATTGCAAAGAAGTTCATCATAGAAATCAGTTCCCGTGATTCCTACACCAATTAGTTAGGAAGCTAATGATGATGATCATGAAGCTTCAGATCAATTTACTACCAAACCTCGTAGGTCTTCCAGAGTAAGATCCGCACCAAAGTGGTACGGTAATCCTGTTTTGGAAGTCATGTTACTAGACCATGATGAACCTACGAACTATGAGGAAGCGATGATGAGCCCAGATTCCGCAAAATGGCTTAACGCCATGAAATCTTATATGGGATCCATGTATGTGATCAAAGTGTGGACTTTGATGGACTTGCCCGATGATCAGCAAGCCATAGAAAATAAATGGATCTTTAAGAACAAGACCGACGCATACGGTAATGTTACTGTTTACAAAGCTCGACTTGTTGTGAAAGGTTTTCAACAAGTTCAAGGAGTTGACTACGATGAGACTTTCTCACCCGTAGTGATGCTTAAGTCTGTCCAAATCATGTTAGCAATTGCTGCATTTTATGATTATAAAATTTGGCAAATGGATGTCAAAACTGCATTCCTAAATGGATTTTAGGAAGAAGAATTGTATATGATGCAACCGGAAGGTTTTGCCGATCCAAAGGGTGCTAACAAAGTGTGCAAGCTCCAGCGACCCATTTATGGACTAGTGGAAGCCTCTCGTAGTTGGAATAAATGCTTTGATAGTGTGATCAAAGCATATGGTTTTATACATACTTTTGGAGAAGCCTGTGTTTACAAGAAAGTGGGTGGGAGCTCTGTAGCATTTCTAATCTTATATGTAGATGACTTATTGTTGATTGGAAATGATATAGAATTTCTGGGTAGCATAAAGGGATACCTGAATTTGAATAAGAGTTTTTCTATGAAAGACCTCGGAGAAGCTGCTTACATATTGGGGATTAAGATCTATAGAGATAAATCAAGAGGCTCAACTGGACTTTCACAAAGCACGTACCTTGATAAAGTTTTGAAGAAGTTCAAAATGGATCAGTCAAAGAAAGGGTTCTTGCCTGTGTTACAAGGTGTGAAGTTGAGTCAGACTCAATGCCCGACCACTGCAGAAGATAGAGAGAAAATGAAAGTCATTCCCTATGCTTCAGCCATAGGTTCTATCATGTATGCAATGTTGTGTACCAGACCTGATGTTTGTCTTGCTATAAGCATAGCAGGGAGGTACCAAAGTAATCCTGGAGTGGAGCACTGGACAGCGGTCAAGAACATCCTAAAATACCTGAAAAGGACTCAGGATATGTTTCTCATTTATGGAGGTGAAAAAGAGCTCGTCGTAAATGGTTACGTTAATGCATGCTTTGACACTGATCCGGATGACTCTAAGTCGCAAACCGGATACGTATTTTTATTGAACGGAGGAGCTGTCAGTTGGTGCAGTTCCAAATAGAGCGTCGTGGTAGGATATACGTGTGAAGCGGAGTATATTGCTGCTTCAGAAGGAGCAAATGAAGGAGTTTGGATGAAGGAGTTCATATCCAATCTAGGTGTCATACCTAGTGCATCGGGCCCAATGAAAATCTTTTGTGACAATACTAGTGCAATTGCCTTGGCAAAGGAATCCAGATTTCACAAGAGAACCAAGCACATCAAGAGACGCTTCAATTCCATCTGTCATCAAGTGTCGGAAGGGGACATAGAGATTTGCAAAATACACACGGATCTGAATGTTGCAGACCCATTGACTAAGCCTCTTCCACGAGCAAAACATGATCAGTACCAAAGCTCCATGGGTGTTAGAGTCATTACTATGTAATCTAGATAATTGACTCTAGTGCAAGTAGGAGACTGAAGAAAATATGCCATAGAGGCAATAATAAAGTTATTATTTATTTCCTTTATTCATGATAAATTTTTATTATTCATGCTAGAATTGTATTAACCGGGAACTTAGTACATGTGTGAATACATAGACAAAACATATAGTCCCTAGTATGCCTCTACTTGACTAGCTCGTTAATGAAAGATGGTTATGTTTCCTAAACATAGACATGTGTTGTCATTTGATCAACGGATCACATCATTAGGAGAATGATGTGGTGGACATGATCCATCCGTTAGCTTAGAATTATGATCGTGTCAGTTTCATTGCGACTTCTTTCTTCATGACTTATACAAGTTCCTCGGCCTTTGAGATTATGCAACTCCTTAATACCGGAGGAACACTTTGTCTGCAACCAAACATCACAATGTAAATGGGTGATTATAAAGTTGCTCTACAGGTGTCTACGAAGGTATTTGTTGGGTTGGCATAGATCGAGATTAGGATTGGTCACTCCGTGTTTCGGAGAGGTATTTCTGGGCCCTCTCGGTAATACTCATCACTATAAGCCTTGCAAGCATTGTGACTAACGAGTTAGTTGTAGGATGAAGTATTACGGAACGAGTAAAGAGACTTGCCGGTAACGAGATTGAACTAGGTATTGAGATACCGACGATCGAATCTCGTGCAAGTAACATACCGATGACAAAGGGAACAACGTATGTTGTTACGCGGTTTGACCGATAAAGATCTTCGTAGAATATGTAGGAACCAATATAAGCATCCAGGTTTCGCTATTGCTTATTGACCAGAGATGTGTCTCATTCATGTCTACATAGTTCTCGAACCTGTAGGGTCCGCATGCTTAACGTTCGATGACGATTGGTATTATGAGTTTTTGTGAAATGATGTACCAAAGATTGTTCAAAGTCCCGGATGTGATCACAGACATAACGAGGAGTCTCTAAATGGTCTAGACATAAAGATTGATATATTGGATGACTGTATTCAGACACCGAAAGTGTTCGAAGAAGTTTGGATAAAACCGAGTGTCGGAGGGTTACCGGGACCCCTCGGGGGAACTAGTGGGCCTTGATTGGCCTTAGTGGAGAGAGAGGAAGGCCGCAGGAGGGCTGGCCCCCCTCGAGTCCGAATAGGACAAGGGAAGGGGGCGGCGCCCCCCCCCCATTTCCTTCTCCCTCTCTCCCTCTCCTTCCTTCCCCCTCTCTTCCCTTGTTGGAAACCAACTAGGAATAGGATTCCTAGTAGGAATCCTACTTGGGGCGCACTGTCACGCCCAATATGCGATTCTATCCTAAAGAGACTCGAAGGTCCCACCAAGGATAGAACCGCATATTGAAATGCTATTGCAAGGTGGATATCATTACATCAACATTACATAATAGATGGGGATACATCCTAAAAGCATACAATGCCACACGAATACAACATCATCTTACATAAGAGCACCATCCGACTACGGATGAAACACAAGCAGGAACTCAAACAACATCAACCCTACTAGCCCAGTCTACCGACCTAGAACCTATCCCCTAATCGAAGAAGAAGCAGAAGAAGAACTCCAAAATAAGCAAACATCGCTCTCGCATCATGATCATCGCACAACCTGTACCTGCAATTGTTGTTGTAGTAATCTGTGAGCCACGAAGACTCATCAATCCCATTACCATGGGTATCCAGACTAGCAAAGCTTAAATGGGAAAGGAAGTGGATAAGTGGTGAGGTTGCAGCAGCGACTAAGCATGATATGGTGGCTAACATAAGCAAATAAGAGCGAGAAGAGAAGCAACGGAACGGTCGTGAAGCTAGCAATGATCAAGAGGTGATCCTGAACTCCTACTTACGTCAAACATAACCCAAAACCGTGTTCACTTCCCGGACTCCGCCGAAAAGAGACCATCATGGCTACACACACGGTTAATGTGTTTTAATTCGAATCTGCTATCAAGTTATCTACAGCCGGACATTAACAAATTCCCATTTGCCACATAACCGCGGGCACGGCTCTCGAAAGTTTATACCCTGCAGGGGTGTCCCAACAGCGCCCATGATAAGCTCCCACAATCAATGAAGGATATTCCTTCTCCCAGGAAGACCCGATCAGTCTCGGAATCCCGGTTACAAGACATTTCGACAATGGTAAAACAAGACCAGCAAAGTCGCCCAATGCGCCGACAATCCCGATAGGAGCTGCGCATATCTCGTTCTCAGGGCAACACCAGATTAAACATCCTACGAGTAAAACCAGACCTCGAGTTTCCCCGAGGGGCCCCCACAGTGTACTCGGTTCGGACCAGCACTTAGAGAAGCACTGGCCCTGGGGGGCTAAAATAAAGATGACCCTTGGGTTAATTACTCCCAAGGGAAAAGGTATAGGTCGTAGGCAAATGGTAAAACCAATGTTGGGCCTTGCTGGCGAAGTTTTATTCAAAGCGAACTGTCAAGGGGGTCCCATAAATCACCCGACCACGTTAGGGACGCAAAATCCGGGAACATAATACCGATATGACGGAAACTAGGGCGGCAAGAGTGGAACAAAACACCAGGCATAAGGCCGAGCCTTCCACCCTTTACCAAGTATATAGATGCATTAATTGAATAAGAGATATTGTGATATCCCAACATTATCCTGTCCACCATGGAGCAATCTTCAACTTCACCTGCAACTAGCAACGCTATAAGAGGGGCTGAGCAAAGCGGTAACATTGCTAGGAAGGGTGAAAAGGATCGAGGCTGACATGGCAATTTGGGAGGCTTGAAGAGCAAATGATAGGAAGCGCAACAAAGCGATAGAACGAAGCAACTAGCATAGCAATGATAGTAGTGAGATCCAAGGTGACGGTCATCTTGCCTGAAATCCTGCAAGGAAGAAGAACGAGTCCATGAAGAAGATGAAGCCACGAAGACGAACCAAGCGTAGACGAACGAATCCTCACGACCGCAACGAAACGGGAACTATAGAGAAGAAGCACACAATAAGGAAAACACACCACACATATACATGACATGACGCACAACCAAGCATGATGCCTGACAAGGCTACATGAAGCTACTGATGGCAAGAGATGATGCATACAAGAAAAACATACCCAAACAGGTTTAAATGAGGACAGAAACAACAAATAACTATTCCGGTAAGTCCTCATATGCAAGTTTCAAAGTTTGTCCAGATCTGAATAAACCTTATGTACAAGTTGTTAAACCGCAAGTTAAGATGCACAAAGATGATCTACACGAGATTCTAGTCAAGTTACATATAAAGTTCATTTAGTTCGGAGCTACGGCCTAGAAGATATGAGCAAAGCAAGTTAAACATGGCATTGATGCAAAAGGCATTCAAACATCAAGCAAACACTCTCAAAACATGGATGCAACTTGATAATATGAAACTACATGCAATTCTAAGCAATTTTCATATAGAGCACACTCAAAACGGAGCAACGGTTCAACACATACACATGAAACAATTTTAAAGGACAAGCTGTCCAAAACAGCAACTAGGCATCTAGCAAGCATCAAAACATTATGCTACAACACCTCAACATAAGAACAAAAGGTAGGGACATGAAGTACAGGTAAAGCATTACAAAACATGAACACTGAGATATCTCCAGAAACTACTAGAACAAGCTCAAAAGGACATGGCAAGATTGCAAATAATAACAGTTTTAGACCTGGCAGAAATAACATCAGGTTGGAATGTTTAGAGCTATCAAACAACATGCTACAAGAATTATCATGCCAAAAAAAGGCATGGCATGCTATAACTATAGACAAAGAACAAAACTCCCTTACTGAACTAATTCCAAAGATCAACAGAAAATATGGTAGAATCCATGCAAACATGGCAAGTAATATGACAGATTCAGACATGACAGGAACAACAATAAGTAGGCATGTTGGTGAGATTGTATCACTCATCACAGAGCAATACATGGCATGACAAGGCAACCAACAGTAACAATACATGTTTATGAAGATAAACATGACAAGAGCAAGTTCATAGCGTGCTTGGATCACTAACAACAATGATGGCAACATTGAACTTAATGTTGCAGGCTGACTGCAACATTATTTAGCAAGTTTGGAGCAAGAGTACAACAAGCTACAACAGGCTATAAATGCAACCAGGGGAATGTATAGATAGAGGATGACATGTATAACAAAACATCCTTAGTGAACATCTCCAGATTATGCATAGAATGACTTGTAGCAGCAGGTTTACATAGCATCATGATATAGCAGATTCAGACTAGCAAAACAGTAACAGCAAGTGCCCTACTTCACGAGCTCAGTGCACTCACTACAAGACTCACAAAAATACACGAATTATACCACTGTGAAGATGGCATGATGTAGCTCAACACTCATCTAGACATCAAGCTCATAAGATGCACACAGAAAATGCAATGAAAAAGACAAAACAACAAGTTATAACAGTTTCAGCAGGTTAACATCATATAGCACTCTTGCAACGATGATTTGGGCATCAAGATTGACTCAAAAAAGCATGGGACATTGTAATGAAATGAAGAGCATCTCACATCGAACTTTTTGATATATTACACGCATGAAACGGAGGAATATGTATGGAGTTATGACGCGATGAACATGGGCACAAAATGTTGGGAATCTGGGACTTGGAGATGAAAATGACCTCAGGGAAAGTCAACGCGGGCGGACATGTCCGCATGGTGAGGCTGACGGGCAGGTCCGACCTGGCGGCGGTGCTGGCTGGCTGAGGGCACCGGATCCGGCCCTCGGTGGTGTTCCGGCGAGCGAGGGAGGACGGGGACGGCGCGGGCCTCGCCGGGTTTGGCCATGGGACAAAGGGCCGGCCTGCTCGCTGCCGGCGGCGGCGAGGCTGGCGGCGCCGCCTTGGGGAGGATGTCGTGGGCATCACGGTCGGTGTCGGGAGGCAAAGGCGGAGCACGGCGAATTGGCGGCGGGGTTCATGGGACCGAGGCGGCGACGGGGTCTTCTAGTGAGTGGCGGCCCGGGCGGTGATCGGCGGCGGAGTTAGGGCGGCCTTCGGCGGAGAGCTCGGGATGAGCTGGGTCGCGGGCTCGGGGCGGGCCCGATGGGCTTGGCGGCCCTCCCGGCTTGGGCGGCTGCGGCGCGGAACTGCTGGAGCGCTTCGGAGGCCGCGTGGCGACCCCTGGTTGGTGGGGAGCGACGGCCGGGCGGCGGTTGGCCGCTCAGGACGTGCCAAGTGGCGGAGGGGGGCTGGAGGGCGCAGGATTTGGTGCTGGAAGGCGGTTGGCTACGGCTGGTAGCGGCGGATCCGAGGAGAAGGGTCCAGGGGAAGGGGAAGGAGCTAGGTTTGTCCAAAATTGGACTAGGGGTTGTTTATATAGGGTAGGTGGTTAGGGTTTGGGGGGTTTCCTCCGTTTCGGACCCTCCGATCACGATCGGACGGCTCCAGCCAGATGGGGGACTAGGTGGGCTGCAGGTGCGGTTAGTGGGCTGTGTAGAGGGCCTCTGGTTGAGAAGAGAGGGGAAGAAGTGTGGCCCCCATGGTTTCCGGAGACCAAAAACATCCGACGAATGTACCGGCAATGGTACCGCTACATGTTTAACAGTTGGGCTGTCAAACGAGCTCCGAATGCGACGAAACTTGACAGGCGCTCTGTCTACTCTATAATAAGACAGCACGCCAAGTTCCAACCCATTCCGAGAACATTTTTATGCCACTTATAAAATAATATTTCGGAGGTGTCGCGGGCGCGTGCGAATGGTCTGGACTCCGAACGGAAAACGGAGAGAACCGGGGGAACCCGAACGGATGCAAGTTTTGAAAAACATGCAGATGAAATGCAGATGATGACATGGCAAAATGCAACACGCAAGCAAATGACATGGCAACGACGGCGAATAACTGGAGGACACCTGGCGCATCAGTTCCGGGGGGTTACAACTCTCCTCCACTAACAAGAGATCTCGTCCCGAGATCTTTGGACCGAGACAGCAGGGCAAAAAGGGATGAGGTGAAACAAGAACTCAAGAGAAGAAGCAAAGAATCGAGAGCACTCGAGAAGAAGAGAGGAACAACGACAATGACGAGAATCGAAAACTTACGGAATCAGATAGACTATGAAACCACTCCGGTTAGAACGAGATAAGAAACGAATAATACTGAAAGGATTTAGGCAGCACTCCGGCTGAAACATGGAGGAATAGAACACGAGCTTTGAGAGGATGGAATGATACTTAATGAAGACATGACACAAAACCTCTGGAAAGAATTGAAAGAGTTGAATGAAAAGAATGGAGAAGAAATTGACAACTTGTGCCACGAATTAAATTGAAAGCATCTTTAGAAGGAAGGTTTGAATGGAGTTGTTGAGAAAATCAACAACGAAAAGAATAAGCTTGATGTGGACTTATCAAAAACAACTCAAAACTTGAGGTGAAATCACTACTAGGGAAAAGCCTAGCAGCAGCGCGGGTTTTGGGCCTATCGATGGCGCGAGGCGAAGCGCCATCGATAAGGCGCTTCTGACTAATGCTTAGCAATAGCGGCGGCTTGACCCACACTACGCTAAATTGACTTAGTACCAGCTCTTCTTTAGAACATCGCTATCAGCAATTAGTAGTAGCGCTTCTCCTAACCCGCTACTACTACTATTTAGTATTTTATTTCTTTTCTATTTCATGTTGAATTCATACACCTTTACACAAGTTTTCATACAACAGGAATTTAGAGATTGTTTTACATCATAATGAGTTATTACATCATGGGCTGAAAGAACCGTGGACTAGTTTCAAGTGGATGTCCATCCACTTGAAACTAATCATGTTCTTTCACCCAATGATATAATAATATCATCATCATCATCATATCATTAACAACTTAGCATCATAATACATCATTGTCATATAACACCTCCTCAATATCATTGTTTTCATCATTGACATCACATAACACCTCCTCAAGATCATCATTATCAACTCTAACACATTACCACATAATAAACATATTGTACCTCATAGGACCTATTACATTCGATTAAGACCTACTACATTCTCTAAGGTAAAATAACAAAAAACAAGATAGCCCCTGACTCTCCATTATGGAGAATGGAGATTAGCCTGTCTCCCATTCTTGCCTTTCGCTGAATGTTACTTCCAAGAACCTCCTTGCGAATGTCCATACATTTCTTCCATTCTCTGATGATCATGTGTACACGGGTTTTAGAAATCCGATATGCACAGGTGAGCTCCCTAGATTTACATGGCAGTATGTTCAGAACTGAGAGGCGACCATACAGAGACATCAGATGAGGCACACAATCCATCGGGAGTTTCTGTTGAAAAACATAATAATAACTTTGTAGTTAGCAATGATGTACTAGTTTTAGAAGTATGCAAAAAATGCACGAATGTCGTAATAGTAAAAAATCTTACCAGGGTATCTCCAGAGAAGTTATCGTTGTTCTACACATGCACTAGTGGCACGTATTCACCATAATTTGGAGGAGTTCGATAATAGGCATTGTAATTCTCAAGAAGAGTACAAAATGCGATCAGATGATTTTTCTCCTTATATGTTAATTGGGTGCCTTGTGTAGTGGGTTTTATCTACCATCTTCCCACAGTCTTTGAAGAATCAAAATAAGCTGTCAATGGAAATAAGCTATCAACTATTTTGAAATAAAGAATATAAATTAGTTAATAACTATGTTTGAGAAACTCACATAGCGGTACAATCGGCAGCGTATCAACAAGGACCCAAATGTCCATATTGTCTTCCTCATTGTCGGGATCACCAAGATCCATGGTGATAATCATACCCTCATCAAAACCATACATTTTGCAAAGTGCTTCCCAATTTTGGCAACCAAAATGGGTTACGCTCTGAGCATTCTACAGATTTACTTCAAAATCCATATCATGATGGGTCCTTAGGTGTATTTTCTTTGTTTCAAAATTCTCATGGTCTTCAAAACCCATCCTCTCCAAGACATAGCGTCTTGCATGGCATGGGATAAGCTAGTCGAATTGTAAAATATGAAAATTAGACGTTGAAATAGTTGAAGTCATGCTTAATGGAGAAAAAAACTATTGTCGTCGTTGTGTACCGTATGAACATCGCAGGTCTCCTCGAGCTTAATGTGAAGCGGCGATCGTCGTCAAACCGAACGAACCTGTCGCACATACCTCGATCGTCGTGGCACCAGCTACACTCCCGGGAGACCGTCGTCGTCCGAGTCGACATTTCCTACAATCATAATTCAAAGATTAAACTTGTACATATTCTAGCACAAGTCATGTCAAATTCACGACAAAATCCGCATGACCTTTGCTAAAAAGGACATATCGAGCGCCTGAAATTTGCGGAACGGAAATTAATCAACACTCCGACAAAACATAGGCCACTCGGAGATGTAAACTGAACATGAACGGCCACTTGGGCAACCACATATCCTATTTGAGCAACAACACAAAATATACAAGGATATTTGGCTGGTCTCACCTCGATGTCGGAGGGGGTACGCGTCGGTCACCGGGATGACGGCGGGGATGTCGGAGGGGTCGGTGACGGGACGACGGAGGTCACCAAACCATATAAGTTATCACTAGCAACAAAACATGTTCAACTAGTTTTATTAATTCAACTAGTTCTTACTAAATATAAACTTACTATAAATAGAAAAAAACTAGTTCTTTCTAAAAATAAAGTAGTTCAACTAGTTATATTAATTATCTTACTAAAAATAGATTAGTTCTGTTAATTCAACTAGTTCAACTAGTTTATTAATTTACTTACTAAACTAGTTCAACTACAACTAAAGTAGTTCAACTACCACTACTACTACTGAAAATCTAGTACTAACTAAGCTAAATTAACATCTACTACTACTAAATTAACATCTAGTACTAGCTAACCCTAAATTAACATCTACTACTACTAAATCTAGTACTAACTAGTGGCAGGGGGTGGGGGGCGACGGAGAGGTAGCTAGGGGCGGCGAGGTCGAGGGCGGTGGGAGGAGGGCTGCCGGGAGGAGGGAGGAGGGGCGGCCGCAGGCCGAGGAGGAGGGCGGCGGCGGAGGAGGAGGGGCGGCTGTAGGCGGAGGGGAGGATGTGCGAGGAGGATGGAGGAGGGACGGAAGGAGGGGAGTACCTCGGCGGCGATTTAAGGGCGGCGGCAAGCGGCGGCGACGGATGACGACGGTTGACGCGGGCGAGAGTGAGAGAGTGAGAAGGGCCGGTCCTCCCGTGGGGATAAGGTAGGGATAGTTGTAGCGCGTTTGACAAAAAGCGCTACAGCTAATGTAAGTAGCAGTAGCGCTCTACAAGATAGAGCGCTATCGCTATAGCTAGAGGGGGCCAAGGTCATGGCAACTATAGCAAGAAGGCCAGAGGCCACAAACGCGCTCTCGCTACTTCCAAGTTAGTAGCGCTTTGGCGACACCTGCTGCTGCTAAGTAGCAGTAGCGTGGTATTTTGAAGCGCGTTGCAGGTAAGATTCTGTGTATAGGCTTTTCCCTAGTAGTGAATTATACCACAACCAAAAGTCTCAATAGCTGAGCGAAACGAAGAAAAAGCAAAACTCCATTTCAGAAGAATACAGAGAATTAATTGCACTTCGAGATGCAAGAAGAAAACATAATTGAACTCCTCCAATAAAATCTTGATGAACTCTTCAAGAATGAATTAAATCATGAAGAACCACCGTGAAGAACTCCGGTAAACAAAAGGACAATGAGATAGAATTGAAGGATGAAGAGAATAAGATTAAAGTCTTGCAGTGATTTAGATGGAGGTTCCGACGAGATGGCCGAGGAAAATTTGAACTCCGGAACAGAAAAGATGAAAATACTTAGAACCGAGAAATTGATAACGGGAACAAACTCCGAAAGAAAAGATTAATCACTTCGAGGAAAGAACAAGATTTATAGTATGCTTATCCTTCATCAGATTAAATTGATGACAAGCAATGGATTTTGCATATTACTTATTCTTGTTGAAAATGATTAAGGGGGGTATAGCACAAAACTTGAGAAAGTCTTCATGAACCACCG
The DNA here is from genome assembly GCA_021437245.1 of Aegilops speltoides. Taxonomy (NCBI): domain Eukaryota; kingdom Viridiplantae; phylum Streptophyta; class Magnoliopsida; order Poales; family Poaceae; genus Aegilops; species Aegilops speltoides. Next base: position 532,409,244 of record CM038147.1, on the reverse strand, counting down.
GTAGGATTTGGAAAGAACGAATTAGTTGATGTTATTACAAATGAAAAGGAATCTTGAAGGAACCACTATTAGAAATGAAAATGAACAAAGAAAAGAGAATGAATCGCCGGGAAGAATTAGAAAACCACGAAGATACTTGAGGGAATTTAGAGAGACGAGAGACGTAGAGATCGCGAACTGATTGAAGAATACTTGAACGAAGCACCGTAAGAACTACTGAGACGAGCGAAAGGGCACGGATATAGAATAATTGGAGAACGAATTTGACAACTTAGAGCGAAGAAATATTCCGAAAAGATGGCCTCCGAATGATCGAGAGAGAAAGAAACTCCTGAAATGCTCCGGATGGATGAAAAGAATTTGCATGACTTGAAACAATTTGATAGGATAACATCGAGCTAGCACCGCGAATCTCTGGCGGAATGGACAAGATTTAGGAAAAATCTTCTTCGATCTTCAAATGACGATGAGAAACACCAGCAAAATTACTGAGATACTCCGGGAGAATGAAAAGCGAAGAGGTTGAGGCAACAATGAAAAGAATTTGAAAGTGATCTTGAATAAGGTATGTGACTGATGAAATTCATTCTTACGTCACATTTGAAAATAATTTGAGAATAACTCCAAGAATTAGAAGAGTCATGTAAGATCCTGGGAAAAGACCTGTGGGTTAGGGCCCACTAAAAGAAAACACCTTTGGAAAGGGATGTTGAACAGATAGATGATGCACAGGAACAATTGAAATATTTGAATGAGGTGACAACCTCGAATTAATTAGAACATAGACGTATCTCCTGAGATGTCTTCCGAACTCCGGAATGATTGAATGGCGAGAGGCAAACGAGCAAGGATAACACTTTAACCAAGGGAAAGAATATGATCAACCCGAAAGCTTGAATTGAGTGCACCAGAAAAAAAGAAATGGATGAAGAATGACGAACGAGACGAGAGTTCATCGGTTGAAATAATTGAGGGAAGACTGAAGAGGCTCCGCACGAATGAAATTGAAGGTCGAAAGAGACTCAGACTCCGGGAAGAAGAGGGTGGGAGGGCGGGAAACAAAAGCAACTTGGAAGGGGGAACCGACAAATATCTTGAAGAGAAAACACCAGTTGAAATCATTGAGGAAAGAAAGCAAAGACTTCGCACGAGTAGGATGGATACTCGATAATAGGCTTCGGCTCCGAGAAGAAAAGGGTGGGCGAGTGGGAAAAGAAAACAACTGAGGATTGATCTCAAAGATGAAGAGGCTCGAGTCAACTTGACGAGAAATGCACCGGATAACAAGAGCTGAGAACCAATGATCGGAAAACCAACTGCGTGATCCTAAAGAAAATTTCGAGGGGAAAGTGAAGTAATTCAAAACACCTATGTGAAGATTCCTCACCAGAGCGATGAAGGGGTTGAGGAGTAAAAAGAATCCCTACTCTCCGATATAACTAGAATCCGAGAACAGTTTTCTTCTAGACTCAACAACGGCGAACAATCACGGGGGCTCCTATGGTCGGTCGAGGCTGTGATACCAACTTGTCACGCCCAATATGCGATACTGTCCTAAAGTGACTCGAAGGTCCTACCAAGGATAGAACTGCATATTGAAACACTTTTGCAAGGTGGATATCATTACATCAACAATACATAATAGATGGGGATACATCCAAAAGGCATACAATGCCACACGAATACAACATCATCTTACATAAGAGCACCATCCGACTACAGATGAAACACAAACAGGAACTCAAACGACATCCACCCTGCTAGCCCAGGCTGCCGACCTGGAACCTATCCCCAGATCGAAGAAGAAGCATAAGAAGAACTCCAAAATAAGCAAACATTGCTCTCGCGTCCTAATCATCGCACAACCTGTACCTGCAACTGTTGTTGTAATAATGTGTGAGCCACGAGGACTTAGCAATCCCATTACCATGGGTTTCCAGACTAGCAAAGCTTAAATCGGAAAGGAAGTGGATAAGTGGTGAGGTTGTAGCAGCGACTAAGCATGATATGGTCGCTAACATACGCAAATAAGAGAGAGAAGAGAAGCAACGGAACGGTCGTGAAGCTAGCAATGATCAAGAGGTGATCCTGAAATCCTACTTACGTCAAACATAACCCAAAACCGTGTTCACTTCCCGGACTCCGCCGAAAAGAGACCATCACGGCTACACATACGGTTGATGTGTTTTAATTCGAATCTGGTGTTAAGTTATCTACAACCGGATATTAACAAATTCCCATCTGCCACATAACCGCGGGCACGGCTCTCGAAAGTTTATACCCTGCAGGGGTGTCCCAACTTAGCCCATGATAAGCTCTCGCGATCAATGAAGGATATTCCTTCTCCCAGGAAGACCCGATCAGTCTCGGAATCCCGGTTACAAGACATTTTGACAATGGTAAAACAAGACCAGCAAAGCCGACCGATGTGCCGACAATCCCGATAGGAGCTGCACATATCTCGTTCTCAGGGCAACATCGGTTGAGACATCCTATGAGCAAAACCAGACCTCGAGTTTCTCGAGGGGGCCCCGCAGTCTACTCGGTTTGGACCAGCACTTAGAGAAGCACTGGCCCGGGGGGGCTAAAATAAAGATGACCCTTGGGTTAATTACTCCCAAGGGAAAAGGTATAGGTGGTAGGCAAATGGTAAAACCAATGTTGGGCTTTCTTGGAGGAGTTTTATTCAAAGCGAAATGTCAAGGGGGTCCCATAAATCACCCGACCGCGTTAGGGATGCAAAATCCGGGAACATAATTCCGATATGACGGAAACTAGGGCTGCAAGAGTGGAACAAAACACCAGGCATAAGGTCGAGCCTTCCACCCTTTACCAAGTATATAGATGCATTAATTAAATAAGAGATATTGTGATATCCCAACATTATCATGTCCACCATGGAGCAATCTTCAACTTCACCTGCAACTAGCAAAGCTATAAGAGGGGCTGAGCAAAGCGGTAACATAGCCAAGCAACGGTTTGCTAGGAAGAGTGAAAAGGTTAGAGGCTGACATGGCAATTTGGGAGGCTTGAAGAGCAATTGATAGGAAGCGCAGCAAAGAGATAGAACGAAGCAACTAGCATAGAAATGATAGTAGTGAGGTCCAAGGTGACAGTCATCTTGCCTGAAATCCCGCAAGGAAGAAGAACGAGTCCATGAAGAAGATGAAGCCACGAAGACGAACCAAGCGTAGACGAATGAATCCTCACGATCGCAACAAAACGGAAACTATCGAGAAGAAACACACAACAAGGTAAACACACCACACATATACATGACATGACGCACAACCAAGCATGATGCCTGAGAAGGCTACATGAAGCTACTCATGGCAAGATATGATGCATACAAGAACAACATAGCCAAACAAGTTTAAATGAGGCCGGAAACAACAAATGACAATTCCGGTAAGTCCTCATATGCAAGTTTCAAATTTGGTCCAGATCTGAATAAACCTTATGTACAAGTTGTTAAACAGCAAGTTAAGATGCACCAAGATGATCTACACGAGATTCTAGTCAAGTTACATATAAAGTTCATTTAGTTCGGAGCTACGGCCTAGAAGATATGAGCAAAGCAAGATAAACATGGCATTGATGCAAAAGGCATTCAAACAACAAACAAACACTATCAAAACAAGGAAGCAACATGATAATACGAAACTACATGCAATTCTAAACAAGTTCCATATAGAGCACATTCAAAACGGAGCAACGGTTCAACACATACACATGAAACAAGTTTAAAGGACAAGCTGTCCAAAACAGCAACTAGGCATCTCGCAAGCATCAAAACATTATGCTACAACACCTCAACATAAGAACAAAAGGCGTGGAAATGAAGTACAGGTAAAGCATGACAAAACATGAACACTGAGGTATCTCCATAAACTACTAGAACAAGCTAAAAAGGACATGGCAAGATTGCAAATAATAACACTTTCAGACTTGGCAGAAATAACATAAGGTTGCAATGTTTAGAGCTATCAAACAACATGCTACAGGAACTTATCATGGCAAACAAAGGCATGGCATGCTAGTGCTCAAGACAAAGAACAAAACTCCCTTACTGAACTAATTCCAAAGATCAGTAGAAATTATTTTAGGATCCATGCAAACATGGCAAGTAATATGACAGATTCAGACCTGGCCGGAACAACAATAAGTAGGCATGTTGGTGAGCTTGTACCACTCACCACAGAGCAATACATGGCATGGCAAAGCAACCAACAGTAACAGTACATGTTTATGAAGCTAAACATGACAAGAGAAAGTTCATATCATGCTTGGATCACTAACAACAATCATGGCAACATTGAACTTAATGTTAATAGGCTGACAGCAACATTATTTAGCAAGTTTGAAGCAAGATTACAACAAGCTACGGCAGGCTATAAATGCAACCAGGGGAATGGATGGATATAGTATGACATTTATAACAAAACATCTTTTGTGAATATCTCCAGATTATTCATAGAATGACTTGTAGCAGCAGGTTTACATAGCATCGTGATATAGCAGATTCAGACTAGCAAAACAGTAACAGCAAGTACCCTACTTCACGTGATCAATGCACTCACTACAAGACCCACAGAAATACATGAATTGTACCACTGTGAAGATGGCATGATGTAGCTCAACACTCATGTAGACATCAGGCTCATAAGATGCACACACAAAATGCAACGAAAAAGACAAAACAGCAAGTTATAACAGTTTCAGCAGGTTGAACATCATATAGCACTCTTGCAATGATGATTTGGGCATCAAGATGGACTCAAACAAGCATGGCACAATAGAATGAAATGAATAGCATCTCACAAAAAACATTTTGATATATTACACACATGAAACGAAGCTATATGCCTGGAGTTATGATGCGATGAACATGGGCACAAAATGTTGGGAATCTTGGACTTAGAGATGAAAACGACCTCGGGGAAAGTCAACGCGGGCGGGCATGTCCGCGTGGTGAGGCTAACAGGCGGGTCCCACCTTGCGGCGATGCTGGCTGGCTGAGGGCGCCAGATCTCGCCGGATCCGGCCCTCGGTGGTGCTCCGGCGAGCGAGGGAGGACGGGGACGGCGCGGGCCTCGCAGGGTCTGGCCATGGGACGAAGGGCCGGCCTGGTTCTTGCCGCCAACAAGCAGGCAGGCGGCGCTCACCACTGAGGGCAGGAGGCCGCCGGACGGCGAGGAGGCCGCAGGCGGCACGGGTCGGCGTCCAAGGGAGGCAGGCGGCGGAGCACGGCGAGTCGGCAGCGGGCTTCATGGGACCGAGGCCGCGGCGGGGTCCTCCGGTGAGTGGCGGCGGCGCAGGGCGATGACTGGCGGCGGAGTTGGGGCGGCGCTCGAGCAGGAGAACTCGGGGACCAGTTGGGGTCACGGGCTCGGGGACGGGCCCCGATGGGCTTGGCGGGCCCTCCCCGGGCCTGGGCGGGCTCTGATGAGGGGAACTGCCAAGGGGGTGCTGGGAGGCCGCGTGGCGACCCCTGGTTGGCGGGGAGCGACGGCAGGCGGCAGTGGCCGCCAGACGTGCTAATCAAGCGGAGGGCTGGAGGGCGCCGGTTTGGAGGAAGGCGGTTGGCTCTGGCTGGTGGCGGATCCAAGCGTATGGGTCTAGGGGTAGGGAAAGGAGCTAGGTTTGTCCAAAATTGGACTAGGGATTGTTTGTATAGGGTAGGTGGCTAGGGTTTGGGGGGTTTTGCTCCGTTTCGGACCCTCCGATCACGATCGGACGGCTCCGGCTATAGGGGGGACTAGGTGGGCTGCAGGTGGGGTTAGTGGGCTGTGTAGAGGACCTCGGGCTGAGAAGAGAGGGGAAGAAGTGCGGCCCGCACGGTTTTCAGAGACCGAAAACATCCAACGAATGTACCGGCAACGCTACCGCTACATGTTTAACGGTTGGGCTACCAAATGAGCTCCGAATGCGACGAAACTTGACATGCGCTCTGTCTACACTATAAAAAGACCGCACGCCAAGTTCCAACCCATTCCGAGAACATTTTTATGCCACTTATAAAAAAATATTTCGGAGGTGCCGCGGGCGCGTGCGAGTGGTCTGGACTCCGAACGGAAAACGGAGAGAACCGGGGGAACCCGACGGATGCAAGTTTTGAAAAACATGCAGATGAAATGCAGATGATGACATGGAAAAATGCAACACGCATGCAAATGACATGGCAACGACGGCGAATAACTAGAAGACACCTGGCGCGTCAGTTCCGGGGCGTTACAACTCTCCTCCACTAACAAGAGATCTCATCCCGAGATCTTTGGACCGAGACGGAAGGGCAAAAAGGGATGAGGTGAAACAAGAACTCAAGAGAAGAAGCAAAGAATTGAGAGCACTCAAGAAGAAGAGAGAAACGACGAGAATGACGAGAATCGAAAACGCACGGAATCAGATAGACTATGAAACCACTCCGGTTAGAACGAGATAAGAAACGAATAAGACAGAAAGGATTTAGGCAGCACTCCGGCTGAAACATGGAGGAATAGAACACGAGCTTTGAGAGGATGGAATGATACTTAATGAAGACATGACACAAAACCTCCGGAAAGAATTGAAAGAGTTGAATGAAAAGAACGGAGAAGAAAATGACAACTTGTGCCACGAATTAAATTGAAAGCATCTTTAGTAGGAAGGTTTGAACGGAGTTGTTGAGAAAATCAACAACGAAAAGAATAAGCTTGATGTGGACTTATCAAAAACAACTCAAAACTTGAGGTGAAATTATACCACAACCAAAAGTCTGAATAGCTGAGCGGAACGAAGAAAAAGCAAAACTCCATTTCAGAAGAATACGAAGAATTAATTGCACTTCGAGACACAAGAAGAAAACATAATTGAACTCCTCCAACAAAATCTTGATGAACTCTTGAAGAATGAATTAAATCATGAAGAACCACCGTGAAGAACTCCGGTAAACAAAAGGACAATGAGATAGAATCGAAGGATGAAAAGAATAAGATTAAAGTCATGCAGTGATTTAGATGGAGGTTTCGACGAGATGGCCGAGAAAAATTTGAACTCCGGAAAAGAAAAGACGAAAACACTTAGAACCGAGAAATTGATAACGGGAACAAACTCCAGAAGAAAAGATTAATCACTTAGAGGAACAAGATTTATTGTATGCTTATCCTTCATCAGATTAAATTGATGACAAGCAATGGATTTTTCATATTACTTATTCTTCTTGAAAATGATTAAGGGGGGTATAGCACAAAACTTGAGAAAGTCTTCATGAACCACCGGTAGGATTTGGAAAGAATGAATTAGCTGATGTGATTACAAATGAAAAGTAATCTTGAACGAACCAAGAAATGAAAATGAACGAAGAAAAGAGAATGAGTCGCCGGGAAGAATTAGAAAAGCATGAAGATACTTGAGGGAATTTAGAGAGACGAGAGACGTAGAGATCGTGAACTGATTGAAGAATACTTGAACGAAGCACCGGAAGAACTATTGAGACGAGCGAAAGGGCACGGATATAGAATAATTGGAGAACGAATTTGACAACTTAGAGCGAAGAAATATTCCGAAAAGATGGCCTCCGGATTATCGAGAGAGAAAGCAACTCCTGAAATGCTCCGAATGGATGAAAAGAATTTGCATGACTTGAAACAATTTGATAGGATAACATCAAGCTAGCACCGCGAATCTCCGGGGGAATGGACAAGATTTAGGAAAATTCTTCTTCTCTCTTCAAATGACGACGAGAAACACCAGCAAAATTACTGAGATACTCCGGGAGAATGAAAAGCGAAGAGGTTGAGGCAACAATGAAAAGAATTTGAAAGCGATCTTGAATAAGGCATGTGACTGATGACATTCATTCTTATGTCACATTTGAAAAGAATTTGAGAATAAATTTGGGGGAATTAGAAGAGTCAGGTAAAATCCTGGGAAAAGACTTGTGGGTTAGGACCCACTAAAAGAAAACACCTTTGGAAAGGGATGTTGAACAGATAGATGATGCACCGTAACAATTGAAATCTTTGAATGAGGTGACAACCTCGAATTAATTGGTACATAGACGAAACTCCTGAGATGTCTTTCGAACTCCGGAATGATTGAATGGCAAGAGGCAAACGAGGAAGGAGAACACTTTAACCAAGGTAAATAATACGATCAACCCGAAAGCTTGAATTGAGTGCACAGGAAAAAAAGAAATGGATGAAGAATGATGAACTAGACGAGAATTCATCGGTTGAAATAATTGAGGGAAGACTGAAGAGGCTCCGCATGAATGAAATTGATGGTCGGAAGAGACTCAGACTCCGGGAAGAAGAGGGTGGGAGGGCGGGAAACAAAAGCAACTTGGAAGGGGGAACCGACGAATATCTTGAAGAGAAAACACCAGTTGAAATCATTGAGGAAAGAAAGCAAAGACTTCGCACGAGTAGGATGGATACTCGATTACAGGCTCCGGCTCCAAGAAGAAAAGGGTGGGCGGGTGGGAAAAGAAAACAACTGAGGATTGATCTCAAAGATGAAGAGGCTCGAGTCAACTTGACGAGAAATGCACCGGATAACAAGAGCTGAGAACCAACGATCGGAAAACCAACTGTGTGATCCTAAAGAAAAATTTTGGTGGAAAGAGAAGTAATTCAAAACACCTACGTCAAGATTCCTCACCTGAGCGACGAAGGGGCTGAGGAGTAAAAGAATTCCTACTCTCCGATATAACTAGACTCCGAAAACAGTTTTCTTCTAGACTCAAAAACGGCCAACAATCAAGGGGGCTCCTATGGTTGGTCGAGGCTCTGATACCAACTTGTCACGCCCAATATGCGATACTATCCTAAAGAGACTCGAAGGTCCCACCAAGGATAGAACCGCATATTGAAACGCCTTTGCAAGGTGGATATCATTACATCAACATTACATAATAGATGGGGCTAGCAGGGGGGATACATCAACATTACATCAACATTACATATACGATGCCACACGAATATAACATCATCTTACATAACAGCACCATCCGACTACGTATGAAACACAAACAGGAACTCAAACGACATCCACCCTGCTAGCCCAGGCTGCTGACCTGGAACCTATCCCCTGATCGAAGAAGAAGCAGAAGAAGAACTCCAAAATAAGCAAACATCACTCTCGCGTCATGATCATCGCACAACCTGTACCTGCAACTGTTGTTGTAGTAATTTGTGAGCCACGAGGACTCAGCAATCCCATTACCATGGGTATCCAGACTATCAAAGCTTAAATGGGAAAGGAAGTGGATAAGTGGTGAGGTTGCAGCAGCGACTAAGCATGATATGGTGGCTAACATACGCAAATAAGAGAGAGAAGAGAAGCAACGGAATGGTCGTGAAGCTAGCAATGATCAAGAGGTGATCCTGAAATCCTACTTACGTCAAACATAACCCAAAACCATGTTCACTTCCCGGACTCCGCCGAAAAGAGACCATCACGGCTACACACACGGTTGATGTGTTTTAACTCGAATCTGGTGTCAAGTTATCTACAACTGGACATTAACAAATTCCCATCTGCCACATAACCGCGGGCACGGCTCTCGAAAGTTTATACCCTGCAGGGGTGTCCCAACTTAGCCCATGATAAGCTCTCGCGATCAACGAAGGATATACCTTCTCCCAGGAAGACCCGATCAGTCTCGAAATCCCGATTACAAGACATTTCGACTATGGTAAAACAAGACCAGCAAAGCCACCCGATGCACCGACAATCCCGATAGGAGCTGCACATATCTCGTTCTCAGGGAAACACCAGATGAGACATCCTACGAGTAAAACGAGGCCTCGAGTTTCCCCAAGGGGGCCCCGCAGTCTACTCGGTTCGGCCCAGCACTTAGAGAAGCACTGGCCCGGGAGGCTAAAATAAAGATGAACCTTGGGTTAATTACTCCCAACACTATTAGAAAAGGGGCCAATGGTCCAGGCCGGGCCAACCCATTAGTCCTGGTTCAATCCAGAACCGGGACCAATGGGGGCATCGGACCCAGTTCGTGAGCCTCGGGGGCCGGCCGGGCCACGTGGGCCATTGGTCCCGGTTCGTGGGACGAACCGGGACCAATGGGCCTCGCTCCTGGCCCAACACCATTGGTCCCGGTTGGTGGCTTGAACCGGGACCAAAGGCTGCCCTTTAGTCCCAGTTGGTGAACCGGGACTAAAGGGTTGGTCCTCGTTGCGGCCAGAGTTTAGTCCCACCTCGCCAACCGAAGGGGGCTCAGACCAGTTTATAAGCCCCTCCCTCTCTCCCTTGTTGAGCTCCTCTCAAAATGAAAATAGACGCCCTTATACAGGAAATTTAACCTAAATTCATACTGAATTTCTCTGAAGTTAGTAGAAATTTATTATAAATTTAGGTTGAATTTTCTCTATAAGCGCATCTATGCTCATTTCTGAGTAGTTTTTTATATAATTTTTTTTTTGTTTTCTGCTATATTTATTTTTTTTTCTTTTTATTTGTGAGTTGTAATAAGTCATTAAAATAAGCATCTATGCTCATTTTTAGTAAAGTTAATCACAACTATTTTTTCTTCTATTTATTTCTGAATTGTAATAAGTCACTAAAAATAAGAACATATGCTCATTTTTTAGTAAAGTTAATCACAACTATTTTTCTTCTATTTATTTCTCAGTAGTTTTTATATTTTTTTCTTTTCTGCTATATTTATTTTTTCTTTTTATTTGTGAGTTGTAATAAGTCATTAAAATAAGCATCTATGCTCATTTTTAGTAAAGTTAATCACAAATATTTTTCTTCTATTTATTTCTGAATTGTAATAAGTCATTAAAATAAGCACATATGCTCATTTTCTAATAAAGTTAATCACAACTATTTTTCTTCTATTTATTTCTGAGTAGTTTTTATATATTTTTTCTTTTCTGCTATATTTTTTCTTTTTTTTTCTGAGTTGTAATAAGTCATTAAAAATAAGCATCTATGCTCATTTTCTAGTAAAGTTAATCACAGCTATTTTTTCTTCCATTTATTTCTGAATTGTAATAAGTCAATAAAAATAAGCATCTATGCTCATTCTTTTGGTAAGTTTTTTTCTTTTCTGCTATATTTATTTTTTTCTTTTTATTTCTGAGTTGTAATAAGTCATTAAAAATAAAAAAGAGGCGCAATGCTCATTAATTAGCTTCAAGCCTTTCGGAATAGTGTAAACCGTGCACCGCACACAAAGACCGCAGTCTACCCTAATCCTCAAGGCTTGAAGCTAAGCAACGCTTGTGTGAGCATTGAGCCTCTTCGCATCGCTCTCACTCAGGGCTTATAAACCACTGCGAGTGCCTCTCGCTTGGCGAGGTGGGACTAATTAAAAACAGCTACAGAAAGAGGTGCATTGGAACCGGTTGGTGGCACCAACCGGTACCAATCCAGCTCTTTGGTCCCGATTGGTGGCTCCAACCGGGACAAATGCCCCCCTTTAGTCCCGGTTGGATCCACCAACCGGGACCAAAGGTCTTCGTTTCCCGGCCTCTAGGCTGCCGAAAAGAGGCCTTTGGTCCCGGTTGGTGGCCCCAACCGGGACTAAAGGGGGGCATTGGTCTCGGTTTGAGGCTTGAACCGGGACCAATGCCCTTGCTATATAAGTAACACTGCCGGCCCGCCCCGACTTCGATCTCTCCTCCACGCCGTGCCACCCGCCGCCCGCCCAAGACTGCGCCCCTGCCGCCACCTCCCGTCCGCCCGCCTCCGCCCGCCGCCACCACCGCTCGCCGCCGCCCGATGCCGTCGCCGCCCACCCGGACGTTATCGCCGCCTCCCTCCGCCCGCCCAGCGTGCCATCGCCGCCTCGCTGCTGCTGCCCAAGCCTCGCTCCGCACCTCCCCGTCGCCGTCGCCGTCGCCGGCCGTGAGCACCTTTTTTTATTTTTGTTAGATTTTTTTGTAGTTCATTGATTTTTTTTGTTAGATTAGATTTGTAGTAATTTAGATATGTAGTTCATATTGTGTAATTAATTTGTTCATATTATGTTAGATTTTTTTCTGTTAATAGATTTTTTGTTAGATTAGATGTGTAGTAATTTAGATATATAGTTCATATTGTATTTAGATTGTGTAATTAATTTGTTCATATTATGTTACATTTTTTCTGTTAATAGATTTTTGGTTAGATTAGATGTGTAGTAATTTAGATATATAGTTCATATTGTATTTAGATTGTGTAATTAATTTGTTCATATTATGTTAGATTTTTTTCTGTTAATAGATTTTTTTGTTAGATTACATGTGTAGTAATTTAGATATATAGTTCATATTGTATTTAGATTGTGCAATTAATTTGTTCTATTATGATAGATTTTTTTCTGTTAATATTTTTTGTTAGATTAGATGTGTAGTAATTTAGATATGTAGTTCATATTGTGTAATTAATTTGTTCATATTATGTTAGATTTAGTAAGTACTATTTTATTTTATTTATAGTAAGTGCTTATATATATATATATATATATATATATATATATATATATATATATATATATATATATATATATATATATATATATATATATATATATATATATATATATATAGAAGTAGCTAGTTGAACTAGCTAGTTGATTTAATAAATTAATTTATTTACTATATATAGAAGTAGTTTGTTTTAGTAAGTACTACTTTATTTATTTATAGTAAGTGCTTATTAGTTGAACTAGATAGTTAATTTAATTAATAAAACTACTTTATTTAACTATGTATAGAAGTAGTTCCCGATCGGCGTCGGCGATGCCTATCCCATCCTCGTCGCCGAATCGACTCGGCGGTGGAGGCCTGCTTGATCGAGGCCATGTTCGGACCTGGCTCACTGGCTAGTATTGGGAGGTGCTACCTTCCGGGGGACGTAGGTTGGTGAGGAGGCAGCCCATTGTTGACCCGATCCTTGTTTGGTGGCGGCCGCGTGGGCCAGTGACGGTGCAGAGGCTTCCAGACACCGCGGAGGTGGTACGTCACCGTGTCAGCGAGGAGGACGAGCACGTCCGTCGCTACATGGTTGCATTGGAGGGCAGGTTCGACAATACCTGGCAGGTTCTTCAGGGATCTCATTGGAGCTATGATCCTGTGATGGTTCCTTATGTTTGGGTGTCCACCGCCCGCGTCCATACCCGTCGGGCGCTACGGTTCTAGTTGTATTAGTGATGCTATATTAGTGATAATATTTGACGATGTACGGACACCAAGAGATGATGTACTTTTGCTTATAATTATTGAATGCATGCTATTTTGAATACTACTTTATTTTATGATTTGGTTTTGCTTATTTTATGATTTGGTTTTGCTTATTGAATGCTCATATTGGATAAGTTCTCCTTCATTCCCGTGTGCTAGACAATTTGGTGCAATAATGCACTCGGGAATGAAAGGAGGAGCTACCTACGTCACCGATAGTCAACCCGTGATTAATAATCTAGTTTAATATTTGAATTATGAACATAGGCCGGAAATGTCGTACTCGGACGACGAAAACCGCCGGGAGTCGATGGTGCCACAACGACCGAGGTATCTGTGATGAGTTCATTGAGTGGACGAAGATCGGCGCTTCAAAGATTAAGCTCGAGGAGACCTTCGATGTTCATACTGATGCAACGATGACAATAGTTTTTTTCGTAATTAATGATGACTTCAACTATTTTAATCATGACAATATTTTTCATCTTTTCCAATTCGACCAGCTTATCCCATGCTTTGCAAGACGCTATGTCTTGGAGAGGATGGGTTTTGAAGACCATGAAACTTTCGAAACCAAAAAAGTTATCCTAAGTACCCATCATGGTGTGGATTTTCAAGTAAAGTTGTACAATGCTCAGAGTGTAACCCATTTTGGTTGCAAAAATTGGGAAGCACTTTGCAATATGTATGGTCTTGATGAGGGTATGCTTGTCACCACTAGTAGAAAACCACCCATTAGTCCCGGTTCGTAAGGGCCTTTAGTCCCGGTTCATGAACCGGGACTAATGGGTCGTTACTAATGCCACCACCCATTAGTCCCGGTTCAAACACGAATCGGGACCAATGTGGCTCCACGTGGCCCTGTGCACCGAGCCCAGTCAGAGGGCCTTTGGTCCCGGTTGGTGGCTCCAACCGGGACCAAAAGTCAATTTTTTTTTACAAAAGTGGCTGCTTTAGGGGTTTTGGGGGTTATTTTTAGGTTGTTATTATAGCTAGCTAATAGAGAGAAGTGTCCTCTCTTATCTTCGTCCTTGGTTTATCAATGATGCTGCTATGTTCATTGCACCCGCAGATATAACATGTTCATGCATGCTTTGCATCATACATCATCATATATGTATATAATAACAAGTCCTACTAATCATGCATCATCATACAACTTCTACTCGTTATTAATAATAAGTCATACGATCATCATCCTCATAGTCATGAACCCGACCCTACATAATTGTTCTTAGCACATGATCATCAGTATCAGGTAGGACCTACACCCTTAAGGTAAAATAGCATAAAACAATATAGACCCTGACTCTCCATTATGGAGAATGGCGATCATCCTATCTCCAATTCTTGCCCTTCGCTGCTTATTGCTTCCAAGAAGCTCCTTACGACTGTCCATGCATTTTTTCCATTCTTTGATTGTTATGTCTCCATTTCTTTTAGAAACCCGGTATGGACAGTTGAGATTCGTAGGACGACCTGGTCATATGTTCAAAACATGAAGGCTACCATGCGTATACATCAGATGAGGCACACAATCATTCGGGATTATCTGTTGAAAAACATAGTAATAACTTCATAGTTAGCAATGATGTACTAGTTTTAAAATTGTGCAAAAAGATGCACGGATGTTGTAATAGTAAAAAATAATCTTACCAGGGTATCTCCACCGTAGTTCAACACGTGAACTAGTGGCACGTATTGACCATAATGTTGAGGAGTTTGATTGTAGATATTGTAATTCTCAAGATTAGTACAAAATCCGACCAGATGATTTTTCTCCTGATAAGTTAATTCGGAGCCTTTGGTGTAGTACGTTCTGTCTACCATCTTCCGCACATTATTTGAAGAATGAAAATAAGCTTTCAATGGAGATAAGTTGTCAACTATATATTTTGAAATAAACAATATAAATTACTTAATAACTATGTTTAGCTCACATGAGGGAAGAACTGGAGGTGTATCCACAAAGACCCAAATCGAAGGTGTCTCTTGCTCGATTGTAGGATCACCAAGATCCATGGTGACAAGCATACCCTCATCAAGACCATACATCTTGCAAAATGCATCCCAATTTTTGCAACCAAAATGGGTTACACACTGAGCATTGTACAACTTTACTTGAAAATCCACACCATGATGGGTACTTAGGATAATTTTTTTGGTTTCGAAATTTTCATGGTCTTCAAAACCCATCCTCTCCAAGACATAGTGTCTTGCAAAGCATGGGAAAAGATGAAAAATACACGTTAAAATAGTTGAAGTCGTGCTTAATTACGAAAAAAAAAACTATTGTCGTCGTTGTGTACCGTATGAACATCGCAAGTCTCCTCGAGCTTAATGCTGAAGCGCCGATCTTCGTCCAGCTCAATGAACCTGTCGCACATACCTCGGTCGTCGTGGCACCAGTCGCACTCCCTCGGGCGGTTTTCATCGTCCGATGAGTACGACATTTCCCGCCTACGTTCATAATTCAAATATTAAACTAGATCATTATTATTAATCACGGGTTGACTATCGATGATCGATGTACGTACGTAGCTCCTCTTTCATTCCCGAATGCATTATTATACCAAATTGTCTAGCACACGGGAATGAAGGAGAACTTATCCAATATGAGCATTCAATAAGCAAAACCAAATCATAAAATAAGCAAAACCAAATCATAAAATAAAGCATAGTATTCAAATTAGCATGCATTCAATAATCATAAGCAAAAGTACATCATCTCTTGGTGTCGTACAGCACCGAATATTATCACTAATACAACTAGAATCATAGTGCCCGACGGGTATCGATGCGGGCGGTGGACACCCAAAGATAAGGAACCATCACAGAATCATAGCTCCAGTGAGATCCCTGAAGAACCTGCCAGGTATTGTCGAACCTCCCCTCCAATGCAACCATCTAGCGACGGACGTGCTCGTCCTCCTCGCTGACACGGTGACGTACCACCTCCGCGTGTACGGATGCCTCACCACCGCCATCGCCCACGCGACCGCCACCAAACAAGGATCGGTCAACAACGGCTGCCTCCTCACCAGCCTCACGTCCCCGGAAGGTAGCACCTCCCAATACCAACCAGGCGGAGCCCAGTCCCAACATGGCCTGATCAAGCAGGCCTCCACCGTCGAGTCGACGACGACGAGGATGCGGGATAGGCATCGCTGATGTCGACGCGGGAACTACTTCTATATATAGTTAAATAAAAGTAGTCTTATTAATTAAATCAACTATCTAGTTCAACTACTAAACACTTACTATAAATAAATAAGTAGTACTTACTAAAAACAAACTACTTCATTATATAGTAAAATAAATTAGTTTATTAAATCAACTAGCTAGTTCAACTATATATAAACTACTTCTTATTTTTTTCCATTTTCTAAATACTATGAACAAAAAATGATTAAAATTCTATGAACAAAATTAATTACACAATCTAAATATCACCAAAAAATCTATTAACAATAATATCACCAAACATGCATATTCAATAATAATATCACCAAAAAATCTATTAACAGAAAAAAAATCTAACATGATATAAAGAAATTAATTACTACACATATCTAATCTAAGTAAAAAATCTAATTAATCTAACAAAATATCTAACATAATATGAACAAATTAATTACTACACATGTAATCTAACAAAAAATCTAATCTAACAAAAAATCTAATTAAATCAACTATCTAGTTCAACTACTAAGCACTTACTATAAATAAATAAGTAGTACTTACTAAAAACAAACTACTTCATTATATAGTAAAATAAATTAGTTTATTAAATCAACTAGCTAGTTCAACTATATATAAACTACTTCTTCTTTTTTTCCTTTTTCTAAATACTATGAACAAAAAAATCATTAAAATTCTATGAACAAAATTAATTACACAATCTAGATATCACCAAAAAATCTATTAACAATAATATCACCAAACATGCATATTCAATAATAATATCATCAAAAAAATCTATTAACAGAAAACAAAATCTAACATAATATGAAGAAATTAATTACTACACATATCTAATCTAACAAAAAAATCTAATTAATCTAACAAAAAAATCTAACATAATATGAACAAATTAATTACTGCACATGTAATCTAACAAAAAATCTAATCTAACAAAAAATCTATGAACTACATATCTAAATTACTACACATCTAACCTAACAAAAAAAATCTATGAACTACAAAAAGAATCTAAAAAAATCTAACAAAAAAAACTCTCACGTCGGCGTCGGCCTTGCGCTGCTGCAGGGGTGACGACGGGCTCAGGCGGCGCAAGCAGGGCGACGAGGACAGCGGGCTCGGGCGGTGACGAGGACGGCGGGCTCGGAGCAGGGCGACGGCTGGCGGCGCGCGACGACGCGGGGCGGCGGCGTGGGACGAGGGCGGCGATGACGGGCGGGGCGACGAAGCGATAAAGGGGCGGCGATGGGACGACGGGCTCGGGCGGCGACGGGACGGCGGGCTCGAAGCGGGCGACGGCTGGCGACGCGCGACGTCGAAGCGGCGGCGCTGACGCGGGCGATGATGGGGCGGCGGCAGACGGCGGGCTCGGGCGGCGACGGGATCAAGGGTTTTGGCGGCAAGGGCGGGCTCAGCGGCGACGGCGACGAGGAGCAGAGGCTCAAGCGAGAAAGAGATGGGATTTGGCGAAAACTGCTAAGTCCAGTATATATAGCAGAGCATTGGTCCCGGTTGGTGGCTGGAACCGGGACTAATGCCTCCTTTAGTCCCGGTTCCAGCCACCAACCGGGACCAAAGGCCTCTTTTCAGCAGCCCAAAGGGCGGGAAACGAAGACCTTTGGTCCCGGTTGGTGGCTCCAACCGGGACTAAAGGGTGGGCATTGGTCCCGGTTGGAGCGACCAACCGGGACCAAAGAACAGCATTGGTACTGGTTGGCGCCATGAATCGGTACCAATGGACCCGTGTAACTACTTTTTTATTTTCTGCAGCTATTTTTTTGTTGATTCTTCCTGCAGCTGTTTTTTGTCCCACTCGCCAAGCGAGAGGCACTTTCAGCTGTTTATAAGCCCCGAGTGCATAATCGATGTGAAGAGGCTCAATGCTCTCAAGACGTTAGTTAGCTTCAAGCCTTGCGAATACGGAGACTGCACTGAGCTATGTGCAAGTCAGATTGACACTATTCCAAAAGGCTTGAAGCAAATTAACGAGCATTACGCCTCTTTTTATTTTTAATGACTTATTACAACTCAGAAATAAAAAGAAAAAAATAAATGTAGCAGAAAAGAAAAAATATAAAAACCACTCGAAAATAAATAGAAGAAAAATATAACAGAAAAGAAAAAATATATAGAAAACTTCTCAGAAATGAATAGAAGCAAAAATAGTTGTGATTAATCAGTACTAAAAAGGAGCATATATGCTTATTTTTAATGGCTTATTACAACTCGAAATAAAAAGAAAAAATAAATATAGCAGAAAAAGAAAAGAAACTATATAAAAACTACTCGAAATGAATAGAAGCAAAAAATAGTTGTGATTAACTGTACTAAAAAGGAGCATATATGCTTATTTTTAATGGCTTATTACAACTCAGAAATAAAAAGAAAAAAATAAATATAGCAGAAAAAGAAAAAACTATATAAAAACTACTCGAAAATGAATAGAAGCAAAAAATAGTTGTGATTAACTGTACTAAAAAAGGAGCATATATGCTTATTTTGATGGCTTATTACAACTCAGAAATAAAAAGTAAAAAATAAATATAGCAGAAAAGAAAAAAAAACTATATAAAAACTACTCAGAAATGAATAGAAGCAAAAAATAGTTGTGATTAACTGTACTAAAAAAGGAGCATATATGCTTATTTTTAATGGCTTATTACAACTCAGAAATAAAAAGAAAAAATAAATATAGCAGAAAAAGAAAAAAACTACTCAGAAATGAGCAGAGATGCGCTTATAGAGGAAATTCAACTTAAATTCATTTTCGGAGGAGCTCAATAAGGTAGAGAGGGAGGGGCTTATAAACCGGTCCGGTTCCCCTTCGGTTGGTGAGGTGGGACTAAACTCTGGTCGCAACGGGTACCACCCATTTAGTCCCGGTTGATGGCTCGAACCGGGACTAATGGGCAGCCCATTGGTCCCGGTTCAAGCCACCAACCGGGACCAATGGTGTTGGGCCAGGAGCAAGGCCCATTGGTCCCGGTTCGTCCCACCAACCGGGACCAATAGTTTCAGACAAACCGGGACCAATGGGCCACGTGGCCCGGCCGGCTCCCGGGGCTCACGAACCGGGTCCGATGCCCCCATTGGTCCCGGTTCTGGATTGAACCGGGACTAATGGGCTGGAGCGGCCTGGACCATTGGCCACTTTTCTACTAGTGCACCATGGATCTTGGTGATCCTACAATCGAGCAAGAGAGACCTTCGATTTGGATCCTTGTGGATACACCTCCAATTCTTCCCCCATGTGAGCTTAACATAGTTATTAAGTAATTTATATTGTTTATTTCAAAATAGTTGACAACTTATCTCCATTGACAGCTTTTTTTCATTCTTCAAAGAATGCGCGGAAGATGGTAGACAGAACCTACTACACCGAAGGCTCCGAATTAACTTATCAGGAGAATAATCATCTAGTCGCATTTTGTACTGATCTTGAGAATTACAATATCTATAATCAAACTCCTCAACATTATGGTCAATACGTGCCACTAGTGCACGTGTTAAACTACGGTAACTACCATGGAGATACCCTGGTAAGATTATTTTTTACTATTACAACATCCGTGCATCTTTTTGCACACTTCTAAAACTAGTACATCATTGCTAACTACGAAGTTATTACTATGTTTTTCAACAGATAATCCCGAATGATTGTGTGCCTCATGTGATGTATACGCATGGTAGCCTTCATGTTTTGAACATACAACCAGGTCGTCCTACGAATCTCAACTGTCCATACCGGGTTTCTAAAAGAAGTGGAGACATTACAATCAAAGAATGGAAAAAATGTATGGACAGTCGTAAGGAGCTTCTCGGAAGCAAAAAGCAGCGAAGGGCAAGAATTGGAGACAGGATGATCTCCATTCTTCATAATGGAGAGTCAGGGTCTATATTGTTTTATGCTATTTTACCTTAAGGGTGTTTAGGTCCTACCTGATACTGATGATCATGTGCTAAGAACAATTATGTAGGGTTGGGTTCGATTACTATGAGGATGATGATCGTATGACTTATAATTAATAACGAGTAGAAGTTGTATGGTGATGCATGATTAGTAGGACTTGTTATTATATATGATGATGTATGATGCGAGCATGCATGAGCATGTTATATCAGCAGCATTGATAAGCCAAGGACGAAGATATAAGAGAGGACACTTCTCTCTATTAGCTAGCTAATAACAACCTAAAATAACCCCCAAAACCCCTAAAGCAGCCACTTTTCTAAAAAAACATGGACTTCTGGTCCCAGTTGGTGCCACCAACCGGGACCAAAGGCCCCCCCTGACTGGGCTCGGCGGACCAGCCACGTGGACGCACATCTGTCCAGGTTCGTGTTTGAACCGGGACTAATGGATTGAGGTATTTGTAATGACCCATTAGTCCCGGTTCATGAATCGGGACTAAAGGCCCTTATGAACCGGGACTAATAGGTGTTTTTTTACTAGTGCCCAAGGGAAAAGGTATAGGTGGTAGGCAAATGGTAAAACCAATGTTGGGCCTTGCTGGAGGAGTTTTATTCAAAGCGAACTGTGAAGGGGGTCCCATAAATCCGGGAACATAATACTGATATGACGGAAAGTAGGGCAGCAAGAGTGGAAAAAAACACCAGGCATAAGGCCGAGCCTTCCACCATTTACCAAGTATATAGATGCATTAATTAAATAAGAGATATTGTGATATCCCAACATTATCCTGTCCACCATGGAGCAATATTCAACTTCACCTGCAACTAGCAATGCTATAAGAGGGGCTGGGCAAAGCGGTAACATAGCCAAGCAACAGTTTGCTAGGAAGGGTGAAAAGGTTAGAGGCTGACATGGCAATTTGGGAGGCTTGAAGAGCAAATGATAGGAAGCGCAGCAAAGCGATAGGACGAAGCAACTAGCATAGCAATGATAGTAGTGAGATCAAAGGTGACAGTCATCTTGCCTGAAATCCTGATAGGAAGAAGAACGAGTCCATGAAGAAGATGAAGCCACGAAGACGAACCAAGTGTAGACGAACGAATCCTCACGATCGCAACGAAATGGGAACTATCGAGAAGAAGCACACAACAAGGTAAACACACCACACATATACATGACATGATGCACAACCAAGCATGATGCCTGACAAGGCTACATGAAGCAACTCATGGCAAGAGATGGTGCATACAAGAACAACATAGCCAAACAAGTTTAAATGAGGCCGGAAACAAGAAATAACAATTCCGGTAAGTCCTCATATGCAAGTTTCAAAGTTGGTCCAGATCTGAATAAACCTTATGTATAAGTTGTTAAACAGCAAGTTAAGATGCATCAAGATGATCTACACGAGATTCTAGTCAAGTTACATATAAAGTTCATTTAGTTCGGAGCTACAACCTAGAAGATATGAGCAAAGCAAGTTAAACATGGAATTGATGCAAAAGGCATTCAAACATCAAGCAAACACTCTCAAAACAAGGATGCAACATCATAATATGAAACTACATGCAATTCTAAGCAAGTTTCATAT
Organism: Aegilops speltoides; assembly: GCA_021437245.1. NCBI lineage: Eukaryota > Viridiplantae > Streptophyta > Magnoliopsida > Poales > Poaceae > Aegilops > Aegilops speltoides. Next base: position 532,387,370 of record CM038147.1, on the reverse strand, counting down.
ATAGCACACTCAAAACGGAGCAACGGTTCAACACACACATGAAACAAGTTTAAAGGACAAGCTGTCCAAAACAGCAACTAGGCATCTAGCAAGCATCAAAACATCATGCTACAGCACCTCAACATAAGAACAAAAGGCATGTACATGAAGTAAAGGTAAAGCATGACAAAACATGAACACTGAGCTATCTCTAGAAACTAATAGAACAAGCTCAAAAGGACATGGCAAGATTGCAAATAATAACAGTTTCAGACTTGGCAGAAATAACATCAGGTTGCAATGTTTAGAGCTATCAAACAACATGCTACAGGAACTTATCATGGCAAAAAAAGGCATGGCATGCTAGTGCTAAAGACAAAGAACAAAACTCCCTTACTGAACTAATTCCAAAGATCAACAGAAAATATGGTAGGATCCATGCAAACATGGCAAGTAATATGACAGATTTAGACATGGCAGGAACAACAATAAGTAGGCATGTTGGTGAGCTTGTACCACTCACCACAGAGGAATACATGGCATTACAAGGCAACCAACAGTAAGCATACATGTTTATAAAGCTAAACATGACAAGAGCAAGTTCATAGCATGCTTGGATCACAAACAACAATCATGGCAACATTGAACTTAATGTTAACAGACTGACAACAACATTATTTAGCAAGTTTGGAGCAAGATTACAACAAGCTACAGCAGGCTATAGATTCAACCAGGGGAATGGATGGATAGAGGATGACATGTGTAACAAAACATCCTTAGTGAACATCTCCAGATTATGCATAGAATGACTTGTAGCAGCAGGTTTACATAGCATCATGATATAGCAGATTCAGACTAGCAAAACAGTAACAGCAAGTTCCCTACTTCACGAGCTCAATGCACTCACTACAAGATAGACAAAATACATGAATTGCACCACTGTGAATATGGCATGATGTATCTCAACACTCATGTAGATATCAAGCTCATAAGATGCACACACAAAATGCAATGAAAAAGACAAAACAACAAGTTATAATAGTTTCAGCAGGTTAACATCATATAGCACTCTTGCAATGATGATTTGGGCATCAAGATGGAATCCAACAAGCATGGCACATTGGAATGAAATGAAGAGCATCTCACATCGAACATTTTAATATATTACACGCATGAAACGAAGCTATATGCATGGAGTTATGATGCGATGAATATGGGCACAAAATGTTGGGAATCTGGGACAGAGATGAAAACGACCTCGGGGAAAGTCAACGCAGGAGGACATGTCCGCGTGGTGAGGCTGACGGGCGGATCCCACCTGGCGGCGGCGCTGGCTGGCTGAGGGCGCCGGATCTCGCCGGATCCGGCCCTCGGTGGTGCTCCGATGAGCGAGGGAGGACGGGGACGGCGCGGGCCTTGCCGGGTCCGGCAATGGGACGAAGGGCCGGAATAGTCACTGCCGGCGGCGAGGCAGGGGCTGGCGGCGCTCGCCGCGAGGGGAGGAGGCTGCCAGAAGGCGAGGTGGCCGCAGGGCGGCGCGGGTCGGCGTCCAGGGGAGGCAGGCGGCGGAGCACAACGTGTCGGCGGCGGGGTTCATGGGACCGAGGCGGCGGGGTCCTCTGGTGAGTTGCGGCGGCGCCAGGCGGTGACTGGCGGCGGAGTTGGGGCGGCGCTCGAGCAGGAGAGCTCGGGGACAAGCTGGGGTCGCGGGTTTTGGGACGGGCCCCGATGGGCTTGGCGGGCCCTCCCCGGGCCTGGGCGGGCTGCAGTGAGGGGAACTCCGAGGGGGGCGCTGGGAGGCCACGTGGTGACCCCTGGTTGGCGGGGAGCGACGATCGGGCGGCGGCTGGCCGCTCAGGACGTGCCAAGTGGCAGAGGGGGGCTGGAGGGCGCCGGATTTGGAGGGGGAAGGCGGTTGGCTGCCGCTGGTAGCGGCGGATCCGAGCAGAAGGGTCTAGGGGTAGGGGAAGGAGCTAGGTTTGTCCAAAATTGTACTAGGGGTTGTTTATATAGGATAGGTGGCTAGGGTTTGGGGGGGTTTGCCCCGTTTCGGACCCACCCTCCGATCACGATCGGACGGCTCCGGCCAGAGGTGGGACTAGGTGGGCTGCAGGTGGGGTTAGTGGGCTGTGTAGAGGGCCTCGGGCTGAGAAGAGAGGGGAAGAAGTGCAGCCCGCACGGTTTTCGGAGACCGAAAACATCCGACGAATGTACCGGCAACGGTACCGCTACATGCTTAATGGTTGGGCTATCAAACGAGCTCCGAATGCAACGAAACTTGACAGGCGCTCTATCTACACTATAATAAGACCACACGCCAAGTTCCAACCCATTCCGAGAACATTTTATGCCACTTATAAAATAATATTCGGAGGTGCCCCGGGCGCGTGCGAGTGGTCTGGACTCCGCACGGAAAACGAAGGGAACCGGGGGAACCCGAACGGATGCAAGTTTTGAAAAACATACCGATGAAATGTAGATGATGACATGGCAAAATGCAACACGCAAGAAAATGACATGGCAACGATGGTGAATAACTGGAAGACACCTGGCGCATCAGTTCCGGGGCGTTACACGCACCCCATGAGGGCCAGCCGGCCTCCCCCCTTGCTCCTTTATATATGGGGGCAGGGGGCCCCCTAGAACACACAAGTTGACAATTGTTTAGCCGTGAGCGGTGCCCCCCTCCATAGTTACACACCTCAGTCATGTCGTCGTATTGCTTAGGCAAAGCCCTGCGCAGGTAACTTCATCATAACTGTTCGCTGTGTGCATTTGGTTTATTCGGTTTGCATGGTTCGGTTTATATGGTTTTTCGGTTTATACGGTATTAATACTTCGGTTTAGACGGTATGATATTAAAATATGGTTCGGTTTCGTTATATAGCAAATTATTTCGGTATGGTTTCGGTATTATACTATAATAACCAAAGTTGACGCGAATTTTAAAATGACATACTATATTTTACAAACTTATAAATCCAAACACATACTTTTTAAATACAGACGGTATATAACTTTATATAAGTATATATGCATGCCTCAATTCATGCCTTGAAAGGTTATGGACGATGTGGTTAGCATTTTTGCAAGAGAAAAATTACTATGTTACAAGAAAAATGGATGTTCTTTGCAGGAAATTTTACTCTTATACAAGAAAAATGACTACTTGTATCGTTGTTTGCCTAAAGAAATATATATTTTTTTATTTTGGTTTATTCGGTTAACCATTCGGTTTTTCGGTATATACCATTAAAACCGAAATTAAAAACGGTATGAAAATTTCATACCATATCGAAACCAGAAACCATAAAAAACGTGAATTCGGTTCGGTTTGGTTTATTTTCGGTATGGATTTTCGGTTCAGTTTTATAATGCACAGAGTGAATCTCACTGTCACCGCACCATCGTGCTGATGAAACTCTCCCTCGACCTCAGCTGGATCTAGAGTTCGTGGGACGTCACCGAGCTGAACGTGTGTAGATCGTGGAGGTGCCGTACCTTCGGTGCTAGGATCGGTCGGATCGTGAAGACGTACGACTACATCAACCGCGTTGTCATAATGCTTCCGCTTTCGGTCTACGAGGGTACGTAGACAACACTCTCCCATCTTGTTGCTATGCATCACCTATATAGATCTGGCGTGATCATAGGATATTTTTTGAAATTACCGCATTCCCCAACAGTTCAGACACCGGAAGTGTTTCGGATAAGTTCGGATAAAACCGGAGTACCGGGGGTTACCGAACCACCCCCCCCCCCCCCCCCGGAAGCTATTGGGCCTGATGGGCCTTAGTGGAGAAGAGAGAGGGCGGCCAGGAGGTGGCGCCCCCCCTTGCCCTAGTCCGAATTGGACAAGGGGAGGGGGCGGTGCCCCCCTCTCCTTCCTTCTCTCCACCTCCTCCTTCCCCCTTCTCCATGTTGCAATAGGAAATGGGGGGGCGCAAACCTACTTGGCGTAGGATTGCCTCCCTTGGCGCGCCTCGTCCTATGGCCGGCCTCCTCCCTCCCTCCTTTATATGCGGGGGCAGGGGGCACCCTAGAACACACAAGTTGATCAAGTTAATCTTTTAGCCGTGTGCAGTGCCCCCTCCACAGATTTCCTCCTCGGTCATATCGTCGTAGTGTTTAGGCGAAGCCCTGCGCCAGTAACTTCATCATCACCGTCACCATGCTGTCGTGCTAACGAAACTCCCCCTCGACCTCAGCTGGATCTAGAGTTCGTGGGACATCACCGAGCTGAACGTGTGTAGATCGCGAAGGTGCCATACCTTCGGTGCTAGGATCGGTCGGATCATGAAGACGTACGACTACATCAACCGCGTTGTCATAACGCTTCCGCTCTTGGTCTACGAGGGTACGTAGACAACACTCTCCCCTCTCGTTGCTATGCATCACCTATATAGATCTTGCATGATCGTAGGAAATTTTTTGAAATTACCACGTTCCCCAACAGTTCGGACACCGGAAGTGTTCCGAATAAGTTTTGGATAAAACCAGAGTACTGGGGGTTACCGGAACCCCCCCCCCCCGGGGAAGCTATTGGGCCTCATGGGCCTTAGCAGAGAAGAGAGAGGGCGGCAAGGAGGTGGCGCGCGCCCCCCTTGCCCTAGTCCGTATTGGACAAGGGGAGGGGCAGCGCCCCCCTCTCCTTCCTTCTCTCCACCTCCTCCTTCGCCCTTCTCCTTGTTGGAATAGGAAAGGGGGGCAAACCTACTTGGAGTAGGATTGCACCCGTTGGCGCGCCTCCTCCCATGGCCGGCCTCCTCCTCCCTCCCTCCTTTATATACGGGGGCACGGGGCACCCTAGAACACACAAGTTGATCAAGTTGATCTTTTAGCCGTGTGCGGTGCCCGCCTCCACAGGTTTTCACCTCGGTCATACCGTCGTAATGCTTAGGCGAAGCCCTGCGCCGGCTACTTCATCATCACCGTCACTACGTCGTCGTGCTGACGAAACTCTCCCTCGACCTCAGCTGGATCTAGAGTTCATGGGACGTCACCGAGTTGAACGTGTGTAGTTCACGGAGGTGCCGTACCTTCGGTGCTAGGATCAGTCGGATCTTGACGACGTACGACTACATCAACCGCGTTGTCATAGTGCTTTCGCTTTTCGTCTGGTACGTAGACAACACTCTCCCCTATCGTTGCTATGCATCACCTATATAGATCTTGCGTGATCGTAGGAATTTTTTTTGAAATTACCGTGTTCCCCAACAGTTCGGACACCGGAAGTGTTCCGGATAAGTTTCGGATAAAACCGGAGTACCGGGGGTTACCCGAACCCCTCCCCCCCCCCCCGGGAAGCTATTGGGCCTCATGGTCCTTAGTGGAGAAGAGAGAGGGCGGCCAGGAGGTGGCGCGCGCCCCCGCTTGCCCTAGTCCGAATTGGAGAAGGGGAGGGGGCGGCACACCCTCTCCTTCTCTCCACCTCCTGCTTCCCCCTTCTCCTTGTTGGAATAGGAAAGGGGGGCAAACCAACTTGGAATAGGATTGCCCCCCTCCCTTGGCGCGCCTCCTCCCATGGCCGGCCTCCTCCTCCCTCCCTCCTTTATATACGGGGGCAGGGGGCACCCTAGAACACACAAGTTGATCAAGTATATCTTTTAGCCGTGTGTGGTGCCCCCTCCACTTATTTCCACCTCGGTCATATCGTCATAGTGCTTAGGCGAAGCCCTGCGCCAGTAACTTCATCATCACCGTCACCTCAGCTAGATCTAGAGTTCGTGGGACGTCACCAAGCTGAACGTGTGCAGATCACGGAGGTGTCGTATCTTTGGTGGTAGGATCCGTCGGTTCGTGAAGATGTATGACTACATCAAGCGTGTTGTCATAATGCTTCCACTTTCGGTATACGAGGGTACATAGACAACACTCTCCCCCTCACCTACAGATAGATCTTGCATGATCGTAGGATTTTTTTTTGAAATTACTGCGTTCCCCAACAGTGGTAACCAAGTCAGGTCTATGCGTAGATGTTATATGCACGAGTAGAATACAAAGAGTTGTGGGCGATAATAGTCATACTGCTTACCAGCATGTCATACTTTGATTTAGCGCTATTATTGGATGAAGCGTCTCAGACCGACATTATGTGTACGCTTACGCGAGACTGGTTCTACCGACGTGCTTCGCACATAGGTGGCTGGTGAGTGTCTGTTTCTCCAACTTTAGTTGAATCGAGTGTGGCTATGCCCGGTCCTTGTTAAAGGTTAAAACAGCATACTTGACGAAAAATCGTTGTGGTTTTGATGCGTAGGTAAGAACGGTTCTTGCTAGAAGCCCGTAGCAGCCACGTAAAACCTGCAACAACAAAGTAGAGGACGTCTAACTTGTTTTTGCAGGGCTTGTTGTGATGTGATATGGTCAAGGCATGATGTAATATAAACTGTTGTACGAGATGATCATGTTTTGTAACAAAGTTATCAGCAACTGGCAGGAGCCATATGGTTGTCGCTTTATTGTATGCAATGCAATCGTCATGTAGTTGTTTTGCTTTATCACTAAGCGGTAGCGATAGTCGTAATAACAATAGTTCGCGAGACGACAGCGATGCTAAGATGGAGATCAAGATGTCACACCGGTGAGTCGGTGACGATGGAGATCATGACGATGCTTCGTTGATGGAGACCATGAGCACAAGATGGTGATGGCCATATCATGTCACGTATTTTGATTGCATGTGATGTTTATCCTTTATGCATATTATTTTGCTTAGTACGGCGGTAGCATTATAAGATGATCCCTTACTAAATTTCAAGGTACAAGTGTTCTCCCTAAGTATGCACCATTGCTACAGTTCGTCGTGCTGAGACACCACGTGATGATCAGGTGTGATAAGCTCTACGTTCACATAAAACGGGTGCAAGCCAGTTTTGCACACGCAAAATACTCGGGTTAAACTTGACGAGCCTAGCATATGCAGATATGGCCTCGGAACACTGAGACCGAAAGGTCGAGCGTGAATCATATAGTAGATATTGTCAACATCGTGATGTTCACCATTGAAAACTACTCCATCTCACGTGATGATCGGACATGGTTTAGTTGATTTGGATCACGTGATCATTTAGATGATTAGAGGGATGTCTATCTAAGTGGGAGTTCTTTTGTAATATGATTAATTGAACTTCAATTTATCCTAAACTTAGTAGCTGGTAGTATTTTGCATGTCTATGTTGTCGTAGATCAATTGCTCGTGCTACCATTCCTTTGAATTTTAATGCGTTCCTAGAGGAAGCTAAGTTGAAAGATGATGGCAGCAACTACACGGACTGGGTCCATAACTTGAGGATTATCCTCATTGCTGCACAGAAGAATTACGTCCTAGAAGCACCACTAGGTGTACCACCCGCGCCCGCAACTACAGACATTGTTAATGCCTGGCAGACGCGTGTTGATGACTACTCGATAGTTCAGTGTGCCATGCTTTATGCCTTAGAACCGATACTTCAATGAAGTTTTGAGCGTCATGGAGCATATGAGATGTTCGAGGAGTTGAAGTTAATATTTCAAGCAAATGCCCGTATTGAAAGATATGAAGTCTCCAATAAGTTCTACAGCTGTAAAATGGAGGAGAATAGTTTTGTCAGTGAACATATACTCAGGATGCCTGGGTACCACAATCACTTGACTCAAATGGGTATTAATCTTCCTAATGATAGTGTCATTGACAGAGTACTTCAATCACTGCCACCAAGCTACAAAAGCTTTGTGATGAACTATAACATGCAAGGGATGAACAAGACTATTCCCGAGCTCTTCGCGATGCTAAAGGTCGCGGAGGTAGAAATCAAAAAGGAGCATCAGGTGTTGATGGTCAATAAGACCACTAGTTTCAAGAAAAAGGGAAAACGGAAGAAGGGGAACTTCAAGAATAACGACAAAAAGGTTGCTTCTCAAGAGAACAAACCCAAGTATTGAACTAAGCCTGAAACTGAGTGCTTCTACTGCAAAGGGACTGGTCATCGGAAGCGGAACTGCCTCAAGTATTTGGCGAATAAGAAGGATGGCAAAGTGAAAGGTATATTTGATATACATGTTATTGATGTGTACTTAACTAATACTCGCAGAGCGCCTGGGTATTTGATACTAGTTCGGCTGCTCATATTTGCAACTCTAAACAGGGGCTACGGATAAGGCGAAGATTGGCTAAGGACGAGGTGATGATGCGCGTGGGAAATGGTTCCAAAGTCGATGTGATCGCGGTCGGCACGCTACCTCTACATCTACCTTCGGGATTAGTTTTAGACCTGAATAATTGTTATTTGGTGCCAGCGTTGAGCATGAACATTATATTAGGATCTTGTTTAATGCGAGACGGTTATGCATTTAAATCAGAAAATAATTGTTGTTCTCTTCGTATGAGTAATATCTTTTATGGTCATCCACCCCTACTTGTTGAATCTCGATAGTAGTGATAGACATATTCATAGTGTTGAAGCCAAAAGATATAAGTTTAATAATGATAGTGCAACTTATTTGTAGCACTGCCGTTTGGGTCATATCGGTGTAAAGCGCATGAAGAAACTCCATGCTGATGGACTTGATTATGAATCACTTGTTGCTTGCGAACCGTGCCTCATGGGCAAGATGACTAAAATTTCGTTCTCTGGAACAATGGAACGAGCTACTGACTTGTTGGAAATAATACATACCGATGTATGTGGTCCAATTAGTACTGAAGCTCGTGGTGGGCATCGTTATTTTCTTACCTTCAAAGATGATTTGAGCAGATATGGTTATATCTACTTGATGAAGCGTAAGTCTTAAACATTTGAAAAGTTCAAAGAATTTCAGAGTGAAGTGGAAAATCATCGTAAAAAGAAAATAAAGGTTCTACGATCTGATCGTGGAGGAGAATATTTGAGTTACGAGTTTGGTGTTTATTTGAAACAACATGGAATAGTTTCACAATTAACGTCACCTGGAACACCACAGCAAAATGGCAGCGAAACGTAACAAGAGAGGCGCATATGCGTGTTTGGAAGATTGTGTGTGTGTCGCAGAGAGAGGAGTGTCCGAATGGTAGAGAGAGGGTGTGTACGTGTGTGTGTGTGTGTGTGTGTGTGTGTGTGTGTGTGTTAGAGAGTGGGGTGTGTGTAACGTCAGGATCGACAAGGTTATGATGTTGGGGTAATGGGAGAGTGATAGTATGAGTGCGACGAAGGGACACAAAGACAACGTATGTTTGCCTTTGAGAGAGCTAGATAAACCTCGACAGCACGGCTGGCTAGGGGGTGTAAGGTTATGTGTGGTAGAGGGAGATAGCAGAGAGAGATGAATGCTTGTTTGTAGTAGAGAGACCTAACTAAATAGATGGGGGTAGCAAGAAGAAGAGAATGGCGATGTGCCTTTTTTTGGATGGGAGAGAGACCAAGAGAACGCATCACGTGGAGAGGTGTGTGTGCTTCAAAAGAGAGAGCGATGTGTGGACCTAGATAATGAGATGGGTGCTCATGTGTATGTTATAGGGAAGGAGTTGTCTAGGCGGTAAGCTCACTTACTCTGTGCTTAGGAAGCCGTGGCTGCCTGCCTTGGTTCGCGGGAAATTGCATTGCAGCTAGCAAATCAATTGAGCTCTAATGAAGAAGACGATTACGTCAGGCCTCCATTGGATAAGGCAGGATATCTCTCTGAATGTTTACAAAAAATAAAGATAAAATCATTGGACAGGGCAGGATATCTCTCTAAATGTTTACAAAAAGTAAAGAGAAAATTGGGGCATTATGAGAGTTGAACTCGGGACCCCTCACACCCAAAGCGAGAATTACTAGGCCAAATGCCCTCTCTTTATTAATATATTTCCAAATCCATATATATTTTCATAAAATATATATTTCTTGACGAATTTGGTATTGTAAAATTCCATAGGTTTGTTAGGCATGGAACAACTTATCTTTTATTAAAAAACAAACTGAGTGCCTGTGTAGATAAGCACTAATAGTTGTGATTATAACAACTTGTATATATGTCCCTCATTCGGCAGTCGACAAGTTTACCCTTCTATATAAATAAGCATATGACCACGATCGACAAGTTTTGCCCTTCTATATAAACTAGAAAAGGAGCCTGTGCGTTGCAACGGGAGAAAAAAATAACGCACACTCTTGACCCAACAACCGTCACTCAGGACCACAATAGGTCCATCTCCTTTATTTTAGCAAGGCATCATATTTGTGTTGCCGCTTATCCTCCTTCTCACCCTCGCCGGTGATGACCTCAGTGTTCACACAAAACAAAATGTGTTTGAATATGCTTAATCCTAAGGCGTCTCTCTCCCTCTCTCCTCCCTCTCCCTCTCTCGCTCTCGCTTTCTCTCACTCTCGCAATGAGAAATCTGTTGTTTTCCCCTAGGACGTTTTTCAGAGGTATGCATGTGTTGATATCGATGTTTCCCTCCCTATATGGTTATAGTGGGGTGTTTATTTGCAATCCGGACCGCCGCCAGTACGAAAAAAAATGGATCGTGTGCTATAAATTATAAGTTTGCTTCCAAAATAATATTTAAAAATATTTAACATGTGAAATTAACATCATATTCAGATTTCACACATTTTTCTAATCAAATTTCATATATAACATGTTAAAATCGGAGTTACGGTCTAAAAGATTCGGATAATTTACAAAATCATTTGTTTGACTTAAATATCTTCCAAAATAATATTTAAAAATATTTAACAGGTAAAACTAATCTCATATTCATATTTTACATATTTTTCTAATCAAATTTCATATATAACATGTTCAAATCGGAGTTACGGTTTAAAAGATATGGATGATTTAGAAAGCATTTGTTTGAATTAAATATGATGCGCAGATGAATTACCTAAAAGGTCAGGTGGGTTTCAGAAAATGTAAAATAACGGTTTGGGTGTGACTTAAATCCGGATAGCGGGTTGATTTCAAGAAAACACAGGGGCTTTTGTGTAAAATACAAAAACGATTTTTTCTTACTTAAAACAGGACTGTGGGATGAATTCTCTGAAACAGAGCGACTTTTCTGCAAAATGCCATAACGGACGACAAGTAACCCAATTTTCTTTATTATTAAGTAAAGATAAACTAAACACATGACCATGATCGGCAAGTTTTTCCTCTATATATACGACCGCCGGCATTGTCCTTGATGCGCATATCATTTAAGCCAATCTATATCCACCTTAACTTACCTATTCTCTTCCGACACATACATTGTCTGCTAAAGAATTTGAATGTTTTCTGTTGATATTTATCGAGGCTCGTTGACTATTAAGTTCCAATGGTTTTCCCTGATGATTTTGTTTTATTCTTCTCAAGGAAGTATTGGCTCTCTATATCTATGATTCATAAGGCTTTGGTAATATTTTTCCAGGTTGCATGGCTGACTTGATACATCTGAATTGAACTCGTGGATTCAGAAAGTAAAGTTCAACATCAGTCATTAATTTATTTAGGACTGCAAAATCGAACCCCTTCCTAGCCCTCTCACATCTTGTGCGCTCCTGGCCGTCTGATTTTGTGATTTGATCATCCCTGGCCGTTGGATCCATATAGCACTGCAATAGTACCCGCAAACTGTCCTATAGGTCCGCCACTCCCATGGCAAGACTGGAGGCCTGTGGTTGATTGGGCTGGCTTGCGGTTGATTGGGCCCTTGTACATACACGAACCACTTATGCTTACCCTCCTTCCTTCAGTACTCCACGCCGCTCTGCCTCTCCCGTTACATCCTCCATGTTGAAGGTGTTCCGAAGAGCATTGGAGGGGGTGGACCCGACAACCGTCATGGTGTTCTTCAGCAAGCCTTGCTAACCAGTCGGTCGCGCACCATGTATTCCCTTTCTGTTGGGATTGCAACATGGTCAATTAATTCATTCAAAGTTTACCAGGAGGAGATTAAACAAGGAAGTACAATCGCTAAATTAAATTTTCTTTGTCAAGAACATAGACCAAAACTTTCTCCTTCTAGATCCTATGCTTATATTGCACTAAGCTTCTGAAGTGTACTGTGGTAAATCCCAAGTGCAGGCGGTGCTGGTATCCGTAGTTTTCTGTCATACCACTGAAATTACGCGACATGCTTGGGTGTAGAAAATGTCTTGGCTAGCTGATACCAGTTAACATTTGCTCCATGGGCAAGATCTTTCTGGAAGCACTTCGAGAATAGTGGACGGCCCGACTAGCTGGTTGGCTCCATGCTTATGTGTTGCTTATTATTATGGTAAACGTTTGTGGCCGGCAGACCGGCTCAAACTTTTGCCGGTCCCATGCTCACGTGCCCCTGAAAAAATCGTCCGCCCGCGCTAGAAACTGCTTACCGCTGGCCACACAAATTTTATCCACACCCCCGTGAGTATCTGCTGCCGTACACTTCTGTCTCACCGCTAGCCACCTGCACCTGCGCTGCTCCGGCGAGCGTCGCTCCCCACCTGCCCCCACGCCGCTCCGGCGAGCACGCTCCCCACCTACCCCTATGCTGCTCCGGCGAGCGCCGCTCCCCACCTGCCCCCGCGTTGCTCCGGCGAGCGCCGACTCCACCTGTGCTGGAACGGCTGCTACATCGCGAACGAGCGGATGAGATGCTGGAAAGCCTCGGTGGGAGCTGCAAGCGGGGATTTTTTTTGCTACAACTGGTGTTTTGTTTTGCTGGAATCAGCAATATTTTTTGCTACGATCCAGATTTTGGAAGTGCTTTTTTGCTGGAACAGTCTAAATTTTTGCTGGAACCGGCGAATCATTTTGCTACAACCGTGCTCGGTTTTTGTTACTACCGGTGTTTTGTGCATTTGTGCTACATCCATCTCCATGAAAACGTATGTTTTTCCAGTAGATTTTTTGCTACAACCATGCGATGATTTTGTTGGAGCCGAAGACAAATTTTGCTACATCCAGCCACGGCGGCGATGGCTTTTTTCTTCGATGGGATCGACAACCAATTTTTTATACAAACAGCGAGCAGTTTTGCTTCAACCAACATCTTTTTTACGTGGAACCATTGGATTTTTTTGCTGGAGCCTATGCTTTTCCAGAGATGCAAAGCTATTTTTGATACAACTGGCAAGAAATTTTGCTTCAACCAATATCTAATTTTGTTGGAACCAGCAATTCCAAAGCTGCGACAAGCGAAGCTTCAATTTGCTTTTCATTTTTTGCTACCACCGTTTTCTAGTTTGCTGGAAGCATCACAATTTTTTGCTACCACCGTTGTTTTTGGATGCGAATCATGGCGGCGTCGCCATTGATTCTGCAAGGGCGAAGGAGAGAGGTGAGGGGATGGGCAGCACCGCCGAGCAGCGGAGCTGCAACCAGCAGCTCACCGGCGTCGAGCGCCTCGACGGGCGGACGGGCTGACAAGCGTTGGTAGCGCCATGACCGGGGCGGCGGGCGCTGACCGGGGCGACGAGCGCGCAGTGGGCAGCAAGGCCGACGAGTGTGGGTAGCCCCATGGCCTGGGCGACGGGCGCCGTGGCGGGCGACGGGGGTGACGGGAGCCGCAGGTGAGGCAACCAGCATAGGAGGAGGATAAAGTGAGGGGCACATCCGACGGCTAGGCGCGTTGGATCGTACGGTCCTGCGTAGACCGGTCGAATCATTGCGCCGGTGCGCCGGCGCAGAGTGGTGCCCTATTATTATTCCTTAGTTACCTAGGCTCACTCCATGTATTTTATTGAAGAGTTCATGTTTAGCCAAAATCTAGAAGTTACATAACTCATCTTGGGGAGCATGTTGCTACTCCGTTGTTTTGGTCATTACCAATTAATGTTACTATGCACTATACTACCTAGACAATGATACCCTATATAGACACCGCTTCATGTTTCCTAAATTTGCTGGGACTGTCTGGTTCTTTGCATTATTTAGTACTCCCTCCTTTCCTTTTTAGTCAGCGTTTTAGATTTGTATTAAGTAAAAAATTGTAAACTTTGACCAACTTTTTATATTAAAATATATCAACAACTACAGTACCGAATAAATTTAATATTAAAATATATTATAAAATGCATGTAATGATATTGATTTGGTATTAAAAAAATTGATATTTTCCTCTATAATCTTGATCAAACCGTACTAAGTTTGACTTCAACCAAAGCTAATATACAAAGTAAAAAGGACTGGAGGGAGTATGACTGAAGGCAGAGTTAGATATTGTTGGTTCTGACTAGTAGAATATTTCTCCACTATTTGCACCATCGAAAGAAAAAACTAGGTCTATCTTTCGTCATTTTATTTATGAAAAATCCTATATTTTCAAAATATGGACGGACGAGGCAAGCGCGCCTGTGTGAATTATCGAGACAATGATGAAGTATGTATCAAAGGCTCTTGAAAAGAAGATCGATCCCATCACATATGTATGCCGATTGGTATGTGTGGTGTAAACGTTGCTCTCAAGCAAGAAAGAGTCGACGCACTGTGATGGATGTCCGATTACCTTTATCGTACATGCACAAATTGATTTTCATGGCATCTAGAAGGAATTCATTTTTTCTGTAAAAAGAAAAAAAATGATCGATGTCCGATTACCTTTATCGTACATGCACAAATTGATTTTCATGGCATCTAGAAGGAATTCATTTTTTCGGTAAAAAGAACAAAAAAAAACATTGATATTTCTCGTACCGAACAAATTTAATATTAAAATATATTATAAAATGCATGTAATGATATTGATTTGGTATTAAAAACATTGATATTTTCCTCTACAATCTTGATCAAACCTGACAAAGTTTGACTACAACCCAAGCTAATATACAAAGTAAAAAGGACTGGAGGGAGTATGACTGGAAGCAGAGTTAGATATTGTTGGTTCTGACTCGTACAATATTTCTCCACTATCTGCACCATCGAAAGAAAAAACTAGGTCTATCTTTCGTCATTTTATTTATGAAAAATCCTATATTTTCAAAATATGGACGGTCGAGGCACGCGCGCCTGTGTGAATTATCGAGACAATGATGAAGTATGTATAAAAGGCTCTTGAAAAGAAGATCGATCCCATCACATATGTATGCCGATCGGTATGTGCGGTGTAAACGTTGCTCTCAAGCAAGAAAGAGTCGAGGCACTGTGATCGATGTCCGATTACCTTTATCGTACATGCACAAATTGATTTTCATGGCATCTAGAAGGAATTCATTTTTTCGGTAAAAAGAATAAACAAAAGCTCAGGGGCATTCCGAGAATTGAACTCGGGACCTCTCGCACCCTAAGCGAGAATCATACCAGTAGACCAAATGCCCTTCGACGTTCTGTTTTCCGAAAGAGGAAACTTATTCTATTACTATGATATACATGCGTGAGTGCTGTCCACACGATGATCTGAATCTTTTCTTTTTCTAGAAAACACGACGACCTGAATCTGAGATGGCAGTCAACTCTCTTGTGGATTCTTGTTTCAAAAAAAAAAAAAAAAAACCTCTCTTCTGGATCTGGCCATCATGCGAGCTTACATGACATGCACTCACAGTGATTGACAAACAGTTCAGAAAAGTTCGCCTTATTGTTTGGCATGGAGGGAGTATGTAATCTCCGTTGCTCCGTAGCCTAACAAACCTACACGATCTGTACAAATATCCCTCGATCAGCAAGTTTGCCCTTCTATATACACTAGCCGAATGCCCGCGCGTTGGCATGGAATAACAATTCAAAAGGATAAGCATAGCATGCAGCTTTTGACTGCGTTGGGGGCAAATATCTACATACACTTGCTTCTCTCCCTATATATACAGGCAATGACCTCACGCCACTTGAGTTTCTTTCCTTGGCACACGTGTTATATTATGTTTATTTAAGTCGAACTTAATTAACTTTGATTACATTCATAGAAAATATCACCATTTACAATATCACATAGCTATACATTTCTCAATTTTCTCTTAGTTATAGTTTAGCTATTCTATTCTGTATAACATTATAATTGATGTGTTGAAAAAAAAAGTGAATTGTTGGTGTAAATATGACGTTTACAGAACTAAATATGCCAGTGCCGCCCAGCTCCCGAGTGTCCCTTCTACGTCGTGACTCGTGACGGTGTCACCTCCCCAGCGCCGGCTCCCTCGAACTCCCTCTCCCCATGTTGCATCTCCACGACCATGGCACTGCTTTAATTGCGCATTGCCCGCAGTGGCGGAGGTAGGAGGTGGCCAGCAGGGGCCTAGCCCTCCCCAACATCTTGATTTTCCCGCTATCATGCATATGAATGGTGGAGTGTTGCCGCCTCTGAGCGAGTGCCGCTTCGAGCTACCAAAATCAATCAAGGTGAGCTCATGAGAGGCTGAACCCTACGAAATAGAAAGGGTTGGCAGCACTCGAAAATTAGTGAAGCTATAATAGATGGGTGCTTGTTGGCTCATTCATATCTTCTGTATCTAAGCTAGCCCCTATTAACATATTTCTCTCAACAAGCAAGCACACCACTTCATCATGCAACATACATGGAAAAAGCTCCACCTCAACATGTAAACATGCATGTCCTAAAAACATGCAAACATATATGAGAATTTCCATTCTATTATATTATTTGCATTTAATTAATGTTTTACAACTATGCAATAATCAAACACAATAAATCATATGCTAGCATGGAGAAGATTGGAAGTGGCGAGATGGTATTCGTTTGGAAGAAAAAGTTTGTCAGCGAGTGGTGGGATGGAAAACCGTGGGAGTGATGACATGGCATCAACAGAATGTATGAAAATTCCAGAATGGGATGCTACATTTTAGGAATAGAGGTTACTATATATAGAGGCTAACAGACGCTTCGCCCATGTTGTTTTCATTAATGGGATTAACTCTCTTTTTCTTTAGCAGATTATTGCGGTTGTTTTTTCGGGTTTATCTGCGCTAGCTTGGGTTTTAATGATGTTCTAGTGATGTTTTTTATACATATTACATGTTGGGATGTCGGTGTTGGAGACGATATTATTCTGAGAGGAGAGTGGAGTTGTTCATTGCATGATTCTGGTGTCCTTTACACATTTTGACCGCTCGCGGTGGTTGTGTGAGCCCACTCAGAGCTCCTATTCCACACTGAAACCTTGAAATTGCTTCTATGCTGGGGGGCCCATGAAGTTGTCGCTCGCTCAGCTCGGTTTCCTGCCCCACTCGCTTTCTTATTTTTTTTTCACTTGCTCCAGTACAAGCTCAAAAAAACAAGCTATAAATTTTCTTATATACGTTTTTTTAATCGAAAGATGTTAATGGATTTTTACAAATGTCTGTGAATTTTTAAAATATTTGTGGATCTCAAACATTGTTTACAAACTTGGAAAAAAAAGGTTCACAATTTAACACAGACTTTAAAATGTTCATATATTTTTAAAATATTAACAAACTTTAGAAAATATTGAAGTTCATGGTTAAAATGTGAAAAAGAAAATAAAATATTAAAAAAAATAATTGGGAATAAGAAAGATAGGAAAATAGTAAAAATATCCAAAATCTGAAAATTTTCAAGAATTTTAAAAAACTTCATAAATTCGAAAAAGTTCAAATTTTGAATAGAGTCATCAATTTCGAAAAAAATCATTGAATTTGAATAAAAGTTCATCGTTTTCTAAAAGTTGCAAATTTGAAAAACGTTCATGGATTTTGAAATAAAAGTCCGTCAATTTTGAAATCTCATGAATTTGAGAAAAAGGTTCATCAATTTTAAAAATGCTCATCTATTTGAAAAAAAGTTCACAAATTTAATAAAATTTCACAAATTTTTAAAAGGAAAAGATAAATTAAAAAATATATATAAGTAGGAAAATAAAAATTAGAAGAGAACCGGCCAAACAAAAAAACCAAAATTAAAACTAAAACCGTAAAGGAAACCGCTCAGTATTTTTAGCGTTGGAAAGAAGAAAAAAAAAAGCAACATGGGCACAAGAGGTTTCGTGTCCTAGTTGGTTATCCATTTGGTACTAAAACCAGGAGGAAAGTTTGAATCATGTCGAGCGCTTATTTTTTGGAGTTTAAAACGAAAAAAAAGATTAATGAGCCGGCGCGAATAGGAGGGGAGCGGTGCGCTGGTTTACAAAGAGAACTGTAACCGGTGATGAAGTCATGTACCTAGGGTAGGGTCACGGACCTGTCCAAAGTACCCTCCCCAAGGACATCTTCAGAAGAAGCTGCCTTCCAGTCAACCAAGAGGGAATCCACTCGACGGACTCGAAGGCACTCGACCACGAAGACTCAGTCGACCACCAGGAGATTAAGAGCCGCTCTGTATCCAAACGGTCTGTAATTAATTAGTCTTTATGGTCATGATGACACTTTATGTAGTGCGTTAACGCTCATCCTTTATGTACTTTAAACCCTGCATAACTGAGGGCCGGAGAGGTCTGGCAGACACTATATAAGCCACCCCTTCCTCAGTGTAAAGGGTTCGCACCCCTGTAACTTATACACACATAATTCAGTCGACCGCCTCTGGGCTCCGAGACGTAGGGCTGTTACTTCCTCCGAGAAGGGTCTGAACTCGTAAATCCCTTGTCTGTACAACTGCTCCATAGCTAAGATCTTGCCTCTCCATACCTACCCCCATTCTATCGCTGGTCTTAGAACCACGACAGCTTGGCGCCCACCGTGGGGCAGGTGTCTTAGCGATTTTGGAGAAGTTGCAATTGTTCGATTGCCTTCATCATGGCTTCGGCGGAGTTTTGGTCGAGGACCGCGAGATCCGTCTTGGCGCGCCACTTTCATCGCCGACGACTCCGCTTGGCTCCGTGGAGGCTCCACTCGACATCGACGCTCCCGTCCGCGATGCGGCGACGATTTTCGGGCGTGTGTCCGGCGCCCTGCTGCGGCAACTGTCGACCAGACGGTCGACTCCTGTGTCGTCCTCCCTCCTTGTCTCCCGCCAGCGCAAGCGCTCTTGTCGGTCGAGGCTTCAGCGCTGGGTGAGACACGCAGTGGCTCGCCAATCGATCACCACCCAAGTCGCGGCAATCGAGCCCGACGAATCTCTCTACGGCCTGTTCAATCTATTGACTGGCTCCGTAGAGACTGCATCCGAGTGCGACAGCAGTGATCCGGCGGCGGAGGTTCTGATGGTCAATGGGCCTCGTAGCCCTCCCGGCTTCCCTCGCGCCGACGGGATAGACGGCGGAGGCGAACCCGCTCAGGCCCACGAGGAATATCAACCCGAGCCGCTCACTTCCCTGCAGAGGGAAGATCTTCGTCGCCGGAACATGGATGCCCTGCACACTCCCATCACAGTAAAAACTCCCGAGGCTCGCGCCTTGGAGGAGGCACGTTTGGCCAACTTGGCTGAACGTACTCGACTGGAGAACCTCCAGCGAGCAATCGATTTAACGTCTTGCGCTGCAACGAGTACCGACTCGGTCGACGTCAACTCTTTCCGCAACCAACTCAGGTATATCGAACCCCGATTCAGAATCTAGCAGCTGCATCCCGTATAGCAGAGTCAATTCAGCCCTCTCAGTCGGAGGCTGGCAGAGGCTTGATGCAGATCAGGGATTTGCTCCGAGCAGCAGGAGATCAGACTTCAGCTATGTCACAGTCACGCAACAGGATTCACAGTCGATCCGTCGCTGCGGATACATTTCAGTCGGCTCATAGCCCGAGATCGCCTCCGCGGCGTGAGGGACGCGAAGGTCGACGTGACCAATATGATGACCGATTCGACCGTGATGATCGGCGTCGAGTGCCCACTCCTCCCCCAAGGGGTGGGTCTTACGCTCATCGGCAGCAAGATGATAGGCACCAGCGCAGTCTTTGGCGGCGAAGTTCGGTCGACCCCAGGGAACCAGGCTTTGACGCGAGATCCATCATCGTGCAAGGTTTGGTCGATCGGAACAGAGCTCATCGAGGTGGCCATGACAGAGATGCTCCCACTAGCAACCGAGTTCATGTTTCAGGTCCAGAATGTTTTAGCAGAGCCATCATTGCTGCAGTGATACCCCCCAACTTCAGGTTGGCAAGTGGGGTAAGTAAGTTCAACGGCGAGTCCAAGCCTGAAACCTGGCTTGAAGACTACCGAGTGGCGGTACAGATTGGCGGCGGTAATGATGAGGTGGCCATGAAACACTTACCGCTCATGTTGGAAGGTTCGGCCAGGGCGTGGTTGAATCAGTTAGCTCCTAGCAGCATTTACACTTGGTAAGATCTTTCCCGAGTGTTCGTCAGGACATTCGAGGGAACTTGCAAGCGACCAGCTGGATTGACAGAGCTGCAAGTCTGCGTGCAGAAGTCAAATGAAACCTTGAGAGATTACATACAGAGATGGATCACTTTGCATCATACAGTGGAGAACGTGTCTGATCATCAGGCAGTCTGCGCCTTCAAGGATGGCGTTAAGAACAGAGAGTTAAGTTTGAAATTTGGTCGGACCGGAGATATGACCCTGAGTCGAATGATGGAAATCGCCACCAAGTACGCCAATGGTGAAGAAGAGGATCGACTCCGGAGTGGCAAGTACAAGCCGAGTCAGTCGGAAAAAGGAAACTCCAGTCGGAAGTACAAGCGGAAAGCCGAGCCAACGGCTCCTGGAGAGGCTCTGGCCGTGACTCAGGGCAAATTCAAAGGGAAGCCCAAAGGATCCTGGAACCCCAAGAAGGTGAAAGATAAGGAAGGAAATGACGTGATGGATCTTCCGTGTCACATCCACACAAAGAAAGACAAAGAGGGTAACTTCATCTACCCGAAACATACCACTCGCCAGTGCCGGCTCTTAATCCAGCAGTTTCAAGGAAAATAGCCCAAAGACAAGGAAAAGGAGTCGGACAAGGCTGAGGACAAGGAGGATAGTGATGGAGGATATCCTCATGTCAATTCCACCCTGATGATTTTTGCTGATGTGGAGAGTAAAAGTCGATTGAAGGTTATCAACCGTGAGGTAAATATGGTCGCCCCGGCGACACCAAGCTATCTGAGATGGTCACAAACTCCCATTACATTCGACCAGTCTGATCATCTGACTCATATAGCCACCCCTGGGAGGCAAGCTTTGGTGGTCGATCCGGTCGTCGAAGGCACTCGACTGACGAAGGTGCTGATGGATGGTGGTAGTGGACTGAACATATTGTATGCAGAGACGCTAAAAGGAATGGGCATTCCGATGTCCAGACTCAGCGCCAGCAACATGAGTTTTCATGGAGTTATACCTGGAAAGAAGGCTGAGTCACTCGGCCAAATAGCTCTAGACGTGGTGTTCGGCGACTCGAAGCATTTCCGCAAAGAGAGGCTGACATTTGAAGTCGTGGATTTTCAGAGCGGTTACCACGCTATTTTGGGGAGACTAGCTTATGCACGGTTCATGGCTCGACCATGTTACGTGTACCTCAAATTGAAGATGCCCGGCCGCAAAGGCGTGATCACTATCACTGGCAATCGGAAGAAGGCAGAAGAGTGTTTTCAAAAAGGCTCGAAGATTGCCGATTCCCAGATAACAGTGGTAGAGCTAGAGGAATACAAGAAAAATGCAGATCCGAGTGATTTGTTGCTGGCCAAGAAGCCTGCCACAGAATCAGCGTTTCAGTCGTCTGGTGAGACAAAGCCCGTTCACATTCACCGGACCGACCCCAGCGTAGCTCCGACTCATATTTCCACAACACTTGACTCTAAATAGGAAGAAGCACTCATCAAGTTCCTCCGTGAGAACTGGGACATCTTTGCATGGAAGCCTGCTGACATGCCGGGTGTTCCTAGGGGGCTGGCTGAGCATCGCCTAAGAGTCGACTCAAAAGCAAAACCTGTCAAAGAACATCTTCGACGGTCCGCCGTCCAGAAGAGAAAAGCCATTGGCGAGGAGGTGGCTCGACTCCTGGCGGCAGAGTTTATCCAAGAGATATACCACTCCGAGTGGCTCGCCAATGTCGTCATGGTCCCCAAGAAGGACAAGTCACTTCGCATGTGCATTGATTTCAAACATATCAATCGGGCTTGCCCGAAGTCATTTTCCTCTCCTCAGACGACCAAATTGTCGACTCGATTGCGGGATGCGAGATTGTCTTTTAGACGCTTATTCGGTACCATCGATCCGTGCAGATGGACTGATGAGATCAAAACAGCTTTGATCACTCCATTCGGTGCTTCGCTATGTCACCATGCCATTCGGTCTCAAGAATGTCGGAGCCACGTTCATGAGGATGATTAAAAAGTGTTTACTCACTCAAATCAGTCGGAATGTGGAAGCGTACATGGATGATATTGTAGTCAAGTCACGAAAGGGTTCCGACCTGTTGACTGACCTCGCTGAAACATTTGCCAATCTCCGGAGGTATGATATCAAGCTTAATCCATCAAAGTGCACATTCGGAGTTCCTGGCGGAAAGTTACTCGGTTTTCTCGTTTCAGAACGAGGAATCGACGCTAACCCAGAGAAAGTTGGCACCATATCCGAATGAAACGCCCTGTGCGTGTGCATGATGTTCAGAAGCTTACTGGATGCTTGGCCGCGTTAAGTCGATTCATCTCTCGCCTCGGTGAAAAGGCATTGCCTCTTTACCGACTGATGAAGAAGGCAGACAAGTTCGAGTGGACTCCAGAAGCTGATGCAGCGTTTGCTGAGCTAAAAGCTCTGCTCTCCACCCAGCTGGTGCTTGCTGCTCCAATCAGCAAAGAGCCTCTGTTGTTTTACATTGCAGCCACAGGACAAGTCGTCAGTACAGTGCTTACGGTCGAGCGGGAAGAAGAAGGGAAAGCCTTCAAAGTTCAGCGCCCAGTGTATTATCTCTCTGAAGTTTTGACTCCATCAAAGCAAAGATATCCTCATTATCAGAAGCTTGTGTATGGGATCTACATGACCACGAAGAAGGTTGCTCATTATTTCTCTGATCATTCCATTACGATCGTCACCGACGCCCATCGTCGAGATTCTCGCACAAGAGATGCAACTGGTCGAGTGGCGAAATGGGCGATTGAACTCCTTCCCTTGATATCAAGTTTGAGGCAAAGAAAGCCATTAAGTCCCAGCGATAGCAGATTTCCTTGCCGAGTGGATTGAACAACATCAGCCGACTCAAGTTCACTCAGAGCATTGGACCATGTTTTTGATGGCTCTAAGATGTTAAATGGTTCGGTCTTTGGGGTAGTTTTGGTTTCCCCCCGAGGAGATAAGCTCAGATATGTGCTCCAGATCCACTTTGATTCTTCCAATAATGAAGCAGAATATGAAGCACTTTTATATGGGTTGCGCATGGCCATTTCACTCGGCGTCCGTCACCTTATGGTTTATGGAGACTCAGATTTGGTGGTCAATCAGGTGATGAAGGAGTGGGACGTTAGAAGCCCAGCCATGACTGGATACTGCAATGCAGTGAGGAAGCTTGAAAAGAAATTCGAAGGGTTAGAGCTCCACCATATACCCCGAGTGAAGAATCAAGCGGCTGATGATTTGGCGAAGATAGGTTCCAAGAGAGAAGCCATTCCCAGTAATGTTGTCTTGGAGCATATCCATACTCCATCAGTCAAAGAAGATCCTTTTACCGAAGAAGCTCCGCAGCCCAAGAGTATCACAGATCCGACTGAGGTTGAAGTTCCAGCAAGGGTCGACCTGATCATGGAAGCTTTAGTGATCACTCCTGATTGACAAGATCCGATATCGCGTATATCTTAAGCAAAGAGCTCCCGGAGGACGAAGAAGAGGCTCGACAGATCGTCCGCCGATCTAAAGCCTTTACCGTGATAAAGGGACAGCTGTACAGAGAAAGCGCGACTGGAGTTGGTTAGAAATGCATAACGCCAGAAGAAGGTCGAATAATCCTTGACGACATCCACTCGGGGACCTGTGGTCATCATGCGTCCTCTCGGACCATCATGGCCAAAGCATACCAAGCCGGATTTTACTGGCCAAGAGCGAATGAAATGGCAAAGGAGATAGTCGACAAGTGTGAGGGATGTCAATTTTACTCCAATATGTCACACAAGCCCGCATCAGCTTTAAAGACCATACCACTTGTCTGGCCCTTCGCAGTATGGGGGTTGGATATGGTTGGACCCTTGAGAACAGGCAGAAGCGGTTTCACACATGTGCTGGTAGAAGTCGACAAGTTCACCAAGTGGATCGAGGCTAAACCCATCAAGAACCTTGATGCCGGCACCGCTGTCAGCTTTATCAGAGAGTTGATATTCAGATATGGAGTCCCACACAGCTTCATCACTGATAACGGGTCAAACTTCGATTCGGAGGAATTCAGGGCGTTCTGCACATCTCAGGGCACACGAGTCGACTATGCTTCAGTCGCTCATCCTCAGTCGAATGGACAAGCAGAGCGGGCCAATGGCTTGATTCTCAAAGGGTTGAAACCCCGACTGATGCGTGACCTCAAGCATGCGGCTGGAGCATGGGTCCACGAACTTCCCTCGGTGCTTTGGGGGTTAAGGACCACGCCTAACCGGTCGACTGGGAGAACCCCGTTCTTCTTGGTCTACGGAGCTGAAGCGGTCTTGCCGAGTGACCTGCTCCACAACGCTCCTCGGGTCGAGCTCTACACCGAAGCTGAAGCAGAACAAGCACGGCAGGATGCAGTCGACCTTCTAGAGGAAGAAAGGGAGATGGATCTAATCCGATCGACCATTTACCAGCAAGACTTGCGTCGCTTCCACGCCAAAAACGTGAAGAGTCGAGCCTTCCAGGAAGGAGATTTGGTTCTCCGAGTGGATCAGCAGAAACCGCACAAGCTCGCTCCTTCTTGGGAAGGTCCCTTTATCATCACCAAGGTTCTCCACAACGGAGCGTACCGTCTTTACAATGTCGAGCATAAGATCGACGAGCCCCGAGCTTGGAACGCAGAGCTGCTCCGCCCCTTTTACACTTAAGTAGCCGCTCGGAAATGTAATAAAAGCACTTCTGTAGTTCATTTTTTACAAGACAATAGTGTTATAATTTTCCCAGTGATTGTTGTCACTTTTATTTGTTCAATAAAATTTCCCCTCAGTGGGTGGCTTAGCTGCGAATCCGTTTCGCCTAAGTTTGTAAAAAAATCCTTGCCGAGTGGTGAGCCAGCCTCCCACTCGGGGGCTTAGCTGCGAATCCGTTTCGCCTAAGTACTTTAAAATCCTACTGAGTGGTGAGCCAGCCTCCCACTCGGGGGCTTAGCTGCAGTCCAAGTACTCGCCTAAGTTTCAATAAAATCTTACCGAGTGGTGAGCCAGCCGCCCACTCGGGGGCTTAGCTGCAGTCCAAGTACTCGCCTAAGTTTCAATAAAATCCTACCGAGTGGTGAGCCAGCCTCCCGCTCGGGGGGCTTAGCTGCAGTCCAAGTACTCGCCTAAGTTTCAATAAAATCCTACCGAGTGGTGATCCAGCCTCCCACTCGGGGGCTTAGCTGCAGCATAGCGCTCACCTAAGTACAAGTATAACGTGTGCTCTGCAACGTAGACGAGGTGCAGGTCGACTGCTACCCTCCTCTTTTGAGCTACGCCACAAGTACAACGTGCACTCTGCAAGGTAGACGAGGTGCAGGTCGACTGCTACCCTCCTCTTCCGAGCTACGCCACAAGTACAATGTGCTCTCCGCAAGGAGGACGAGTCACAGATCGACTGCTACTTCTCCTTCTGAGCTGTGCCACAAGTATAATGTGTGCTCCGCAAGGAATACGAGGTACAGGTCGATTGATGCCCTCTTCTTCAGAGGCGCACCACAAAAATCCTACCGAGTGGAGAGTAGACCTCCCACTCGGGGGCTTAGCTGCAGCCCAGCGCTCGCCTAAGTTTTTGAAAATCCTACCGAGTGGAGAGCAGACCTCCCACTCGGAGGCTTAGCTGCAGCCCAGCACTCGCCTAAGTTTTTGAAAATCCTACCGAGTGGAGAGCAGACCTCCCACTCGGGGGCTTAGCTGCAGCCTAGCGCTCGCCTAAGTTTTGAAAATCCTACCGAGTGGAGAGCAGACCTCCCACACGGGGGCTTAGCTGCAGCCCAGTGCTTGCCTAAGTTTTGAAAATCCTACCGAGTGGAGAGCAGACCTCCCACTCGGGGGCTTCGCTGCATCCCAGTGCTCGCCTAAGTTTTGAAAATCCTACCGAGTGGAGAGCAGACCTCCCACTCGGGGGCTTAGCTGCAGCCCAGTGCTCGCCTAAGTTTTGAAAATCCTTCCAAGTGGAGAGCAGACCTCCCACTCGGGGGCTTAGTTGTAGCCCAGTGCTCGCCTAAGTTTTGAAAATCCTACCGAGTGGAGAACAACCCTCACACTCGGGTGCTTAGCTGCAGCTCAGAGCTCGCCTAAGTGTGTTAAGGAACAGGTCGATTGCAATAAGTGCTCCATCCTAGCCTGCAAAAGACACCACAAACTAGACGCAAACATATTCAACGATGAATCTAAGTTCGGATAACGTCTTACGGGACCGAAAGTGCTCGGGCGCTAAGCCCGTTAAGGTTTATCGGTTACAAAAACCACTTGGCATACCGAGGCAAATTTAAAGTATCGAGCATAGAAGTTTTTTACCCCTCATGCAGAGGGCTGGAAGGCGCAACGAATTCGTCCAGGTCGATTCCGTCTGCGATTCGAGTGGCGGCAGCGATGAAGGTCTCCATGAAGGATCGGAAATCATGCCTCTTGGTATTGGCCACCTTGAGGGCTGCCAGGTTGTCCTCTCGCGCCTCCTTGCAATGAAAACGGTCCAGAGACAGAGCAACATCCACGCCGCACCTGGCAGATGACTTCTTCCATTCTTGCACTTGACTTGGAACCTCGTTCAGTCGAGTCATCAGAGATTCGAGGTCATTCTGAAGAGTCTCTCTTGGCCAGAGTGTTGTGTCGATGCGGGAAGTTGCGACCTTCAGCCTTCCGAGATAGTCAACAAAAGCAGCAACGCGAGATTCGAGTCGGAGAACATTCATGGCGACTTCATCTTTCATAGGAGAGTTGATAGGATCCAGGTTTATTTCCAGTCGACCAGTCTCCTCTTCAAAGTTCTAGCAGAACTCTGCTAGCACAACCCTAGAGTCAAGACAATAGTCGAACGGAGAGATCATAGTTAAAATGTCAGTTTGATACAAAAGATTACCTTCAAGCATGAGGAATAGCTTCTTGGCGAGTCCTCCCAGATAAGCCTCCAGATCATTCTTCTTTCCCACCAACTCTCTGGCCTTGTCACTCAAGGCAATCTTGTCACTCTTCAGTCGACTGACCTCCTTGTTGGCCGCATCAAGAGCAGCTTTCAGATTGGTATTTTCCTCTTCAAGCTTGGTGATTGAAGCCAGCTTCTCATCTGCCAGCTTGGTCTTCTCTAAAGCCGCTTTCTGCATCTCAGCCAAGTCAAGGTCTTTCTTCTTCAGAGCATCCCTCAGTTTGTCTGCAAAGTCACAGTGAGATCAGACTCGGAAACGGACGAGAGGAAAAAGCAGTCGTCAAGGTTCTCACCAAACATACCTTTTTCCTCCTCCTTTGACTTCGTGAAGTTCTACTGGACAAGTTTCAGATCAAGCTCGAGCTGGATTTGCTTGTTCTCCAGCTCTGTGTAACGAGCCGCAAGCTCGCAAGATTTCTGCAAAGAGCCAATCGACAGATGTCAAAAACAGTTCACTTCCGAGTGACTAAGGAAAAATCATAGCATTACTAAGACTACAGCCGAATATAAACATTCGACCATAGTCTCGGGGACTACACCCAGTGGGTGCACTCAGCGTGCCCCCACTAGTGTTATCAGTTAAAGTCGATCAGTCGACCAGCAAATAGTTCAAAAAAATGTTGTCTTCAGACTATAGTCGACTGTCAGCAGTCCACCACAGTCTCGGGGACTACACCCAGTGGGTGCACTCAGCGTGCCCCCACCGGTCTATGAATCCATTCGACCTGATTGAGTTAAGAAAAAGCTTAAGACATAAAGACTATGGTCGACTGCCAGCAGTCCACCATAGCCTTGGGGACTACACCCAGTGGGTGCACTCAGCGTGCCCCCACTAATCCAGAATTTCAATCAACACACCCAGTGGGTGTACGACATATACTAAAATTTTCAGAGAGAAGGATTTTCAGATATCATATCCTAACAGAACAGGCGGTGATCGACTGACCTGAACATTACTCTGAAGAGCTGAACTGGCGTCATAAGCTGCCTGACTGGCGTCTCGGATTGCCTTCACTTGCTCCATCATGAACCCTGCCTGGCGTATCGCTTCTTTAGCAGCACTGGCTTGGTCCTCTGGGACGTGATGGGTCAAGAAAAGTGAAGGTTGAGCAGCACTCGAGGACGAAGGGCGAGCACTCGTCAGCGGCACCGCAAAGGATACGGTAGGCCGAGTGATGTTGTCTCCCTCCACGACCAACGTCTCGGGTGCTGGCACATCCTGAGTCGCCTTGCCAGTAGACGCTTTCTTGTTCCTCCTCTGCCTCAGTGGTTCCTCGTTGTCGTCGTCAGGAAGGTCAATAACGATGTTAGATGGAGCTGCAGAAAAGAATCAAAATTAGAGACAAGGAGCCAATCGACTGAAGACGGAACTATAAAAGTCATACCAGGTTTTGAAGTGACAGCATCTTCCATCTCGTGATCTTCAGCCCTGGCCGAGGTATCAGAAGTAGCAGACCGCAGTTCCGTAAGTCACCGATTAGCTCATGAGTCGACCAAGAATAAATTCATGTGAAACGGGAAAACTCAAGTTACACCATTACCCTGAGATAGTGGGGATCACCATCTTCATCTTCGGCAAGACCTTCGCCGGTTTCGACGGCGCCACTCGAGATTGCTTCGGAGCTTTCTCAGTCAGCGCCGGAGAAGTCATCCGAGGACGCTTGGTCGACTGCGCGACGGGCGCAACCCCCTTACCACGCTCGGCTGTGGGATCATGGACAAGCTTCGAGCGTCTTTTCGAGTGAGGAGGTGCAACTTCCTCCTCCTCCTCCTCCTCTTCCTCCTCGCCAGAGTCATCATCCTCATCGTCGTCATCAGCATCCGAATCCCACTCCTCTGGGCTTTCACCCCCACTTCCTTCCTCCTCCTCAGTCGGCGCTTGCGCTCCATTGGGCATCGAGTACAACTCAGTGGTGGCCTGACAAGACAGCAAAACAAGACAAAGGTCAATCGACTAATTCGCAGTGAAACAGAATGAATGAAGCAAGATCACAACCGGGGATATGTGGTCATACCGTGTCCGGTGTGTAAGTATGGTCGAGTGGTGGGATCCTCCTAGCCCCTCGAGGGTTATTCTTATTCCCTGCGATGGCAGCCATCCACCTCTCCAGTGTGGCGTCACTGACCGCCTCCGGATGGACCCGAGTGGTATCTTCGGTGCCGCAGTACAGCCACATCGGGTGGCCTCGGTATTGAAGTGGTTGAATACGCCGTCGAAGGAAGACCTCCAGAAGGTCCATACCCGTCACTCCGTCCCGAACGAGCTGGACTACGCGCTCCATCAACATTTTTACCTGAGCTTTCTCCTCAGGAAGCACCTTCAGAGAAGAGGGTTTGTTCACTCGGTCCATGGAGAATGGAGGGATATCAGTCGACTGCCCTGGCGTCGACTCGTCTTGGCAGTAGAACCAGGTCGACTGCCACCCTCTAACCGACTCAGGAAGGGTCATGGCCGGAAAAGCACTCTTACTCCTCATCTGGATCCCAAGGCCCCTGCACATCTGGATAACCTTAGTCCTCTCATCATCCGGACTCGCCTTTTTCACCGTCTGTGAGCGACAGGTGAATATGTGCTTAAAGAGACCCCAGTGCGGTCGAAAACCCAGGAAGTTCTCGCACATGGACACGAAAGCAGCAAGATAGGCAATGGAATTGGGAGTGAAATGGTGGAGTTGCGCCCCAAAGAAGTTCAGAAACCCTCGAAAGAAAAGACTCGGTGGCAGAGAGAATCCACGATCTACATGAGTGGCTAGGAGAACGCACTCACGCTCCAGCGGCTGCGGTTGCCACTCGGTCCACGGAAGCCTTGCTGACCCATGAGAGATCAGTCCCTCATTGGCCAGGTCGTTGAGATCCGCCTGGGTGATGGTCGAGCGGATCCAATCCCCTTGGACCCAACCTTGCGGCAGGCGGGACCTCGACGAAGATCCACCCCGACTGTTCGCTCTTCCCTTCGCTTTCACCGTCGCCGTCGCCTTCTTCGTGCGCTCCAAGGCCGCCGTCTTCTCCTTCACCATCGTCGCCGGAGAAGCACGCGAGGAGTGGATGGGCGGAGGCGAAAGCAGGCGCAGCAGGCTGAGGTGAAGAGGGCAGAGAGGAGAATGGGGAGGCACTGTTCAAAAACCCTCGCCCGGCGCCTTATATAGGGACGCTTCCGAGTGGCTGACAAGTAGGCCCGAGCGGTCCTGTCAAATCCCGAAACAGTCGCGCACGCGTGATACATGGCAAAAAAGGCGGCGCGGAAATCAAGGCGTCTACGCCTTATCCCATCCGAGTAATGCGGTCCGCCGCGCTTCGCGCGCTTCCCAAAATTCAGATCCCACAAAATCCGCTAACAGCAGATCAACCTGTCAGACAGTAGATTTCCTACGATCCGTCGCTCGGAAGTTCACCAAGTTCAAAAGTTCACTCGACAGAAGAAAAGAATGGATCAAGGCGACTGAAAGAAAAGTCGATGCCATCATTAAAAAAAAGGTCATTGATCCAGGATGAGACATGCTCAGAACACAAAAACAGGTCGGAAAGATTATCAACTCCTTCCTCACTCAAACCTCGATCCATTCGGGGGGCTAATGATGAAGTCATGTACCTAGGGTAGGGTCACGGACCTGTCCAAAGTACCCTCCCCAAGGACATCTTCAGAAGAAGCTGCCTTCCAGTCGACCAAGAGGGAATCCACTTGACGGACTCGAAGGCACTCGACCACGAAGACTCACTCGACCACCAGGAGATTAAGAGCCGCTCTGTATCCAAACGGTCTGTAATTAAGTAGTCTTTATGGTCATGATGACACTTTATGTAGGGCGTTACTAGTAACGCCCATCCTTTATGTACTTTAAACCCTGCATAACTGAGGGCCGGAGAGGTCTGGCAGACACTATATAAGCCACCCCCCCTCCTCAGTGTAAAGGGTTCTCACCCCTGTAACTTATACACACATAATTCAGTCGACCGCCTCTGGGCTCCGAGACGTAGGGCTGTTACTTCCTCCGAGAAGGGCCTGAACTCGTAAATCCCTTGTCTGTACAACTGCTCCATAGCTAGGATCTTGCCTCTCCATACCTACCCCCATTCTACTATCAGTCTTAGAACCACGACAACCGGCACTTAAGGCGCCATAAAGGGTTTGGGGGAGGGAAAGGCGCCTGCATGTGCCACAAACGGGCGAGCCAAGAGACAATAGCACGGGCGTCCGTTGCTTGTCCGCACCGACGCAAATCAGGATCAAATTTCGGTCAAAATGGATCTAATAGGGCAAGAAAACGAACAACCATCCATTTGTGCTTTCTATCCGCTTGGACCCAAACGGATGTGGACGGACGAAATGCCTCGGAGCCTTGGAGTTGGGCTAATCTCACCGGGTGGCCCCGGCCCATTCCCTCCCCGGATGAAAGTTCCGGTGAAATAAAGCCCGTAGCTGTACCATTGTTCACTGAAAAACAAACGAAAAAACTAACGCCCACACGCGTGGGCGTTTACACATCGCCCACACGCCTCTATCACCACTCATTTTGTCACGTATGAACAGACGACATCAGCAGGAATCTTTTTGGTTTTCGGCTTAAAAATATTTTATCTCCTAATTAAAAAAACAAATTAAAAATCCGTTTTCACCATTAAATTCGTCTCGACGAGATCTTCAAAACTAGACCCCATGTTGATATGTTTCGACGAAATTGTTTTTTGCCCAAAAGTTGCCATGATGTTTACACTGTAGTTGCCATGGTGCTTAAACTAAAGTTGCCATGTGGTAATTTTAGTTTGTAGATCATGGCCATTTTAGTTTTTGATGATGGCAATTTCGGTATTTTGACCATGAAAATATTTTTTTGCATGAACCATGGCAATTTTAAGTGCATGTATCATGGCAATTTTAGTTTATGGTGCATGGCAAGTCTAGTTTCTTAATTCTCCGTTTTATAATATGTCAAAATTTACTTCTTAATATAGAAGAAAATAGCTGAAACATAACATGGCAACTTTATTGTAAACATCATGGCAATTCATGTGCAATAGACATGGCAACTTTTAACCCAAAAAAAATTCGTCGAAATATATTGATATGAGATTTAGTTTCAAAGATCTCATCGCGAGGGATTTATTGGTGAAAACGGATCTTCAATCGGATTTTTCATTTAAGAGATAAAATATTTTAAAAACTGAAAATCCAAAAAGATTTCCACATGCATGCATGCGGTGACATGGCGTAGTCCGTATGTTATAGGGCGTGTGGGCGGGTTTGGCTCCCACCACACGTGTGGGCGTTAGCGCTGTCCAAAACAAATCAGTCCCCACCTTCGAGCGATCTGTAGGAGTACGTGCCAATGGGTACCTTCAAGTGAACACAGATCAATATTTGGCACCACCCGTGGATACCTTCAAGTGAGTCCAGGAAAATTATAACACCGCGGGGTGCCACTTTGTTAACAAAAGTGGAAGAGTTAATTGACCCACATACCGGACAGTGGGGTGAGATACTGATCCGCGATGTTTTTTGGCCGGTGGATGTGTACAGAATATTACAAATTGCATTCGGAGTGCATGTTATGGAGGACTTTGTATCATGGCACTATAACCAGACTGGAAACTTTACTGTAAGGTCGGCCTATCATACGGAGTTTAAACAACAATTTGGGAGACAAATGGATCTGCCTTGCCCACAAGGGAGCCGAGACCAGGACATATGGAAACACGTTTGGGCTCATCGAGTGCCTGGGAAGGTCAAGCACTTTGTCTGGAAAGTTATGAGAGGAGTTCTATCATGCTATGGAACGCTGGCAGGGCGCCACATACCTGTTTCTGGCCAATGCCCAGTATGCAAGGTAGGCTTTGAAGACTCTCAGCACTGTCTTTTTCAATGTGAGCGTGCCTTGGAGATTTGGGATAACCTTGGAATTAAGAATGAGGTCCAACAATCAGCTTTGCAGGATAGATCGGGTTCCTCCACGATGAGCACTCTCATGTATAACCATGAAATCAAGGAGGGTTTACCGATGGCTGAATTAATGGCAGTGGCTATTTGGTATATTTGGTGGCAAAGGAGACAGATGGTGAAAGAGAAACTTATCCAAGAACCAGACAGAACAACATTTTCAATCAGAGTACTTGCTACAAACTTCTTTCACTCTCTCGCTGTGGATCAACCTATGAGAAAACGTGAGCACATGTGGCAGCAACCGAGAAGGGGAGTGGTGAAGATGAATGTGGATGCTTCCTTCTGCTGTGAAAATATGACTGGTGGTATGGGAGCTATAGCGAGGGATGAGCGGGGAGAGTTCATTGCTGCTGCTGGTTGGTTTATACCGCATGTGGCATCTTCAGAATCAGCAGAGATGATGGCCATTCGCAATGGGTTTTATCTCGCTTCAAGGATTGGCTGCACTGTCTTGCAGATTGAATCCGATTGCTCTAATGCGGTTCAAGCTTTTAACCTGGAGGATTACTCGGGGCAAGACTCAGCTATTGTGTTTGAAGGAAAAGAATTGGGACTGGATCTTGCTCAGTACGAGATCATTGCATGTCTACGTGAAGCAAACAAAGTAGCAGATGCTATAGCTAAATACTCTCTTTCTAGTAGATTTTCAGATGTTTGGGAGCGCTCAATCCTGGACTTTATTTCCCAGTTTATTGTAAACGACCTCGCTATTATCTGAGGAATAATGATTTGTTTACGTCAAAAAAAACGTGCCAATGGGCAGAAGCAAGGGCGCCGCCGCCAGGCGAAAGAAGGCCGCCGCTGCTAGGAAAGCGATCGCCCCCAAGGTAGACGCCGACGTTCCCAGACACTGGCCCAGGCTCCTGCCGGAGCTACTGGCGGACATCCACGACCGCCTGGGATTCCTCGACCGCATTGCCTTCACCGCGGTCTTCGCCGCATCCTGCGACGGCGACGACTATTTTCGGTCGGCCCCGTGGCTCCTCCTCCCCGGCAAGAACGAGGAGAACCCGGCGGCCGCTACGGTCTTCTCCTTCGCCGATAGGTGCGCAGCGACGGTGCGTGCACCGTACCCGCGCGACCACCTCGTCCTCGACTCCTCCCGCGGATGGCTCGCCACGGCCGACGCGCGAGGCCAGATCTACCTCGTCAACCCCGCCACTGGCGAGCAGCACGCGCTCCCGGACATCACCACCATGGGCGTCTTCCTCCGCACGCCTTACGAGGGGTTCATCGTGGACATATGGCCGTCGTTCATTAGTGATTCCTCGAGGCGTCTGCTGTACGGGGCGCACGTGTTGACCGCCGACGAAATGCTACGTCGTTCTACCGGAAGGTTGTCCTCTCCCCGCGTCGCCCCGGCAGCTATGGTACGACCATGCTGATCCTGGGCCTGGATTTCGACGCCCCGGCCTTCGCCACGGCGGAGGACGCTGCGTAGATGCTGGCGCCATCGTTCGACGGCGTGGAGGACGCTATCCACCACAACGGCTGGTTCCTCTCCGTCTCCTACTCCGGCGTCGTGGAGGCGTGGCAACGTGACACTGAGTCCGGCGGTTACACGAGCACGGCTGTCACGCCAAGGCTGGCCATTGAGGAAGGCGGCTCGTCGTGCCATCGCAAGTACCTGGCGATGGCGCCGGGTTGGCGGTTGATGGTGGTGCTCAAGTACGCCCAGGTGACCAAGGGCAAGGATCTGTACGGCCGGTATAAGTGGACATGCTCCTTCAAGGTACATGTCATCAGCGACGACGGGTAGTGGAAGGAGACGAGGGACATTGGCAACCACGCGCTATTCGTTGGGGTGAACAACTCGTTGTGCGTGCCAACAAGTCGGCGCTCAGATATCAAGGCTGGCTGCATCTACTTCACTGAGACGAACCGAGGGTCGCCACGCTTGGCAAGCCCATGGACTTATGAGCTGACGAGTCCGACGCTCGCACCGTCGGGATGTACCGCCTCAAGGATGGCACAGTAAAGAAGATGGAGCCGCTCGGGCACCACTACCGTACGTTGTCGGCACCACCGGTATGGATTACGCCTTCTATTTCATGATATAGCAAGGTCGATCTGTTTCGAATTAGCTAAGTTTTTGCGTATGATCGCTAGCAGGGTACAATTTTACAAACGATCGCAGATGCGCGTGTGCGCCGGTTTTTTAGCTATTCATGTGCAAAATCATTTTGCCAAAATGCTACAGTAAAACTGAGCTACCTCCAGCAATGTTTCCATTGATTTACCACCGAAGTAAAAGAGAAACTCCCTGTTAAGGATCTTCCTAGCAACAGGTAAAAAGGCTGAGAAGTATGCAATGTGTTCTCTCTTTTTCTCTCTGGGATACGCTGTTCTTAGGTTCAAAATGGGGGAAAAGAAATATGGAGGTTTGAGGTGGAAGGAACACGGATCAACATCCATTATTTTCATATAAAATTGTATATGGCTGTTTCTGATCTTGGTTTTGTTTGCTGATTATATTATGGCAGTAATTTTTGGATATGATATATGCCAATGTTATGTTGTGGTGGTGGGGGTGGGCGGGTGGCAGTGAAATGAATGATGCTGGGCCATCTCCTTGTTGATTGTTACCCGTAATCTATCCATCGGAAGTCTGGTTCACACCGATCCTCTGATCACTTGGCAACCATGTTGGTCGGAAGATGTTTCGTGATGCATGCGTAAGTTGGTGCTTTGCTATGCGTGTTTTCTTCGAGAGGGGTTCTCTGGAGGTCGAGCTCCAGCGAGCTCGGTATTTTGAAAATATCCGAAAGCATATTTGAAAGTTTGGAAAAAATCTGAAAAAAATCCATGGAAACATATATGTATTCCACAGGAAGATGTTGAATTTCGTCGAAAAATCTTGTGATTTGTAGGTTGTACAAAAAAGGCAAAATTCCTACCCAATGACAAAAATAAAAGGCCCGTTTAAAAATGTGTATTTGTCTTTTTTGCACACCACATCCACATGTAAAAGTATAATGCTGCGAAATTTTGCATATAAGTAGTATCCATGTGCATGTGTGTTCAAAAATAAATTTGAAATTTTTCGCGCTCCGAAAATAAAATTTGAAAACGAGCTCACTAGAGCTCGGCCTTCGTTGGCATTTTTCGTGTTTTCTTCTAAATTGTGTACGCAATAGATTGATGAGTTGTGTTATGTAGCTGGCATGCCGGCCTCATACGATAGATGGGCACCGAGAGCTAAATATCATTGCCTCTTAATTTTTTATTGCATCAAAACATTGTTTACGTAACGTAGGCGTTCCAGAAGCCACACATGGAGGCCAGGAGCTAGTTCTAAAGAGTTCTTAGCTATGTTGTGGGAATCCACATTTGTTTCTCTACATTCATAAATGAAAAAGACCCCAGTATTAGTTACAAGAAGCTTTCTAATTTCTGCAATGATTATGACACTTGTTCTTGTGTGCCTTCATATATATTCTTCACCACTGTCGCTGAATCACATGGGATGACCGCTGATTTGATTTTTTTTAGAAACATCTCTAACTTTATTTATACCC
The DNA here is from genome assembly GCA_021437245.1 of Aegilops speltoides. NCBI lineage: Eukaryota > Viridiplantae > Streptophyta > Magnoliopsida > Poales > Poaceae > Aegilops > Aegilops speltoides. The sequence continues at coordinate 532,350,940 of CM038147.1, read as the reverse complement.
ATTACAATTACAGGTGCACTGATTTGGATCTAAGATCCAAGAAAATGCAAAGTAACTCCTATGATTAAGAATTACAATGAAATCCTTGAAAATACCTTTTTTGCCGTATCAATCTCTGTTCAAAATACTTCAAAGACTGCAGTAAAGAGGCTGCAATTGGACTGGAACAACAATGTTGTCACTTTTTCATCCGCACGAACATTACTAATAATGGTTTTTGAAAGCACCTTGTGTTGCTCATCCAAAAAAGATGGGAAGTCTTGATCGGTGAACGCACTTGGGCCTGGGATGATCTCCTGGAATGCAGGCCATCGAATCACTATATGGAGATCTTGCAGTTCCCGGTCACTTTGGTGCTCGGCCTTCTCCTTCTCTTGCTGGGCTCACATGCGCCATTTTCTTGGGCCTTGGGCTGTTTCTGGGCTTCAGGCCTGGCAGTAGTAGAGCTGCTAACAGCCGTGCATCTAACCGGAGATGATTTGGGTAGTTACGTTTCAGCCACGGGATCACATGCCATCGAACGGCACTACGTGCGAGCGACGCGACGCCGAATCAGTCGCCCGAATACAAGCGTTTTCCGTACCATCTCCCTCAGCTTGACCGTCCTGCCCAGCCGGCTAGCCCCCGCCCTACGCCGCCGCAATCCAGCAGCCCTCCCACCCCATATGCCCCCGCCATGGCAGCCCTCAACAACCTACGCCGCCGGCACGGTTGTGGCACACCCCCTGCCGCTCCTCCTGATCGGCCGGATTTCACGCGTCCCCTAATCCCGATCCCCTTTCTTTCCTTTCCGATGAGGAGAAGACCATTGGAGATAGTGAACTTCCACATCTGGCCCTCCTATCTCCCTCGAGGATGAATTCCCGAAGGCCACTGCTATGGGTAAGTAAGCCTACCGCAATCTGTCGCTCAACGATTAGAAAGATCGCACGGATTAATATTCTCATCAAGATGAATTGTTTGGTTCTGTTCAACGGAAGCCCCCTGTTTCTTCCAAAAATGTTGATGGGACCCGCCTTCTGAACTCGAATGGATTTTGCTTCGCTCATTATCTAGGCCGTCAGTTAACTAGCATGAATGGAATTGCGAATTCTATGGCGCTGTGCTCTAAAGTTTTTATTTTGCTCTTTTCAGTGGCTCAGTCAATCCGAACGGTAGTACAAATCGGTTTGCCAATTTGAATTGTATACTTAGTTCCAAGGGGAAAAGGGAAGGGGCCTTGCCCGAGTGGGCAACGTACACGGGCTTGCTTGCTTCGCTATATACAATCTGCTTACATGTTCTTTCTTCCTAAAAGAATATAACGTGAAGTTTTCACAATGGCAGGACCTTATGCAAGTTCAGGCTGGTCGGACCTCCCCATCGACCTCCTCATCCGGATACTGCATCTCCTCGAGCTCCCCGAGGCCCTCGCCTTCCGCGCTGTCTGCTCGTCATGGCGTTCTGCATCTGTGGCCGCCGGCTGTGTCCCATATCGCCAGACGCCCTGGCTCGTGTCCTTGGCGGACGAGCCTCTTCCGGTAGGGGATCAACAGCTGCGTGTGCGTCGTGGGCTATGGGATCCTGCTGCTACCACTGAGCACCGGAGCCTACTGGATCCTGATAGAACTTTTCAGGTCAGCCTTCCCGGGGGCCAAGCCGTGGCCTGCTGCGGCGCCTCCCATGGCTGGTTAATCATGGCGAACGAGCTCTCGGATCTCGTCCTATATAACCCCTTCACCGCGGCGTTGATCCCGCTCCCGCCAATCACTGGTTTTGCATCTTGCATCGAGGGGGTTTATGAAGACGGAGGGAAAATCGTGGGCTATCGTTACAGGTGTTACATGATAGAACACGTTCATGGTGTGCAGTCTCCCGGCGCGTGTTTCTACGACAAGGTTGTGCTGTCCGGTCCTCCGTCCACTTGTCGCGCTGTCGCTCTGGTCATCCACCTGGACGGCAAGCGCCTCTCTTTCGCAAGGATAGGAGACAGCTATTGGCAACAAGTTTCAGTGATCCAAAGAAGCGGGGACAGCTTTGCCGATTGTATCTACCACCGCGGAAGGTTCTATGCGGTGACAGTGGAAGGGATATTGAAGTCATGGGACTTTGGTGGACCAGACAAACCGAGGAAGAAGACGGTCATCGCCGAGGATGACAACGACATGTTCAACGACCCAGTTATCACTAGGTATTTGCTTTCGACACCTTGGGGTCATCTCCTGCAGGTGCGTGTCTTTCTTGACACGCTCCGTGGAAACAACATCAGGATTGAAATAGACAGGTTGGACCTCAAGAGTCAGACAAGGGTTGCACTGAGCTCAGGGAAGGCTCTGCGGGGACATGCGGCCTTCGTCGGCCAGAATAGCCCAGGCATTTTATCAACCAAAGAATTCCCGAACTAAAACCGGATTGTATCTATTTCACAACTCCACGCCTCAGAAAGCGCCGCCCTTTCGAGAATCGCCATAACCAATGGAGCGGCGTGAAGGTCTATGACCTGAAAAGACGGACGCTCGAGGCTGCTTTCCCATCTGGTGGAGGTCATTACGGAACCATCTGCCCATTGGAAGTCTGGTTCACGCCGAGTCTAGTCTGATCTAGCCATGCTGTAACTTGTAAGTGCCATTTTGGTCCATAATTAAGTAGCATCAGGCCTAATGATTTTTCTGTGAGGTCTCACTGTTGTTCAATCATTTTCAGGGTGGAAATCTGCCTCGAGTTGATGGGAGTTCCCTTTCATAAAGTGAATCATCTGTCTCCCGGATAATTTCTCATGTTTCTCTTTTGGCTGTTTTCGTGTGTTAGCATGGAAGAAGGTTGCCAGAAACAGACCTAAACTCCTAATATTGTTGCTTGATTTGCAACTTCTCCTCAACCTAGGATCATTAGCATCACTTTAGATATGCGAGCTTCTCTTGGATTTGTGCATCCAAATGTCATTTTGGCATCACCAACAAAGGTTTAAAAATACAGAGCTTGTTTACTGACCAATCCAGTTAGAACAGGGAGTAATGCCTAGCTGATAAAATTAGCACTTCTTTACGGAGATAAGTTTAGCCTTAAGATAAAGGAAAAGTGGAGAAGTTAGTACAATTCCCGGTTGTTTTAGACTATATTCTTATTCCAGTAAACTTTCAGAAAATCACTGCCCATTTTCAAATTTTTATCATAACTAACCCGAATTAGTGCTCTCAAAGAAAAGAATACTGTAATTCAAAAACATTTTCTTCCAAAGGTTGGCGCGCATTTATGTAGTCATGGAAATAACAATGCATAAGATACTTCGGCTGGGAATCATTTGGTATTGTAGGCAAAGCATTGTTGCCTGTTTTGTTCATAAAGCTTGAGTTAGCACCACGTCACCAACAAAATTCCCAAGAAAATGTCGCATAAAAAAATACAAGAGAGTGTTGAAACATATTATATGATTTTGCCCAAGTACATTTGGACGAGAGCTTAATATGCTCATTAATATGATGAGAGCTTGAATTCACACATATGATGAATCAACTCATGATGTGAGGTTTATAGGACATGGCTATGCTCGAGACCTTGGAAAAAGCATGTAAAAGTTTGGATTTTATCCTCTATACACTAGAGATCATATAGTATATAGCACAATTTTTAAAATATTGAACTTCTAAAACTTTATACAATGCTCAAAGAAACGATGCTATAGAAAACTGATTTGTTCCCTCAAGATTGTGCGCACACCAATTTAAATTAAAGGAAAAAATGACCACTAAGTTTGAAATTTACCTTCAACTTACTTTGGGAAAAAGAAGAGAGTGCCAACAGCTGAGACCAACTGCAAATATAACATAAAATCCATCACTTATGTTGGTATCTTTGTAGAAAGCAAGTGTTTGATGCTCGAAAATGGCATGATTGCAGCACACATAGTGCATGGTTTTAATTCAAATTTGAACTAACCACAACACTTATTTTGGAATGGAGGGAGTATGTTATTCTGGATATTTGTGATGCAATAGAATGATGCATTTGTGTTTGGTATTAAGTACATAAGCACCGTGTATGTTGGTGAATCAATTCAGGGGCTGGAATGGTAAGCACACACACCTAGACCTTATTAGGTTGGTCGTTACAAGGTGTTAGATGAGATTTTGCTAATTCCAATCTTGATGAGAATTAGCAAATCAATTGTTTCTTTCACTTTGAAGCTGTGATGAAATAGCGAAATAACTTTACAGCCTGGGGCGTAGATAATAAACAAAGCATGTTCACAAGATGAAGTTGAACAGGAAAAAATCCGTTGTTTCTTTCTTGGGTAGAATCAGAGGTCTAAGCATTGCACAGAATAAAACCAACAGAGAAAATGCATCTTTATGAAAAACCAAATCTTCAGCATTGAACTTTGTTAAATGATAGGCTAGTAGTTGTAACGTGGCATGTATGTCACGGTGTAATTGTGTGCGTGCGTGAGTTGTAGCTAGGCATGTTGTTAGATGGATTTGATCTCTATCTTGTATAGTCTTGGACTAGGGGTCAAGACAACAACAACCCGCCGATGATGTATCTATGTGCTATATAAACACGTAAGCGTCCCTGCCGCAAGTGCATACGCTTCCTGCCTCTTCTTTCAAACTTTTCTCTTAAATATCAGACTCTTATTCATAGGCAGTGATATTTAGCTCGGTGCACATCAAAACCTAACCAAATATTCAGCATTGAACCTTGTGCTAGGACAGGACATCATACAAACTTGTGATCGCCAGCATGCCAGCTACTACTATATACACACAACTCATTAATCTATATACACACGAATCACACTTTCCACATTATGCAACACGTTCTTGGAACAAACAACTGCAAACAGAATTTAGAAGGAAACAATCAAAGCAAAGCACCAGTTAGGCGTGCAGCATGAAACATCTTCCGACATATGCTAAGTGATCATAGGCTCGGCGTGAACCAGACCTCCGATGGACAGATTGTTCCATAATGACCACCACCCGACAGAAAAGCATCCTCCAGCTTCCGACTTCTCAAATCATAGACCTTTCACACCGCTCGATTGGTTACGGCGATGCTCGAAAGCGTCCCCCCCTAAGACGGTGTAAGGTCATATTTATCCCTAAGTGTTTTGGTGATTGATGACAATACTCGTGCGGACTAATCGTGTGCCTCGAGTTCCTCAGATACTTCATCATTAGGCACAAGACGATTCGGTGCCCCTCAGAGACTGATGAAGCCGGCGTTGTTCTACGTTTCTCTTTGGTGGAGTTGAGTCGTAGGAGAGCCGTACTATTAAGAGGGGGTCCGCGTCGGAAAGGTAGGGTGGAATCACACGTACACTTGCCCCTCCTTTCCTTGCACTTTGGAGCTACCCATCGTTATCGTGGTTGTGCGAAAAACTGACGACTACTGCTGTACTTGCGGTAGTACCGCAAGTACAAGCGGTAGTACCGCGACAGGCCACGGTAGTACCGCCCCTCTGGCGCGGTAGTACCGCGGTACCTTGGCCTAGTGCCGCTCCAGTGCGGTAGTAGGGGCGGATGTAATTTTTTACATCCGCGCCCCTCACGGTAGTACCGCTCCTTTGGCGCGGTAGTACCGCCGCACTCTGGCCTAGTGCCGCTCCGGAGCGGTAGGAGGGGCGGATGTAATTTTTTACATCCGCGGCACCCACGGTAGTACCGCTCGTTCTGCGCGGCAGTACCGCGGGGTCTCACGGTAGTACCACTCCCTTGGAGTTGTAGTACCGTGGCCCTTCTGCCTAGTACCGCTGCGTCGCGGTAGTAGGCGCGGATGTAATTTTTTACATCCGTGCCTACCACGGTAGTACCGCGCCTTGCAGGCGGTAGTACCGCGTCGGGTTTTTGCACCACCCTAGTTTCTGCGGAAGTAGGCACGGATGAAATTTATTTCGTCCGCGCCCTTCCCAGGCCGTGACTCTCCTGCCTTGCGGTAGTACCGCAAGGGGGAGCGGTAGTACCGCGCAAGCGGTAGTACTGCCTCTTCCTCAGGCTTGTTCCGGCCTGTGCAGCTGCCACGGTAGTACCGTGGACACCCACGGAGCGGTAGTACCGTGCCCCTGGAGCGGTAGTACCGTGAGTCGCGGGCAGAACTAGTGGATAACAGTTGGATCTTTTCCCCGACTATATAAGGGATGTCTTCTACCTCTAGTTGACTACCTCTTCCACCTCTAAGCTCCATTGTTGCTCCAAGCTCCTTTTTCGCTCGATCTCTCTCCCTAGCCAATCAAACTTGTTGATTTGCTTAGGATTGGGTGACAAGGGCCCGATCTACACTTCCACCAAAGGATATTTGATTCCCCCCACTTATCCCTTGCGGATCTTGTTACTCTTGGGTGTTGAGCACCCTAGACGGTTGAGGTCACCTCGAAGCCATACTCCATTGTGGTGAAGCTTCGTGGCGGTGTTGTTGTTGGGAGCCTCCGATTGTTGTGGAGATTGCCCCAACCTTGCTTGTAAAGGTTCGGTCGCCGCCTTCAAGGGCACCAATAGTGGAATCACGGCATCTCGCATCGTGTGAGGGCGTGAGGAGAATACGGTGGCCCTAGTGGCTTCTTGGGGAGCATTGTGCCTCCACACCGCTCTAACGGAGACGTATTTCCCTCAAAAGGAAGGAACTCCGTAACACATCCTCGCCTTCACCGTCTCCACTCTTGGTTATTTCGTGCCTTTACTTTCAAGCTTACTTATTGTTTCATATCTTGCTTGCTTGCGTGCTAGTTGTTATTGCATCATATAGGTTGCTCACTTAGTTGCATATCTAGACAACCTATTTGTTGCAAAGTTTAATTTGGTAAAGAAAAGCTTAAAATTGTTAGTTGCCTATTCACCCCCTCTAGTCAACCATATCGATCCTTTCAATTGGTATCGAGCCTCGTCTCTTTATTAAGGACTTTACCGTCCAAGAGTATGGTTGACACCAACGATGGTGTGGAGGAACACTCCAGTGTGAATCCCATCTCATCTTCGCCGAGGGGAGCCTCGGTCTCGTGAGGAGTTCAATGTGGCTTTAGACACATTGAAAACCTCCATGACGGCCGAGGTTAAAAGCATGTTTAATGATTTCTTAGAGGGACTTAAATTATCTACCGCACCTATGAAAGTGGGTGATCCTACTAACAAGGTGACGGATGCTTTCTCTGACAAGGGGGAAGCTAACAATGAAAAGAGTCCTTCTACTAGTGGTAGAAATGGTACCGGCATCTTTGCCCATGTGGAACCCCTGGTTTATGGAGGGCCAATCCCCTCCACTCATTTGAATCATGCCGGTCCACCTCCTAAGTATGAAAAACATGTAGATTTTGATAATTGGGTCTATCGCTTTAAGCGTCATTTGAAACATGTGAACACTAACCTTTGGAGAGTTATTGAAGAAGGTTTCTATCCTCATGACCCAAGCAACTTCACCCCTCGAGAAGCCGTGGACAATCAATTCAATGAGAGTGCTCTCTTCATCATCCAAGATGCAATCCTTTCCGAAGATCTCCCTCACCTCCGACCCCATGTCGTGGCTAAAGAAGCATGGAAATGTGTCGAGGGTCTCTATCGTGGAATTGCTAGCATCCAACGGTCCAACTATGAGGTGGTGCAAGATGAAGCCGACGAGTTTGCAATGAAAGAAGATGAAGAACCTCGTGAGCTCTTTCGAAGAGTGACCAAACTCGCGGTGGCACTTCGAGATCATGGAAGCAAGGACACGGATGACAATTGGATCAAGCGGAAGTTCCTCAAGGCCATGATGCCCTACAACAAAGCCATGTCCTCCATCATTCGTCAACGACCGGACTTCCACACCATGACCTCAAGTGAAGTGTTGGATGAGTTCGTTGCTATGAGCATCTTGGACAAGACCGCCGACAATGCGGTGCTCCGTTCTCAAAGAGCTAAGAAGCCTAACCTTGCCTTGAAGGCCAAGGTCATTGTCGAAGAAGAGGAAGAAGTGGAAGATGAGGAAAGCAACCCCGAAGACACCAAGTTTGACTACCATGAGCACATGGCCCTTGCTTCAAGACAATTTTGGAGCAAGAAGAGCTCAAGACCCAACTTCAACAAGAACAACTCAAGTGGTGTCAAGGGCAAGCAACGAGTTAGAACTTGCTTGAACTGTGGCAATGTGAGCCATTTCGTTGCAGATTGCCCTTACGAGAAGCGGGAAGACAATGGTGGCAAGTTCATTCGGAAAGACAAAGCCAAGTCCGTCCCCAACAAGAACAACTTCACCAAGAAGACTCCCAATCGTGGGTTGGTGGTTCAAGAAGAATACCAAGAGGATGACGATGATGATGAGAATGAAGAAGCAACGGCCATGGCATCCATTGCCATTGCTACTCCCCGGGTGTCTCTCTTCGAATCACCCAACGAAAACATCATCGCTAGATGCCTCATGGCTAAAGCTTCAAACAAAGTGTTTGCTTCCGGTGGGGGATCATGGTTGCTCGATAGTGGAGCAACAAATCATATGACCGGGAGCAAGGACTTGGTGGTGGACGTGTAAGAGATTCCATCTATGCCCACCAATGTCGAGTGGGGTGATGCATCACATTCTAAGGTATTGGGTCTCGGCAAGGTTGTCATTTCTCATGATCTAACGATCGAGAAAGTCATGCTTGTTGAGTCCCTTGCATTCAATTTACTTTCCGTTCGTCAACTTGCACTCATGGGTTTTGCCACATTCTTTGATATTGATACCGTGGCCCTCTTGTGGAGCAAGACTCTTAAAGTAGCCTTTGTTGGGCATGTCGAGAACGGTCTCTATGTGGTTAACTTTTCGGAGCAACCCACTAAGACCGCGACATGCCTAATGGCTAAGGTTGACGTGGGATGGCTTTGGCATCGCCGTTTAGCCCATGTCAATATGAGATCTTTGCAAAGTCTTCTCAAGGGGGACCATGTTCGTGGACTAACAAATGTGAGTTTTGCCAAAGATCGTGCGTGCGAAGGCTTGTATCGAAGGAAAGCTTCATGAAAGGCTCACCCTCCCTCAACCATCATCTACTCGAAGAGACCCTTGGAGCTCCTTCACATGGATCTCTTTGGGCCTCCATCTTTTGATAGTCTTGGAGGAAGAAAGTATTGCTTGGTGATTGTGGATGATTATTCAAGATACACTTGGGTATACTTCTTCAAGAGGAAGAGTGAGACCCAACAAACCGTCATCAACTTTGCAAATGAAGCTCAACGTCAACATGATGCAAAGATCTTGACAATAAGAAGCGACAACGGCACCGAGTTCAAGAACTACACCTTGGATGAGTTTCGAGTGACGAGGAATCAAGCATCAATATGCGGCACCTTATACCCCTCAACAAAATGGTGTTGCGGAGAGGAAGAACCGGACGTTGATGGATGCGGCAAGGACCATGATGGCGGAGTTCAAGTCTCCATACAACTTTTGGGCCGAAGCCATCAACACCGCATGTCATGCATCCAATCGGCTCTATCTTCGCAAAGGCTTGAACAAGACTCCTTATGAGATCCTCACCGGCAACAAGCCCAATCTCAAGTACTTCCGGTGTTCGGTTGTAAGTGTTTCATTCTCAAGAAAGGTGTTCGGTTGTCTAAATTTGAAGCTAGAGCTCATGAGGGCATATTTGTTGGTTATGCTACAAACTCTCATGCTTACCGTGTCCTCAACAAGTCCACCGGACTCATTGAGGAGACGTGTAACGTGGAGTTTGACGAAAATAACGGCTCCCAAGTGGAGCAAAGTGGTACTTGTGATATAGGTGATGAAATTCCTCCCCAAGCCATAAGAAGAATGGGTATTGGTCACATCCTACCCATTGAGGAACCCCTTGTGGCCGAAGGAGAAGGACAATGCTCTACTCAAGTAGAGCCATCACCTCATCAAGACCCACACGCTTCCGAAGAACAACGTGAAGGCCCTCAACCTCGTGAACAAGACTAAGGGCAAGATCTACCTCAAGACGGTGATGAACCACTAAATGATGCCCAAGGTCAAGTTCTCCCCCTCGAGCTAGTTCAAGATCAAGATCAACCTCAAGATCAAGAACAAACTCAAGACGGCGCTCAAGATCATCAAGTCAACCCTCCTCCTTCCACACCCGAGGAGGAATTAGAGCGTCGTGCCGCAAAGATTGCTTCCAGGCTCACCACCCAAGACCATCTCATGGAAAATGTGGTTGGAAGCCTACGTAAAGGGGTAAGCACTCGTAGACAATTGGCAAACTATTGTGAACATCACGCGTTTGTCTCGTGTGTTGAACCCCAAAAGGTCTATGAGGCGCTCGAAGACCCGGATTGGCTCAATGCCATGCATGAAGAACTCAACAACTTCGAGTACAACAAGGTGTGGAGATTGGTGCCAAGACCATCCGGGAACCACAATGTCATTGGGACCAAGTGGATCTTCAAGAACAAGCAAGATGCCCATGGGAACATCATTCGCAACAAGGCAAGATTGGTAGCACAAGGCTACTCCCAAGTCGAGGGTATCGACTATGGTGAAACCTTCGCTCCCGTTGCTCGTATTGAATCCATTCGTTTGTTGATTGCTTATGCTTCCCATCACAACTTTAAGTTGCAACAAATGGATGTGAGAAGTGCTTTTCTTAATGGTCCCATTAATGAGTTGGTCTATGTCAAGCAACCCCCCGGGTTCGAGGATCCCTACTTTCCGGATCATGTGTATCAACTCGATAAGGCACTCTATGGCCTTAAACAAGCCCCACGTGCGTGGTATGACCACCTTACCGAGTTGCTACAAGATCGTGGTTTTGAAGTAGGGCTAATCGACCCCACTCTTTTTACTAAGAAGGTCAACGGGGAGTTGTTTGTATGCCAACTATATGTTGATGATATTATCTTTGGTTCCCCTAACAAAGCTTTCAATGAAGAATTTGCCGCTCTCATGACCTCCAAGTTTAAGATGTCTTCGATGGGAGAGTTGAAGTTCTTCCTTGGTTTCGACATCAAGCAAAGAAGAGAAGGAACCTTCATCAACCAAGCCAAATATACTCAAGACATGCTTAAAAGATTCAAGCTAAGTGATGTCAAGCAGGCTACTACACCAATGCCTACCAAGTGCCAACTTGACATCGATCCCAATGGTAAAGCGGTGGATCAAAAGGTATATCGCTCCATGATTGGATCCTTGCTTTACCTTTGTGCATCTAGACCAGATATCATGTTGAGTGTGGGGATGTGTGCACGTTTTCAAGCCGCACCAAAGGAAAGTCACTTTGTGGCGGTCAAGCGAATCTTTCGATATTTGGCTCATACCCCAAACTTTGGCTTATGGTACCCAAGAGGAGCAAACTTCAAGCTTGAAAGTGCAACTTATCCCCGGGTGGTTTTGGTAATTAATAACAACATATATATCATTGAACTAATAACTTCTTGAGTATCATTTCAGAAAGTTCAGTGATATGGGTATGGCAATGACTGAAGATGTGGACCCCTCAAAATGCTAAGGGAAACATTGGCAAAAGCTCAAGACTCCATTTTTTGGTTTAGTGATCCAAGATCACATTGAGTCCATAGGAAAGCCAATACTATTAAAAGGGGATGAGGTTATGATAATGATCTGGTTGCTCAAAGTGCTTAGTGATCTATCTCCCAAACCATCAGCAATCTTCCATTCCAACATATACTCATAAGTAATCTCGGTCCCACCGATTCCATAAACTCAGTCACACCGAGATGAACCACCTCAGCCATACAGCCAAACCCTAGTAATTTGGATTTTCCGATTCCAAACTCGGTCTCACCGAACTAGTGTTGCCAAGCTTCAGAATCATACATCATCATATCGGTGTCACCGAGATGATAAAGTCGGTCCCACCGAGATTGGCAAACCCTAGTCTTTGGAAGAATCGGACTAACCGAGATTGTATTTTCGGTCCCACGAAAATCCCAACGCTCACAAGATTTGAACTTTCGGTCTCACCGAGTTGTCAACTTCGGTCCGACCGAGATTGGTCAAATGTGTGTAACAGTTGGATTTTGTGTGGAGGCTATAAATACCCTCCACCTCCTCTTCATTCGTGGAGAGAGCCATCGAAAAGAACTACCACTCCTACCTTACATTTACGAGAAGAAAACTACCTACCCTTGTGTTGAGATCAAGTTGCTCCACTCCCACCATATGAAACTTGATTTCTAGCCTTCCCAAGTTGCTTTCCACTCAATCCTTTCTTCCACCACAGCCAAATCAGTGAGGAGAGTTGAGTGTTGGGGAGATTATCGTTTGAAGCACAAGAGCAAGGAGTTCATCATCACCAACACCATCTATTACCTTTTGGAGGGTGGTGCCTCCTAGATTGGTTAGGTGTCGCTTGGGAGCCTCCGTCGAGATGTGGAGTTGAACCAAGAAGTTTGTAAGGGCAAGCAGATCGCCTACTTCGGGAAGATCTACCCCGAGTAAGGCTAGTCCTCCGTGGGCGTATGCCATGATGGCATAGACAAGGTTGCTTCTTCGTGGACCCTTCGTGGGTGGAGCCCTCCGTGGACTCTCGCAGCCGTTACCCTCCGTGGGTTGAAGTCTCCATCAACGTGGATTGACGATAGCACCACCTATCGGAACCACGAGAAAAACCTCCGTGTCACCAACTTGCGTTTGCTCTTCTCCACCTCTCCTTTACTACATGTGCAATTTACTTTCCGCTGCCATAACTCTAGAATTGCATGTGTAGGGTGATACTTGACTTGATCATCATTGTGAACTTGCTAAAAACTTGTCCTAATCAAAAGGCAAAACTTTTAAATTGTCAAGTAGTCTAATCACCCCCCCTCTAGACATACTTTCGATCCTACAAGTGGTATCAGAGCTTTGGTCTCCATTGGATTGGTTTCCATTGCATTGGACTCCATAAGCTTGGTTTCACAACCTAGGAGAGTATGGCGTCTAGTGAGGGTAATTTTCATAGAGGTCCTTACTTTGATGGTTCAAATTTTGCTAGTTGGAAGCATAAAATGAAAATGCATATTCTTGGACATAACCCTGCCGCATGGGGCATTATTTGCGTTGACTTGCTTGGTGAATATGAGCTTTTACATGATAAATCTAGTGAGCCTAGTAATGATGAACATGCTAGTAGTCTTTATAATCGAGAAGAGTCGAATGACAATGCTATGAAGGAGATTGAGCGTCTAACTAAAGAACTAAACACTCTTAAGTTAGCTCATGAAACAACTCAAGAAGATCATAGAGAGCTCCTAAGATCTCATGAGAAGCTACGCTTCAAGAAGCTCAATCTAGAGCAAGAACATGAGTTTCTAAAAGCTATCAATGACGATCTTCGAAAGAAGAGTTCTTCATATCTTGCCAAACGACTTCTCTTGTCTAATTTCTTGCCACCTATTAAAACTAAGCATGACAAGCATAAGAAAAATTCTTCATCTAAAAGCAACATAATTGGTTCTAGTAATTCTCTTGATTCCACTAACAATGTTTCAAGCCAAGTTTCACTTGAGCAAGAAAATAGTTTATTGAAAGGGATTATAGAGAAAGGTGTCTACAAGAGCCTTGCCGGAAGCAAGAACTTTGAGGAAATTGTTCGCAAGCAAGGAAGGCACCGGAAGAATCAAGGAATTGGTTTTGAGCGAAAGTTCAACGCCGAGGGTGTTGAATGGGAAGAAGGTCAATATCCCACTCCAAAGTTTGTTTCTCAAAAGGAGAAGTATGATCCTACTTCTTCCAATGTGGAACAAGCTCAAGATGACCTTCCACCACAAGACCACAAGCTAAAAGGCAAGGACAAGCTTCAAGAGGAGATTGATGCATTTATTGAAGCACCTAAGGCCATGGTCAAATGGGTTCCCAAGGAAACTTCAAGTTCTACTTCGACAAGCTCAACTACTACCCCAAGGATTCCCATCAAGATGATGTGGATCCCGAAGAAGAAGAACTAGAGAGTTCTTGAGGGTGACTCCGCCAACATACTTCACTCACATTCATTTTGGCAAGAACTTGTGCAATCAACTTCCACATCTTGCACCAGTTCATGGAGTCACAAACCCTCTTGTTGGTAAGTCAAGGGACAAGGTAATCATTGCTTTCATGGACATCATCTATTGTGTACTTCAATCTATGTCCATAGATATCCTTGTTTGTTCCTTGTGGGACTAACCCATGTAGGTATTGAAAGTGCCCGAATCCAAAGGATTGCTCCCAACTCTTGATGATCTTCATCAACATTGAGCATCCACATCTTCAACATCTACATGAAGTCTTCTACGACAACCCAAGGTTAGTTTGACCCTTTAAAAGGGGTTCTCACATCAAGGGGGAGCTTTGCTCTAAAGATTTGAGCTAAAGCATCTTCAAATGGTGTGAACACATTAATGCTTTATGTAAAAGTGGTAACCCCACTTGTGCTTAAACGATGAGTATGACCTATGATCAAATGTTCTCATTTGACTCCTAAGTCAATATACTCATATATAGATGACCTAGTCATCGCCAAATTGTGTGATAGTAGCTGGTGTGTTGTTTGTGCATGTTTGACACATATTTCATTTGCTATCTTATTGTGTGAGCATGTTGGATGCATGATTTTATCCATTCGAGGACATCCATTTGTTGCTTTGGTCTTTTGGATTTCTTTTCTGACCAAATGGATGGACAAGAATGCCTAAGTTCCTCCCCTAGCTATCTATGCTTTCTTGTCTCAAACTCTATTCATGCTTATATCACAAACTTTGGACAAGTCTTTTTCGGACAGACCGAGTGAGGAGCACTCGGAGCCACCGATCCGTCAAAAGCTTAAATTCCAAAACCTTCTAAGTATTTTCGGTCAGACCAACCCACTCAAATCGGACAGACCGAAAGCACTTGGATTGATCTAGGTTTTCACCTCGGTGAAACCGAGTTGCAAATTTCGGCGTGACCGAAGTGAGTAACTGCTTGCAGTTAACCATCTCGGTGCCACCGAAGTTTACAACTCAGTCCCACCGACAAACCGAAGGGTATATATACCGAGGGCAGCGCGTTGATTCATTCTTCAAACCGTCTCGCCCCCAAACCCTTTGCTGCCGTCGCCGTGGTCTCCGGATCGTCCCTCGTTGCCGCTCAGGCGCCTCGCCTCAGGTCTCCGTCGCCGTCAACGGTCAATCTCTCCGTGCCGTTGCCGCCGTAGAGAAACTCCACCAAGTTAGGGTGAGTTTCGATCCCTCTCGTGTTTCAACCTCCGATTCAATACACGATAGGTTTTCCCAGCTTCTTGCCACGTTTGAGATCTTCCTATCCAGCAGATTAGTTCTTAGAACGAAATTCGAGTAAAAGTTTTAGGGATAGGTTTCCGCCGAACACATCTCGGTGTGACCGATTCTACATTCTCGGACTAACCGATTTGGCCTCTGGCCATTGCACTGCACATTTCGGTCCAACCGAGTTGTGCAAATCGATAAGACCGAAATGAGGATTTAGTGAAACCCTAGAGTTCTCGGCTAGACCGAAACCCATTTCGGTCCAACCGAAAGTGGTGTGAATGGTTCTGTCTAGACACTTCGGATTCACCGAATTTTAGACTCGGTCGGACCAAATGCATTCATGTGAAAACCTAAAACTGAAATTTGAACTCATTCTTTTGCAAAATCTTCTGCAGTTTGTGATAACTCTTCTATTCTGCCTATACCTTATCTATTCACGGGTTGTCACCATGTCGATGCCGTGACAGCGTAACAGTCCGAATCACCGAAGTTGAGATTCCAGAGGCGGGCACTAGTCCCGAAGCCGATAGTTTTTCCGATGATGGTGAGAGGAACACACCAAGTGGTTTGCCTCCTGCTGCCACCAGGGCCAGGAAGAAGAGAAATTCTGATGAAGAGGATTCTGACTTTGTTGCTGAGGAAGAGATCACATCTAAGCCAAAGAGGAAAGTGGTTGCCAAAGAGCATCAAGGGCAACAAACCAGGAAAGGCACCAGCAAGGTGAAGAAGTCCACAGTTGCTAAGAAGTTGAGCATGGAAGAAGAAACCTCCAGCAAGGTAAAGAAAACTTCCAAGAGGAAGAGGATTGTACATGATGAAGCAGCTGATGATGATTCTGATGAGGAAGCACCCCAGCCTCCTCAGAAGCCTAAGTTGATGGGAGATGCCATCAGGGCAGGAGCACCTACAAAGTCTAAGCCATCAGCTCCAGCAAAGGCAGCTCAAGCCAAGCCTGCTGCCAAGCCCAAGAAAACAGTGAGAAACATTCCTGCTTCAGAAAAGAAGAAAGACAATGTGCCACCAGCTGAGTCAGATGATGAGGCACATGTGTTGCTGAAACTCAGACAGAAACTGCCAGTCCATAATGATGCTCATCCTCGAGCTGAAAACATGAAGGAAAGAAAGGACAAGGGTCTCAGGCTATGGAGGCAAGTTGATCCATATGCCACCAGAGAAGGACAGCTGTTGACTCAAGGTTCCACACCGAGAGCAACAAGATTTCTATGAGATGTGCTCATGGACAAGAAGCCCATTGTTCTTGACACTAGATATGTTGATCGGGAATACATCGACAGTGAAGAGCACAGAGACTACTTCCCACATGTGCATGAGAGCTTCACTGCTTGTGGTGTTGCTGAGTTCGTTGGTCAGAAACTGACAGCTTGGAATGATGAGATGATCATGCAGTTCTATGCCACAGCACATTTCTATCCAGATGGCAGAATTGTATGGATGACTGAAGGCCAGAGATTCTCTTCAACAGTTGAAGAGTGGGCAGCACTGCTGAATGCTCCAGTATCAAGAGATGATGATGTTGATGTCTATGGAATTCCCAAGAAAAATCATGAGTCCATGAAGAACATGTATAATGAGGTACCAGCCAAGGATGTAGAGATTTGGAAGCTCGGTTCAGTGTATCATCTTCAGGCAGGTCTCCCTACCACAAACACTATTCTGAGGCATACCCTGATGCCCAAGTCTGGAGATCACCGCATGATAAGAGGCTATTCTATCAACATGCTACACATTCTAGATCAGAAGACACCTTTCAAGGTGATGGACCTGATAGTTGAGACTATCAAGAGGACTGTAGCAGACCAGAAGAGGTCATGTGGTTTTGCCCCGCACATTCAGATGCTTATCAATGCCAAGTTTGGCAAGGGCACCTACTTGTTGGATAGACCCCACTTGCCACTGCAGCCTGAACATGAGGACAATGAAGTTGTGATGACTGAGGGTGATCCCACGTCTGTTGAAGGTCAAGCTAAGTCTGAAGCTGCCAAACAAGCTAAAGCTGAGAAGGAAGCAAGCAGCAGCAGCTAAACCAAGAGTGTTGGAGAACAGCTCCTTGAAGCTACCGGAGGATTGAACTACGCCTGCCAGCATAGTGCGATCTCGGGAGAGTCTTGAGAGGATAGTTGAAGACAAGTTCCATGCTCGGATGTCAAGTCGATCAAGTGCAAGTCATTGTCAACAAGCTTGAGGCGGATATCGAGTAAGCCAAGAGGGAGAAGGCAGAGCTCATGAAGGAGATGGAAGATGATCTAGTCCAGATGACTATGAGCAGCCTGCTCAGGTTCCCACAAGACCCAGATCAGCTGCTATCCTGTGATGACACCAGACTACAAAGATCAAGACCTCCCATAGCTCCATCGGTTCCAGCTCCAGCTCCAAAGTCCACTCCTCCAGCTCCACAGACTTCACCAAGCCTTTGCAGATGCAGCTATCTCCACTCCATCAACCTGCATAGAGCCAAGCCAGCAGAGTCCCTAGAGACGTTTAGCTCTATACCTTTCGAACTTTTTGGTAACTTGTTGCCAAAGGGGGAGAAATTGTATAGATCATAGGACTTCGAGAGAGAGAGTGCTCGCTTTTGCTCTTTCGTTTGCGGTTTTTCTTTGAGATACTTTTGAGTTTTCCGAGACATTCTGTGTGTTTGATACTACGTTTGCTCTACTTTGATGAGTGCTTGATCATACTATGCCTTAATGTGTGCTTAATGCTTATCATATGCTATTCACATCTTGTATGATCATTTACTCATGTCTTGGTGATTGGGTGCATGTTATTCATTCTTATCATTTTGTGCGCTCCACCAAGATGTATGTGACATGGAAGAGTGACCCATGATCCTAATCGATTGTGCATTTGCATTCAAACGCAAATCTTAAATAGTGCACAAATTTAGAGGGAGCTCTTGCTTATCACATACTTCTCAAAGCGACGATATTATTCATTGATTATATCATTTGTCGAAGCTTTGATCTATATGTTGTCATCAATTACCAAAAAGGGGGAGATTGAAAGTGCAACTTATCCCCGGGTGGTTTTGGTAATTAATAACAACATATATATCATTGAACTAATAACTTCTTGAGTATCATTTCAGAAAGTTCAGTGATATGGGTATGGCAATGACTGAAGATGTGGACCCCTCAAAATGCTAAGGGAAACATTGGCAAAAGCTCAAGACTCCATTTTTTGGTTTAGTGATCCAAGATCACATTGAGTCCATAGGAAAGCCAATACTATTAAAAGGGGATGAGGTTATGATAATGATCTGGTTGCTCAAAGTGCTTAGTGATCTATCTCCCAAACCATCAGCAATCTTTCATTCCAACATATACTCATAAGTAATCTCGGTCCCACCGATTCCATAAACTCAGTCACACCGAGATGTACCACCTCAGCCATACAGCCAAACCCTAGTAATTTCGGATTTTCCGATTCCAAACTCGGTCTCACCGAAACTAGTGTTGCCAAGCTTCAGAATCCTTCATCATCATATCGGTGTCACCGAGATGATAAAGTCGGTCCCACCGAGATTGGCAAACCCTAGTCTTTGGAAGAATCGGACTAACCGAGATTGTATTTTCGGTCCCATCGAAAATCCCAACGCTCACAAGATTTGAACTTTCGGTCTCACCGAGTTGTCAACTTCGGTCCGACCGAGATTGGTCAAATGTGTGTAATAGTTGGATTTTGTGTGGAGGCTATAAATACCCTCCACCTCCTCTTCATTCGTGGAGAGAGCCATCGAAAGAACTACCACTCCTACCTTACATTTCGAGAAGAAAACTACCTACCCTTGTGTTGAGATCAAGTTGCTCCACTCCCACCATATGAAACTTGATTTCTAGCCTTCCCAAGTTGCTTTCCACTCAATCCTTTCTTCCACCACAGCCAAATCAGTGAGGAGAGTTGAGTGTTGGGGAGATTATCATTTGAAGCACAAGAGCAAGGAGTTCATCATCACCAACACCATCTATTACCTTTTGGAGGTGGTGCCTCCTAGATTGGTTAGGTGTCGCTTGGGAGCCTCCGTCGAGATGTGGAGTTGAACCAAGAAGTTTGTAAGGGCAAGGAGATCGCCTACTTCGTGAAGATCTACCCCGAGTAAGGCTAGTCCTCCGTGGGCGTATGCCATGATGGCATAGACAAGGTTGCTTCTTCGTGGACCCTTCGTGGGTGGAGCCCTCCGTGGACTCTCGCATCGTTACCCTCCGTGGGTTGAAGTCTCCATCAACGTGGATTGACGATAGCACCACCTATCGGAACCACGAGAAAAATCTCCGTGTCACCAACTTGCGTTTGCTCTTCTCCACCTCTCCTTTACTACATGTGCAATTTACTTTCCGCTGCCATAACTCTAGAATTGCATGTGTAGGGTGATACTTGACTTGATCATCATTGTGAACTTGCTAAAAACTTGTCCTAATCAAAAGGCAAAACTTTTAAATTGTCAAGTAGTCTAATCACCCCCCCTCTAGACATACTTTCGATCCTACAGGTACCCAAGAGGAGCAAACTTCAAGCTTGAAGGTTTCACGGATTCCGATTGGGCGGGAGACAAAGTGGATAGGAAGTCCACTTCTGGAGGGTGCCAATTTCTTGGTTGCTCTTTGGTAAGTTGGTCTTCCAAGAAGCAAAGTTGTGTGTCTCTCTCGTCCACCGAAGCGGAGTATGTGGCGGCCGGTAGTTGTTGTGCTCAACTCCTATGGATGAGGCAAACTTTAAAGGAGTACGGTGTCACTTGTGACAAAGTGCCTCTTTGGTGTGATAATGAAAGTGCCATCAAGATTTCCCTCAACCCGGTGCAACACTTCAAGACGAAGCACATTGAGATTCGGTATCACTTCATTCGAGATCACATTAGGCGAGGGGAGATCGAGCTCAAGTATGTCAACACTCATGATAACCTTGCAGATATCTTCACGAAGCCCTTGGATGAAGCAAGATTTCGCGAGTTAAGGCATGAGCTAAATATCATTGATTTGAGCAATGTGGCTTGAACCCGTGCACCCCCCACCACACTCAACTTGTTGTCTAGTTTAGGTGTAGGCATGGACATAGGGGGAGTGTTGTTCTCTCAATGAACTCTCCCTCCCCCCATTATGCATAAATAGATCACCTCTTTCACATTAGCCATTTTTGATGGTACTTGTGCTTCAAAGACGAGTTTTGGTCATGGGCCCAAGGATAATTCTTCGCGGTGCCATACCATCCAACTCAAACATAGGTGGCTTCGGCCACCGCCCTCTCTCCGTGAGAGGTTTTGTCACATTGGGATTTCCTGTTGTTCCCTTTGTATGTGCTTGCTTCTGTGATGTTTTGGGTTGTGTCTGTTTTCGGTGCAAAGGCATGTTTTTCTCTTGTTCGAAACCCTCGGTGGCGTGAGCTCACGGTACTACCGCGGTCGGCCACGGTACTACCGCAGCCAATCATGGTACTACCGCTGATGGGAGCACGGTACTACCGCCCCCAAGCGGTAGTAATTTTTTATTGCCGCCTGGTTGAGCGGTACTACCGCCACGGCGTGGTACTTCCGCCCGGGCGGTACTACCGCGATGACCCGCGGTACTACCGCGCCGTTTCGGGCGCGTGGGGATAAGGTCGGGCAGGGGGAGTTCTAACTCCCCCATACCCATTCGTCCCTTCCTCTCCACATCGCCCTTTCCTCTCTCGTGCTCACGAACGGAGCCGGCGTTCGTCGCCGAATCTCCTCCACCGGCTGCCCTCCCGTGATTCCGTCCGGTGGGATCGTTCCCCACCACGTGCTCTTGCTATGGACCAAGGTTTTTCCCCAAATCCGTCTCCGTTTTGATTGTATTTGGTTCTTCTAGGTTTTGGGGGAGGCTTGTATGTTCTTGAGGTTCTTAGTCTAGATCTCTGCAAGAGTAGGATGAAGGAGTGTGGTATTGCATATGATTTACACTTGTATTGTTGTCTTGCACTAGATCTGATCACCGTAGCACCGCCATGGCTTCGCGGGTCTTTTTCAGATTCAAATCCTGCTAGATCCGACGCGACGCGGTACTACCGCCCGTAGGGAGCGGTACTACCGCTGCTACGGTACTACCGCCCCTAGGGCGCGGTACTACCGCGTGCCGTGCGGTACTAGAGCCTTACTTCTGCCCCAGCCACGGTACTACCGTGACCCCTCACGGTACTACCGCGTCTGGAGCTGTACTAAGACGTTAGTATCGCACCCCATGGCAGTTCTACCGTGGCTCAAATCTCTCGCATGCCAACTTTCTCGTTTATCTTCTATGGGTTTATGTGCTGTCTTATAGCCTTTGCATTGATCCTTTTCGACTTGTTTTGGTGCTTTGCGTGTGTGTTTTAGGTGGTGGCTCTCGCCGGGCCAATCCCGTTCGCGACACTGGTTCCAAGCGTCTGCGCAACCCAGGAGAAGTTCCCGAGGGATCATCTACATCGAAGCGCAATGTCAAGTCCACCGCCAAAGCAAGCAAAGGATTCGCCAGGCATGGATGAGATAGGCGCTCAAGAGTATGTCCGTCTCAGGCAGCTTCACCCATATGCGACCCCACACTCCACTATTAGAGGGTGTGAACTGTTCTGGAACAAGACTCAAACCCAGATCTACTTGGATGTCATCAAGAACAAGCAGAATACCTATGTGGAGGTGAAGTGGATTGAGATGCACCACATTAGGAAGGACAAGTTTCGTGACTACTTTGGGGAGGCTCGGACTTGGTGGAGCAGTTTGGAATTGAGCATGTGATCTCGCTTCCACATGGACTATGACCACGAGATCATCTGTCGGTTCTTTGCCTCGGTGTACTTTCACACCAATGATGAGAGGAGGATGACGTGGATGACCAATGGCCGCCAGCTGTCTGCTACCTGGAAGGAGTTCATGGATTTGCTTCACGTTGCTGATGATGGACTTGATGTTGGAAATATGCCCTAGAGGCAATAATAGAAGTATTATTATATTTCAATGTTCATGATAATTGTCTTTTGTTCATGCTATAACTGTATTATCCGGAAATCGTAATACACGTGTGAACACTTAGGCCACAAATGTCCCTAGTGAGCCTCTAGTAGACTAGCTCGTTGTGATCAACAGATAGTCATGGTTTCCTGACTATGGACATTGGATGTCGTTGATAACGGGATCAAATCATTAGGAGAATGATGTGATGGACAAGACCCAATCCTAAGCATAGCATGAAAGATCGTGTAGTTCGTTTGCTAAGGCTTTGCCAATGTCAGTATCTCTTCCTTCGACCATGAGATCGTGTAACTCCCGGTTACCGTAGGAGTGCCTTGGGTGTATCAAACGTCACAACATAACTGGGTGACTATAAAGGTGCATTACAGGTATCTCCGAAAGTATCTGCGGGTTGACATGGATCGAGATCGATTTGTCACTCCGTATGACGGAGAGGTATCTCTGGGCCCACTCGGTAATGCATCATCATAATGAGCTCAAGGTGACCAAGGTGTTGGCCACAGGATCATGCATTACGGTACGAGTAAAGTGACTTGCCGATAACGAGACTGAACAAGGTATTGGGATACCGACGATCGAGTCTCGGGCAAGTAACGTACCGACTGACAAAAGGAATTGAATACAGGGTTTGATCGAATCCTCGACATCGTGGTTCAACCGATGAAATCATTGAGGAGCATGTGGGAGCCAACATGGGTATCCAGACCCCGCTATTGGTTATTGCCCGAGAGTCGTCTCGGTCATGTCTGCGTGTCTCCCGAACCCGTAGGGTCTACACACTTAAGGTTCGGTGACGCTAGGGTTATTAGGAAGACTAGTATGTGACTACCAAATGTTGTTTGGAGTCCCGGATGAGATCCCGGACGTCACGAGGAGTTTCGGAATGGTCCGGAGGTAAAGAATAATATATAGGAAGTGGTATTTCGGCCATCGGGAAAGTTTGAGGTCTCCGTAATGTCTGGGACCACCGGAAGGGTCCCGGCGGTCCATCGGGTGGGGCCACCTATCCCGGAGGGCCCCATGGGCTGAAGTGGGAGGGTAACCAGCCCATAGTGGGCTGGTGCGCCCCCCTAGGCCCACCCCCTGCGCCTAGGGTTGAAACCCTAGGGTTGGGGGGCACCCCACTTGGCTTGGGGGGCACTCCACCCCCTTGGCCGCCGCCCCCTCCTTGGAGATTGGATCTCCAGGGGCCGGCGCCCCCCCAGGGGGCCTATATAAAGGGGGGAGAGAGGGGGGCTGCAGCACCCATCTCCAAGGCGCAGCCCCTCCCCTCCCCAACACCTCTCCTCCTCCATGGCGCTTGGCGAAGCCTCAGCCGAGTCTCGCGTCTCCACCATCACCACGCCGTCGTCTGCCGGTGGAGCTGTCTTCCTCAACCTCTCCTTCCTCCTTGCTGGATCAAGACGGAGGAGACGCCGCCGTCCCGTCACGTGTGTTGAACGCGGAGGTGCTGTCCGTTCAGCACTTGGACATCGGTGATCTGAATCACGTTTGAGTACGACTCCATCATCACCTTGCAAGCTTCGCACGCGATCTACAAGTGGTATGTAGATGCAAACTCTCTCCTAGACTCGTTGCTTAGATGAACTCATAGATGGATCTTGGTGAAACCGTAGGAAAAATTTTAATTTTCTGCAACGCTCCCCAACAAAGGCATCATGAGCTAGGTCTATGCGTAGTTCTCTAATGCACGAGTAGAACACAATTTGTTGTGGGCGTTGATCTTGTCATCTTACTTGCCTCTACTAGTCTTTTCTTGCTCAACGGTATTGTGGGATGAAGCGGCCCGGACCAACCTTACACGTACGCTTACGTGAGACCGGTTCCACCAACTGACATGCACTAGTTGCATAAGGTGGCTGGCGGGTGTCTCTCTCTCCCACTTTAATTGGAGCGGATTCGATGAACAGGGCCCTTATGAAGGGTAAATAGAAGTTGACAAAATCACGTTGTGGTGATTCGTAGGTAAGAAAACGTTCTTGCTAGAACCCAATCGCAGCCACGTAAAAGATGCAACAACAATTAGATGACGTCTAACTTGTTTTTGCAGCGATTGATCATGTGATGTGATATGGCCAGAAGTTGTGATGAACGATGAACTGTGATGTATGAGATCATGTTCTTGTAATAGGATTCACGACTTGCATGTCGATGAGTATGACAACCGGCAGGAGCCATAGGAGTTGTCTTTATTTTTTGTATGACCTGCGTGTCATTGAAGAACGCCATGTAAACTACTTTACTTTATTGCTAAACGCGTTAGTCATAGAAGTAGAAGTAGTCGTTGGCGTGACAACTTCATGAAGACACGATGATGGAGATCATGATGATGGAGATCATGGTGTCAAGCCGGTGACAAGATGATCATGGAGCCCCGAAGATGGAGATCAATGGAGCTTTATGATATTGGCCATATCATGTCACAATTATATAATTGCATGTGATGTTTATTATGTTTATGCATCTTGTTTACTTAGGACGACGGTAGTAAATAAGATGATCCTTACAAAATTTCAAGAAGTGTTCTCCCTAACGTGCACCGTTGCTACAGTTCGTCGCTTCTAAGCACCACGTGATGATCGGGTGTGATGGATTCTTACGCTCACATACAACGGGTGTAAGACAGTTTTACAGCGAAAACACTTAGGGTTAACTTGACGAGCCTAGCATGTGTAGACATGGCCTCGAACATGGAGACCGAAGGTCGAACACGAGTCGTATGGAAGATACGATCAACATGAAGATGTTCACCGACGATGACTAGTCCGTCTCACGTGATGATCGGACACGGGCTAGTCGACTCGGATCGTGTAACACTTAGATGACTAGAGGATGTCTAATCTAAGTGGGAGTTCATAATTTGATTAGAACTTTATTATCATGAACTTAGTCTAAAACCTTTGCAAATATGTCTTGTAGATCAATGGCCAACACTAATGTCAACATGAACTTCAACGCGTTCCTAGAGAAAACCAAGCTGAAAGATGATGGCAAGAACTATACGGATCGGGTCCGAAACACGAGGATCATCCTCATAGCTGCCAGAAGCAATATGTCCTAGACGAACCGCTAGGTGACGCTCCGTCCCAGAAGAACCAAGACGTTATGAACGCTTCGCAATCTCGTCTGATGATTACTCCCTCGTTCGGTGCGGCATGCTCTACAGCTTAGAACCGGGCTCCAAAAGCGTTTTGAGCATCACGGAGCATATGAGATGTTCAAGAGCTGAAACTAGTTTTCCAAGCTCATGCCCGGTCGAGAGATATGATGTCTCCGACAAGTTCTACAGTTGTAAGATGGAGGAGAACAGTTACATCGGTGAGCACATCTTGAAGATGTCAGGTTGCACAACCGTATGACCCAAATGAACATTAACCTCCCGGATGAGGCGGTCATTGACAGAATCCTCGATCGCTCCCACCAAGCTACAAGAGCTTTGTTATGAACTACAACATGCAGGGATGGAGAAGACCATTCTGAAGTGTTCTCGATGCTGAAGTCAGCAGAGGCTGAAATCAAGAAAGAACATCAAGTGTTGATGGTCAATAAGACCACTAAGTTCAAGAAGGGCAAGGGTAAGAAGAACTTCAAGAAGGCGGCAAAGATGTTGCCGCGCCCGTAAGACTGCTTGCGGGAAGAAGTCAAAGAATGGACCCAAGCCCGAGACCGAGTGCTTTTATTGCAAGGGAAGGGTCACCGAAGCGGAACTGCCCCAAATACTTAGCGGATAAGAAGGCCGGCAACACCAAAGGTATATTTGATATACATGTAATTGATGTGTACCTTACCAGTACTCGTAGTAACTCCTGGGTATTTGATACCGGTGCCGTTGCTCATATTTGTAACTCACAGCAGGAGCTGCGGAATAAACGGAGACTGGCAAAGGACGAGGTGACGATGCGCGTCGGGAATGGTTCCAGAGTCAATGTGATCGCCGTCGGCACGCTGCCCCTACATTTACCTACGGGATTAGTTATGAACCTTAATAATTGTTATTTAGTGCCAAGTTTGAGCATGAACATTGTATCTGGATCTCGTTTAATACGAGATGGCTACTCATTTAAGTCTGAGAATAATGGTTGTTCGATTTATATGAGAGATATGTTTTATGGTCATGCTCCGATGGTCAATGGTTTATTCTTAATGAATCTCGAGCGTAATATTACACATGTTCATAGTGTGGATGCCAAAAGATGTAAAGTTGATAACGATAGTCCCACATACTTGTGGCACTGCCGCCTTGGTCACATTGGTGTCAAGCGCATGAAGAGACTCCATGCTGATGGACTTTTAGAGTCTCTTGATTATGAATCGTTTGACACATGCGAACCATGCCTCTTAGGCAAAATGACCAAGACTCCGTTCTCCGGAACAATGGAGCGAGCAACCAACTTGTTGGAAATCATACATACCGATGTGTGCGGTCCAATGAGCGTTGAGGCTCGCGGAGGATATCGTTATGTTCTCACTCTCACTAATGACTTAAGTAGATATGGGTATGTCTACTTAATGAAACACAAGTATGAGACCTTTGAAAAGTTCAAGGAATTTCAGAGTGAGGTAGAGAATCAACGTGACAGAAAGATAAAGTT
The DNA here is from genome assembly GCA_021437245.1 of Aegilops speltoides. NCBI lineage: Eukaryota > Viridiplantae > Streptophyta > Magnoliopsida > Poales > Poaceae > Aegilops > Aegilops speltoides. The sequence goes on along the minus strand of CM038147.1, from coordinate 532,324,217 downwards.
CCTACGATCAGATCGTGGAGGAGAATATTTAAGTCACGAATTTGGCACACACTTAAGGAAATGTGGAATCGTTTCACAACTCACGCCGCTGGAACACCTCGGTAAACGGTGTGTCCGAGCGTCGTGTCGCACTCTATTGGATATGGTGCGGTCTATGATGTCTCTTACCGATTTACCGCTATCATTTTGGGGATACGCTCTAGAGACAACTACATTCACTTTAAATAGGGCACCGTATAAATCCGTTGAGACGACACCGTATGAATTATGGTTTGGGAAGAAACCTAAGCTGTCGTTTCTAAAAGTTTGGGGATGCGATGCTTATGTCAAGAAACTTCAACCTGAAAAGCTCGAACCCAAGTCGGAAAAATGCGTATTCATAGGATACCCTAAGGAAACTGTCGGGTATACCTTCTACTTAAGATCCGAAGGCAAGATCTTGGTTGCCAAGAACGGATGCTTTCTGGAGAAAGAGTTTCTCTCGAAAGAAGTAAGTGGGAGGAAAGTAGAACTCGATGAAGTACTACCTCTCGAACGGGAAGGTGGTGCAGCGCAGGAAACCGTCCCTGTAATGCCCACACCAACTATAGAGGAAAACAATGATGATGATCAAGGTACTTCGGATCAAGTTGCTACTGAACTTCGAAGGTCCACGAGGACACGTTCCGCACCAGAGTGGTACGGCAACCCTGTCATGGAAATCATGTTGTTAGACAACAATGAACCTTCAAACTATGAAGAAGCGATGGCGGGCCCGGATTCCAACAAATGGCTTGAGGCCATGAAATCCGAGATAGAATCCATGTATGAAAACAAAGTATAGACTTTGACAGACTTGCCCGATGATCGGCGAGCGATAGAAAACAAATGGATTTTTAAGAAGAAGACGGACGCGGATGGTAATGTTACCATCTATAAAGCTCGACTTGTCGCTAAGGGTTATCGACAAGTTCAAGGGATTGACTACGACGAGACATTCTCTCCCGTAGCGAAGCTTAAGTCCGTCCGAATCATGTTAGCAATTGCCGCATACTATGATTATGAGATATGGCAGATGGACGTCAAAACGGCATTCCTTAACGGACATCTTAAGAAAGAGTTGTATATGATGCAGCCGGAAGGTTTTGTCGATCCTCGGAACGCTAACAAAGTATGCAAGCTCCAATGATCCATTTATGGACTGGTGCAAGCATCTCGAGTTGGAACATTCGCTTTGATGAGATGATCAAAGCGTTTGGGTTTATCTTGCGACTTATGGAGAAGCCTGCGTTTACAAGAAAGTGAGTGGGAGCTCAGTAGCATTTCTCCTATTATATGTAGATGACATACTCTTGATGGGAAATGATACAAAACTTCGACAGCATTAAGGCCTACTTGAATAAGTGTTTTTCAATGAAGGACCTTGGAGAAGCTGCTTATATATTAGGCATCAAGATCTATAGAGATAGATCGAGGCGCCTCATAGGTCTTTCACAAAGCACATACCTTGATAAGATTTTGAAGAGGTTCAAAATGGATCAGTCCAAGAAGGGTTCTTGCCTATGTTACAAGGTGTGAGATTGAGCTCGGCTCGATCACCGACCACGGCAAAAGATAAAGAAGAGATGAGTGTCATCCCTATGCTTCAGCCATAGGATCTATTATGTATGCCATGCTGTGTACTGACCGATGTAAACCTTGCCGTAAGTTTGGTTGCAAGATACCAAAGTAATCCCGCAAGGAACACTTTGGACAGCGGTCAAGAATATCTGAAGTACACCGAAAAGGACAAAGGACATGTTTCGCGTTTATGGAGGAGACGAAGAGCTCGTCGTAAAGGGTTACATCGGCGCTTAGCTTCGACTCAGATCTGGATGACTCTAAGTCACAAACCGGATACGTATATGTTGAATGGTGGAGCGATGGCTGGTGCAGTACAAGCGAGAGCGTCGTGGCGGGATCTACGTGTGAAGCGGAGTACATGGCAGCCTCGGAGGCAGCGATGAAGCGATTTGGGTGAAGGAGTTCATCACCGACCTAGAGTCATACCCAATGCGTCGGGGCCGACCAAACTCTTCTGTGACAACACTGGAGCTATTGCCCTTGCCAAGGAGCCCAGGTTTCACAAGAAGACCAGGCACATCAAGCGTCGTTTCAACTCCATCCGCGAAAATGTTCAAGGTGGAGACATAGAGATTTGCAAAGTGCACACGGATCTGAATGTCGCAGATCCGTTGACTAAACCTCTCTCGCGTGCAAAACATGATCAACACCAGAACTCTATGGGTGTTCGATTCATCACAATGTAACTAGATTGGTGACTCTAGTGCAAGTGGGAGACTGTTGGAAATATGCCCTTGAGGCAATAATAAAAGTATTATTATATTTCAATGTTCATGATAATTGTCTTTTGTTCATGCTATAACTGTATTATCCGGAAATCGTAATACACGTGTGAACACTTAGACCACAAATGTCCCTAGTGAGACTCTAGTAGACTAGCTCGTTGTGATCAATAGATAGTCATGGTTTCCTGACTATGGACATTGGATGTCGTTGATAACGGGATCACATCATTAGGAGAATGATGTGATGGACAAGACCCAATCCTAAGCATAGCATGAAAGATCGTGTAGTTCGTTTGCTAAAGCTTTGCCAATGTCAGTATCTCTTCCTTCGACCATGAGATCGTGTAACTCCCGGTTACCGTAGGAGTGCCTTGGGTGTATCAAACGTCACAACGTGGCGGGTGACTATAAAGGTGCATTACAGGTATCTCCGAAAGTATCTCAAGGTTGACATGGATCGAGATCGGATTTGTCACTCCGTATGACGGAGAGGTATCTCTGGGCCCACTCGGTAATGCATCATCATAATGAGCTCAAGGTGACCAAGGTGTTGGCCACGGGATCATGCATTACGGTGCGAGTAAAGTGACTTGCGATAACGAGACCGAACAAGGTATTGGGATACCGACGATCGAGTCTCGGGCAAATAACGCATCGATGACAAAAGGAATTGAATACAGGGTTTGATCAATCCTCGACATCGTGGTTCAACCGATGAAATCATCGAGGAGCATGTAGGAGCCAACATGGGTATCCACACCCGCTGTTGGTTATTGCCCGAGAGTCGCCTCGGTCATGTTCGTGTCTCCCGAACCCGTAGGGTCTACACACTTAAGGTTCGGTGACGCTAGGTTATTAGGAAGACTAGTATGTGACTACCGAATGTTGTTCGAGTCCCGATGAGATCCCTGACGTCACGAGGAGTTTGGAATGGTCCGGAGGTAAAGAATAATATATAGGAAGTGGTATTTGCCATCGGGAAAGTTTGGGGTCTCCGTAATGTACCGGACCACCTGAAGGGTCCCGGGGTCCACCGGTGGGGCCACCTATCCGGAGGGCCCCATGGGCTGAAGTGGGAGGAACCAGCCCATAGTGGGCTGGTGCGCCCCTAGGCCCACCCTGCGCCTAGGGTTGAAACCCTAGGGGTGAAGCGCCCACTTGGCTTGGGGCACTCCACCCCTTGGCCGCCGCCCCTTGAGATTGGATCTCCAGGGGCCGGCGCCCCCCTAGGGGGCCTATATAAAGGGGAGAGAGGGGGCTGCAGCACCCATCTCCAAGGCGCAGCCCCTCCCCTCCCCAACACCTCTCCTCCTCCGCGAGCGCTTGGCGAAGCCCTGTCGGAGTACTGCGTCTCCACCATCACCACGCCGTCGTGCTGCCGATGGAGCTGTCTTCCTCAACCTCTCCTTCCTCCTTGCTGGATCAAGACGGAGGAGACGTCGCTCGTCCCGTACGTGTGTTGAACGCGGAGGTGCTGTCCGTTCAGCACTTGGACATCGGTGATCTGAATCACGTTTGAGTACGACTCCATCATCACCTTGCAAGCTTCCGCACGCGATCTACAAGTGGTATGTAGATGCAAACTCTCTCCCTAGACTCGTTGCTTAGATGAACTCATAGATGGATCTTGGTGAAACCGTAGGAAAAATTTTAATTTTCTGCAACGTTCCCCAACACTTGACACTCCTGTTGGTGTTCGCCCTCACGGCAATACTGACTCTGCTGACAAGGACAAGCTCACTCCGTTCATGGTTGAGAAGACGCTCGCCACTGGCAAGATAATCTCGGTTCTCAACCCGTTTCTGGATATCATGTACCGCATCTTCCGCAACTCTCTGTTCCCTCGCATTGGTGACAAAGACAAGGTTCATGCCTACATGGTGGACATGATGCTTCTGTGCGAGGAGGCTCGCTCGTCTCAGACTCAGTCACTTGATGTCTCTCACATCATGTGGTGTGAGCTTCGGTTGGCGGTGTTCAACCGCAAGGTGCCCATTTATGGACCCTACCTGTTTCTGCTGATTTCGAAGACTTGGGAGAAGATGTACCCCGAGGAGGAGTTCCTGGCTCCAGACTGGATTCGCCATGAGCCCATTTGTCTGAGGGTCAAACCCAATCGGGCCAACACCGCTACTCGTCTTTGGAGTCTCACGCTAGGGCTGCTTCTTTGTTGATGAGGATCTTCTTTGGAGCCGAGGATGTTCTTTGGGGCCGTTCTGCTAGGCCCTCTCAGAGTGACTCTAGGCCATCTTGGGCCAAGAGGTTGAAGGATAAAATGAAGTCTCTTTTCTGCATGCAAGCCAAGGGACGAGACAGGCTCACGTGGAGTCCAAGGAGAGTCGTCGCCGGCACAACAAGATCTTGCAGCTCTATGGCGAGGATGTGTCTGGCGGGTCTGAGGAGCGCATCACTCCTGAGACCGAGTGGATGGAGAAGCAAGGATACAAGTGGACTGATTTTGAGGAGGAGGCCGAGGAGTCCATTCCAGCTGCGGAGGAGTCTGACGAAGAGGAGTGGGACCGCTTCTCTGCTTGAGCCACCTCTTGTGTGTTTAGGTGTCCTCTCTGCCTTTTTGGCGTCTCGATGCCAAAGGGGGAGAGAGTGTAGGGATTTGGATTTGTGAGTTTCGAGTTTGTGTGTTTGCCAGTTGAACTCTCTGCTGTTTTTATCGTTTGAACCTTGGTTATCTTATCTCATATGGTGTAAGACATATGCACTCTATCTATCCTAGCTAGCTTGTGTTATATTGTGCTACTCTCATGCTATGCTATGCTTATTATCATGTCTTGGTCTCTAAAATATAGGGGGAGTGTTGATCCTAGTTTGTGTGCCATGCAGTCCAAAGCATTCATATATAGTGCACACATCTAGGGGGAGCCCCGTCTATATTTTAGAGGAGTGGGGTTTGCCACTGCTTTAAACATATCTTATCTATGTGCAAATCCCGTGTTGTCATCAATACACCAAAAAGGGGGAGATTGTAAGGGCATATTTATCCCTAAGTGTTTTGGTGATTGATGACAATACTGTCTTGGACTAATCATGTGCCTCGAGTTCCTCGGATACTTCATCATTAGGCACAAGGCGATTCGGTGCCCTCAAGACCGATGAAGCGGCGTTGTTCTACATTTCTCTTTGGTGGAGTTGAGTCGTAGGAGAGCCGTACTTAAGAGGGGGTCCGCGTCGGAAAGGTAGGGTGGAATCACACGTACACTTGCCCCTCCTTTCCTTGCACTTTGGAGCTACCCATCGTTATCGTGGTTGTGCGAAAAACTGACGACTACTGCTGTACTTGCGGTAGTACCGCAAGTACAAGCGGTAGTACCGTGACAGGCCACGGTAGTACCGCCCCTTTGGCGCGGTAGTACCGCGGTACCTTGGCCTAGTGCCGCTCCAGTGCGGTAGTAGGGGCGGATGTAATTTTTTACATCCACGCCCCTCACGGTAGTACCGCTCCTTTAGCGCGGTAGTACCGCCGACTCGCCTAGTGCCGCTTGGTCGCGGTAGTAGGGCAGATGTAATTTTTACATCCGCTGCACCCACGGTAGTACCGCTGCTCGCTGGCAAGATACCGCGGGTCTCACGGTAGTACCGCTCCCTTGGAGTTGTAGTACCGTGGCCCTTCTGCCTAGTACCGCTGCGTCGCGGTAGTAGGCGCGGATGTAATTTTTTACATCCGTGCCTACCACGGTAGTACCGCGCCTTGCAGGCGGTAGTACCGCGTCGGATTTTTGCACCACCCTAGTTTCTGTGGAAGTAGGCACGGATGAAATTTATTTCGTCGCGCCCTTCGTGCCGTGACTCTCCTGCCTTGCGGTAGTACCGCAAGGGGGAGCGGTAGTACCGCGCAAGCGGTAGTACTGCCTCTTCCTCAGGCTTGTTCCGGCCTGTGCAGCTGCCACGGTAGTACCATGGACACCCACGGTAGTACACAAGGCGTCAGGTAGTACCGCCCCCTGAGTGGTAGTACCGTGAGTCGCGAGCGTAACTAGTGGATAACGGTTGGATCTTTTCCCCGACTATATAAGGGATGTCTTCTACCTCTAGTTGACTACCTCTTCCACCTCTAAGCTCCATTGTTGCTCCAAGCTCCTTTTTCGCTCGATCTCTCTCCCTAGCCAATCAAACTTGTTGATATGCTCGGGATTGGGTGACAAGGGCCCGATCTACACTTCCACCAAAGGATATTTGATTCCCCCCACTTATCCCTTGCGGATCTTGTTACTCTTGGGTGTTGAGCACCCTAGATAGTTGAGGTCACCTCGAAGCCATACTCCATTGTGGTGAAGCTTCGTGGTGGTGTTGTTGTTGGGAGCCTCCGATTGTTGTGGAGATTGCCCCAACCTTGCTTGTAAAGGTTCGGTCACCGCCTTCAAGGGCACCAATAGTGAAATCACGGCATCTCGCATCGTGTGAGGGTGTGAGGAGAATACGGTGGCCCTAGTGGCTTCTTGGGGAGCATTGTGCCTCCACACCGCTCTAACGGAGACATACTTCCCCTCAAAAGGAATGAACTCCGGTAACACATCCTCGTCTTCACCGTCTCCACTCTTGGTTATTTCGTGCCTTTACTTTCGCAAGCTTACTTATTGTTTCATCTCTTGCTTGCTTGCATGCTAGTTGTTATTGCATCATATAGGTTGCTCACTTAGTTGCATATCTAGACAACCTATTTGTTGCAAAGTTTAATTTGGTAAAGAAAAGCTTAAAAATTGTTAGTTGCCTATTCACCCCCCCCTCTAGTCAACCATATCGATCCTTTCAGACGGGGAGTCAGTGAAGTTGATACAATCTGGCCTTACCTTGGGGAATTTATCGACGGACAATAATACCCCGGCTATTCTGACTAAGGAACGCCTCGTGTCCCCTTAGAGTCTTTGCAGGGCTTACTCCTACCATTTGGCTGCTCTTGACATCCAGCCTCTCTACATCAACCCTGACGTAGTGCTCATGATACTTGTCGAGGATGACACGAATCTGCAGAAGATGTCCCCAGGGAGTTGAAACTAGGCATCTCGTGATAAGTTCAAACAAGTAATCATCTCCCTCGGCAATGATCATTTTCCTTCGTGGTCTGTCCTCTGGTCCACCGAGGCCCCAAGACTTCAATTTAGCTTCCATATTATCACCATGTAGAACCTGCCGCGGTGGTAGACGCAATCGGCATAGCTATCCAGGCTTCTCCTTATCACTGAAACTTGTCGCCAAGAACTATCTCCGACCCTCGCAAAAGAGAGTCGCTTACCGTCCATGTGCATGGACAAAGCAATTGCGGGACCAGCAGATGGAGAACCGCACAACACAACCTTGTCATAGAAAAACCCACCAAGAGACCGCACATCATAGACACTGTCACTCTCGTAACAATTGTAACGATAGCCTACGATGTTCCCTTCATATCCGTAAACCCCCTGGATGCACGACGCAAAACTGGTGATTGGCGGGAGCGGGAGCGACGCTGCGGTGAAGGGGTTATAGAGGACGAGATCGGAGAGCTCGTTTGCCATAATTAACCAGCCATGGGAGGCGCCGCAGCAGGCCACGGCCTGGCCCTAGGGAAAGCTGACCTGGCAAGTTTTCTCAGCATCCAGGAGGTTGCGGAGCTCGGAAGTGGCAGTAGGATGCCGTAATCCACGACGCACAGGCTGCTGCTGACCCCCTGCAGAAGAGGCTCCTCCGCCAAGGACACGAGCCACGGCGTGCGGCAAGGTTGGACACTGCCGGCGGCCGCAGATGCGGAGCGCCATGACTGGCAGACTGCACGGAAAGCGAGGGCCTCGGGGAGCTCAAAGAGACGCAGTATCCGGATGAGAAGGTCGATGGGGATATGTGAATTTGTGAGTTGGCCAAGACTGAAGAAGCTGGCGCATGTGAGCCCAGCAAGAGAAGGAGATCACCTAAAAAAAAGCAAGAGAAGGAGAAGGTGGAGCACCAAAGCTACCACGAAATCACTGATTAAGAGACATTCTTTTCTAAAAAATAAACTAATTAAGGTGTACCCTTTGCAGGTAACTCCCACCTTCTCAAGATGTGCGCCACTTGTCGTAACATGTGAGTTTTCCACTTTTTACTTAGATTCGTTTATCCAAAATGTTTTATCTCTTAAACCGCGCGTCCAAATCGCAAACCGTTTTCACATTGGTTTTCGTGCGTCGAGATCTTTGAATCTAGGTCCCACGTTAAAAGGTTTCGACCAAATATTTTTTTCATGAAAAAACCAAAAGAAAAAAAGAGCTAAAAGCATGAATTTTTATCCAATTTTTTTCCTTTTCCGAGAGACACAACTGTGCCTTCACGAGAAGCAAATCTATGCCTCTTGTGAAAGAAAAAATAAATATCTTTCACGCAAAAAAATATTTTGGTCCAAAACCTAGGGGAAACCAGGCAAAAACTAAAAAACTGAAAAACAATCTAAAACCCGAAAACACGTATAGAATTAAAAACAAAATCCCAAGGAAGTGCCTTGCACGCGACGCGCTGCCTACCCAAAGTGACCCTTGAGGGGCTCCCACAAGGGGTACCCCTCAATTAGTTGCTCTCAAGTGACGAGAAGGGTTAATTCAGGAGCTCCTAAACGGCCCTCTCAGCGTCGGTCTAGGCTCCTGGCACTCGAAGGGAACGTGAGTGGGCCTGTCCATCAAATCAACGACTCGATTCGAACGGACTATCAGGCGACGAGACCAGCGACGATTGCTTCGTCGCTTTGACTGCATCGCCTAAAAAACTGGTTGGCTGGTTAATGCTTGACTAGATGACCGGTCAACAGTTGACTTTCAATAAATAAATAAAAATATGAAAAAATCGACAAAATCCCGAATTATAAATTGTTCATGGTTTTGAGAAAAGTTTACAATCTTAAAAAAGTTCACGAATTTGATAAAAATGACATCAATTATGAAAAAAAATCACAAATTTAAAAAAAGTTAATCAATTTTGAAAAAAGTTCATTACTTTTTTTAAAATTTCATAAAGTTGAAAAAAGTTCATCGAATTTGAGAACAAGTTCAAAAATTTGAAAAAAGTTCATAAACTCGAAGAAAGTTCATTTATTTTCAAAAAGGTTGAACAATTTTCTAAAAAAGTTCATCAATTTTTGAAAAAAGTACATCGATTTGGAAAAAAGTTACCAATTTTCATAATAGTACATTTATTTTTCATTTTTTCTAAAAAATCATGCATTTAAGAAAAAAAGAAAAACCAAGGAAAAAATAAAAAATGAATAAAACCGTTTGGAAACTGACCAGCGAAGCGGCGAAAACCAGCTTGGGAAGATTCTGGAAGCTTCCCAAAATCAGAGCGAAAGAAATAAAAGGAAAAAAGAGTAATTGTGCATGATGGCCTACTGGTTACAGTGGTTCCCTCGCAACGAATAGTTCACGAGTTTGAACCCCGTTGGTCGCACCTTTTTTGACGTTTAAATAGAAGAAACAAAAGATAAAATGGGCCGACCCGTAGTTGAGGGGGGGGGGGGGTGCGCCGGTTTACAGTTTGCATTGTAACCGGCACGTGAAGTGTTGAATATGAAATGTTGTTGATTCCTAGTTACGACCTTCTTGCCAGTTCTAGTTACTTTCCAACATGGCGCATACCCGTTGATCTTTTGGGTTGGCCCATTAGCCATGTTATGGTGGGAAGCTCACCCGGTTTTCGGAAGCTTCTAGAAGCATCTAGGGTTTTTGTTTTAAAAAATGCTTCATTTTTTTCCATTATTCTTTCCCCTTTTTTCTTTTTTCACTTTCATAAACTTTAACATATTGGCGAACTTTTTTAATTTCTTTTCAAATTCATGAAAAAAAATCAATTCTAGAACTTCTTTCAAATTCGTGAACATTTTTGTGTTTGTGAACCTTTTTCAAATTCAGATTCATGAACCTTTTTCAAATCCGTGAACTTTTTCTAAATCCGTAAACATTTTAAGAATCTGAGACATTTTCTAAATGCAGTCATGAATTTGTTTTCAAATCCATGAACATTTTTTGAACCAGACACTTTTTTCAAATTTAGAATCACAAACTTAGTTCAATTTTGTGAACATTTTTCGAGTCCACAAACTTTTTAAAAGTTTAGAATCACAAACTTACTTCAATTTCATGAACATTTTTTGAATCCATGAACTTTTTTCAAATTCAGAATCACAAACTTATTTCAATTTATGATTTTTTTTAGATTTATGAACTTTTTTTAACCTTTTCAAATATGTGATTTCTTTAAAGAGTTAACGGTCAACAGTCTACCTTATCTAACCGAGGGAGCGAACGAGGAAACAGACATAGCGAACGAGCCAGTAAAAGACGTGTGAGCGCCAATTACTGGACCTCAGTGAGCAGTATTTTTCTATGTGTGGGATTCATGAGTCCTATTGAGTGCAGATGGCAGCTCTGAATTTTTCACCTACAACCTCAGTTTGGTTGCATTTAGTTAAAAAAAGAGGGGTCTCAATTGGGAGGGCCTCTGCAATGTTTTATGTGCAAGATTTAAGATTTCGTAGGGATCGCCATCAACTGCTATTTAGACAATTTTATGCTATTAGACAGACAGGAACAGTACAAATACTACATTAATCGCTTTGAACATCTCATGAATCAGCTTCTGTCGTATTCTGATGATATCCACCTCTTTATTTTGAATCAGCTTGGCCTTTTCTCTTTAAGATCAGTCTCTTAAAATGCAGAGGCGATGATATTTAGCTCGGTGCAACATCTAAACCTAACCTCTGAAGCCCTGAACCTTGTGGTGGGACAGACATCATACAAACTCATGATCGCCAGCATGCCAACTACTACTAGTACTATATATACACGGGCCAACACAACTCATCAATCTATTGTATACAGAATTTAAAAGAAAACAGCCCTAGCAAAGAATTCCAAATTTCCAATCGACATGGTTGCTAAGTGATCACAGGCCCGGCATGAACCAGACTTCTGACGGATATATTGTTCCATAATGACCACCACCTGACGGAAATGCATCCTCCATCACTTCAAATCATAGACCTTCACACCCTTCCATTGGTTATGTCGATGCTCAAAATGTCGCCCCTGAGACGGGGAGTCGTGAAGTAGATACAGTCCGGTCTCAGCTCAGGGAATTTTTCCACGGACAAGAGACCCGGGTTATTCTGTCCGAGGAGCGCAGCGTGCCCCCTTAGAGCCGTCGCGGGGCTTACTCCTACCATTTGGCAGCTCTTGCGATCCAGCCTGTCTACATAAACACTCACGCAATGATCCTGATCCTTGTCCAAGATAACACGAATCTGCAGAAGATGTCCCCAGGGAGTTGGAACCAAGTATCTCGTGATAACTTCGAAAAAGTCATCGTCTTCCTCGGCGATGATCGTTTTCTTTCGTGGTATGTCCTCCGGTCCACCGATGTCCCAAATCTTCAATTTACCTGTCATTGACAAGACGTAGAATCTGCCTCGCAGGTAGACACAATCGGCAAAACTATCTTGGATTCTCCTTATCACCGAAACTTGTCGCCAAGAAGTATCTCCTACCCTCGCAAAAGAGAGACGCTTGCCGTCCCAGTGGATGGCCAAAGCAACTGCGGGACCGGCAGATGGAGAACCAGACAACACAACCTTGTCATAGAAATGCCTGCCCAGAGAACCCATGTCGTAAACACTGCCATTACCACCATGGAGACACCTATAACGATAGCCAATGACATTTCCTTCGTCTGCATAGACCCCTTCGATGCACGACGAGAAGCCAGTGAGCGGCGGGAGCGGGAGCAATGCCGCCGTGAAGGGGTTGTAGAGGACAAGGTCTGAGAGCTCGTTAGCCACGACCAGCCAGCCGCGGAAGGAGCCGCAGCAGGCCACAGCCTGGCCCCGGGGGAAACTGACCTTAAATTCTTTCTCGTCTAGGAGGTTGCGGAACTTGGAAGTAACTGTGGGATCCCAGAGCCTGCGACTCTGTTCCACTCCAGGAAGAGGCTCAGTCGCCAAGGACACAAGCCACGGTGTGCAGCCAGGTGGGACACTGGGGGCGGCCATGGAGGCCGAGCACCATGACGGGCAGACAGCACGGAAGGCCAGAGCCTCGGGTAAATCGAGGAGAAGCAGGATGCGGATCAGGAGATCGGTGGGGAGGTCGGACCAGCCTGAGCTTGGATAAGGTCCTGTCATTGAGAAAAAATCCCGTCAGGAAAATTTACATATATAAGCAGATTTATATAACGGCACAAACACGCCCGCGTACGTTGCCCAATCGGACAAGAAAAAGTATACGATTCAAACTGAGAAACCGATTTCAATCTGTATAGGCTCTTATATTATTAGGAAATATGACAGATTCTGAAAATATGACCATAAAAATTGGATCTTTAGAAAATATGACTGTGATTCTAAGAACTTTCGAAAAGGAACATTTCTGGACTCCTCCTCCGGCGTTCCCGCGGGCGGCAGGGGAGGAACCCTAGCCGCCGGCCGCCTCACCACCTCTCCTGTCCTCGTCTTCCTCCCGCCGCTGCCAGAGGGCGCGCCCGGGCGAAGCCGGGCCGGCGCCAGCGGCGGCGGGGCATTTTCGTCGCCTCATGCGGGAGGGCTGGCGCGGGCCGGCCGACCTGGATTTGGTCGCGGCATTCTAGCGGGACGCCACGGCGCGGCCCCTCATCGGCGCTGGTGATGGCGCGCGGGTGTGCGGGTGGCGTGATGGGCTGCGCTTCGGTGGTGCTCGGCTGGTGTGGTGACGGTGTCGGCTCGATCCAGATCCGGCAGGAGCGGGCCGTGGGCGGCTTCGTCCGCCGTGGCAGCCAGCTCGTGGAGGTGGTGGCGTAGCAGTGGCGGCCTCGGCCTTCCCCTCCTCTTCTTCAGCACCGGGGGAGGTGGTGGTGTGCGCTGGGGGTCGGGGATGGCTGCCGGCGACCCAGCCAGAGCTGACCTCGTGGCGGCGCAAGCCGCGTTCGGCTTGGCGTTGGGGTCGGCCTACGACGCGTGGCTCCGGTGGTGCGTGCCCGGCGGCTCCGGCGCTTGGAGTTCGCCGGGCGACGCTCGTAGGGCAGCGGCCGGGCATGGCCGCTGCTCCGGCCTTAGGGGGCCGCATGGGGAGGTCCGATGGGTGGCCCCCCGGTGTCGTGGCGGCTTCACGGTGGCTCGACGGATCTATCCGAGGCAGCGGCCGGCTTCTCCGGCGTCGGCTCGTCTGCGTGCGGACCGTCTCGACTTTCGCTCCATCTCCACGTCGCCCGGACGCTACTCTCATCAGAGGGCTGGTCCTCTCCCAACTGCGGTCCACCGCTCGTCTCGCGCCCGGTGCTGCAGGACCGAACTCGTCTCGCGCACGGTGCAGCAGGACCGAGCTCGTCCCCATCTCGGTGCTGCAGGACCGAGCTCGTCTCGTGCTCGGGGCAGTAGGACGGTCGTTGGATGCCAGTTCTAGCCGGCCTATTGGGTCTCGACCCTGGGTCGCCCAGGGGTGCGAAAGGTGTGACCTTTTTGCTCGTCTCTTTCGTTGGGTTTGCGGCTGGTCTTGGGTCAGGTGGTGTCAAGGTCTTGGATGTCGGGGTGGCGGGTCTGGTGGTGGTAGCGTGGTGCTCTTGGGCGGAGCCCGTGCCTTGGCGCTGCCCAGTCGCCATGGCCGTATGGGCGGCGTGGTTGCCGGGGTGTGGCGTTCGGTGGTGGTGACTGTTGGTCGAGGTGAAAACCAGTTCTATCTTCGGACGGACCGGCGGCGGTGAAGATCATTCCCTTCTTGAAGGCGTCGTCGCGGCTCTCATTGCCCATCATGTGGCTCCAGGGGAAACTCTGATCCATGGATCGGGCAGTGGTGGTGCTTCGGTGTCGTACCCTTCTTGAAGGCGCCGCCTTGGAGCACATGATTCGTGATATGTAGCTTCATCTATTCGTGATGGTAGTGCTAGGAGTGGTGTTCCCGCGCTCAGTGTCTATGTATCTTGCCCTAGGTGTGTGCGTGTGTTGCGGTGGCGTGTGTTTATACTGGGTGCTTGATGTCAGTGTATCTAGTGCCCCGTAGTGATTTTGGTGTATTGAAGACCTATAGGTGAAGGGACTAATATGTTGTGAGTGTACACATGCTCTATAAGTCAATGAGGAGTTTGATATTTATAGTGAAAGTCGACCCCTAAAAATGAATGTCTTCGGCTGAAGACTTTGGTTCTTCTGAAGACTTTGAAAATGAAGAAATTGGTGTGACTTTGAAGACTTTGATATTCATGCGAGGAATCTGAAGCGTGAAGACTTTTGTTTTCGTAGTTTCATTTTCTTCTTATTGAGTCATAGGAAACACTGTACTCTTAAAGGGGGTCGAGGTAATACTAAGGAAACTGATTTCCAAGTGATGCTCATCTTAAAATCATACACCTACCCAATCCTTCGAGTGAAGCGATTGGAAATCTCATATTAGTTCAGTCAATTTCTTCAGTGACAGAGATGAAGATCTTCTGGTCTCTGAGTAATTTGTTCTGACAGAGGAGTTAGGAATTCACCAGTGCGAGTTGCCTACACAGTGAGGAACATGATAGCCCTGAAGAATTTGAACCTAAAATCCGACCGTTACGGTGCCACACACGCCAGCTGTCTAAAATATCCTACCACCTAACGGTCATATCAGACAAGGGCATTTATGTCTTATCATGTCGGGCTGCTCCCTAAGCTATAAATAGCCGTCCCCTATAACCACTAGCTGGTTGGCTGCTTCGAGAGAAACTGACACTTGTCATTTGAGAGCATCCCATCCTCCGAGGACTTTGAGCGAAAATCATCAAGTCAGAAAAACCCAAACCTACAAATAGGCCCGCCCTGGGGGGCAGGGGGCCGCCTGCCCCCGAATCGAGGGGCCCCAGCTACGTGCTTTGCTTTAGCCCATGTAGGCAAGTCCTCCGTAGCAGTTTAGCGCGTACTTTGTTTTCGCGAAAGGATACTACATGCTCGACTCTAGCCTGCTAGCCTACTACTCAGGGAAGGCTGCGATGTTTCGGTTAATTATCGAAAACAGCGCAAAGTTAGATAGATGCCGTCTGTTAAGAAAAAGATAGATCTCGTAAAAAAATGGAACCATAGTAGAATTCTCATCCTATACACACTCACTGGATCGCCATTGTTCCCCGGCCGCCGACTGCCCGTCCATCTGAACGAGACACCATGTTGCCCTCGACCAATGGCCACTCACGGAAACCCCATGGCTTCTTCTGTATGCCTGTACGAACCAGATCCCAGGCCTCGCTAGATCCCTGCTAGAGTGTGTCGACAAATGCATCACCTCTTCTGATTTCTGAGTCTTTGACGTGCTATTCTCTCTTCCAGCGATTATGCATGGGGCTATACAGACAAGGAGATATTTGACCCAAACGTCTGCAGCCACGAAGAGTCGACGATGCATCGATGTAAAGGGACATGTCGACCACTTTAATTATTGAGAGAGGTAAGAGATCACACTGATTTGGGGTTTTATTTTTCTTTCATACCAAAACCAAATTAGCCGATCCAATTTAATTAACTATGCTTTTATTGTGGGGAATTAACTATGTTCTTTGATGGTTACGAACATTACAACTCAAACATGTTAATCTGAGAGCCCTCATTTTTTTGTTAAAATACTATCTCTACCTTTATCTAAAATATAAGACATTTTTACAGTTCAATTTAAACTACAAAAATGTCTTATATTTTGGCACAAGGGAGTAGTATATATTATGGTCTAGTTCTAATATGTTTAGCCACAAGTACCAATTCAATATTTATTGATTTTGGATATTAATATTGCTTCTGGATTACTTTTAGTGTTATTGATAATATTATTTGTACATATAGAGCTATACACATAATTCATTATTATTTTCACCCATACATTTAAGGGCCCCGGTTTATAGTTTCGCCCCGGGCCCCTAAAATCTCAGGACCGGCCCTGCCTACAAACCCCAAAGTGATTGAGCATCACTGAAGAGATTGTTCCTATGTAGAACCGACGCTTCTTACCTTTGAGGACTGTGTATCCTCCAGACGGTTAGGCGTCATGGTCTGAGCATCCAAGAGGAATTGTGGATTGCCGAGTGACCAAGTCTGTGAAGGTTTGGAAGTCACCTGTGAAGACTTACCACTACTGTTGGGCGAGCATGTGAACTTAGCTCAAGGAGAATACGGTGAGGATGTGTGTCCGGATCAGATGTCCTCGAGTTTAAATACTCAGCCGCTCCAACCAGACGTACAACTGTCACAGCAGTTGGAACTGGTCTACCAAATCATTGTCTTCACCAAGCCAACTGGTTCTATTTCCTCAACCCTTTAATTTCCTCAATTATGTGTTGACGAACCTGATCATTACTGTTTGAAGACATTGACTGAAGACCTTCTCTAATTCCTCAATCCTATTTCTTCAGCCTGTTTTGTCTTCATCCTGCTTATCCTGTGTTTACGCTTTCTGTACTCTGTGTTTGTCCTTCATTTCATCATGATGACTATGTTGTTGCTCTGTTATGCTTATACCTGAGTACTTATTCCGCTGCAAGTAGTTCTTCGCTTAGTATTTTCCTCACCCTGAAATTTCTCAGTGAAGAATTCATAAAAATCGCATATTCACCCCCCCCCTCTGGTCGACGTAACGCACTATCAGTTGGTATCAGAGCGAGATACTCCCTTGTTCTGTGTGATTTTGGTTTAACCGCCTGGAGTTTTAGTTATGTTGACCGCAGGTATGATCAAGGTCTTGGCTGGGTGTCCTACCTTTGATGGGACGGACTACCCCTACTGGAAGAACAAGATGCGTATGCATCTTTAGGCAATTGATAACAATCTCTGGTACATTGTGGAAAATGGCGTTCCCTCTTTAACTCCGTCTCTGAATGCTACTGATGTAAAGAGATTCAAGCAACTCGATTCTCAAGCGAAGAATATCATATGTGGCCATCTGAGCAAAGGTCAGTACGGCAGAGTGAGTGCACTGGAAACTGCTAAGCTGATTTGGGACAGGCTGTCCAAGGTCAACGAAGGAGTCTCAACTCAACGTGACTTCCGAATCGATGTTCTTCGCAATCTCTTCAACCGCTTCAAAAGACTCGACAACGAAAATGTTCAGTAAACCTTCCATCGCCTCACTGACATCTCAAATGAGCTTCAAGCGCTTGGTGCCACTGACATCACTGACCATGTGGTGGTGAAGAAATTGCTGAGATCGCTTGATACCTCATTCGATACCCTCGCACTGATGATTCAAGAACAAGCAGATTACAAGTCACTTGATCCCGTTGATATCCTCGAGAGGTTAAATACTCATGAGTTCCAGCTTGCTGAGAAGAGAGATCTCTATGGACCGAGCTATGAAAGATCACGAGCACTGAAGGCAAAGGCAGTATCTGAGTCCGAAGCTGAAGATTTTGGTAGCATCCTTGGTGATCCTGAAGAATTGAGCCAATAGCTAGCAATGCTCGTGAGGAAATTCCCGAAGTTCTCTCGCCGCGCTCGCTTTGGAAAGTCTTCAAGAAATGATGATTCCTCGTCCCATGACTACAAAAAGAGAACTTGCCACAAATGCAAGAAACCTGGTCACTACATGTCTGATTGTCCTCTGTGGGAAATGGAATCAAAGAAGAAGAAGTACAAAGATGACGATTCTGACGACTCGAAGAAGAAGAAGAAATCTTCAAAGTCTTCATCATCAAAATCTTCAAAGTCTTCATCTCACAAGAAGGGCAGTTCCAAGAAGGTCCGTGCATTCATTTTCAAGGAAATGGACTCTGAAGCTGAATCTTAGGAAAATGTGGAAGAGGAGGAATCTGAAGAATCCGACTCTGGTGTGGCTAGGCTAGCCCTCGGTACTGCTTACATCAGCAAGTCCATCTTCAACACTGAAGAAAATGACTTCCCCGACTCTACTGACAAGAGCGTCGATGACAATGCTCCCACCTATTGCTTCATGGCAAAAAGTGCCAAGGGAAAGCAAGATCTTGAAAAGTTAAAAGCGAGTTATGAAGATCTTCAGAAGGAAAACGATTCATTGCTTGCTCAACAGATCAGTTCCGCTCAGGAAGAATTTATTCCACCATGTCTGAAATGCATTGAGCGTGAATTTGCTAATTCATCACCTGAATGTTCAAATGCTTCTATTGCTACAAATTCTTCAACTGTCTCTGTGGTTACAAATTCCTCATCTAAGGACACCACATGTATCACTGACGATAATGCAGGGCTGAAGGAATTGTATGTGACATGCATTTACAAAAGCCTCAAAGGGCATCAGACTCTATGTGATGTGCTCAAAAAGAAGATCTTGAAAAGGAACCGTAGGAAAGAGGGTATTGCCTTTGAGAGGAAACTCAATGCTGATGGGACCTACTGGAAACCTAAGCAGTACCCCAAAACCTCATGGGTTGCTGCGAAAGGACCTCCTGTAGATCCATGCACTTTATCTGGCGTTACCTCTGATTCTTCATATTCCTCTGATGAGTCATTTGACTCCAACTATAAACTGTTTAAGAATCAGAACGGTGAAGTATTTGCTCGATATGTTGGAACTAACTGCAGGAACGGTCCTCCTATGAAGAAAATCTGGGTTCCTAAAAGATGCCTTGAAAATCTTCAAGTGAATGTCATCATGACACCACCAATGAAGATTAGGAACCCCAGATCAAATTCTTCATATGGACCAAATTCTTCTTATGGATCAAATTCCTCACATGGATCAAAATCCTCATATGAACATCATCGTGCTAACACTTCTGTTTCGCAGGGAAAGTCTAAAGGCTATGAATATGTGCATTATTCTTCAGACCATTATGTTCATAAGTCCTCGAAGAATTTCTTTGCTTATCCATATGCTTATCCTAACCACTCTTATGTGAAACGAAGTGCACTGGCTTCAATGCCATCATTTTCTTATGGAGCTCGTAGAATGATGAATTCTTTGCCACCCCTCCAGATGTGGGTGGTGATGAAAAAGAACTAATCTCTTATGCAGGGTCTGGTCTCCAGACGAACTTACTTGTCTGAAGAATTTGCTGGAGACCTGAATATGCTTGAAAGGACGCAAGCTAATCATGAAGAAATGAATCATTCATTTCTCACGTGCTCATACTGCTATATCTGTTACTATTGATGAAATTGATATCATATTCTTCACTGATGAATTATATGGGTTTGTAAGTTGCACTAATTCATCTGCAGGATGAACAACCCAAAGCTACTGAGTGGTTCCTTGACAGTGGATGTACAAATCACATGACTGGTGATAGGAGCTTATTGATGGACACTGATTTGTCACCATCTCATCTGAAGCATATCACCTATGCTGACAAAGGTAAAAGCAAGGTATTGGGTCTACGTAAGGTTGCAATCTCAAAGCATAAACACATGGACAAAGTCATGCTTGTCGAGTCCTTGGGATTCAATCTTATGTCTGTCTTAATACTTTGTGATGTTGATATGGTTGTTGTCTTCGGCAAATTTCGTTGCCTTGTGCTAATGGAATCTGACAACTCCAAAGTCTTTGAAGGCTTTAGGAAAGGAGACTTGTATATTGTTGATTTCTCTGTAGGACCACAGCCTGCCACATGTCTACTTGCAAAAGCTTCGGAATGCTGGTTATGGCATCGATGACTTGGTCATGCTGGGATGAGGAACTTGCATACACTCGCGAAGAAGAAGCATGTCATTGGCATCGAGGGTGTCAAATTCCTCAAAGATCATCCTTGTGGGGCTTGTGAGGCTGGAAAGATCACCAGAGCCAAGCATCCATCGAAGACTATCATGACCACTTCTCGTCCCTTTGAATTACTTCATATGGATCTATTTGGCCTACTCATTATGCCACGTTCTCTAGTTCTGCATCATTATATGGCTTTGTCATAGTTGATGACTATTCTTGTTACACATGGGTGCATATCATCACTTACAAAAATGAAGTGCAGGAAGTATTCAGACGATTTTCTTCAAGGTCTTCCACTAACTTCGGTGTGAAGCTCAAGCATATCAGGAGTGATAATTGAACCGAGTTCAAGAACACTGGCCTTGATTAATATCTCGATATGCTTGGTATTACTCACGAATTATCTGCTCCCTATACTCCTCAGCAGAATGGCGTCGTGGAGCGCAAGAACATGACTCTTGTTGAGATGGCTTGCACTATGCTTGATGAATACAAGACACCTCGGTAACCGGCTCAAGCAATTGATACTGCGTGCCACATCATCAACAGGGTATATCTTCACAAATTCTTCAAAAAGACCTCATATGAACTCCTCACTGACAAGAAACCCAATGTAAGTTATTTCAAAGTCTTCGGTGCTAAATGCTGGATTAGAGATCCCCACCATCACTCTAAATTTGCACCGAAAGCACATGAGGGTTTTATGCTTGGTTACGGAAAGGACTCGCACACCTACAGAGTCTTCAACATCAATCATCACAAGGTTGTTGAAACTGTAGATGTGCGGTTTGGTGAAACTAATGGCTCGCAAAAAGAGCACCTACCTCCTGTGCTAGATGAAATGTCACCTGAGGAATCCATCAAGTTCAAAGCTACTGAGGATGTCATCCCTACCGAAGAATCTGCTGAAGAATTCATTCCTGATCATGAAGAAAATCACGCTGGTACTGCTAAAGAAACTGGTCCTGAAGAAACTGCTGGGCCTAAGCAAAGTCGTCAACCCGCACATCCTCGCGTTGCAAACGGAGTGCAGATTGAGAAGATCATCGATGACATCAACGCACCAGGTCCCCTCACACGCTTAAAAGCTTCACATTTATCTAACTTTTGTGGGCATTTTGCATTTGTCTCTATCATAGAGCCCACTAAAGTTGATGAAGCATTCATGGAATCTGAGTGGATTCAAGCCATACAAGATGAATTACATCAATTCGAGCTCAACAATGTGTGGGAGCTTGTCAAGCGACCAGACCCACGCAAGCACAACATCATCGGTACCAAATGGATCTACCGCAACAAACAAGGCAAAAATGGCCTCGTGGTGAGGAATAAGGCTCGTCTTGTAGCTCAAGGCTACACACAGGTTGAAGGAATTGATTTCGATGACACTTTTGCACCTGTTGCTAGACATGAGGCTATTCGCATATTGCTTGCTTATGCTAACCATCCTAATATCATCTACATCATATTGATGTGAAAAGTGCATTCCTCAATGGTAAGCTTGAGGAAGAAGTATATGTTGCTCAACCACCAGGTTTTGAGGATCCAAAATTCCCAGATCATGTCTATAGACTCAACAAGGCCCTCTATGGCCTCAAGCAAGCACCTCGGGTGTGGTATGACACACTGAAGGAATTCCTCATGAAGAAAGGCTTCAAACCCGGTTCACTTGACCAAACTCTTTTCACCAAAACATATGATGATGAGTTATTCATGTGCCAAATATATGTTGATGATATTATCTTTGGCTGTACTAACCAAGGTTACAGTGATGAATTTGCCTATATGATGAGTGAAGAATATAAAATGTCTATGATGGGAGAATTGAAATTCTTCTTAGGTCTTCAGATTCGTCAACAATACAATGGCATATTCATATCCCAGGAGAAATACCTCAAGGATGTGTTGAGGAAATTCGGCATGCAAGATTGCAAGGCGTCAAAATTCCTATGCCCACAAATGGCCATCTATGCATTGAGGAAAATGGTAAAGACTTCGATCAAAAGGTATACCGCTCCATGATTGGCTCTTTATTGTACCTATGTGTATCTTCAGGGGGGGTTCTTCTATATCTTGCAATCAAATTCCTCAATTCTGAGCACTTTCAATTCATATATGTATCCCCTTTGAAAACTTAACATATATTGTCACCAATCACCAAAAAGGGGGAGATTGTAAGTGCATCTAGTGCCTCTTAGTGATTTTGGTGTATTGAAGACTTATAGGTTAAGGGACTAATATGTTTGTGAGTGTAGACAGGCTCTATAAGTCAATGAGGAGTTTGATATTTATAGTGAAAGTTGACCCCTAAAAATGAATGTCTTCGACTGAAGACTTTGGTTCTCCTGAAGACTTTGAAAGTGAAGAAATTGGTGTGACCTTGAAGACTTTGATATTCATGCGAGTAATCTGAAGCGTGAAGACTTTTGTTTTCGTAGTTTCATTATCTTCTTCTTGAGTCATAGGAAACACCGTACTGTTAAAGGGGTCGAGGTAATACTAAGGAAACTAATTTCCAAGTGATGCTCATCTCAAAATCCTACACCTACCCAATCCTTCGAGTGAAGCCATTGGAAATCTCATATCAGTTCAGTCAATTTCTTCAGTGATAGAGACGAAGATCTTCTAGTCTCTGAGGAATTTGTTCTGACTGAGGAGTTAGGAATTCGCCAGTGCGAATTGGCTACACAGTGAGGAACATGATAGCCCTGAGGAATTCGAACCTAAAATCCGACTGTTGATGTGCCACGCACCAGCTATCCAAAATATCCTACCACCTAACGGTCATATCAGACAAGGGCTGTCGGTGTCAAAACCGGCGGATCTCGAGTAGGGGGTCCCGAACTGTGCGTCTAGGCAGATGGTAACAGGAGACAAGGGACACGATGTTTTACCCAGGTTCGGGCCCTCTTGATGGAGGTAAAACCCTACGTCCTGCTCGATTAATATTGATGATATGGGTAGTACAAGAGTGGATCTACCACGAGATCAAGGAGGCTAAACCCTAGAAGCTAGCCTATGGTATGATTGTTGTAATGTATGTTGTGTACTACGGACTAAAGCCCCCCGGTTTATATAGACACCGGAGAGGGCTAGGGTTACACAGAGTCGGTTACAATGGTAGGAGATCTACTTATCCATATCGCCAAGCTTGCCTTCCGCGCCAAGGAAAGTCCCATCCAGACACCGGACGGAGTCTTCAATCTTGTATCTTCGTAGTCTTGGAGTCCGGCGGACGATGATAGTCCGCTGTCCGGACACCCCTAGTCCAGACTCCTCAAGAGCCCTCGAACCAGGCTTCAATGACGATAAGTCCGGTAGCAAGATAATGTTCGGCATTGCAAGGCGGGTTCCTCCTTTGAATAATCCAGAGAAGATCATGAACACCAGGATAGTGTCCGGCTCTGCAAAATAAATTCCACATTCCACCGTAGAGAGAATAAAATGTACACAAGCTCAATCTGCTGACGTATTTTGCGGCATGACGTCACACCACTACCAAGCTTTTACTTGAATCGTTTTTTATTATACCACCTCAACACGTTTAGCGAAGCGGTTTCCTTGGCACGTCTTGTCGAAGCAGAGATCGTGTTCCCCTTATTCCGGGATTCTCATCAATACGGACGTGGGTAACCCAACCGCGCCATTGATGGTGGCGCTGGGGAGATAAGCGAGTTTCACCAGGCTGGTGGGGGACGCATAGTCTTCGCCCGCCTATATATAAGGGATAAGGATTCACCTTTTCACCCACGCCTTCTTCCTCCTTTGCTCATCCACCTCCGCGCACTCAAGCTCCAGCGCCCAAGTTCACGCATCTCGTCTCAACCTTCTCCGACCATGTCCGGAGGGGGAGGCAAATGGTTGGCTTCCACCGTTAAGGAGGAGCATATCACAAAGCTGCGCAGCGCCGGATACCTTTCCGGCGACATCGCGCACAGGCTGCCCGACGAGGGGCAGCTCGTCCCTACCCCCGGGCCCCATGAGAGGGTCGTTTTCCTTCCCCACTTCCTCTGCGGACTGGGCTTTCCACTTCACCCCTTTGTCCGGGGGCTCATGTTCTACTACGGCCTGGATTTCCACGATCTGGCGCCGAACTTCATCCTCAACATCTCGGTGTTTATCATCGTGTGCGAGGCCCTCCTCTGGATCCGGCCCCACTTCGGCTTGTGGCTCAAGACCTTCAACGTCAAGCCGAAGGTAGTGAAGGGCATGCAGGCGGAGTGCGGAGGCGCCATGTTGGGCAAGATGCCCAACGTCCTTTGGTTCGAAGGGGCCTTCGAGGACTCCGTCAAGGGGTGGTAATCGGGGTGGTTCTACATCACCGAGCCGCGCGACCCTACGTGGGCGGCGGCCCCTGAGTTTAGATCTGGTATCCCTACGCAGCTCACCTCCTGGAAAGAGAAGGGCTTGCTGGGGGGTAATCCGAAGGAGCTGACGAGACTCCGAGCCTTTATCCAGAAGCTGGTGAACAAGAAGCTCAGGCTTGTCGACGTGGTCCAAGTCATGCTCGTTCGCCGGATTCTCCCATGCCAAGAACGGGCATTCAATCTGTGGGAGTTCAATCTGGAACAGCACCAGGCATTGAGCGGGCTCTTCGACACGATGTACGAAGGCGCCTGGAGGGTGCTTTTTAAGGGCGCCGAAGCCC
This sequence comes from Aegilops speltoides, assembly GCA_021437245.1. Lineage (NCBI taxonomy): Eukaryota > Viridiplantae > Streptophyta > Magnoliopsida > Poales > Poaceae > Aegilops > Aegilops speltoides. The sequence continues at coordinate 532,299,642 of CM038147.1, read as the reverse complement.
CCGCATCCACGACGGAAGATCTGGATTTCACTCGCAGCATCCGGCTGACGAGGTAAGTGATTCTACCCCTTTACGGGACACTTATTCTAAATAGATTGATTCTAAGAGGGTTTCAATCTCCCTTTTCCTTTGACAGGAATGGATGAAGAAGGACGAGCAGCTCATCTGCCCGGCTCCCATGCCAGAAGACCCAGTGGATGCCCGTCTAGCGGGGCTGCTGGTTCCGGCACCGCATGTGGTGCCGGAGAAGAAGGCCAAGAAGGTGGCCACGGGCACTCGAAATAGTTCCCGTTATCAGGCGTCCGACAACGAGCCGGACTCCTCCCCCGAAGATGAGGAGGAGGAAGAAGACTCTCTCCCGGAGGGGGGAGAGAGGAAGAGGAAGGCTTCCCCAACAGGGGAGGCCGAAGGGTCCAAGAGGGGGAGAACTATTCCCCCGGACAGCTCTGCCAACACCGACGTTGGCAACAAGGAGTGGCCTTCAAGGGCCAGGCCTCCGGCGAGATCGTAAGTATCCGGATCCCTGAATGATATGCAATTTCTTTTGTGTCACGTAGTGTCCTACTAATGCCGCATATTGCCCGCAGTCCGGCCGATGATGATCTCCCCGCTTCATCGAGCGGGTCGTTGGCCCCGTCGGATGTGGATTCCCTTCCGACTGCCTCCACCCCTCGCGCTGATGAGGACGCCGAGGTGGGATCCTAGAAAGGGACCCATCAGGAGGAGGCTCCGGAGGCGCCGCAAGGCAGCCTCCCGGACTTTGCGCCGGACTCTACGCCGGAACCTGTAGTGGTTCCAGAGTCCAGCAGGCAGCCCCTTCGAAAGAAGGGCAAGACCGTGATACCGGCGGCCTCCGTCCAACCGGAGGCGCCAGACAACTTGTTGGAGGCGCTCAAAGGCGCTTCCATCGAGGAAGAACACCGCACTGTTATGAGTGCGGTGATTCAGAAGGTTCAGCTCGCCAAGAGCGGGCTGACCGAAGCCTGCAGTAGCCTTCTAACAGGCTTTGAGGTAAGAAGTTAAAATTATGTAATGTAATAGCGCATAGACAGTAGCCCTTGATGCTCGGTTCGGTGTTCGGAAAGAAAAGCCGGACTGAGGATCTAAAAAGATATTCGCAGGTTGCTAATAAATTATGTCACTATGGGTTTGCAGGTTGTGCTGCTGACCTCTGCCGCACTGACTGCGGAGGTTGGTGCATTAAAGCAAGATCTTGAGCGGTCCGAGCGAGAGCCAGGCCATGCCAAGAGGTAGCTCGAGGACAAAGAAGGTGAGTAGCACCACTTTGAATTTTTACCTTATAGAAAAGGATTTTGGTCGCAATAAAATTAACAAGGATAATACGGGTACTGCAGGGGCCACAAACGAGGTGGCAGCCCTGAAGGAGGATGTGTGCGCGGCTGAATGCAATGCGGCCGCGGAATGGGCCGAGCGAGAGAAGCAGGAGGCGCGGGTGGCGGAAGTGCGGCAAGAGCTCCAGGCTCTCATGGAGAAGCATGAGAGTTTGGAGCGCGACTCGAAGACTCGAGAGTCCGAGCTTGCCTCGGCTCTCGAAAGTGCCAAGTCCGCCAAGGCCGAGGCCCGTAAGGCCCTTCAGGAGGTTGAAGATGTGAAGAGATAGCGGCGGGTAAGGCATTTTTCATGCAAAGCAAGAATGTTAATGTAAACTACCTGACACTTACCCGAATTCGGAGCTCCCCAGGGGCGTTTGAAGATCTGCCGCGCAGTGTAACCGATGCCGCCGCATTTTACCGTGGCCAGGAGGGGTGCTCAACGGAGAAGGTCTTCTGGTCTCAGTACGCTGAGGCCGGCCATCCAGTGCCCCCAAGCGACCAGCTGAAGCAGCTGGTCGAGCTCCACAAGGCGGCTGAGGAGGCCATGAAGGGCCTGATAGTCCGGCTATGGCCTGGACAGGCCATGCCTGGGAGCTATTTCGGCCTCGTGCGGCGGCTGGTGGATGCATGCCCCTGGGTGGGGGTCATCAAGCGCTCCGCCTGTATTGAAGGTGCTCGTCGGGCCCTTGCCCGCACAAAGGTGCACTGGGCAGGCTGGATGCGGAGAAGCTTCTTCTTGACCCGCGCCACCGCCAAGGAGTATCGTCGCCGAAATGTATTATAAAACTATCTCAAGGGAGCCCGCGATATTGCGGATGAATGCCCCGAGATGTAATTTTGAGTAAACTCGCTATGTATTATCCTGCGCGCTGAAAACTTTGTTCATATGCGCTATAAGCAACGCTTGTTTAATTTAAAATATTACCTTCAGGCGGCCGTTTATAAAATCGAGAGATGGCAAGTCGTTGGCTTCAGCCCCAAGCCGCGAAAGTGCTTGGGGTGTTCAGATAAACTTGAGCACTCTTGTTCCCATTTTGGGTCCATCTAGGAGGCGCCAACACAACGAACAAGGCAACCGGACTTATAATGCTTGAACACTCTCACTTAGCCATAGAATTCTATAATTTTAAATTTCGTGAAGCCCCCGGTATTCGAAGACCAATTCAGGCGCTATCCACGCCTTCATCGGACATTATCCGGTACTTCGCTCGAAGCGGCATGGGTCTTTAGGGACCCGAAAAGACCTCTCGAACAGCGACCAGTCTCTCGCCTTATCATGCCAGTCAGTTTTAGCTTTCTCCACTGAGGCGCTCGCCCAGCTCAACCGGGGCACAATCACAGTGGTTCTCCCAGTGCCACCTTAGCCGACAGAATAGAACGTAAGGCACCAAAACGTGGGAGCCGGGCAAACCCAACTATTGACCCAAGACATGATTCGGAGTTGATTCATATAATGCTATAAGTTCGGGGTGCCGCACTTGTGAAAGTGTTCGGACTTATCACACCATAATGCGGGGAACATAAGCCCCTGGTGTATTCGGCCGTACCAATAATATACGGGTGCGAGATGTCATTAATGAACATATGTGTAAAGTAATGCAATAACAGGCAAAAAATGCTGCATTATTTATTTAAAGAATTCTGCTATGAGTGCGGAATGATACAAATAGTGCGGTAAGCAAGGGATTGGACTAATCAAACATGTCCCCCTCCAGGGATGGGCTGCGGACTGGTGGATATAATCAAATTTAATGCTCGTAATGGAGATCACCTGAGTGTTTATCGCAGTCTTCTTTCTTCCCTGGCTGTTGCATCGTGAGTTCGGCAGGTTCACCGCCGGACAGGGCCTCTGGTTAACGTAGTCCTGTGTATACAAAGAAGGAAAATAATAAAAAAGAGTGACACACTTGCGAGCCCCTGGTGTGGTCGAGCCGCACTCTGGGTCTATTGTGGTCGTGCCCCTTCCCCTACGCCCATGGTATCTCCAAAGCGTAATGATGGACGCGGAGGGTTGTTCTTGCGATCATGCGAGGGCTGGGGTCAGGGCCGCATTGCTACACATGCTCGGATCGTGCCAGGTGGTCTTGGTTGGTGTTGCCTCGGGCGCGTTTGGCTGTATCCGGCCGTTTAACGGCCGGACTCGAAAATTGCCTTAAAAGGCTGCTCTATACTTCGCCGAGAGCGTAGTATGTTCCTCCGCTCGGAGGAGCGCCCCGTATTTCGCTGACCGTGATGACTCCACGAGGGCCTGGCATCTTGAGCTTGAGGTTTGCATAATGCGGCACCGCGTTGAACTTTTCAAACGCGGTTCGTCCGAGCAGAGCGTGATAGCTGCTGCGAAATGGGACTATGTCGAAGATTAACTCCTCGCTCTGGAAATTATCCGGGGATCCGAAGACCACTTCCATTGTGACTGAGCCTGTACAATTGGCCTCCACACCTGGTATGACGCCTTTAAAGGTCGTCTTTGTAGGTTTAATCCTTGAGGAGTCTATGCCCATCGTGCGCACTGTATCCTGGTAAAGCAGGTTCAGGCTACTGCCGCCGTCCATTAGGACTCTCGTGAGGTGAAATCCATCGATGATTGGGTCTAAAACCAATGCGGTGAATCCGCCATGGCGGATGCTGGTCGGATGGTCTCTTCGATCGAAGGTGATCGGACAAGAGGACCATGGATTGAACTTGGGCGATCGCTCCATCAGCAGATACGCCCTTTAGTGCACGCTTCCGCTCCCTCTTGGGTATATGGGTTGCGTATATCATGTTGACCGTCCACACTTGTGGGGAAAACCCTTCTGTCCTCTACTGTTCGGCAGCCGGGTCTCTTCCTCATCGTCGATATGCATCCCCTTTTCATTGTTTTTGGCAATTAACTTGCCTGCCTGCTTGAATACCCAACAGTCTCTGTTGGTGTGATTAGCTGGCCTTTCGGTGGTGCCATGTATCTGGCATAAGCGGTCGAGTATTCGGTCCAAATTGGACGGACCCGGAGTGGTTCTTTTGAATGGCTTCTTCCGCTGACCGGGTTTAGAGCCTCGGAATCCGGCATTGACTGCCGTATCCTCCTTGTCGTCACCATTAATATGGCGTTTATTTTTGCTTCGACGCGACCTGCCATTGTGGTCCTTAGTGTCCGGACTGCCAAAATTTCTACTAAGGTTGTTGCTGCGAGCTAGCCAGCTATCCTCTCCCGCGCAAAAGCGGGTCATTAATGATGTGAGGGCTGCCATGGATTTCGGCTTTTCCTGTCCTAGGTGCCGGGCTAGCCATTCGTTGCGGATGTTATGCTTGAAGGCTGCGAGGTCCTCTGCATCCAGACAGTCGATGATTTTGTTTTTCTTTGTCAAGAACCGTGTCCAGAATTATCTGGCCGATTCCTCTAGCTGCTGAATTATGTGTCTTAGGTCATCGGCGTCTGGTGGCCGCACCCAATTGTCAAGGAATGCGGCTTCTAGGTCTTCCCAACACCCAATTAACTCCGCGGGCAAGCTGTTAAGCCAATGCCGAGCTGGTCCTATAAGCTTGACTGGGAGATAATTGATGGCGTGGAAATCGTCGCCGCGGGCCATATGGATGTGAAGGAGATAATCTTCGATCCAAACCGCGGGGTCTGTTGTGCCATCGTAGGATTCAATGTTTACGGGTTTAAACCCTTCAGGGATTTGATGATCCATTACTTCGTTAGTGAAGCATAGCGGGTGTGCGGCACCTCTATATTGAGCAATATCACGACGTAGCTCGATAGAGCATTGTCTGCTGTGTTCGGCCCGGCCGGAGTTATTGTATCTGGCGCGACGGTATTCGTCATGGGTCGTGGGGCGCCCACGTGATCCATAGATGGATCTGGATTGCCTTGCTTTGTCCTCCAATATATCTCGCAAGTCCGGCGTGTTCCCTCTTGGCTTCGTACTTTTGGAGCGACGCCGGGGTACGGTCTTGGTGGAGGGCCTAGATGACTCTCTGTCTCGGCCACGAGGTGGTCGGTCGGCCATATTGTGCGCTGGCGATGAAGGTATGTATGTTTCCTCCTCTAATCGGGGGAGCAACTTGCGTCTTGGGTAGCTTTTGGAGGGGCGTTCGAGTTCATACTCTTCGGCCGCGAGGACCTCGGTCCATCGATCGGCCAGCAGGTCCTGATCAGCTTGAAGCTGCTGCTGCTTTTTCTTTAGGCTATTTGCCATGGCGATAAGCTAGCGTTTAAAACGATTTTGTTCGACGGGATCCTCAGGCATGATGAATTCGTCGTTGCCGAGGCTTGCTTCGTCTCCGGAGGGAGGCATGTAATTATCATCCTCGACCTCTTCGTCCGCCGCTCTCTCGCGAGGGCTTGCTTCTACATCATCTTGTGATGAATCTTGCTGGAGTGGATTTTCTTCGGCACTGTCTGGAGTGTTATTATCTCCTGTGCCAGAATCTCCATTCTTGCTGTGGCGGGATTTAGAGCGGCGCCGCTGATGCCGGCGCTTGGGCTGTTTCTTTAAGGAATCTGCCTCCGCTGCTTCTTCGCCGTCCCCCTCTTTTGGGGTGTCCACCATGTATATGTCATATGACGAGGTGGTCTTCCAGTGCCCTGTAGGCGCTGGTTCTTGTTCATCTCCGGCATCGTCGTCCATACCGTCGATGTCCTCGGAGTCATAGTCTAGCATGTTTGTTAGATCGTCGACAGTGGCTACAAAGTGGGTGGTGGGTGGGCTTTGAATTTCTTCGTCATCCGTATCCCAACCGTCCTGGCCATAGTCCGGCCAGGTCTCTCCGGATAGCGAGAGATGTTTTAGCGAATTTAGGATGTCGCCAAAGGGCGAGTGTCGGTGTCAAAACCGGCGGATCTCGGGTAGGGGGTCCCAAACTGTGCGTCTAGGCGGATGGTAACAGGAGACAAGGGACACGATGTTTTACCCAGGTTCGGGCCCTCTTGATGGAGGTAAAACCCTACGTCCTGCTTGATTAATATTGATGATATGGGTAGTACAAGAGTGGATCTACCATGAGATCAAGGAGGCTAAACCCTAAAGCTAGCCTATGGTATGATTGTTGTAATGTATGTCGTGCCCTACGGACTAAAGCCCTCCGGTTTATATAGACACCGGAGGAGGCTAGGGTTACACAGAGTCGGTTACAATGGTAGGAGATCTACATATCCATATTGCCAAGCTTGCCTTCCACGCCAAGGAAAGTCCCATCTGGACACGGGACGGAGTCTTCAATCTTGTATCTTCGTAGTCTTGGAGTCCGCGGACGATGATAGTCTGGTTGTCCGGACACCCCCTAGTCCAGACTCCTCAAGAGTCTCTGAACCAGGCTTCAATGACGATAAGTCCGCAAAGATAATGTTCGGCATTGCAAGGCGGGTTCCTCCCTTGAATAATCCACGTAAGATCATGAACACCGTGATAGTGTCCGCTCGCAAAATAAATTCCACATTCCACCTTAGAGAGAATAAAATGTACACAAGTCCAATCACGACGATATGCGGTATGACATCACATCGCTACTGTGCTTTTACTTGAATCGCTTATTATACCACCTCAAAGACGCTTAGCGAAGCGGTTTCCTTGGCACGCCCCGTCAAGCGAGATCATGTTCCCCTTATTCCGGGATTCTCATCAATACGGACGTGGGTAACCCAACCGCGCCATTGATGGTGGCGCTTGGGAGATAAGCGAGTTTTACCAGGCTGGTGGGGAGCGCATAGTTTTCGCCCTGCCTATATGAGGGATAAGGATTCACCTTTTCACCCACGCCTTCTTCCTCCTTTGCTCATCCACCTCCGCGCACTCAAGCTCCAACGCCCAAGCTCGCGCATCTCATCTTATCCTTCCCCAACCATGTCCGGAGGGGGAGGCAAGTGGTTGGCTTCCACCGTCAAGGAGGAGCACATCACCAAGCTGCGCAACGCCGGATACCTTTCCAAATGATATTATGATCGGCTGCCCGACAAGGGCCGCTCATCCCTACCCCGGGCCCCATGAGAGGGTCGTTGTCGGTGTCAAAACCGGCGGATCTCGGTAGGGGGTCCTAACTGCAAGCGTCTAGGCGGATGGTAACAAGAGACGAGGGACACAATGTTTTTACCTGTGTTCAGGCCCTCTCGATGGAGGTAAAACCCACGCCCCGCTTGATTAATATTGATGATATGGGTAGTACAAGAGTAGATCTACCACGAGATCAAGGAGGCTAAACCCTAGAAGCTAGCCTATGGTATGATTGTTGAGATGTATGTTGTCCCACGGACTAAAGCCCTCCGGTTTATATAGACACCGAGAGGGCTAGGGTTACACAAAGTCGGTTACAATGGTGGGAGATCTACATACCCGTATTGCCAAGCTTGCCTTCCACGCCAAGGAAAGTACCATCCGGACACGAGCCGGAGTCTTCAATCTTCTATCTTCGTAGTCTTGGAGTCCGCGGATATTGATAGTCCGGCTGTCTCGACACCCCTAGTCCAGACTCCTCAAGAGCCCTCGAACCAGCCTTCAATGACGATAAGTCCGGTAAGATAATGTTCGGCATTGCAAGGCGGGTTCCTCCTTGAATAATCCGAGAAGATTATGAACACCAGGATAGTGTCCGCTCTGCAAAATAAATTCCACATTCCACCGTAGAGAGAATAAAATGTACACTTAGTTCAATCTGCGACGTATTCGGGAGTGACATCACACCGCAACCAAGCCTTTGTTTGAATCTTTTTATTATACCACCTCAACACGCTTAGCGGCGGTTTCTTGGCACGCCTTGTCGAGCAGAGATCGTGTTCTCCTTATTCCGGATTCTCATCAATACGTGCGTAGAACCCAACCGCCATTGATGGTGGCGCTTGGGAGATAAGCGAGTTTTACCAGGCTGGTGGGGGCGATAGTTTTGTCCGCCTATATATAAGGGATAGGATTCACCTTCTCACCCACGCCTTCTTCCTCCTTTGCTTATCCATCCTCGCGAACTCAAGCTCCAACGCCGAGCTCACAAGATCTCGCCGACCTTCTCCGAATATGTCCGGAGCGGAGGTAAATGGTTGGCCTCCACCGCTAAGGAGGAGGACATCACCGTTAAGCGAATTGCGATCGGCTGCCCGACGAGCGGCAGCTCATCCCTACCCCGGCCTCATGAGAGGGTCGCCTTCCTTCCCCACTTCCTCCGCTGGATCGGGCTTTCCGCCCATCCATTTGTCCGGGGCTCATGTTTTACTATGGCCTGGATTTCCACGATCTGGCGCCGAACTTCATCCTCAACATCTCGGCGTTTATCGTCATGTGCGAGGCCTTCCTCTGCATCCAGCCCCACTTCGGCCTGTGGCTCAAGACCATCAACGTCAAGCCAAAGGTTGTGAAGGGCACGCAAGCGGAATGCGGAGGCGCCATGTCGGGCAGATTGCCCAACGTCCTTTGGCTAGAAGGGACCTTCGTGGACTCCGTCAAGGGGTGGCAATCGGGGTGGTTCTACATCACCGAGCCGCGCAAGCCCACATGGGCGGCGGCCCCCGAGTTTAGATCTGGAATCCCCATGCATCTCACCTCCTAGAAAGAGAAGGGCTTGCAGTGGGGCAATCCGGTGGAGGTGACGGGACTCCGAGCCTGCATCAAGAAGATGGTGAGCAATAGGCTCCGGCTCGTCGACGTGGTCCAAGTCATGCTCCTCCGGCGGATTCTCCCATGCCAAGAGCGGGCATTCAACTTGTGGGAGTTCAATCCGGAACAGCACCAGGCGCTAAGCGGGATCTTCGATACAACACACAAAGGTGCTTGGAGGGTGCTGTTCAAGGGCGCCGAAGCCCCCGCATCCGCGACCGAGGACCGCGGATTCAGCTCGCAGTCTCCGACTGACGAGGTAAGTGATTCAACCCCATTACGGGACACTTGTGGTAATTAGATTGACTCTAGTGAGGTTTTAATCCGCCTCTTCCTTTGACAGGAATGGATGGAGAAGGCCAAGCTGCTCATCAGCCCGGCTCCCATGCCAGAAGAGCCAGTGGATGCTCGCTTAGCAGGGCTGCTGGTTCCGGCACCACACGTGGTGCCGGAGAAGAAAGCCAAGAAGGTGGCCGCGGGGACTCGAAAGAGTTCCCGCAATCAGGCGTCTGACGACGACGAGGACTCCTCCCCTGAGGACGAGGAGGAGGAGTACTCTTTCCCGGAGGAGGGAGAGAAGAAGAGGAAGGATTCCCCAATCGGGGAGGCCGAAGGGTCCAAGAGGGGGAGAACTATCCCCCCGGATAGTTTCGCCAACATCAGCGTTGGTGAGGATGAGTGGCCTCCAAGGGCCAGGCGTCCGGCAGGATCGTAAGTATCCGGATCACTTATATGCCGTACTTTTCATGTCACGTAGTATCCCTCTAACGCCGCATTCTCGTCCGTAGTCCGCCAAGGATGATCTCCCGACTCATCGAAGGGTCATTGGCCTCGTCGGATGTGCATTCCATCCCGACTGCCTCTACCCCACGCTCCGACGAGGACGCCGAGGTGGGATCCCAAAGAGGGACCCATCAGGAGGAGGCTCCGGAGGCGCCGTCAGGCGACCTCCCGGACTTCGTGCCGACTCTACATCGAACCCGCAATGGTTCCAGAGTCCGGCAGCGGCCCTTCGAAGAAGGGCAGGATCGTGGCGCCGGCGGCCTTCGTCCAACCGGAGACGCCGGATAACCTGTTGGAGGCGCTTAAAGGCGCTTCCATCGAGGAAGAACACCGCACTATTATGAGTGCGGTGATTGAGAAGGTTCAGCTCGCCAAGAGCGGGCTGACCGAAGCCTGCAGCAGCCTTCTAACAGGCTTTGAGGTAAGAAGTTAAAATTGTGTAATGTAATACCGCATAGACAGTAGCCCCTGATGCTTAGTTCGGTGTTCGGAAAGAAAAGCCGGACTGAGGATCTAACAAGATATACGCAGGGTTGCTAAAAATATGTCAATATGGGTTTGCAGGCTGCGCTGCTGGCCTCTGCCGCTTTAACGGCGGAGGTCGATGTGCTGAAGAACGACCTCAAGCGGTCTGAGCAGGAGCTCGGCCATGCGAAGAAGCAGCTCGAGGAGAAGGAAGGTGAGTAACACCTCTTTGAATAAATACCTTATAAAAAAGGATTTTGGTTGCAAATAGAATTAACAAGGATAATATGTGTATTGCAGGGGCCACTAGCGAGGTGGCAACCCTGAAGGATGCCGTGTCCGTGGCCGAACGCAATGCGGCCACGGAAGGGGCTGAGCGAGAAAAGCAAGAGGCGCTGGTGGCGGAAGTTCGGCAAGAGCTCCAGGCTCTCATGGAAAAGCATGAGAGTTTGGAGCGTGACTCCAAGACTCGAGAGTCCGAGCTTGCCTCGGCTCTCGAAAGTGCCAAGTCCGCCAAGGCCGAGGCCTGTAAGGCCCTTCAGGAAGTTGAGGACATAAAGAAGATAGCAGCGGGTAAGGCATTTTTCATGCAAAGCAGGCATGTTAGTGTGAACTACCTAACACTTACCCGAATTCGGAGCTCTCTGTATGCGTTTGCAGATCTGCCAGCGTGGTCGTCGATGCGGGGCATTCTATCGTGGCGAGGAGGGAGCTCGACGGAGAAGGTCTTCGGTCTCAAGATTGAGGCCGCCATCCGTGCCCCCAAGCGACCAGGTGAAGCAGCTGGTCGAACTCCACAAGGTAGCCGAGGAGGCCATGAAGGGTCTCATAGTCCGGTGTGGCTCGACAGCCATGCCCGAAGCTACTTTGGCCTCGTCGCGGCGGTTAGTGGATGCATGCCCCAGTGCTGGATGTAGTCAAGCGCCCGCTTGTATTGAAGGCGCTGTCGTTCCCTTGCCCGCATAAAGGTGCAATGGGGCAAATTGATGCGGAGAAGCTTCACGGACCCGCCGCCGCCGGCTAGGAGTATCGCACGGAGAAGTACTATAAAATTTTCTGAAGGAGCCTGCGATATTGCAGATGAGTGCTCCCGAGATATAATTTTTGAGTGAACTCGCTGTATGTTTATCCTGGGCACTGAAAACTTCGTTCATATGCGCCATGAGGAACACTTGTTTAATTTAAAATATTACCTTCAGGCGGCCGCTTATAAAATCTCGAGAGATGGCAAGTCGTTGGCTTCAGCCCCAAGCCACGAAAGTGGGGTGTTCGGGATAAACTTGAGCACTCTTGTTCCCATTTTGGGTCCATCTAGGAGGCGCCAACATGACGTAACAAGGCAACCGGACTTATAATGCTTGAACACTCTCACTTAGCCATAGAATTCTATAATTTTAAATTTCGGCGAAGCCCCTGGTATTCGGAAGGCCGAATCCGGGGCGCTATCCACGCCTTCATCGGACATTATCCGGAACTTCGCTCGAAGCGGCGTGAGTCTTTAAGGACCCGAAAAAACCTCTCGAACAGCGACCTATCTCTCGCCTTATCATGCTAGTCAGTTTTAGCTTTCTCCACTAAGGCGTTAACCCGGCTCAACCGGGGCGCAATCGCAGTGGTTCTCCCAGTGCTACCTTAGCCGACGGAATGGAACGTAAGGCACCAAAACATGGGAGCCGGGCAAACCCAACTATTGACCCAAGACATGATTCATAGCCGATTCATATAATGCTATAAGTTCGGGGTGCCGCACTTGTGAAAGTGTTCGGACTTAATCACACCATAATGTGGGGAACAGAAGCCCCTGGTGTATTCGGCCGTACCAAAATATACGGATGCAAGATGTCATATAATGAACATATATAAAAGATAACGAATTGCAATAAAAGGTGCTGCATTATTTATAAAAGAAAGTCCGATAGTAGATCGGATCGATACAAATAGTGCGGTAAGCAAGGGATTTGGACTAAATAAACATGTCCCCCTCCAGGGATGAGCTGCAGACTTGGTGTATATAATCGAATTTAATGCTCGTAATTGAGACCACCTGAATGTTCGTCGCGGCCGTCTTTAGTCCCTGACTGTTGCATCATGAGTTTGGCAAGTTCGCCACCGGGCAGGGCTTCTGGTTAACAGAGTCCTGTGTACATAAAAGAAGGAGAAAAATAAAAAAGAGAAGGGGGGCACTCGTGTGAGCCCCTGGTGTGGTTGAGCCGCACTCTAGGTCCATTGTGATCGTGCCCCTTTCCCTGCGCCCATGGTATCTCCAAAGCGTAATGATGTACGCGGAGTGTTATTCTTGCGATCATGCGCGGGCGAGGGTTGGGGCCGCATTGCTACGCGTGCTCTGATCGCGCCAGGTGGTCTTGGTTGGCATTGCTCCGGGCGCGCTTTGATGTGTCCGGCCTTTTAACCGCCGGACTTGAGAATTGCCTTAGAAGGCTACTCTGCACTTCTGCCGCGAGAGCCGCTGTGTGTTCCTCCGTTCGGAGGGAGCGTTACGTATTCCCATTGACCGTGATGACTCCACGAGGGCCTGGCATCTTGAGCTTTAGGTATGCATAATGCGGCACGCGCTGAATTTTGCAATCGCGTTCGTCCGAAAGCAGAGCGTGATAGCCTCTGCGAAACGGGACTATGTCAAGATTAACTCTCGCTCGAAATTATCCGGGATCCAAGACCACTTCCAGCAGGATCGAGCTCAGTCAGCTTGACTTCCACTCGGGATGACACCTTTAAAGGTTGTCTTTGTAGGTTTAATCCTTGATGGGTCTATGCCCATTTTGCGACCGTATCCCGATAATGCAGGTTCAGCTGCTACCGCCGTCCATCGGGACTCTCGTGAGGTGGAACCCATCGACGATTGGGTCTAAAACCACGCGCGAATCCGCCATGGCGAATGCTGGTCGGATGGTCTCTTCGATCGAAAGTGATCGTGCAAGAGGACCATGGGTTGAACTTTGGGGCGATCGTTCCATCGCATAGACGTCCAGAGGTCGCGCTTCCTATCCCTCTTGGGTATATGGGTCGCGTATATCATATTCACCGTCCGCACTTATGGGGGAAACCCTTCGTCCTCTATTGTTCGGGGGTCGGTCTCTTCCTCGTCGTCGCTATTTAGCCCCTTGTCATTGTTTTCGCAATTAACTTGCCAGCCTGCTTGAACACCCAACAATCTCTATTGGTGTGATTAGCTGGCTTTTCGAGCTGCCATGTATCCGCATAAGCGGTCGAGTATTCGGTCCAGTTGGACGGACCCGGAGTGGTTCTTTAAATCGCTTCTTTCACGACCGGTTTAGAGCCTCGGAATCCGCATTGACCGCCGATCCTCCTTATCGCCACCGCACGCGGCGCTTGTTTTTGATTCGACGTGACCTGCCGTTGTTGTCCTTAGTATCCGGACTGCCAGAGTTTTTACGGAGATTGTTGCTGCGGGCTAGCCAGCTGTCCTCTCCCGCGCAAAAGCGGGTCATTAACGATGTGAGGGCTGCCATGGATTTCGGCTTTTCCTGCCCCAGGTGCCGGGCTAGCCATTCGTCCCGGATGTTATGTTTGAAGGCTGCAAGGGCTTCGCATCCGGACAATCGACGATTTGATTTTCTTCGTCAAGAACCGTGTCGTAATTGTCCGCCGATTCGTCCGGCTGCTGAATGATGTGGCTTAGGTCATCGGCGTTCGTGGTCGCACATATGTGCCTTGGAAGTTATCAAGGAACGCGCCTCCGTGTCTTCCCAACACCCAATTGACTCTGCGGGCAAGCTGTTAAGCCAATGCCGAGCTGGTCCTTTAAGCTTGAGTGGAGGTACTTGATGGCGTGATATTGCCGCCATGGGCCATATGGATGTGGAGAAGGTAGTCTTCGATCCACACCGCTGGGTCTGTTGTGCCATCGTAAGATTCGATGTTTACGGGTTTAAACCTTCGGGATCGATGATCCATTACTTCGCCGATGAAGCATAACGGGTGTGCGGCGCCTCAGATGGAGCGATATCGCGACGCAGCTCGAGAGAGCGCCGTCTGCTGTGTTCGCCCCGCCGGTTATTGTATTCGCACGACGGTATTCGCCGTGGGTCGAGGGCGCCCACGTGATCCATAGATGGATCTGGATTGCCTTGCTTTGTCCTCCAATATGTCTCGCAAGTCCGTAGCGTTCCTCTTGGCTTCAGACTTTTGGAGCGATGCCGGGTACGGTCTTGGCTGGGGGCCCGGATGCCTCTCTGTCATGATCACGGGTGGTCGGTCAGCCATATCGTCTTGGGTGATGAAGGTATGTATGCTTCCTCCTCTAATCGGGAGGAGCTTGCGCCTTGGGTAACTTTTTGAGGGCGTTTGAGTTTATACTCTTCACCGCGAGGACCTCGGTCCATCGATCGCCAGCAGGTCTTGATCAGCTTGAAGCTGTTGCTGCTTTTTCTTTAGGCTGTTTGTCGTGGCGATAAGCCCGCGCTTGAAGCGCTCTTGTTCGACCGATCCTCGGGTATGACGAACTCATCATCGCGGAGGCTTGCTTCGCCTTCGAGGGAGGCATATAGTTATCATCCTAAACCCTTCGCTTGCCGCCTCTCGTGGGGCTTGCTACGCATCCTCCTCGCTACTGAGTCTTGCAGAGGGGATTGTCTTCGCACTCTCCGAGTATTATTATCTCCGTGCGGAATCTCCATTCTTCTGTGGCGGATTAGAGCGGCGCCACGACGCCGGCGCGTTGGGCTGCTTCTTTAGGGAATCTGCCTCCAGCTGCTTCTTCGCCATCCCCGCCTTTTGGGGTCTCCACCATGTATACGCTATATGACGAGGTGGCCTTCCAAAGGTCTCCGTAGGCGCTGGTTCCTGTTCGCTCCGCATCGCCGTCCATAGCATCGATGTCGCCGGAGTCGAAGTCTAGCATGTCTGTTAAATCCTCGACGCTGGCTATGAAGTGGGTGGTGGGTGGGCGCTGAATTTCTTCGTCGTCTGCATTTCAACCATCCCGCCATAATCCGCCAGACTCTCCGATAACGAGATGCTTTAATGAATTCAGGATATCGCCGAAGGCGAGTGTTGGAATATGTCCGCGCAGTGAATTCCATAACCGCGCCTAACTGGATCGATTGGCAGGGCGGGAGGTTCGGAGTCCGCAAGGAGTCCGTGACTCGGAATCACGAAGTTTCAGGGGACAAGATTGGTGTTCGCTCCATCGTCGTGGATGTTGAAGCCCCTGTGGCGTCGCTTCATCCACCGCCTCGATCTGGGCGATCGGCTCCGGGCTAATGGCCGAAGCAGATCCGTGTGTGGCCACCAAGGCACTGTTCGGTGGAAGAGCTAGATCATGCCCATCGTCATAGTGCGGCACGCTCGGCTGTGGCTCGAGTCCGTCGAAGATCAAGTCTCCACGGACATCGGCTGTGAAGTTTAAGCTTCCAAATTTGACCTGACGGCCAGGGGCGTAGCTTTCGATCTGCTCCAGATGGCCAAGTGAATTGGCCCGCAGGGCGAAGCCGCCGAATACGAAGATCTGTCCGGGAGAAAAGTCTCACCTCGACAGCGTTGTTGGTTGAAGATGCCATCGCCTATCGGTGACGACACGAGGAACTCTCAATGAAAGCACCAATGTCGGTGTCAAAACCGGCGGATCTCGGTAGGGGGTCCCGAACTGTGCGCCTAGGCGGATGGTAACAAGAGACGAGGGACACAATGTTTTTACCTGTGTTCAGGCCCTCTCGATGGAGGTAAAACCCTCGCCATGCTTGATTAATATTGATGATATGGGTAGTACAAGAGTAGATCTACCACGAGATCAAGGAGGCTAAACCCTAGAAGCTAGCCTATGGTATGATTGTTGAGATGTATGTTGTCCTACGGACTAAAGCCCTCCGGTTTATATAGACACCGGAGAGGGCTAGGGTTACACAGAGTCGGTTACAATGGTAGGAGATTCACGCCAAGGAAAGTACCATCCGGACACGAGCCGGAGTCTTCAATCTTCTATCTTCGTAGTCTTGGAGTCCGGCGGATATTGATAGTCCGGCTGTCCGGACACCCCCTAGTCCAGGACTCCCTCAGTCGTCTTCCTTCCCCACTTCCTCCGTGGACTGGGCTTTCCACTGCACCCTTTCGTCCGGGGGATCATGTTCTATTACGGCCTGGATTTCCACGATCTGGCGCCGAACTTCATCCTCAACATCTCGGCGTTTATCGTCGTTTGCGAGGCCTTCCTCTGCATCCAGCCCCACTTCGGCCTGTGGCTCAAGACCTTCAATGTCAAGCCGAAGGTTGTGAAGGGCACGCAAGTGGAATGCGGAGGTGCCATGTTGGGCAAGTTGCCCAATGTCCTTTGGCTCGAAGGGGCCTTCGTGGACTCCGTTAAGGGGTGGCAATCGGGGTGGTTCTACATCACCGAGCCTTGCAAACCCACGTGGGCGGCGGCCCCCGAGTTCAGATCTGGCATCCCCACGTAGCTCACCTCCTGGAAAGAGAAGGGCTTGTTGTGGGGCAATCCGAAGGAGCTGACGGGACTTCGAGCATGTATCCAGAAGCTGGTGAACAATAAGCTCAGGCTCGTTGATGTGGTCCAAGTCATGCTCATCCGCCGGATTCTCCCATGCCAAGAACGGGCATTCAATTTGTGGGAGTTCAATCCGGAACAGCACCAGGCGCTAAGCGGGCTCTTCGACACGATGTATGAAGGCGCCTGGAGGGTGCTGTTTAAGGGCGCCGAAGCCCCGCATCCGCGACGGAAGATCGCGGATTTCGCTCGCAGCATCCAGCTGACGAGGTAAGTGATTCAACCCCTTTATGGGACACTTGTGGTAAGAAGATTGGTTCTAAGAGGGTTTCAATCTTTCTTTTCCTTTGGCAGGAATAGATGGAGAAGGCCGGGCAGCTCATCTGTCCGGCTCCCATGCCAGAAGACCCAGTGAACGCCCGTCTAGCAGGGCTGCTGGTTCCGGCACCGCACGTGGTGCCGGAGAAGAAGGCCAAGAAGGTGGCCCCGGGGACTCAAAAGAGTTCCCGCAATCAAGCGTCCGACGACGAGGCGGACTCCTCCCCTGAAGACGAGGAGGAGGAAGAAGACTCTCTCCCGGAGGAGGGAGAGAGGAAGAGGAAGGCTTCCCCAATAGGGGAGGCCGAAGGGTCCAAGAGGGGAAGAACTAATCCCCCAAACAGTTCCGCCAACACCATCGTTGGCGAGGAGGAGTGGCCTTCAAGGGCCAGGCCTCCGGCGAGATCGTAAGTATCCAGATCCCTGATATGCAATTTCTTTCGCGTCACCTAGTGTCCTTCTAATGCCGCATTCTGTCCGTAGTCCGGCCGATGATGATCTCCCCGCTTCATCGAGCGGGTCGCTGGCCCCGTCGGATGTGGATTCACTTCCGACTGCCTCTACCCCCCACGCCGACGAGAACGCCGAGGTGGGATCCCAGAGAGGGACCCATCAGGAGGAGGCTCCGGAGGCACCGCCAGGCAGCCTCCCAGACTTTGCGCCGGACTCTACATCGGAACCTACGGCGGTTCCAGAGTCTGGCAGGCGACCCCTTCGAAAGAAGGGCAATACTTGTCACACCCTAGCTAGTTCATGCATTAGAGTGTTGCATCATGTCTATTTTTTTCAACAGAAATTTGAAATGGGATTGCGTAACTCCCAAATTTCCTCTGAAACAACTAGGGTTTACTAAAAATATTTTCGATGAACCTGAAATGCCCTTCTAAAATGTCCATCATTTTTGTCTTGGTCCAGAAGCTTTGCCAAAAGTGGTGCACATTTTCCTAGGTCATCCTAAGGTCATTGAATTAAATCATAGCTATTTGAATTTGGGCATTTTAAATTTATAAAATATTTCAAATGTCCAAATATCTCCAAACTAAAATGTTTCATGTTGGAAATATCCCAACATTGGACCATGAGCAGTTTGGTGATTTTTAGAACCCTTCTCGGTATTTTAATAAACTCAACAAAGTTGCAGGATAATAGAAAAGAAAAATGTAAAGCAGAGAAACTAACTCGGCGCCTCGGCCTTGGCCAGCCCACTGGCCGCCCAGCCCAAAGACTGGCCAAATGAGCTGCTTGTCGCCAGACAGGCAGTAGTGCTCGACGGCGAAGCACCGCATGGGTGCCACGCACTGCTCGCCGTCTCGCCGCTTCCCTCGCTTTGCCACGCCGGGATCGATCCCCTCGCTCTCCCGCACTCCAGACGCCCCGTTCCTTCCACTCGCCTCCCTCGCTCCCCCACGCCATGGCCGACGCCACTGCCGCCAAGACCATCGTCAGAGCCGCCTCCCGTCGACCCCACGCCGCCCACCGTGTCCAGAGCTCCGCCGCCGTCTATTTCGAGCTAGCCGAGCCCGGAAGCGCCAAGGCCCAAGCCGCCGCACTAAGCTCGCCTCAAGCGCCACCGCCGAGATCCTTCGCCGTCACCGCCGCCGCAGCTCGTCCCGACCACGCTGTCTGCACCGACGCGTCGGCTGTGAGCTTAGCTACCTCCCGACCTCTCTCTCTCGCTCCGTGCACCACAACGACCGCGACGAAGCTCATGTGCACTCGCCGCCGCGGACTCGCCGCCGACGTGTTCCCGCCACACTCCGCCTTCTCACGTGTCCAACGCGTTCACCACATCGCTACCGAGCTAACCACGCACTCCACGCACCTCACCGCACACCCCAGCACGAGTTCGCTTTCACCCGAGCTCCGGTGGCCGCCAAAGTCGCCGCCGGCGCCAACTCCGGCCACCCCGAGCCCAACGGACTCCGCCAAGAGCTGCGGCTCGTCCTCAGCTTCACTCCGGTGGTCGCCGCACCCCTTTTGGTGGCCGAACGGCCAAAACACTATCGCGCCAAGGCGTGGTTTCGCCGGCTAAGCTAAACGCCGTGGTTTTGACTCGGCTTTGACCACGGTGGGCCCAGTTGACCCCACGGTCTATGACATGTGGGCCCACCTCGCTAATTGATCTAGTTTAGTTTTAATTAAATTCTAATTAAACTAACCCCACTGACACGCGGGACCCACTGGTCAGTTTGACCTGACCAGCCCGTTGACCCCTGACGTCATCATGACGCAATGCTAACGTAGTATTTAAATTACTGGAATTATTTTTACACAGGAAATTCCAGAAATTGTTTCAAACTTCAAAAATTCATATAAAATCAACCATAGCTCCAAATGAGACAAATTATATATGAAAAATGATCAGAAAAATCCAATCTTTCCATCTGTACAGGTTTCATGCATGTTTACAGAAGCTAACTTGCTGTTTATGGCAGAACAAGTTTAAACACTTTAAATGATCATAATGGGTTTGGAAATTGCATCCATAGTTCAAAATGCTTCAAACTCATTTGGTCCTTGTTGCATTAGCCC
Organism: Aegilops speltoides; assembly: GCA_021437245.1. Taxonomy (NCBI): domain Eukaryota; kingdom Viridiplantae; phylum Streptophyta; class Magnoliopsida; order Poales; family Poaceae; genus Aegilops; species Aegilops speltoides. The sequence goes on along the minus strand of CM038147.1, from coordinate 532,280,170 downwards.
AAAGCACTCATTTTGCCATGTCTCATTGCATGCATCATATTGTTGCATCCTGTTTGGTAATGCCTGTGTATCGGTGTTCCTGCGGCAGGTTCTGGCCCCGAGGAGTACCGTGATAACCCCGACGAAGAACAATACCCGTGTAACGACCCGTCAGGCAAGCAACCAACTATTTGATCATATCGATAAAATCCCATGTTCTTGCTCCTGCTCTCGTTTCGCATCAAGACCACGCGATTCAAACTGCTTTGGTGCTGCGGTAGTTGAACCCATTTCCTCTGCATGACCTGTCATTGCCACAAGAATTAGATGAAACCCACTAGCATGTGTAGGAGTTGATTGAGCCATATGATTGTGTTGTTCCTACCTTGCTATGCCTGCTATGCTTAGAGTCGTGTCGTCCGGTTCATCGGGATGATGGCTAGAGTGAAATGATCGAGTCGGTATGAGAGTAAGGTGTTGAACACGATTTGGTAAAGGTATCGATGAGAGGCCATGTAGGAGTACATGGTGGGTTGTTTCATTGAGGCCGCCCTAAATCGAGATCTGTATGTGTGATTTAAGATTCAGCTACTACCATACATTGGGCCTGAAATATGACCCCGCCGACTTCTTATTCACGCTAGTCTTCATCCGTGAGTTGCAAGTAGTTTCGTGTTTGTAGCCTCATCGAGGCCGTGGACAGCGCTGACCGTAGGGGTGGGCTGTGATGCGGTAGGTACGTGGCGGGTGTACCGGATGCCCGCTTGGTATCCCGGGAACCTTGTTCACATCGCTTGGGGCTGTGAGCGAGACTTCGCCGAACTCCTCATAGATGGAACCCAAATAGGCGATAAACCCGGACTAGAGACTTGTGTGTCTAGGTAGGTCGTGGTCTACACCCACGCCGGTTTTCGCTGAAGTCTGCCGAGCACATGTCGTGTGCGGCGCTAAGTGGTGGAAACATGTATGAAGAAGTACACCCCTGCAGGGTTAACATCATCTATTCGAATAGCCGCGTCCGCGGTAAAGGACTACTTGGTTGCCTATACAGTTCATAGACAAGTAAATGGATACTACTAAAAGCCTCAAGATAAGCGTGAGTGCCGAGGATGGCTCCTCCGTAGGAAGACGGGGTTGGATCCTCGGTGGTGTATTGAAGTGATGAGTAGAGGACTCGAGTGCGCAAAACCATTTCAAGTTGGTGTCTCGTAGGATAGCTTAGCCATGAGTCAAAGCTGGCTTGCTGCAATAACTCCACCAACCCTTCTTGATAATGTGCATGTATGTAGGGTCTGATGTAAGTCTTGCTGAGTACCTTTGTACTCATGTTGCTTTAATTTACATTTTTCAGAAGATGCCACAAACCCTTCCGACGGGTTCTTCGTGACGTTGACATCGATGAGTAGACTAAGGCCTGTGGTGATCCCGAGCAAGTGAAGGACCATGTAGTGTAGCTAGGCTTACCCAAGCCTCTTTTATTTTACTAGTTGTCGTACTCGGACAAAACACTTCCGCTGTGGCTTGTATGCTTGTATGACTTGTATGTGGGTCGTGTGACCCGTGCTTGTGTGTATGATATGAATGGCTCTCTCGAGCCTTTAAATAAAGTACTTGTGTCGTAGAGTCATGTTGTGATGCCTTGTTGTATTTGCACATATCGAGCATATTGTGTGTATGATTGAAATGCTTGGTATGTGTGGGATCCGACTATCTAGTTGTTTATCTTTAGTAGCCTTCTTACTGGAAATGTCTCCTAGTGTCTCCATCGAGCCATGGTAGCTTGCTACCGCTCCGAACACTTAGGCTGGCCGGCATGTGTCCTTCTTCGATCTCGTGTCTGTCCTTCGGGAAATGTCACGCATTGAGTACCGGAGTCTGTTAGCCCGCTACATACCGGTTTATCGAGTCCTGCTAGCCCAGTGCTACAGCCCGAACTTACTTGCTGTTGACCGACACGCTCGATGCTAGGTCATGGATGCTGTCCTCGTAAGTCTGTGCCACTTTGGGTTTACGACTAGTCATGTCAGCCGGGCTCCTTTTCATATGGATGCTAGCGACACTATCATATACGTGTGCCAAAAGGCTAAACGGTCCCGGCCTAGGTAAGGCGACACCGTTGGGATACCGTGCGTGAGGCCGCAAAGTGATATGAGGTGTTACAGGCTAGATCGATGTGACATTGAGTCGGGTCCCGACAGTGTTGGCATCGAGCCGGACTGCTGTAGGTTCTCCAAGCCAAACCGGTCGATGTTGAGTCTAGAAATGCTTTAGTTATATGTAGGGAATTGATTGTGGGATGGTACGTAAGGCTCTTTTTACTCCTTTATCTCATAATATTCTGATCCGAGTCACCCATTCTTCCATCGGGGTTAAGGATTAGGACCTCTTCTCTCTATAGGCTCACGTGTTACTAATCAAGTAGTACCTTGTAGGTTTGATGGTTACAAGCCTGGTTCAGTTTTACTATCCTATTATGTTACTAATTGGACCCGTAACCTTGATATGAAATTGTTGAGTGGTTATGCAATTCCTTGTGAAATGTCTCAAACCCTTTTGAGCATTCTGATCGTTATGCTGTCCAAATTCGCTAGAAATACTAATGTTTTTGCATTGTGGTTGTGCTTCCAGATGGCCACTGTGATCACAATCAAGTGGTTCGTCGACCAGATGCATTGGTGTGACCGGTCATACAACCATGCTAGTTCGGTTATGATCGAAGCGGGATACCGCTGGTACCCAGTACACAGCTTGAAGAGCAATGATCGAGACTTTAATCAAAGTCGAGATCTTTGCACCGTCCGGTTTTTCCTCATACCCTGGTTCCACCGAGGCCCTTCACAGCTCCTATGGGCTTGGTGTTACCATTGATATGGCGGTGCAAGACGCTGCATATTCTATGATGACCATTATACGAGCCAGATCGGGCTGCTCCGCAACACCGACTTCCCAGATATGCCGAGTTCACTTCTGAGCGCTTGGTTATCTTCGAGCCATCTATGCCGATTCCAATCGGAGGACTCCTAACCCGCACTACCGCTGAGTTGCTCGAGGACAAGGACCGAGAGAGTCGGGCCTTGAGGATGGAGCTCTTCAATGCCCGTCTTGATCACCGGGCTACCTTGACTCGCTTTGCACCGGCTGTTCAAGCTGGTTATATGGATATGAGAGACTTGTATCCTGTCAGGCTGCTCTGCGGACATGATGGATCTGGCGTGATGTGGGGGCATCACCCCACCTCGTGGTCCTCGCTTGCCACCGCTCAGAGGTCCAAGACCTCACCCTTGTCCTTACGGTCCACAGGCTCCTCAGACCGCCTGCCCCGGGACGATCACGTTGAACTCCTGTGTTACGGAGGAGACTTCTATGAGAACTACTACGGAGACGCCCGAGTTAGTAGTAGTCCTACTAGTATTGTAACAGTTGTATTTCCACCGTCCTGCGTGACTCGTGGAATATGACTTAGTGTGTACTAATTCCGGAGGTGTAAGAAAAATAATGTATAGGAGCTTGGTATGCCTCCGATGAGATGTAATCTTCCTTTCACCGTAGTAGTACTTTGTTTGGTCTTGTACTAAACCTTGTATGGTGTGTATGACGATGGAATAAAGAAGCAGTTTCTGTATCTGCCATGTCATACGGATGATCATCTTGCATTCCAAGTTATCCATTACATCTTACAACTCTATGTCAGAATCTTGCCATCCTGGACTAAATCCTTGTCTTGTTTTCCCTAGGATGGTTAACACCCGCAACAACCCTGCTCCGCCAGAGCAGGCCGAAGGCAGTGGAGTTGGAGAAGCAAACCTGCCTCACCCTCCTTCTCTCGGCCGGGTTATGCTAGAGGCGAGAGAGAAACAAACGGAGACCAACCGCTTGTTTGAGCGTATCGAATGAACACAGCCCATCATCGAGAAACAACTTGGTGTCGCTCGGTGACTTCATCAAGTTACACCTCCTACCTTCCACCACTCCGTCGAGCCTCTCGACGCTGATGATCGGCCCGCAAATTACTCACAAGCTGCGCTTCTGACTTTGGTAGCTGAGGCGGACAAGGTCACCTTTGCTGCATATCATCTCAAGGTCCCGCTAGTCTCGGTGGGAGAATTATATGGCTATGCGCCCGATTGGCCATGTCACTACTTGGGCAGAATTCAGCGAGGCTTTCCGTGAACATCACATTCGGAGGGTCTCATGGATCGTAAACGTGAGGAGTTCTGCAGTTTCACCCAAGGTCGCCTCTCCGTGGGCGCCTATAGTAGAGAGTTCGTAATCTCGCACGTTATGCAATCAAGAGGTCTCCATCGACGCCAAGAAACAGGCAAGGTTCCGCAAGGGACTTAGCCCGAACCGCCGAGATCTCCGTCGCATGAGTGCACCTCTTTCCGAAGCTTGTTAACAAAGCCATCAGCGCTGAAACTGGTCGACTGATTTGAGGCAACACGCAAGCATGGTCGTGATATGGGTTCCTCATCCGTCTTTGGACCACGAAGCGCCGTGTGTGGGTGCCTAATACTGCCCTGCCACCCAGATTCACACCGAGGCCATCCTTCCAGGCGCCTCGCCCAGTTCAGCAGTATGCACCAGCTAAGCCCTATGGTGGGCCAACCAACAATGTTCCTCTACGCGCCAGCCCCGTGACGTGCTTCAAATGTGGTGAATCAGGCCACTACATGCGCGATTGTCCCCAGACCAACCCCAACCAGCCTGCAAAAGCTGTTGGCCGTGGCAAGCCAGCAGGAAAGGTGTTCTATGCCAAGCCGGCCACCACTGCACGTGGCCATGTTAATTGTGTCTCAGCTGAAGAGGCCCAAGAGGATCCCAACGTCGTGCTCGGTACGCTTCTTGTTAATTGCCACCCGGCATCCGTTCTTTTCGACATCGAGCATCTCATTCATTCATATCCGAAAACTATGCTCGCTTGCATAACACCGCATTCTGTGAACATGCCTTCCACCATGGAAATTTCTACCCCGGTTCTAGATGGCAAACCTCTAGAGTAAGCCATGGAAATGAAATTCAGGTCGACAGACTTGTTTTCCTTGCATCGTTGATAGCTCTCAAATCTTCGGATATAAATATCATCTTGGGTATGGACTGGATGTCAGCCCATCATGCCAAGATTGATTGTTTCTCTAGGACTGTTCAACTTACGCACCCTCGGGAAAGATAGTCAATGTTTTGACCCGAATATCCAAGCACCAACTTTATTCTCTTAATGCCACCCATTGCTGCACCTCAAGACGCTCCGTAGTCCGTGACTTTCCGGATGTCTTTCAGAAGAATTGCCGTGTGTCCCACCGACAGAGATGTTGAATTCGTGATAGACCTCATTCCAGGAACTGTCCCAATTTCTAGAAGACCCTATAAGATGGCACCCCTAGAACTAGCCGAACTTAAGAAACAACTCGATGAGGCCTTGCAAAAGGGTTTCATCCGTCCTAGTTCATCTCCTTGGGCTTGCCCTGCCTTCTTCGTCAAGAAGAAGGATGGTACGGACGGATGGTTGTAGATTATCGACCCGTCAACCTGGTCACAATTAAGAACAAGTATCCGCTCCCGAGGATCAACGATCTGTATGATCAGCTCGCAGGATCCTCAGTCTTCTCTAAGATGGATTTGAGGTTAGGCTACCATCAAATCAAAATCCGAAACGGGGACATTCCTAAAACGGCTTTTGTTACTCGTTATGGCCAATACGAGTACACCGTCATGTCCTTTGGTCTAACCAACGCCCAGCCACCTTCTCCCGTTAATGAACTCAATCTTCATGGAATATTTGGATAAATTAGTCGTGGTTTACCTCGATGACATACTCATCTATTCCAAGAACGAGGAAGAACATGCCAACATCTAAGGCTAGTGTTGATGAAACTTGAGAGCATCGCCTTTATGCCAAGTTCTCTAAATGCGAATTTTGGCTGCCGGTGACCTATCTAGGGCATGTAATTTCGGTAAAGGTATTGCTGTCAACCCCGAGCGAGTTCAAGCCATCCTTAATTGACTCCACCTGAATCGGTCAAGCAAGTTCGAGTTTCCTTGGCTTAGCGAGCTATTGTCGCCGCTTTGTCGAGAACTTCTCCAAAGTTGCTAAACCTCTAACTGAACTCCTCAAGAAAGATAAAAGTTCGAGTGGACTCCACAATGTGAGCACAGTTTCGAACCGAAAAGACGCTTAACTTCGCTCCCGTCTTGGTACCACCAGATTTCTCTAAGACTTTGTTATCTATTGCGACGCCTCGCGACAAGGACTAGGCTGTATTCTCATGCAAGATCGACACGTAATTGCTTATGGTTCACGGCAATTACACCCACATGAGGAAAACTACCCTACTATGATCTAGAGCTTGCAAATGTAGTCTATGCACTCAAAACCTGGCGACATTACCTTCTTGGTAATCGCTATAAATCTACACCGATCACCAAAGTTTGAAATATATATTCACCCAACCAGATTTGAATCTCAGGCAAAGACGTTGGGTTGAGTTGATCTCAGATTTCGATTTAGGAATAACCTATACCCCGGGAAAAGCCAACGTCATGGCTGATGCTCTAAGTCGTAAATCTTATTGCAACAACTTGATGTTGCAACAAAGTCAACCACTTCTTCACGAGGAATTTCGGAAGCTCAACCTTCACCTTGTTCCTCGAGGGTTCCTTTCCACCTTGGTGGCGAAACCTACTCTTATGGATCAAGTCATCGCTGCCCAAAAACGAGATAAGGGAATATCCCGAATTAAGGAGAACATTGTTAGCGGAGATGCTAAATGTTTCTCTACAAATGATCATGGTGTTGTATATTTTGAGAACCGCCTAGTGGTTCCCAAAAATCAGCACATACGGCAGCTGATCCTTAAGGAGGCTCATGAATCTCCTCTCACCATTCATCCCGGTAGCACTAAAATGTATCAGACCTCGCCAGAGGTTCCGTGGACTAGGATGAAGAGAGACATTGCTCAATTTGTTGCTAATCGCGACGTGCGTAAATCGTCGTAAAAGCAGAGCATCAACGGCCTGCTGGCACCCTTCAACCCTTAGCTATTCCTGAATGGAAATGGGATAAAATTAGTATGGATTTCATCACTGGTTTTCCCAGGACCAAGAGAGGGAATAATGCTATCTTTGTTGTTATCGACCGCCTCTCCAAAGTAGCCCATTTCTTACCTGTTCGCGAGAGTATAACCGCTAGTCAGCTAGCCGACTTGTACATCTCCCGAATAGTGTCTCTTCATGGTGTTCCATTGGAAATTAACTCGGATCGAGGAAGTCTCTTCACCTCTCGATTTTGGGAAAGTTTCCAAAACGCTATGGGAACCCATCTTTCCTTTAGCACTGCTTTTCACCCTCAATCAAGTGGTCAAGTAGAACGTGTTAACCAAATCTTAGAAGACATGCTTCGAGCTTCTGTTATCTCGTTCGGAATGGATTGGGAGAAATGCCTTCCATTTGCCGAGTTTGCTTATAACAACAGCTATCAATCTAGCTTGGGCAAAGCACCTTTTGAAGTTCTCTATGGACGAAGGTGTCGAACACCTCTTAACTGGTCAGAAACCGGGGAAAGACAATTCTTTGGCCCGGATATGATTCAGGAAGCAGAAGAGCAAGTTCGCATCGTTCGTGAAAAGTTGAAAACAGCCCAATCCCGTCAAAAGGGTCAATATGACCGAAAACATAAGGCTATGACTTACGAGGTTGACGAGAAGGCTTACCTTCGGGTTACTCCTCTGAAGGGAACCCATCGCTTCGGTATCAAAGGCAAATTGGCTCCTCGCTACATCGGACCCTTTCGCATTCTTGCCAAACGAGGGAAGTTGCCTACCAATTGAACTACCTCCGCATCTCCAAAGTCCACGACGCCTTCCACGCTTCTCAACTCAGCGTTGCTTCTCGGATCCTATCCGTGGAGTGGACCACAGCGCTTGATCTTCAAGATAATCTCACTTATCGAGAATACCCGTTCAGATCTCGATCAAGCCGAGCGCACCACTCGACGGCATAATATCAAGTTTCTCAAGGTTCAATGGTCGCACCATTCGAGAAGGAAGCTACTTGGGAAAGGGAGGATCGTCTTCGACTTGAGTATCCCGCCTCTTTCCGGAGGAACCTAAATCTCGGACGAGATTCTTTTGAGTGGGGTGAGTTGTCACACCTAGCTAGTTCATGCATTAGAGTGTTGCATCATGTCTATTTTTTCAATGAAATTTGAAATGGGATTGCGAACTCCCACCCCTCTCTGAAACAACTAGGGTTTACTAAAATATTTTCGATGAACACGAATGCCCTTCTAAAATGTCCATCATTTTTGTCTTGGTCCAGAAGCTTTGCCAAAAGTGGTGCACATTTTCCTAGGTCATCCTAAGGTCATTGAATTAAATCATAGCTATTTGAATTTGGGCATTTTAAATTTATAAAATATTTCAAATGTCCAAATATCTCCAAACTAAAATGTTTCATGTTGGAAATATCCCAACATTGGACCATGAGCAGTTTGGTGATTTTTAGAACCCTTCTGGTATTTTAATAAACTCAACAAAGTTGCAGGATAATAGAAAAAGAAAAACAGAAAGCAGAGAAACTAACCTGGCGCCTCGGCCCACTGGCCAGCCCACCTGGCCGGCCCAGCCCAGCACCGCGCCCAATGAAGCTGCTTGTCGGCCAGACAGTGCGGCCGAGTGCTCGACGGCGAAGCACCGCATGGGTGCCACGCACCTGCCGCTGTCTCGCCGCTTCCTCGCCTTGCCACGCCGGGATCGATCCCCTCGCTCTCCCGCACTCCCCGACGCCCCGTTCCTCTCCACTCGCCTCCCTCGCTCCCCACGCCATGGCCGACGCCACTCGCCGCAAGACCACCGTCGTAGCTGCGCTCCCCGTCGACCCCACGCCGCGCCACCGTGTCCAGAGCTCCGCCGCCGTCCGCTTCTTCGAGCTAGCCGAGCCTCGAAGCGCCAAGTGCCAAGCCGCCGCACCAAGCTTCGCCCAAGCGCCACCGCCGAGATCCCTTCGCCGTCACCGCCGCTGCAGCTCGTCCCGACCACGCTGTCGCACCGACGCGTCGCTGTGAGCTTAGCTACCTCCCCGACCCTCTCTCTCTCGCTCTCGTGCACCACAGCGACCGCACGAAGCTCACGTGCACTCGCCGTCGCAGACCTCGTCGCCGACGTGCTCCCGGCCACACTCCGGCCTTCTCACTGTGTCCAACGCGTTCACTACATCGCGCTGGAGCTAACCACGCACTCCACGCACCTCACCGCACACCCCAGCACGAGTTCACTTTCACCCGAGCTCCGGTGGCCGCCAAAGTCGCCGCCGGCGCCAACTCCGGCCACCCCGAGCCCAACGGACTCCGCCAAGAGCTGCGGCTCGTCCTCGCCTTCACTCCGTGGTCGCCGCACCCCTTTGGTGGCCGAACGGCCAAAACACTATCGCCGCCGCGTCGCTTGCCGCGCTAAACGCCGTGGGTTTGACCACGGCTTTGACCACGGGTGGGCCCAGTGACCCCACGGTCTATGACATGTGGGCCCAGCCACGCTAATTAATCTAGTTTAGTTTTAATTAAATTCTAATTAAACTAACCCCATCGACATGGGGACCCACTGGTCAGTTTGACCTGACCAGCCTGTTGACCCTCGACGTCATCATGGCGCTTAATCTTGACGTAGTATTTAAATTCTTGGAATTATTTTTACACAGAAATTCGAAATTGTTTCAAACTTCAAAATTCATATAAAATCAACCATAGCTCCAAATGAGACAAATTATATATGAAAATGATCAGAAAAATCCAATCTTTCCATCTGTACAGGTTTCATGCATGTTTACAGAAGCTAACTTGCTGTTTATGGCAGAACAAGTTTAAACACTTTAAATGATCATAATGGGTTTGGAAATTGCATCCATAGTTCAAAATGCTTCAAACTCATTTGGTCCTAGTTGCATTAGCCCAAAGCACTCATTTTGCCATGTCTCATTGCATGCATCATATTGTTGCATCTTGTTTGGTAATGCTGTGTATCGGTGTTCTGCGGCGAGTTACGCCCCGAGGAGTATCGTGATAACCCCGACGAAGAACAATACCCGTGTAACGACCGTCGAGCAAGCAACCAACCATTTGATCATATCGATAAAATCCCATGTTCTTGCTCCTGCTCTCGTTCTCGCATTAAGACAACGCGATTCAAACTGTGTGTGCTGCGGTAGTTGAACCCATTTCCTCTGCATGACTGTCATTGCCACAAGAACTAGATGAAACCCACTAGCATGTGTAGGAGTTGATTGAGCCATATGATTGTGTTGTTCCTACCTTGCTATGCCTGCTATGCTTAGAGTCGTGTCGTCCGGTTCATCGGGATGATGGCTAGAGTGAAATGATCGAGTCGGTATGAGAGTAAGGTGTTGAACACGATTTGGTAAAGGTATCGATGAGAGGCCATGTAGGAGTACATGGTGGGTTGTTTCATTGAGGCCGTCCTGCTAATCGAGATCTGTATGTGTGATTTAAGATTCAGCTACTACCATACATTGGGCCTGAAATATGACCCCGCCGACTTCTTATTCACGCTAGTCTTCTGTCCGGAGTTGCAAGTAGTTTACGTGTTTGTAGCCTCTTCGAGGCCGTGGGCAGCGCCGACCGTAGGGGTGGGCTGTGATCACGGTAGGTGCGTGGCGGGTGTACCGGATGCCCGTTTGGTATCCCGGAACCTTGTTCACATCGTTTGGGGCTATGAGCGAGACTTGGCCGAACTCCTCATAGATGGAACCCAAATAGGCGATAAACCCGACTAGAGACTTGTGTGTCTAGGTAGGTCGTGGTCTACACCCACGCCGGTTTTCGCTGAAGTCTGCCGAGCACATGTCGTGTGCGGGCGCTAAGTGGTGGAAACATGTATGAAGAAGTACACCCTGCAGGTTAACATCATCTATTGAATAGCGCGTCCCCGATAAAGGACTACTTGGTTGCCTATACGGTTCATAGACAAGTAAATGGATACTACTAAAAGCCTCAAGATAAGCGTGAGTGCCGAGGATGGCTCCTCCGTAGGAAGGCGGGGTTGGATCCTCGGTGGTGTATTGAAGTGATGAGTAGAGGACTCGAGTCATAAAACCATTTCAAGTTGGTGTCTCGTGGGATAGCTTAGCCATGAGTCAAAGCTGGCTTGCTGCAATAACTCCACCAACCCTTCTTGATAATGTGCATGTATGTAGGGTCTGATGTAAGTCTTCTTGAGTACCTTTGTACTCATGTTGCTTTAATTTACATTTTTCAAGATGCCACAAACCCTTCCGACGGGTTCTTCGTGAGACGTTGACATCGATGAGTAGACTAAGGCCTGTGTGGTGATCCCGAGCAAGTGAAGGACCATGTAGTGTAGCTAGGCTTACCCAAGCCTCTTTTATTTTACTAGTTATGCGTACTCGGACAAAACACTTCCGCTGTGGCTTGTATGCTTGTATGACTTGTATGTGGGTCGTGTGACCCGTACTTGTGTGTATGATATGAATGGCTCTCTGAGCCTTTAAATAAAGTACTTATGTCGTAGAGTCATGTTGTGATGCCTTGTTGTATTTGCACATATCGAGCATATTGTGTGTATGATTGAAATGCTTGGTATGTGTGGGATCTGACTATCTAGTTGTTTATCTTTAGTAGCCCTTCTTACCGGGAAATGTCTCCTAGTGTCTCCATTGAGCCATGGTAGCTTGCTACTGCTCCGGAACACTTAGGCTGGCCGGCATGTGTCCTTCTTCGATCTCAGGTCTGTTCTTCGGGAAATGTCACGCATTGAGTACCGGAGTCTGTTAGCCCTTCTGAGCCGGTTTACCGAGTCCTCTAGCCAGTGCTACAGCCCGAACTTACTTGCTGTCCACCGACACGTTCGATCTTTGGGTCATGGATGCTGTCCTCGTAAGTCTGTGCCACTTTGGGTTTACGACTAGTCATGTCAGCCGGGCTCCTTTTCATATGGATGCTAGCGACACTATCATATCGTGTGCCAAAAGGCGCAAACGGTCCCGGCCTAGGTAAGGCGACACCCGGTGGGATACCGTGCGTGAGGCCGCAAAGTGATATGAGGTGTTACAGGGCTAGATCGATGTGACATTGAGTCGGGTCCCAGCGTTGGCATCAGAGCCGGACTGCCTGTAGGTTCTCCAAGCCAAACTGGTCGATGTTGAGTCTAGAAATGCTTTAGTTATATGTAGGGGAATTGATTGTGGGATGGTACGTAAGGCTCTTTTTACTCCTTTATCTCATAATATTCTGATCTGAGTCAGTCCATTCTTCCATCGGGGGTTAAGGATTAGGACCTCTTCTCTCTGTTAGGCTCACGTGTTACTAATCAGTAGTACCTTGTAGGTTTGATGGTTACAAGCCTGGTTCAGTTTTACTATCCTATTATGTTACTAATTGGACCCAGAACCTTGATATGAAATTGTTGAGTGGTTATGCAATTCCTTGTGAAATGTCTCAAACCCTTTTGAGCGTTTACAGTCGTTATGCTGTCCAAATTCCGCTAGAAATACTAATGTTTTTGCATTGTGGTTGTGCTTCCAGATGGCCACTCGTGATCACAATCAAGTGGTTCGTCTGACCAGATGCATTGGTGTGACCGGTCATACAACCATGCTAGTTCGGGTTATGATCGAAGCGGGATACCGTTGGTACCCAGTACACAGCTTGAAGAGCGATGACGAGACTTTAATCAAAGTCGAGATCTTTGCATTTGTCTGGTTTTTCCTCATACCTGGTTCCACCGAGGCCCTTCACAGCTCTTATGGGCTTGGTGTTACCATTGATATGGCGGTGCAAGACGCTGCACATTCTATGATGACCATTATACGAGCCAGATCGGCTGCTCCGCAACACCGACTTCCGGATATGCCGAGTTCACTTCTGAGCGTTTGGTTATCTTCGAGCCATCTATGCTGATTCCATCGGAGGACTCCCTAACCCGCACTACCGCTGAGTTGCTCGAGGACAAGGACCGAGAGAGTCGGGCCTTGAGGATGGAGCTCTTCAATGCCCGTGGATCATCACCGGGCTACCTTGACTCGCTTTGCACCGGCTGTTCAAGCTGGTTATATGGATATGAGAGACTTGTATCCTGTCGGGCTGCTCTGCGGACATGATGGATCGGCGTGATGTGGGGGCATCACCCCACCCCGTGGTCCTCGCTTGCCACCGTCAGAGGTCCAAGACCTCACCCTTGTCCTTACGGTCCACAGGCTCCTCAGGACCGCCTGTTCCCGGACGATCACGTTGAACTCCCAGGTTACGGAGGAGACTTCTATGAGAACTACTACGGAGCCCTCTGGTTTATATAGACACCGGAGGAGGCAAGGGTTACATAGAGTCGGTTACAATGGTAGGAGATCTACATATCCGTATTGCCAAGCTTGCCTTCCACGCCAAGGAAAGTCCCATCCGGACACGGATGGAGTCTTCAATCTTGTATCTTCAGAGTCTTGGAGTCCGGCGGGGCGATGATAGTCCAGCTGTCCGGATACCCCTAGTCCAGACTCCTCAATGAAAGTGTTGGAAGATGTCCGTGGCGGTGAATTCCATAACCGCACCCAATCGATTCGATTAGCGGGGCGGGAGGTCCGAGTCCGCGGGAGTCCGGCACATCGGAGTCACGAGCTTCGCAAGGGACAAGGTTAGTGTTCGGCTCCATCACCGTGGAAGTTGCAGCCCCCGAGGCGGTGTCCAACCACCGGTCCTCGATCTGGGCGATCGGCTCCAGACTAAGGGCCGGAGCTAGTGGATTCTTGTGCGGCCACCAAGGCACTTTTTGGCTGCAGAGCTAGATCATGCCCATCGCGACAGTGCGGCACGCTTGGCTGTGGCTCGAGCCCGTCGAAGATCAAGTCCCCGCGGGTGTCAGCCGTGAAGTTTAGGCTTCCGAACCTGACCTGACGGCCAGGGGCATAGCTTTCGATCTGCTCCAGATGGCCAAGTGAATTAGCCCGCAGTGCGAAGCCGTCGAACATGAAGATCTGTCCGGGGAGAAAAGTCTCACCCTGGACAGCGTTGTTGATTGAAGAAGCCATCGAGCCTATAGGTGACGACACGGAGGAACTCTCAATGAAAGCACCAATGTCGGTGTCAAAACCAGCGGATCTCGGGTTGGGGGTCCCGAACTGTGCGTCTAGGCGGATGGTAACAGGAGACAAGGGACACGATGTTTTACCCAGGTTCGGGCCCTCTTGATGGAGGTAAAACCCTACGTCCTGCTCGGTTAATATTGATGATATGGGTAGTACAAGAGTGGATCTACCACGAGATCAAGGAGGCTAAACCCTAGAAGCTAGCCTATGGTATGATTGTTGTAATGTATGTTGTGTCCTACGGACTAAAGCCCCCCGGTTTATATAGACACCGGAGAGGGCTAGGGTTACACAGAGTCGGTTACAATGGTAGGAGATCTACATATCCGTATCACCAAGCTTGCCTTCCACGCCAAGGAAAGCCCATACGGACACGGGACGGAGTCTTCAATCTTGTATCTTCGTAGTCTTGGAGTTCGGCGGACGATGATAGTCCGGCTGTCCGGACACCCCCTAGTCCAGGACTCCTTCAAGGGGATTTATGTCTTATCATGCCGGGCTGCACCCTAGGCTATAAATAGCCGCCCCCTACAACCACTAGCTGGTTGGCTGCTCCGAGAGAAACTGACACTTGTCATTTGAGAGCATCCCATCCTCCGAGGACTTTGAGCAAAAATCATCAAGTTAGGAAAACCCAAATCCCAAACCCAAACCTACAAACCCCAAACTGATTGAGCATCACTGAAGAGATGTTCCTATGTGGAACTGATGCTTGTTACCTTTGAGGACTGTGTATCCTCCAGACGGTTAGGCGTCATGGTCTGAGCATCCAAGAGGAATAATTGTGGATTGCCGAGTGACCAAGTCTGTGAAGGTTTGGAAGTCACCTGCGAAGACTTACCACTACTGTTTGGTGAAGTCTGTGTGATCTTAGCTCAAGGAGAATATGTGAGGACTGTGTGTCCAAGACTGTGTGTCCTTGAGTTTAAATACTGGCTGCTCCAACCAGACGTACAACTGTCACAGCAGTTGGAACTGGTCTACCAAATCATTGTCTTCACCAAGCCAACTGTTTCTATTTCCTCAACCCTTTCATTTCCTCAATTATGTGTTGATGAACCTAATCATTACTATTTGAAGACATTGACTGAAGACCTTCTCTAATTCCTCAATCCTATTTCTTTAGTCTATTTTGTCTTCATCCTACTTATCCCGTGTTTATGCTTTCTGTACTCTGTATTTGTCCTTCATTTCATCATGATGACTATGCTGTTGCTCTATTATGCTTATACCTGAGTACTTATTCCACTGCAAGTAGTTCTTTGCTTAGGAATTTCCTCACCCTAAAATTCCTCAGTGAAGAATTCATAAAAAATTCCTATTCACCCCCTTCTAGTCGACATAACGCACTTTCACTTGATGATCAGTGCTTTATATATAAAGCGGGGCGAAAGCCTTTTTCGGTATTTTGAGAACTTACCCGTAGTAGTGGCCTTGGGAGATTCATCGTCGATGGAGATAGGAGGGGCCGCTGTGGAAGTATCTCCAGTGGTCCTTACTTTATCTGAAAGGGAATCATAATCATGGGACGCTTGAAATCCGGCCGATGAAGAGCAGCGGCAGGGGGTGCGGGAACTATTGTGCCAGGGGTGGAGATTGAGGCCTAGGATGGCGGCGGCGACGACCTATGCGTTGGGGGGCTACTGCGGCGGCGTCTTAGGGTGGGGGTTGAGGGCTGGGTGTCGGTGTCAAAACCGGCGGATCTCGGGTAGGGGGTCCCGAACTGTGCGTCTAGGCGGATGGTAACAGGAGACAAGGGACACGATGTTTTTACCCATGTTCGGGCCCTCTCGATGGAGGTAAAACCCTACTCCTTCTTGATTGATATTGATGATATGGGTAGTACAAGAGTAGATCTACCACGAGATCAAAGAGGCTAAACCCTAGAAGCTAGCCTATGGTATGATTGTTGTTCGTCCTAGGACTAAAACCCTCCGGTTTATATAGGCACCAAAGAGGGTTAGGGTTACACAGAGTCGGTTACAATGGTAGGAGATCTACATATCCGTATCGCCAAGCTTGCCTTCCACGCCAAGGAAAGTCCCATCCGGACACGGGATGAAGTCTTCAATCTTGTATCTTCATAGTCCAGGAGTCCGGCCAAAGGCTATAGTCCGGCCATCCGGACACCCCCTAATCTAGGACTCCCTCAGTAGCCCCTGAACCAGGCTTCAATGACGACGAGTCCGGCGCGCATATTGTCTTCAGCATTGCAAGGCGGGTTCCTCCTCCGAATACGTCATAGAAGATTTCGAACACAAGGATTGTGTCCGGATCTGCAAAATAAGTTCCACATACCACCGTAGAGAGAATAATATGTACACAAATTCAATCTGCTGATGTATCCCGTGGCATGACATCACACCACGACCAAGTCTTTATTCGAATCGTTTTTACTGTCCCACCTCAGCGCGTTTAGCGAGGCGGCTTCCTTGGCACGTTTTGTCAAGGCAGAGATCGTGTCCCCTTATTCCGGGATTCTCATTAATACGGGCGTGGGTAACCCAGTCGTGCCCGTTGGCACGTCTCCTCTATTGAAGGCGAGCCCCAAACGGTCACAGGGAAGGCTCTTGGTATTCAACCTCTTTATAAAGAGACCAAGGCTCCGCTCCTTTCTTTTCAATCTCAATCGAATCCGTCCCTCGCCTCGAGTTCCAACACCCAAAGCTCCAGATACAGGCGCTTCGGACCTTCGATAATGTCCGGCTCCGACCTGCAAGGCCGGTGGATGCCTTCCTCTGTTACGGAAGAAGACGTGCTAAAGCTAAGAGATGCCAGGTATCTAACCAGCGAAATTTTGCATAGGCTGCCTTCCCAAGGGCAGGTTATTCCTACTCCCAAGCCTGGTGAAAGCGTGGTGTTCGTGTCTCACTTCCTTCGGGGGCAAAGCTTCCCGACGGACCCCTTCGTGAGGGGGCTCATGTTTTACTATGGGCTGGAATTTCATGACTTGGATCCGGAGTCCATCCTCCACATCTCATCGTTCATTGTCGTATGTGAAGCCTTCCTCCGCATTACCCCTAACTTCGGATTGTGGCTCAAGACCTTCAAAGTGGAGCCGAAGGAGATCAAGGGGCAGCAGGCAGAGTGCGGAGGGGCTGTTATAAGCAGGAATGCTGATGCTCCATGGCCTGAGGGCTCTTTTCAAGAGGAGCTCAGCCTATGGCAACAAGAGTGGTTTTATATCACAGCTCCCAGGGGCACCAAATGGGTGGTGCCACCTGCCTTTCGCTCAGGTCCTCCACCGCGGCCGGCGTCATGGGTCAATAAAGGACTTGACTGGGGGCCGTCCAAGGACGTGCCCTTGCTGCAGGGCCACATTCAAGATCTCCTAGAGAGAGATCACTCTGGTCGTAGTAGCGTAGGTCATGCTGATTCGTTGCATCCTGCCCTGCAGAGGTCATCCCCTCTGCCTGTGGGAATTTAACCCGGAGGGACCACGAGCTCTCCAACATTTTATGGGCGCGACACCCGTGGTGATGTACAAGCTTTTCTTCGGATCACAAGCAATGTGTCCGGACTTGACCGAGGACGCAGGTCTGAGCTACAATCGCCCGGATACTCAAGTAAGTAGCCCTGTACCCGGACACGCTATCCCATATTTATCACAAACTTGCCCTTTAAAAGAGTTGTCCCTTGAATAGGAGTGGATAGCGAAAGCAAATTTAATCAGGTGTCTGGCCCCCCTCCCTGAGACCACGCCGGATCCCGTGTTAACCAGGATGCTGGAGGTTGCGCCTTCGGAAGAAGGTGAAGGGGGGAACAAGGAAGCCACCGCCTCCGTGAAGGAGGCTGCCAAGAAAGGAGGGATCGAGAATACCTCCCTCCAAGGGAAGAAGAGGACCGCCTCTTAAGACACGGAGACCATGGTCTCAAAGCAGGGGAAGAAATCTTCGTCAGAGGGTCCTGCTCCGAGAGATGCCTAGGCCGCATTATGCCCCCAAGGGGATCAACCATCCACCGAGCCGTAAGTAAAAACGGGAGTTTTTATTAAAATAAAGGATATCCCTGCCCTATTTCTGATGAAGATAACCGAAGTTTTTCTTTGTAGTTCGGATTTCAGCCCGTCTCAGCAGAGCTCAACTTCGGGGGATCTTCGTCCGGAGATGATAGAGAGCAAAACGCCTCCCTTGCCGTGCATCGTGCGGGCGGGCGACCACGAGGTGTCGTCGCGGAGGGTTTCTCCGAGGCCGGCGGGGCCGGAAGGCAGTCATATTTCCCCTCAAAGCCCTCCGCGTCCGGCCTTCGAAAAAGGCCATCGGACGAGTCCGGCACCACCTGGTGTACGGTCGGAGGAGCTGAAGGATCTGCTCGGGCGAGCGTCTATCTCAGAAGATCACCGTGCGTTAATGGGTACGGTGATTGAAAGGATTTCATCCGCTGAGAGCGGATTGCATGAAGCCGTCAGAAGTTTAAGGTTTTGAGGTACGCAAAATGATGTACCTTTTGACAGTTCCGCATATAAAATATGCCCTGTGTAGATAGTATCCCCTGAGACACGGTGTGTTATCAAAAATGACAGCGCGCCGAGGATCATAATCCCAGGTATAATATATCGCCCTTCCTATGTAGGTGGCGAAGTGTCCGGTGGCTAGCCGGACTGATGGATTTGCCGAACTAAAGCGGCAACTTTACGTGGCGGATGCCGACATCGCGCTTGTCAATAAGCGGCTGGATGAGTCACAAGGTATGTGATTTCTCCGCGGACACCTGGTAAGGGAGCTTGATGCCCGTGCCTTACAACATGTATGCTTGATGCAGATGGTGCCGCTGCCATGTAGAACCTTCGGGCGGAGCTCGCCCGAACAAAGGAGCAGGCCAGAAAGAGTGACGCGGCTGCCTTAAAGGCGGCCGAAGAGCTAAAAGCTGAACAGGCTGCTCACTGCCGAAGCAAGAAGGAAATGGCTGAGATGGCCGTGGAGTTGAAGAATGCTTCCGACCGCTGCAAGCTTCTTGAAAAAGAAGATCGAGCGGTACAAGAGGACCTGAAGAAGGCCACTACCGAGGCCAAGGATGCTCGCTCTACGATGAGAGCTATGAAGGAGGAGTTGCGTCAGGCCGGAGATATCGCAGCTGCAAAGCCCTTCCTGCTGCGGAGGAAGTTCACGGATCCTAAATATGCTCAGTTGGACCGGCTGTGGATTTTGGAGGATGCTTATCTGGACTTGGCGGCAAGTGCCGCGGACGCGGCCGAACACTTCTGAGATCAAAAGGATCACGAAATGGAAAAGGTTTTTTGGTCGCAGTTCCATAATCCGGAGCGCCCTCTTCCATTAACCGATCACTTGGCCGAATGGGCGGAGCTGAATAGGTTATCCGGACTTGCGATGAAGGATGTCGTGAGTCTTTTGTGGCCGAAAAGGCCCGAGCCGAAGAGTTATTTTGGCTTAGTGCAGCAGTTCCTTGGTGCGGTGCCGCATATCAATGCAATGAGGAGGTCAGCATGCATAGAGGGTGCACGGATGGCTCTTGCCCGTGTCAAGACATACTGGACAGAGATGAAGGCCACCGTTGTTGCATCCCCAGATTCGGACGGAAGCCGAGTACCTGTCGAGCAATATTTTCAGGAAGTTCTGCAGGGCGCTCGTTTAATAGAGACGCAGTGCTCGAAGGATATTATGTTCGAATAACATGTATTATTGTGAAACAATGTTTCGATGAAATATAAAAGCTTTTTATAGTTGTGCCTTCAAGAATTAAAATACCTCCTGTGCGGCCGTTAATGTATATGTGTATATAACCTAAAAGATGGCAGTCTTTGGCTTCAGCCCCCACGCATATAATGCGGGGGTGTTTGCAAAAGGCGCATTTTCACACTTGATCCAATGTCTTGGTCCTATAAAGGAGGTGGTAGCGTAGCAAACTAGGCAACCGGACTATAATGCTTTATCACTTTCACTTAGCCATAGGAGTTTGACAATGGGGCTACTATATAGCCCCTAGGGGCACCGCGCTCACCCGAATTCGGGGCGCGTATGTGCGTGACCGGGAAACAGCCCTTCGTCAATGCGGAGGAATCCTATAGATTCTGGCGGGTCATCGAGTGGTTGACTAGTCTCACGCTATATCATGATAGTCAGTTTTCGGCTTTCTCTACTGAGGTGCTCGTCTGGACGAACCGGGGCACAATCGCAGTAGTTCTCCTGGTGCTGCGTTAGCCGATAGAGCGGAACATAAGGCAGCAAAACACAGGAGCCGGGCAAACCCAACATTTGACCAAAGACATGATTCGGAGCTGATGCATATAAGGCCTAACTCGAGACACCAAACACTCCCTAAGGTATTCGGTCTTTATGAAAACGGGCCGAACAACGCCCTTGGTAATAAGCCCCTGGTATCCAGGTATGCGCAGAATTCTGACGTGGCCCATGCCAAAACGCCAGCCTCCTCCTCGGTTATAGCAAGAAACCGGGGATGTGTATCAACACGAGACAGTAAAAAAGGTTTACGCAGGGTCTTAATCTGAAAAGAATCCTTCCAACGGGTCCCTACTGCACGTCTACACCTGTGTCTCCGTTGTGCCGTATCCTGGACGGGTGTCGCACGGTGTTCATCTGTAAAAGAGAGGAACTTAGTTGAAAAAGATCGTGCGAAAATGTACGTTATATTAAATAAACAAAGTACGTTTCAAAAAATGAATAAAATTGAGCTTTATTGTCTCTTGTTGTATATGCGCGGAGCCCGTTGTGCAGGGGTGTGCGGCTGGTAAGCCCCTGTATGTTTACGCCAGACTCGTCTAATCATGTCCGGGGTCTGAACGACCTGTTTAGGTGCTTGGATTAGTGAAGCCGGTTTAGTGCGTGGCTGTCGAGGCAGTCACACAATCTTCCGCACTCGAGGGACACTCGATATTTCCCTTTCAGGAGATGATGCCTCGTGGACCGGGCATTTGAAGTGTGCGGGATGCATAATGCGGTATTGTGTTAAAGCGGGCGAAAGCTTCGCGCCCCAGTAGTGCTTGATAACTACTTGTAAACGGGTGAGGTTGAAGGTTAACTTTTCGCGGCGGAAGTTGTCGGGTGAGCCGAACACAACTTCTAGCAATAGAGAGCCCGTACAGTGGGCATATCGGCCTGGCATTACCCCTTGAAAGGAAGGGTGGCTATGGCGAATTTTGGTTGGGTCTATCCCCATTTTGTGGATTGTGTCCTAATATAGCATGTTTCGATCAGTGCCGCCATCCATTAGGACTTGTGTAAATTGGAGTCCGTCGATTATCAGATCTAATATCAAGGCAGTCCATCCTGCATTCCATATACTTCTAGAGTAATCCTGATGGTTGAAGGTGATTGGTTTTAACAACCAGTGGCAGGACTCCTCTGGGATAGGCCATATGGTGCGTATCTATGGGCGCCATTCTGTTTTTCCCTTTTGTCATGTAAAGTGAGTTTACTGTTTTGACTTCTTGTGGGAAATTCTTTTGTTTTCCGGTGCTCTGCTCGTGGGGTTCGTCATCGTCCTTGCTTGATGTGTTGAGCCCCTTGTGTTCGGCGTTGAGTTTGCCGGACTGCTTGAAGACCCAACAACCTCTGTGGGTATGGTTTGTAGGCTTCCCGGGGTACTGTGGATTTGGCATACCTTGTCCAAGATTTTTTTAAGTTAGATAGCTCGTCCTTGTTATCCTTAGGGGGCAGTTTTTTATGATTCTGTCATGAGCTTTTGAATCCGGCGTTGACTGCCGTGCTCTTCGGGTTGTTTCCCTTGGTCCGACGCTGGTCCTTGCTGCATCGCGGTTTCCCGTTTCCATCCCTGACTTCGGATGTCCTTAGGTCGCTGGTACTGCATCTTGCCAGCCAGCTATCCTCTCCCGCGCAGAAGCGGGTCATGAGGCTTGTTAATGCGGCCATTGTTCTTGGCTTTTCTTGGCCGAGGTGTCTAGCGAGCCATTTGTCTCGGATGTTGTGTTTGAAAGCTGCTAAGGCTTCGGCGTCCGGACAGTCGACTATTTGTTTCTTTTTAGTAAGGAATCTGTTCTAGAATTTTTGGGCTGACTCTCTGAGTTGTTGAGTTATGTGACTTAAATCGTCTGCATCCGGAGGTCGGACATAGGTCCCTTGAAAATTTGCCCGAAAAAGCATCCTCAAGCTCTTCCCAACTTCCAATGGTGTTTTCGGGGAGGCTTTTGAGCCAATGCCTGGCTGGCCCTTTGAGCTTGAGGGGGAAGTATTTTATGGCATGGAGGTTATCTCCTCTAGCCATGTGTATGTGGAGGATGTAGTCCTTGATCCAGACTCCAGGGTCTGTTGTTTTGTCGTATGCCTCTATGTTTACGGGCTTGAATCCCGCTGGAAATTCATAATCCAGAACCTCATCGGTAAAACAAAGGGGTGTGCGGCACCCCTATATTTAGGTGTGCCATAATATTCGGATACTTGATGTGTTGCATTGCTTACTAGAGCTTGCTTCTTGGCCCATAGATAGATATAACTGGGCCATCTTTTTTATGCGAATCCGTGTGCGGATGGCCGGCTTGTGTGCAGCGCCGTTTGCCGCTCTATGTTTGCCATGGGGTCGTCTATCCGACCAAGTGGTCTCCTTGTTCTTTGATTGTGGGGGCTCTACGGCCTCCTCATCGAATTTGGGCAGTAGTTTTTGCTTCGGGTAGCTCTTTGTTCGGCGACTATCGCCGTATTTGTCTGCGGTGTTGAGTACTTTGCTCCATCTGATTCTGAGCGCAACTTCCGCTGTTTTGAGCTTCCGCTTCTGCTTTTTCAGGCTACGCATAGTGGCGACGAGCCTTTTGTGCAGGTTATTTTGCTCCAGTAACCTATCCGGCGTAAGATCGCTCGGACTGTTATCTTTGCCGGGGATGGGTTGTTTATCTAGATTGTCCTGTTCGGACGGTTGCTCGATAGCATGCTTGTCATCCACCGGTTCGCCCTGCTTTATGGATGGGTCTGTATGGCTGCTGTCTTTGTCGAGGCGGGGCTTTGAGCGGCACTTACGTCGTCGTTTTGACTTATTTTCGAGGGAATGATCCCTCGTGACGTCCCGTTGTTCCTCGTCGTCGCTTCCTTTAGGTGTGTCCACCATGTATACATCGTGGGATGAGGTGGCTGTCCAGTGCCCTATAGGTGCTGGTTCATGTTTGTCTCTTACATCGTCGTCCATACCGTCGATGTCTTCGGAGTCGAAGTCGAGCACGTCGTTTAAACTTTCGACAGTGGCTACAAAGTGGGTGGTGGGTGGGCTTCAAATTTCTTTGTCGTCTGCATCCCAACCGTGCTGACCATAGTCCGGCCAGGGCTCTCCTGATAGAGAGATAGACTTTAGTAAATTCAGGATGTCGCCAAAAGGTGAGTGCTGAAAGATGTCTGCGGCAGTGAACTCCATGATCGGCACCCAACCAGATTCGATTGGCAGGGGCGCGGAAGGTTCGGAGTCCGGAGAGGAGTCCGGCACCTTGGAGTCTTGAGCTTCGCAAAGGACAGGGTTGGTGTTCGGCTCAATCGCCGTAGAGATAGCAGCCCCCGAGGTGGTGTCCAGCCACCCATCCTCGATCGGCGCAGTCGGCTCTGAGCTGAGGGTAGGAACGGACACTTGTGCGGCCTCCAGGGCAGTGTCCAGTAGCGAAGCTAGATCATGCCCATCGTGACAGTGCGGCGCGCTTGACTGCGGCTCAAACCCATCGAAGATCAAGTCTCCGCAGACGTCAGCCGTATAGTTCAAACTTCCAAATCTGACTTGATGGCCAGGGGCGTAGCTTTCAATCTGCTCCAGATGGCCAAGCGAATTGGCCCGCAGTGCAAAGCCGCCGTATACGAAGATCTGTCCGGGGAGATAAGTCTCACCCTAGACTGCATCGTTGTTGATGGTCGGAGGAGCCATCGGGCCTAAAGATGAAGACATAGAGGAACTCTCAATGAAAGCACCAATGTCGGTGTCAAAACCGGCGGATATCGGGTAGGGGGTCTCGAACTGTGCGTCTAGGCGGATGGTAATAGGAGACAAGGGACACGATGTTTTTACCCAGATTCGGGCCCTGTCGATGGAGGTAAAACCCTACTCCTGCTTGATTGATATTGATGATATGGGTAGTACAAGAGTAGATCTACCACGAGATCAGAGAGGCTAAACCCTAGAAGCTAGCCTATGGTATGATTGTTGTTCGTCCTACGGACTAAAACCCTCCGGTTTATATAGGCACCAAGAGGTTAGGGTTACCTGAGTCGGTTACAATGGTAGGAGATCTACATATCCGTATCGCCAAGCTTGCCTTCCACGCCAAGGAAAGTCCCATCCGGACACGGGACGAAGTCTTCAATCTTGTATCTTCATAGTCCAGGAGTCCGGGCAAAGGCTATAGTCCGGCCATCCGGACACCCCCTAATCTAGGACTCCCTCACTAGGTTAGCCGGCTGGGCGAGGAGCAGAGACGTACCCTTTTTGGTTCCTTGGCTTCAAGCACGTAGCGGATAGCGACATTGGCGAGCATAAAGTGCGTCACCGGGGAGCCCGTTCCTTGCACTGCCGGGGCAAGGTGGGGCGATGACGCCCAGTTATGGCCGGCTAGGGGTGGCCTCGGACCTAGGAGCCGTCCAAGGGTGGAGAAGGAGGTGCCTTTCCGCCCGTCCCTTTGTTGATCTTGGCTGCAAGCTTGGCATGGGGATGGTGTCGGGGCCATGGGTATTGGGGCGGCGGCCCTGGAGGTGGGAGTCGTGGTGCTCATGAGTGGAGCTCACGACTCGGCTGTGAGCTAGTTGCCATGGTCGTGCGGGCGGCGTGGTGGCCAGGGTGCGACGGTCAAAGGTGTAGGTGCGGCGGGCCTGGTTTGTTGTACCATGTCTCGAAGGCATTGAGGACTTGCCAGGGTGAAAGTACGCTTTGGCTTTGCCAAAAAAAACGGTGGCATCACCTATGGACGATGTCTCCTTCCTGAAGGCATCACCGCGGTTCATCTGCATTCTCATGTTGCTTCGGGGGAAACCTTGCTGGATTGGCGGTGGTGATACTTTGGTGCCATGCCCTTCCTGAAGGCGCCGGCTTGGAGTACACAGTTCGTCGTGCATTGTTTCCTCTCTTCGCGGTGACTTGTTCGCGGTTGAGGGCTCCGGAGAATCCAAGTGGTGCCTTCATTTCCTACATGTAGTTTTCTTGGAGTGTATGGGGTTATTTAGTAGTTCTTATACACCCTTGTATCTTGCCTTGAGTGTGTGTGGTGTTCGGTGCTTTATATATAATATAAAGCGGGGCGTGAATTTTTTTGATAATCGTCACTGACTTTATTTTGAAATCGATCAACACGATAATACTATTTCTATGAAGGTTCATAGATACTTCATCTCTTTCACCAATGTCCATTTCATCAGCTTGAATCATCTTAATTGCCACCGCCAAATAGTTTTTTGTTTTTTGTTACCGACTAGTCCCGGAGTTGTGGTTTTCTCTTAAAATCCCCTAGAGTTGTGGTTTTCAGTTACCTAGGCCCAGAAAGTTGTGTATTTGCGCAACTTCCTCTGTGTTCAATTATCAAAGCATTGTTGGTGGGTTGCAGTATCTTACTTTGACTTGATCTGACATATCCTTAGCGGTCAACAAGCTGTGTCAATTCTTGTCAAAACCCACTACCATCACTTGGAGGATGTAAGCATATTCTTGGGTATGTCAAGGGATCATTAGCCACAAAGTTACACATGCAGCGCCGGTGGGCACTTTGACACCGAAAACCGAAAAACCAAACCGAACCAAACCATTTTAACCGATTTGATGGTTTATTCGGTGTTCGGTTTTACGGTCAGTGTGAAACTTGGTTGCTATTCGGTGTTTGGGTTTGCGTTTGGTTTCCATAGCTAGAAAACCATATTCACAGAAGAAACCGGAGCGCAACAGTCAATAGCTCAGTTTGCTGATCACACACGTAGTATTTTTATATTTATAATTAAATATATGGACGCGGCGGGACACCCGGCCGGCTGCTCACAGGTATTTCGTTGGCTTCTCCCAAGTTCTAATCTCTTAGTACATGCTAAAAAAATACAGTAACTTAATACGTAACAGCATTCATGCTAGTGAATAGTTTAATCTACTTGGAATATTTTACTATTATTTTGCATGCAACAATAGTCAAGGGCTACTACATCCTTTCAGCAAGTAGCTACATGATTTCGATCATGGACCTTCCAACGTATGTATGTGTGCCTCATGAAATTAGTTATATTGTGCATTCTGTACAGTGCTCACCTCTACTGAAGAGTCATGACACATAGACTGATGGGTGCACGTAGTTCGGTTTTCCGGTTAACCGAACAAATCCAAACGATATATTTTGGTTAATATGGTTTGGTGTCTAAATTTTGTGTGATTATTTCGGTGGCCATTTCTTTAAAAACAAAATTTTAAAAAAGAAGAATAAACCGAACCGTATTAACCATATAAACCGAACGCCCAGCCCTATGCAGCGGTCGCCCTTTACTCTTTTGAGTGTATTCACGGATGCTGACTGGGCTGGTAGTAGATATCATTGTTCCGCAGGAGGTTTTGCGGTATTTCTTGGGCCCTACTCTCATCTCATGGAGTTCACGAAAGCAGCCAACCTTGTCCCGTTCTAGAACCGAGGCTGAATATAAGGCATAGCTAATGGAGCTGCCGAGTTCACATGGATTCAACCATTGTCAAGGAGTTGCATATGCCACAACCAAAAGCATCAGTTCTTTGGTGTGGTAATCTTGGCACCACTTTTTTCATTGCGAGAAAACTTTCAATCTATTTATCTTTAATCATGGCAGTATAATGAACATCAGAAAGAATAAAAACTATATTCAGATTTGCAGATCACTTGTCTTACTGTCAATCCAGTCTTTCATGTCAGGACTCAACAAAGTTAATTTTCACCTGTTCGATAGAAGGTGCCTCTTGGGGTACTCGACGTCAGGTTTGTCTCATCCGGTGCTCAAGTCATTGATGTTTTCACTGAACCCAGTCACGCGTGTGGTGTTAGACCGGTTTTGTCACCATCTGAACCCAATATTTTAAATAGCGCGCTACAAAATATAGCGAGGCCCTTCTCTAAATGCTACACAAGTTATAGTGCGCTAATAGCGTGCTATATTTCAAAATAGCGTTTACAAAAAAAAAATCAAATATATCTAGAAATAAAGTATTTAAGCAACTAAATTTTTCATAGGAGCAAGCAATATATGCATAACGGCCAAATCCAACACATAAAAATAGTAAGTCTCAAACATCAACAATCATAGTTTTAAGAGTCTCTAACATCAACAGCCATCGGGGCAGCCACCTGGGCTTGCTGGTTAGGTCTCGTGGGAGAATCTGATAAAAGGAGTGAGAAATCTATTGGTCGTGGGTTGGTTTTGGCCTGCTGGGCCTGCTGGGCTGTGTTTATTTTAGTTTTGCATGGTTTGCACGTCGTAACGTTACAACGTTATAGCGTGTGTAGCGCGCTAATTACGCGATTAGCGGCGTAGCGTCCGATTTCGCCAAAACGTAACGTCTCCCTTTCAAATACGGAAATGTTAACGCCCACACGTGTGGGCGTTTGCACATAGCCCACACGCCTCCATCACCACTCATTTTGCCACGTATGAATAGATGACATCAGCCGCTTTTTTTTTGTTTTTGGCTTAAAAATGTCGTATCTCCTAAATAAAAAAGCGAACTAAAAATCCGTTTTCACCATTAAATCCGTCTCGACGAGATCTTCAAAACTAGATCCCATGTTGATATGTTTCGACGAATTTTTTTTTTGACCATAAAATTTATTTTTTGTATGAACCATGGCAATTTTACGTGCATGTATCATGGCAATTTTAGTTTATGGTTCATGGCAAGTCTAGTTTCTTAATTCCCCGTTTTATAAATGTCAAAATTTACTTTTAAATGTAGAAGAAAATAGCTGAAACATATCATGGCAACTTCAGTGTAAACATAATGGCAATTCATATGCAATAGACATGGCAACTTTTAATCCAATTTTTTTTTCATCAAAACGTATCAACATGGGATGTAGTTTCGAAGATCTCATCGCGAGGGATTTAATGGCGAAAACGGATTTTCAATCGGATTTTTCGTTTAAGAGATAAAACATTTTAAAAACTGAAAATCCAAAAAGATTCCTGCATGCATGCATGCGATGACGTGGCAATCTGTTTACATTAGAGACGTGTGGTGCGTCTCCCTTCCTGCCACACGTGTGGCAGTTAGCGCGACCCTTCAAATATGCTATAACCGCGTTATAACGGCGAAATAGCGTGCTATTTAAAATATTGTCTGAACCTAGTAACAAACGGTCCAAATTGAGGGGGGGGTGCGATAGCGTGTACATGTTGAGTACGTTAGCACATATCATATGTAGTTAGTGGACGTACGCGTTGATCTCTGATTCTACATAGAAACCAACCCAATGTACAAGTAATCCGTGATATAGAATTATAAATACATGTCAAGGCCCTTTCAAAGTCTCAATCACAATGATGTTCTCGTCTAAGGCAAGGAGCTTATTTCAAGTGAAACTGGCTTTCCAATCCTGTTACACAAAGTTTCTTCCTAGCTCGAGCTTCACGGTACCTCTTATCTAGACTGTTGGTTTGCTTTGAGATTTGTGCACAAAACGAGCATCAGCAGCAGTGTAGCTGTTCGCTGCGGTGCCATTAGCAGAACGTGTTGTCTTGTCTGCATGGCTACAGCCTTTTGTCATATTCCTAGGCTCACTGCTGCAATAGTAAAAGAGAGAAAAGGAGTGGGGCAGCAAATAGAAAAGTGGGACGCCCCTACGGCAAAAAGTGAAGAGAGAGGTAGCAGGTGTGAGTGAGAAAAAAATCACTGAAAAAATTTCTTTGAAAGAGAGAGAAGTGCCTACGTGGGAGTCTCAAAGAGACAGAAAAGTTCTTTGCAAATTTGAAGAGACAGGTAGCGTGTGACAGAGAGAGAAGAATCTTTTTTATAGAGAAGAGAGAGAGAAGCTCTCTGAGGATTTTTTAAAAATGAGGCTTTATTTATGAAAGTGAGAGAGAACATATGAGAGAGAGAGCTTGCACATTTGGATGCAGATTCCATTTGCGTGCGAGGATAGAGAGAGCTTTTTGTGAGGAAAGATTCCTTCTTGTAAATAGTCATCCATTAAAGAGAGTGTTTTTTATTTGTACAGAACTGTAGCAATGGCAGTGCATAGTGGCGGACACTGTTGCCTTTCTTGCCTGTCTCTATCACGGATCTCCATCCACTGTCTGGTTATTAAGCACTAAGCACCTGCCTAGCTGCTGATTTTTTAATCTATGCACACATCCAGATGCATCAAGAGTTCAGATTGAACGGCTATGATAGGGGGTACCGTGTAGCTCGTCCTACAAAAAACCTCTCTCATCCTGTTAATAGTTGTTCCTTAAGAGCATTTTAACGCGGAGTTCCTGTCCGAGTGGAGAACGTGACGTAGTGCAGGAGCGTGTTTGCTCCGGTACTTAAATCCGTCCACACCACATATAAATATTCTTCTGCCAACAAACATAATGTCGGAACGTGCCATCAATTGTTCACGATGGCAAGTGCCGGCTGGTCGGACCTCCCCGTCGATCTCCTGATCGGCATCCTGCCCCTACTCGAGCTTCCCGAGGCTCTCGCCTTCAGTGCCGTCTGCGCGTCCTGGCGCTCCGCCTCCACGGCTGCCGGCAGCCTCCCGCGTACTCGCCGCACGCCGTGGCTCGTGTCCTTGGCGGAGGAGCCTCTTCCGGCAGAGGATCAACAGCTGCCCAAGTATCGTGGGTTCTGGTATCCTGCCGCCACCTCCGAGCTCCGCAACCTCCAGGACGCCGAGAGAACCTTCCGTGTCACCTTTCCCGGGGGCCAGGCCGTGGCCCTGTGCGGCGCCTCTCACGGCTGGCTGATCGTGGCGAACCAGATCTCCGACCTCGTTCTCTACGACCCCTTCACGGCGGCGCTGCTTCCGCTCCCGCCGATCACCGGCTTCACGACGTGTGTCGAGGGGGTCTACAGGGACGGCGAAGGGAAGACCCTCGTGGGCTATCGTTACGAGTGGTGCGCGAGGGACGATGTTTTCGATGTGCACTCCCTCGGAGGTTATTTCTACGACAAGGTTGTGTTGTCTGGTCCTCCAATCACTGGTCCCACCGTCGCCCTGGCCATCCACCTGGACGGCAAGCGGCTCTCTTTTGCTAAGGTAGGAGACAGTTCATGGCAACAAATTTCGGTGATAATAAGGGCAGGCACGGACAGTTACGCCGACTGTGTTTACCATGGGGGAAGGTTCTACGCGGTGACAATGGAAGGGAAACTAGAGTCTTGGGACTTCTGGGGCGGACCCGACAAACCGAGGAAGAAGACGGTCATCGCGGTCGCCGAGGACAACTTTCACTGGTTCGAGGATGCAGTTATCACTAGGTACTTGCTTTCGGCTCCTTGGGGTCATCTCCTGCAGGTGGTTGTCTTCTTTGACACGCGCAGGGAAAACACAGCAAGGGTTGAGATAGATAGATTGGACCTCAAGAGTCAGACAATGGTAAGACTGAGCTCGGCGGAGGCTCTACGAGGACATGCCGCCTTCGTCGGACAGAATAGTTCCCCGAGCATTTTATCCACTGAAGAGTTCCCCGAGCTAAGACCGGACTGTATCTACTTCACAACTGCTCGTCTCAGAAACCACAGCGCTTACGAGAGCAACTGTAACGAGTGGTGCGGCGTGAGTGTCTATGACTTGGGAAGACAGACACTTGAGCCCGCTTTCCCATCAGGTGGCGGTCACTATGGAACCATCTATCCATCAGAAGTCTGGTTCACACCAAGTGTAAAGAGTCATTTTGGTTTGTAAGTAGGACGTGGCTAGTTCTCATGTATAGATGAGGATTAATCAAGTCACATCTAAGTCCATCTTATTTTACGTGAAGATTCATGCAGACTTTTTTATTTATCAAATATTATAGGAGTTAGATGAAACTTTGTTATTTCTTATCAGGATAAGAAATAACAAAGTTTCATCTAAATCCCGCAAAAAAAGAAGATGAGAATTAGTAACTCCATTGTAAGTAATTAAAGTAGCATACCATTATAAGTAGTTAAATAACGAGGATACTGCCAATGTATATCTAAGCCCTACTCTGCAGAATTTGTTGCCACGAAATGACCTACACAAAAAATAGTTCGTGATCTGACCATTTTCACCAACACCACAAGCCGCGGCGTTCCTGCTGGAAATAGCACATAATATCAAACACTTCAACACATTAAGTAGCGACGGTGCACAACAAAGGTGGAAATCTAACTAGCCACTTAATCACAATTTTGCAGTTAACCCCCTACACTTACGTCCTAGCCTGGTAATGATTCAGAAAAAAAACACAAATCAATCCACGTGAGAGAGACTTGGAGGCGGCGGCGTTTCGACGGCGACAGACTGCGACGCCGCTCCTCTGGCGACGGCGACTCGGAGCCCGTGGCCCCGACGCGGCCGCTAATCGGCGGTGCCTACACGCGCTGGTGGCGGCGGTGGCAGCCCCACGCAACGGCGACCCGACGGCCACCGTGATGGCCCCGTGCCACGGCGACCTCGGCGGCCCAGCCTTCGTAGCGCTGCCCCCAGGCGAACTGGTACTGGCCCATGTAAGGGGTGAACGGCGACCTCAGTAGACCAGCCTTCCTCGGCGGCCCAGCCTTCCCGGCGGCTTGTTTTCTGTAACTAAATGATGAATGGTGTTTTGCTGTAACTGAATGAATGGGATGTATAGTACAGAGAAGTCCTTGTTGTTTTGCTGCATCTGAATGAAAGTAGATGTACAGAAAATCTTGAATGGGTATGGTTATACAAGAAATCTTTGGTCTTTTGCTATTGTTGTACATACCCAAATTGTAGATTTACTGAATGAATGTGAACTGGTTATAGAAATATTTCTTGTCTGTATCTATGATGAGCTCGAATTTCTGCGGTATTGTCTGCGACAAATTCATGATAGAGGGGCCTCTCACTCTCGGTTGGGTACATTTGATTAATTAGATGGTCCATGCCATCAGCAATTGCACTATTGACTGACTGGCTATATTCTCCACCTCACAAGACAACATCCCCTGTTCTGTTTAAAAGTGAGGCATGCACTGGTGTCAAAATCAACAACACTCAGCATTGCCTCGGTTTAGTAAACAGATAAAACCAACAACACTCAACATTGTCTGTTTACCACCGGTGCTGTTTACCACACTCAACATTGCATTTTTACCACAATGCACATCTGATAAAATCAACAACCCTCAGCATTACCCAAAAAGGGTTTCCCCCTCTTTGTATTCCAAAGCAACCAGCCAACATAGTACTCATCTGACGCTGGGGCGAGCAGCACAACAAGCCCAAAGATAAAAAAAAGAAACAGAATGCCAACAACGGCAGCTCGACAAAGCGCGGAAGTCCCGCCACCGCTGCGCCCTCCAGAAACACCCCACCACAGCCCGAGGCTCCGAGGGCCGCATACTAAGCAGCACCTCCAAGAAGGTATGCGACGCCGACGGCGCTGCTGCCCGGACAAGTCCTAGGGTTTCCCCCGGTATGCGGAGGAAAGTAGGGGATGGCTACCACGGACGCCCTTCAAGAAGGAATGGTGGCACCCGCCGGTGTCACCGCATCGGCGCTGGACGAACCGGCAAGGATTTCTCCCGCACACCAAACACCACCGCCCATCCGGAGCCAACCATCCAAGCAACCACCCAATGCGCCACCGCGGTTGCGCCGCCGCCCACGCCGTCACACTACGAGCACCACCACGAGGCTGAGAAGACCGGAGAGAAGCACCAAGGCCGAGCTGAAGGGAACCACCTCCACCGCCGTCGTGCGAGAAGACGTGCCTCCGGCACTGTCGCGGTAGCTGACCGGACACGGCAGGGGGGCATACCAGGCCACCCCTGGGCCGGCCAGGCCCAAAACGGGCCCGCTAAGCCCCGCCGGCCGTGCTGCAGCAAGCTGACATCGGAGCCGCCAGCCCCCGTCGCGCAACGCCGCTCCCCTGCATCCCGGGAATCACGCCGCCGGCCCGCCCAGGCCCACATGGGCCCCGTAGGGCCTAGATCTGGGCCGAGCGCTGCCGCCAGGACGAGCCACAGCGCCACCCCTCCGCCAACGACGGTGCGCCGCCCAGCCGCCCACCTGCTCTGCGACAAGGAACCCCGCCACCAGCTGAACCGCCGCCGCCTAGGAGCACCCCCCGGTGCAACTCCGCCCCGCGCCGGAGCCACCGGGAGGGGATGGGCAGGAGGGCCGCCGCCACCAGCGACCCCGGGGCCAGGCTGGCCGCGGGTGCCAGCGACAACGGCAGGAGGAAGGGGAGAGGGGGCTGGGGCGGAGAGAAAGGTCTTGTGACCGGCCGCCCAGCAGGGGGGGGCGGCAGTCATCGAGAGAGGGGGGTCGTAGTGACTCTGTTCACGAGTCGGAGATATTTGCTGGATCACAACCCTCAGCATTGCCCCTGCTAATTCAAGAACATAAGCAGGCAATGATTTCAGCATCACTTCAGAAATAAAATATTCAGACATAAATATTCCATCTTGGGTTCATCCTCCTTTGTTCGGAATCCTGATTTTGCACAAAGGAAACGCCTCCAGACTATCACATTATCTTTCGTCTTGTTCTGTCCAATTCGAACCGAAAAACCAACGTTGTGTTCATAAGCCTTGTAAAACTCCTTGACTGCTTCGATGCCGTCAAATGTCATTCCTACAGTTGGCTTTAAGTTCTCATCTCATATGGGTGTACATGATGAAATCTAAAAATTACAAAACGCATTAGTCATACAAGTTACAATTTGTTAGTGGAATTTGAACCAAGTTGTGGTGATAATGTTACTCACACAAACTGGGACGTCCATAGCTCTTTTTTTTGGTGTACTGAAGCTATCCAAATTGATTGGGGGAGGATGTATTTCCATATCATGGCGGCTGCCCTCATTGCAATTATGGGTTTGCAAAACCAAATCACCACCAAGCTAAGAGAAACAACCATGGCATTGGCGTCAACAGTTTGTATCAATGGAGGAAGAAAAATGATCATAAAAAAAAATTCTATTGCTTACCTGTGTAGGAGGCAGGTTCATGCCAGGGGACAGAGGATCGGTGACACCATTGCTTATAACGACCGGTAGTGAATTAGTGATGTGTGCTCTGGAAGGCAAGTCGCAACCGGCATAGAGCAATGGCTCACGGCCATGGCCGGCGGAGGGCGTGGGATCACAGACAAGGCCGGCGGAAGGCAGGGAATCACGGTCGAGGCCGGCGGAGGGCTAGTGCTGTTGGACGGGGCTGTCGTCGGAGAGCTAGGGCACCTGGCGATCGGCGGCGGCGCAGGACTAGACTCCATGGCGGCACAGATAAAGCACGATTCGCTTTCCTTTCTTTTTGCTGAATCATTACCAGGCTAGCACGTAAGTGCAGGGGGTTAGCTGCAAAACTGTGATTAAGTGGCTAGTTAGATTCCCACCTCTGTTGTGCACCGTACATCCTTGATCAGATGGCGTACGATGATAGTTTTCAGTTTTTACTGAATAAGCGTTTTCACTTGATACTTCGCCCATTAAGTATATCTTCCTCATATATGAAATCTAGCCCAAACAATCTTCAAACAAATTACAAAAAACTAATCTTAGGGTTCCACCATGTTCCACAAAATGTAACTAAAATACCTAGTTTTGACTGAAAAAATTGAAGGGATAGGGGGAGAACTTGGGGATGATCAGATCCACGAGTTTTAATGGCCAAAATCAAAGATTTCAGAGGGATTTGGAGGAGAGGAGAGTCATTTTGGTTTGTAAGTAGGACATGGCTAGTTCTCATGTATAGATGAGGATTAATCAAGTCACATCTAAGTCCTACGTCACCTTATTTTACGTGAAGATTCATGCAGACTTTTTTATTTATCAAATATTATAGGAGTTAGATGAAACTTTGTTATTTCTTATCCTGATAAGAAATAACAAAGTTTCATCTAAGTCCCGCAAAAAAAAAATTAGTAACTTCGTTGTAAGTAATTAAAGTAGCATAACATTATAAGTAGTTAAATAACGAGGATACTGCCAATGTATATCTGTGCCCTACTCTGCAGAATTTGTTGCCACGAAATGACCTACCCAGAAAATAGTTCGTGATCTGACCATTTTCACCAACACCACAAGCCGCGGTGTTCCTGCTGGAAATAGCACACAATATCAAACACTTCAACACATTAAGTATATCTTCCTCATATATGAAATCTAGCCCAAACAATCTTCAAACAAATTACAAAAAACTAATCTTAGGGTTCCACCATGTTCCATAAAATGTAACTAAAATACCTAGTTTTGACTGAAAAAAATTGAAGGGATAGCGGGAGAACTTGGGGATGATCAGATCCACGAGTTTTAATGGCCAGAATCAAAAATTTCAGAGGGATTTGGAGGAGAGGAGAGTGGGGTGAAGCCCTCTGTACGTGGCGGCGTCTGGAGAAGCTGAACCTATGGGGATGAGAGCAGAATTGGTCCGGCAGCCAAATATTAAGCCAGGGCAGAAATGCCATGACCCCTGGTGTTTCTACAAAACCTACGCAACTTTGGTGTGTCTGCCTGCCATGTCGGTTGGCGAGGCCAGCGAGGCCTGATGGTGGACCATACCAGCAATGCCAAAACAATTGGCGTTTCAATTTTCAATAGATATGAAATATTTTTTGAGGAGGTCATTTTGTGCCAACAAGTTCTGACAAGGCCAGAATAGTGATTTCGGACACTGCAAGGCCGCAGTACTGTGCGAAGAGGCCGTTGAGCGTTGAAGGCTGGATCTTGCTCCTGATGAAGTTTTTTCTTTGAATCACCGGGGGAGCTCCCCAACTGAATATATCACTCAAAGAGTGCAGAACAGACCGCAATTGTTACAAGAAGAGGTAACAACTGACAGGGCATATACACATGACAGGCTGCGCATAATACTCTGGGAGTCTCGGGATCGGACAGAACAAGCGATTATATACTTACCAAGCATGGGTCAAGGTTATGGGTCTCAAGGAGAAGATGCGTACCGGGAGTATAGCAGTGCAACTTGCCAGAAAAGCGGGAGTGGTAGATGGCGTGGATGAGAGATCGGTGAAAGGACAAGGGGGTGGCATCCGTGTTCGGGTGACTTTGGATGTGCGTAAGCCATTGATGAGATGTGCCAGCTTAACTCTTAGAAAGAAAAAAGTTTTTTTCGACTTTGAATATGAGAAGATGCCATGCTTCTGTGGTGTTTGTGGCTTGGTTGGTCATGTGGCTAAAGAACATGGGAACGGTGTGCATGAAGCTGCTGATATTGTTACCTAGCTACTTTGATTGCACCAGAGTTTAGAAGAGAGGAACAGTGGCAGAACTATGGTGCTGAAGGTAGTGGAGGAGGACGAGGGGGAAGAGGCTGGGGAGCGGGGGGTGGTGACATGAAGAGCTCTTCGTCTAGCCCTACTGAGCCGGTGGGACATTCTGTGAACCCATTAGGAATTTATAAAAGGCGGCTTCAAATTGATGGTACTGATGGTGTGCTAGGCAACCAGCTCTTAATTAAAGGTGGTGTTGGGGAGGACATGGAGGACCCTGAAGTATTAAAAGACAAGTATGAGAAAGACAATGATGAGGTTCTGTCCTCGGGAAGTAAGAGACATAAGGTTGATGATATCCAAATTATGGACTTGGCAACATTGGCGGCCTCCGGCTTGGAGGACCGCCAGGCCTAATGTGTACTCTAGCTTGGAACTGCCGGGGGGTGGGGAACCGCCGGACAGTTCATGATTTATTGGCTTTATGCCAGTCTAATAACCCCCGTCTTGTTTTCCTTTGTGAAACAAGGCAACCGGTGGAGAAGATGGAGAGGCTACGATGGAGATTGGGTCTTAAGGGCTACGAAGGAGTGGGAAGTGATGGCCGTAGTGGTGGCTTGGCTTTGTATTGGCATGAATCATTGCATGTTGAGGTTCTGGGAAAGAGTAATAGATACATTGACATTTGTGTAAAGGAGCTGCAAGATGACCCCCCATGGCGGGCTACTTTTGTTTATGGTGAGCCGCGTGTTGAGAACCGTCACTTGATGTGGACTTTATTAGCAGGCCTCAAGGCAGTCTCGTCATTGCCATGGATGGTAATTGGTGACTATAATGAGGCATTATGGCAATATGAGCATTGTTCTGCAAGAGAGAGACCGGAAGCACAGATGGTGGCCTTCCGTGA
Source organism: Aegilops speltoides (assembly GCA_021437245.1). Classification (NCBI taxonomy): domain Eukaryota; kingdom Viridiplantae; phylum Streptophyta; class Magnoliopsida; order Poales; family Poaceae; genus Aegilops; species Aegilops speltoides. Next base: position 532,242,932 of record CM038147.1, on the reverse strand, counting down.
GGCTTTGGCAGTTTGCGAGTTGAGGGATATTGGTTTTTCAGGCTTTCCATTTACTTACAATAACAATCAGCAGGACAATCGCAATGTACGGGTGAGACTCGATCGAGCATGTGCTGACGACGAGTGGATGGACAGGTTTCCAAATGCGGTCTTGCATCATTTATTGACCTCAAGGTCGGACCACTGTCCTTTACTACTGCGGCTTGATCAGCCAGAACAGAGGCCGAAGAAGAGGGGGCTGCGTTATGAGTTAATGTGGGAGAGAGAGGCATCTTTGCCTGAGGTTATCAAGAATTCGTGGCAGAAAACTAAGATGAGTGGTGATTTAGGAGATGTAGCTACATCTTTGCGTCAAGTGATGAAGGACTTGCATGAGTGGAGTACGCGCAAGTTTGGCCATGTGAGATGTGAGTTAGAAGAACTACGAGGTGATCTTGCGGAGTTGAATCGTTTGGATGCAGATAGGATCTTGATCAAACAAAAGATGGAGAGGATAGATGAACTATTGTATCGTGAAGAAATGATGTGGCTACAACGATCTCGAATTGATTGGTTGCGAGAGGGTGACAGGAATACACGTTATTTCCAGCGAAGAGCTGTGTGGCGGGCGCGTAGAAATCTTATCAAGAAACTTAAAAAAGATGATGGGATGTGGTGTACAGTACCTACAGACATGGAACGCATGGCCTCGTCATTCTTCAAGGAGCTATATACTAAGGATCCGACCCTTAACTCGGAGCCGATTCTAGAGTTACTGGAGGGAAAGGTTACTGATGCAATGAATGAAATGCTCACAAAGGATTTTACAGAGAAAGAAATTGGTGATGCCTTATTCCAAATTGGGCCGTTGAAGGCACCTGGTCCAGATGGCCTGCCAGCAAGATTTTATCAAAGGAACTGGGCAACAGTGAAGGCTGAGATTGTGGGTGCTGTGCAGAAGTTTTTTGCAGAAGGTCTGATGCCAATGGGAGTTAATGAGACTAGTATTGTTTTGATTCCAAAAGTGGGCGAACCAATTAGTCTGAAAGATTTTCGGCCCATCTCGCTGTGCAATGTTATATACAAGATAGTCTCAAAATGCATGGTTAATAGATTAAGATTAATTCTTGATGATCTAATTTCAGAGAATCAAAGCGCCTTCGTACCTGGGCATTTGATTTCTGATAATGCAGTTGTGGCTTTTGAGGTGATGCATTTTATACAGCAAGAGCAAAAACCTGAGTCGGCCAAGTGTGCGTATAAGCTCGACCTCTCCAAGGCATATGATAGGGTGGATTGGACTTTTCTAGAGATGGCTATGGTTAAGATGGGCTTTTCTTTAACATGGATTAAGTGGATCATGCAATGTGTGACGACGGTCAGATTCTCGGTGAACTTTAATGGGAAGCTATTGGAGCCATTTGTACTTACCAGGGGGTTGAGACAAGGTGATCCGTTGTCACCATTTCTTTTTTTATTTGTGGCTGACTCTCTGTCGAGTTTGATTCAGGAGGCGGTGAGAAATCGGGGTCTTAGCCCGGTGGTAATCTGCCGGACGGCGCCTGCGATTACGCACCTCCTATTTGCGGACGACACGCTATTATTTTTCAAGGCATCTGAGGAGCAGGCATCCTTGGTGAAGGGGATTTTGGACAGATATACCTTGGCGACAGGACAGTTAATCAATGAGGCCAAGTGCAGCATAATGTTCACTGATGTATGCCCATATGAACGGAAGCACAAGATCAAGGAAGTGTTAGGTGTGGTGAGTGAGGAATTTGAGGACCGGTACCTTGGCTTGCCGGTTCCGGAAGGAAGAATGAACAGAGGAAAATTTCAATCACTTCAAGCAACTTTGGCAAAACGATTTTTTGATCTGGGAGAGAAGCAAGCTTCAAGTGGAGCAAAGGAAACTTTGATTAAGTCCATCGCACAGGCTATACCGACTTATATGATGAGTGTTTTCAGATTACCGGCATCGACTTGCGACGACCTGACACGTATGATACGAAGCTACTGGTGGGGAGCAGAAAATGGAAAACACAGGGGCGCATTGGATTGCATGGGAAAAACTTATTAGCCCTAAGAATCAAGGCGGCCTTGGGTTCCGTGATATGAGGCTTTTCAACCAAGCTCTATTGGCAAGACAGGCATGGCGATTGATCGACCGACCAGATAGTTTATGTGCGAGACTATTAAAAGCAAGATATTACAGACGGGGAAGCTTGCTGGACACAGTCTTCACTGGTAATGCATCCCCTGTATGGAGAGGTATCGAACATGGACTTGAGCTACTGAAAAAAGGGATGATCTGGAGAATTGGTAATGGCAAAAAAGTTAGAGTATGGAGAGATCCGTGGATTCCACGTGGTGGGACTCGCAAGCTACTCGGGGATCGGGGAAATTGCAGATTCAACAGGGTGGACCAGTTCCTTCTGCCGGATGGTTCATGGAATGAATCACGTTTGAATGAATATATGATAAGGCCTGATGTACAGGAAATTCTCAAAATAAAAGTTTCACGTAGATTTGATGAGGATTTTCTAGCTTGGCATTGTGAGAAGGATGGACGATTTACAGTTAGAAGCGCCTACCATCTTGCTGTGTTGGAACATCTACAAAATCAGGGTGGAGAGGCAACTAGTATGCGACCAGATGGGGATCGCCCGGTGTGGCGTATGTTCTGGAAAATTGATGTGCCGCAAAAAATGAAGATATGTTCGTGGAAGCTATTGAAGGAGGGGTTACCTACTCGCCAAGTCAAAAAAGCAAGGCACCTCGATATTAATGAGCAGTGTCAGCGGTGTGGGCGTGTGACGGAGGATAGTTTTCATGCTGTTATCGCATGTCCTCCAGCTGCTGCGGTGTGGGATGCCATGGGATCAGTTTGGAATGTACCCCCCAAAGAAACAATTGTAAACACAGGTACTGAGTGGCTATTTGATCTATTGGTTACAGTCTCTGAGGATGTGAAAGCTAAGGTGTTGATGATAATTTGGAGGAATTGGCACTTGCGGAATGATGCCGTGCATGACAAAGCACCTGCTCCGGTGGAGGCTACTAAGGCATTCTTGCAGAGTTATGTGCTTACTCTACAGCAGATTAAATATGATAAAGGTTATGATATGCTCAAAGGAAAAACAAATGTCGATGCTGATGGTTCTCTTGTTTTGCCAAGTGGAGATGGTCATGTTCAGAATGGCCGCCACCTCCGGAGGGGTGGGTTGCCATCTCCATTGATGGATCTTTTAATTCAACTGATAACACTGCTGGTGCAGCCATGGTGGCAAGGGATTGGAAGGGTATTCATATTGCATCGGCATGCTGGTTTATTCCACAATGTACAGATGCCTTAGAAGTTGAATGTGTTGCTGCCAGGGAGGGCCTAATCCTGGCACTACAGCTTACACAATTACCGCTAATTATTCAATCTGATTGTGCGTCTTTGGTGAAGAAGCTAAATTGCGAGGAGATGGATAGATCATATCTGGGTCATCTGGTTAATGAGATAAAGGATCTCATGAGGAAGAGGGAGTTTTTGTGTCTTCATATTAATCGAATGCAGAATAGGACTGCAGATCGTTTAGCCTATTTTTCGAGAATGGAACGCCGCACCAACTTGTGGTTGCAGGAGTCCCCAAATATTCTGGTTAGCTTGCTGGCAAGCGATTGTACAACTATTCCTTAATAATAAAGCTCCTTTGATGTCGCAAAAAAAAAACATGGGCTGTATTTTGTATTCTGAAGTTCCTTCTCAACGCTACGTACACTTCTATCTTTATCTTTACTTATACTAGGAGAACACCCGTGCGTTGCCACGCGTCCCTCTTCACCAACCCTTGGGACGCTTCGGACGGCGCCTGCTTTGCAGAGGACTACATCAACTACTCCGTCGAAGACTTTGACGGGGACTATGTCCGGAGGGTTGGCTACACCCCTGCGACGTAGTAACCGTCACTCCCTCAATGTTGATGGTTCTTCCTCGACTGATGAGCACTCTCTTGCGAAGGCAATGCGCCTCCAGGCTTCGAGGAATTTGGACCCCATGACAGGTACCTCGTCCGCTCAGTCGTTTCTCTCTTTGTCCGACAACCATATTTCTACCAGTTTAAATAAAGTCGGTGTATCTATGGGAAATAATGATAATGAAATTAATTTGTCGGTACGGGTGCTTAAACATATGGAGATCGACCGCTTAAAGGTTTCTCCGAAATGTAAAACCACCATACCTGACCCCGAAACCAAGGAGGATGATGAAGCGGATGCCAAATATGATGGCCAGCTTATATCCCACTTGGTTGGTGAGGTTACGGAGGTTGGATTGGATGATGCAAGACGGTCCATGTTTTGTGACTTCATGGCGTCTTCGCGGAAATCTAAATCGCACTCCTCTAAAAAGAAACAAAAACCGCCCAAGAAGACGAAGAGTTCAACACAAACCCAAGTTTCTACATGAGAGGCATGTTTTGGAATAGCAGAGGTCTCTCAGACTTGGCTAAACATAAACACGCCAGTGATTGTGTCCGGGAACACGGATTGGATTTTGTGGCAATTTCTGAGGCTGGCAAGTGCGACTTTCGCCCACATGTCGTCGATCACCTATCAGGTGGTTTCGACTACGCATGGCATAGTCTACCAGCTCGTGGAAGATCTGGAGGAATCCTTCTTGGGATACTGACAACAACCATGGACTTGTTGGCTTTTTCGATCGGTGAATTTCATATAAAATTTCACCTGCGGAATAGAGTTGACAATTTTACATGGACTCTTGTCGCTGTCTATGGGGCTGCCCAAGATGAGCATAAGTCTGCTTTCCTTCGAATTGGTTAACACAGCTAAGAATAACCCGTACCCAATGCTTATTGGAGGGACTTTAACATTCGAGGTACCGGAAGAGAAAATAATGACAGCTTCGACACTCATTGGCCTTTCCTATTCAAGGCTGTGATAGACAGTTTGGATCTTCGGGAGGCCAGTATGTCGGGGCGTCAGTTCACTTGGGCGAACAACCGATTTGTGCCGACATACGAGAAGCTCGATAGGGTACTAATGGATACCGAATAGGAACTAAAATTTCCTCTGGTAACCGTGCGAGCCCTAGAGCGTATCGAGGCCTTATCGGATCATGCACCCATCATTCTGGATTCTAACTCTACGAACCCAGCCACCCGGCGCCCTTTCAAATTTGAATTGGGATGGCTGAACAGGGACGGATTCGTAGACATGATCAAGAATGTTTGGGAGAGGCCCGCTGTTGGTCATACACCTATTCAACGATGGATCTTTAAAATAAGAGCCATGAGGCGACACCTCTCTGGATGGGCAAAACACACCAACGGAATTTATAAAAAAGAAAAACAAAGGCTCTGTACCATCATTGATGACCTCGACAAAATTGCAGAGACGCGCACATTATCTCAGCAAGAGATTGAATTGAAAAATCAATCTAATGAGATGGTTGCCCGTCTACTGCGAGAAGAGGAGATCAAATACTATCAGAGATCCAAAGCTGATTTCATTTCAATGGGTGATAGTAATACAATATACTTCCAATTGATCGCCAATGGGCGGCATAGGAAGAAATGTATTTATAGTCTCCAACAAGATGAGGGGAGGATCGAAGGTCGGGAGGAGCTCAAAAAGTATATCACCAAATACTACAAATCTCTTTTCGGAGCACCGACTAAAGGGAATTTCACCCTTGATGAAACCCGAATAGATGATATTCCACACGTCACGGCAGATGAAAACGATATCCTAACGGCACCATTCTCAGAAGAGGAGGTGCGAGCTGCGGTGTTCCAAATGGAACATAACAAAGCTCTAGGCCCTGATGGTTTCCCCGCAGAATTCTATCAGAATTTATGGGATATCATGTCTGACCTTTTGGAGTAGTTCAATTATCTTCATGCTGACCGACTTGACCTATTCAAACTTAATTTTGGCGACATTGTCTTGTTGCCGAAGATTAAGGAGGCCAAGCGGATTCAACAGTTTAGACCCATATGCGTCCTTAATGTCAGCTTCAATATTTTCATCAAAGTGGCGATGAGTAGATTAAACTCGGTAGATGACCATGTTGTACAGCCATCTCAAACGGGTTTTATGCAAGGAAGAAATATACTCGATGACATAATAATCCTACATGAGACCATCCACGATATGCACCAGAAAAACATGAGTGGAGTAGTATTCAAAATTGACTTTGAAATATCCTATGACAAGGTCAAATGGTCTTTCCTCCAATAGGCCCTAAGGATGAAAGGCTTCTCCGATAAATGGCGCAAGTGGATCCAAAATTTTGTAATGGAGGTAGTGTGGCCATCAAAGTCAATGATGATGCGGCCATTACTTTCGGACAAAAAAGGACTACGATAGGGTGATGCCATATCCCAATGTTATTTAACATTGTGGCTGACATGTTGGCTATTACGATTGGCGCACCAAGCGGGGCGGGCAAATTACGGGAGTAGTGCCACATCTAGTGGATGGTGGTCTCTATTCTCGCAATATGCTGATGACACAATTCTCTTTATGGATCATGACCTAGACAAGGCTAGAAACCTGAAACTTCTGCTGTCAGCGTTTGAGCAAATGTCGGGTCTTAAGATTAACTTCCATAAAAGTGAATTGTTCTGCTTTGGAGAAGCCGTTGAGGCAGCGGCCGATTATGCTGACCTTTTTGGTTGTGCACATGGACAATTCCCAATCAAATATTTGGGAATACCAATTCATTATCGGCGTCTCACCATTGCGGAGTGGAAGCATGTAGAGGAGCAGCTAGAGAAACACTTGAGCAGCTGGAAAGGCAAGTTGCTCTCGGTTGGAGGACGACTGGTTTTAATAAACTCTGTCCTCACAAATATGGTTCTCTATATGCTTTCATTCTTCCAGCTCCCAAAAGGGGTCTTGTAAAGACTGGACTATTTTAGGTCCAGGTTCTTTTGGCAAGGAGATGGTGAAAAGAAAAAATATAGGCTGGCCAAATGGAGTGTGGTTTGTAGGCCGAAAGATCAGGGCGGCCTCGGTATTCATGACCTGCAGGTCAAGAATGAGGCCCTACTTAGTAAATGGTTGTTCAAACTTCTTACTGAGGATGGTGTTTGGCAAACCATACTGCGCAATAACTATATAGGCCAAAAGACGGTGTCTCAGGTATATTGGAAACCTGGAGACTCACACTTTTGGGCCGGCCTAATGACGGCAAAGAAACATCTCTTTCGCTTTGGGTCTTTCGCGATAAAGGACGGGTCGAAGATTCGTTTTTGGGAAGACATCTGACTAGGCAATGCTAGCCTCCGAGAACAATACCCAGCCCTATACAACATTGCACGCGATAAGGATAATACTATTGCGCAAGTGCTCAGCTCATCCCCGCCAAATATTTCATTTAGGCGGGTTTTGATTGGCACCCGACTTATGTCATGGAATAATCTATTGTCCCATCTGGATTCGATTATCCTGACACAAGGTCGTGATGTGTTTCCCTGGAACCTTACTACATCGGGGTCTTTCATAGTAGACTCTATGTATCGTGCACTCACGCATTCTGAGGTACCGGTGAGAAATAAAAAAAATTGGAAAGCGAAGGTACCACTTAAAGTCAAAATATTCATGTGGTATCTCCGTAGGGGAGTTGTGCTAACAAAAGACAACCTCGCAAGACGCAACTGGTCGGGAAGTAAGAAGTGTTGTTTCTGTACTCACGATGAGACAATTAAACACCTCTTTTTTCACTGTAAGTTTGCGCGTTCTACATGATCAGCCATCCAAATAGCGTCAAATTTGTATCCGCCCACAAGTGTTGCCAATATTTCTGGTCATTGGCTGGACGGTATTTCAAATAGGTACAAAACGCTAATAAGTGTGGGAGCGTATGCCTTACTATGGTTGCTTTGGCTACGTAGAAATGATGTTGTTTTTAATGACAAAACTGTTTCTCCTTTGCAGGTTATCTTCCGTTGTACGCACTCGCTTCGTACGTGGTGTACGCTACAACGAGCGGAGTACCAACCGCTGTTCAAGGCGGTGTGTACGCTGTTGGAGCAGGTGGCGACGGAGGTTTTTACCCAACATGGATGGCAGCATAATCTCCGGCTCGGTCCACCATCTCTTTCGACATAGGCATAGTGTCGTTCTATAGACTCTACTGTTGCCGAATTGTCGGTCTTTTATCTTTCTACTTATCAGACTACTGGTGTTTGGCTGTGTTCATCCTAGTTATGCAGAGGCCGGGTGATACTCTTAATGCTTTGTATCACTTTGATGCTACATTTTGAGATAATAAAAGTGCCCTTTATCGAAAAAATTAAATGCTTGTGTGTTGCTACGAGCAACAAAATCTCTTGCCAAAACTAAATCTTGGAATGAGATACTTGTGACAGTATGTTTGTGCACGTACAATTCATACATGTATCGATGCATGATTGGCTTATCCACCTTGAACTCATCTCCCGTGTGCATCCCATCATCATCGTTCTTATCATGCTTGTTAATGTCACACACCGAAACAAATTTATTTTCAGTAGGTTCGATTGATTTAGCCAAAATGGTGATGCAATCATAACTTCGCCCAACAATGTGGAGTTTAAGATTCCCCACAGAAAAAAGCTACAAGTCAAAGATGTGGCCAATCGTCTCCATCCAGAACTCTTTGAGCTTATCCTTGTTAATGCCTTCTTCCAGCTCGATGTTCCTCTTAGGCAGGGATGACAAGGTATTTTTATCGATGGATGGGTATATAGGGTCAAGGAATCGATTTGGTTTGACTGGGAGGGAGAAAAACCAGAGGGGAGGAATGATGATGGGAGGTGTGGTGGACATAAACCGCGGATGCCAGTCTATCAACTCCACAATGCAAAAATAAGCCCGTGGCATGCCATTGAACAAAATTCAAATGAATCAATTCAGCTCACATACACGTCGGAGGCCCGACAGAATAAGTGCCAAAACAGTGTTCTTAGTTAGACGCCTGTCCGTTGCTACGAGAGTTATTTACCTAAAACCATTACACTTGGTGCTAGGGTAACAACTTGATACCATATTTGAACCACGACACAAGAAACCACCGACTCTGCGCCTAACCGATAACGCGGAGCACTGATTGTCCAGTTAGCTCGCGAAAACAGCAAAACCGACAGATAGGCCCCACCTGTTGGGTTGACGTGGCGAAGACTAAAAATTTGACCACTGATGTGGCAAATGAGATGTGGTCCCCACATGTTAATGGCTAGATGGTCATCTTCTCCACAACCCTTTTTCAACGAGGCATTTCATCGAACAACTTATGGGCACGAATCCTTTTCCTCTCGCTGGAGAAAGTGAGCGGCGGCAGCTCGTCTGCCTCTCCATGGAGCGCCACTGCGCCAGCGGGGTAGGCGTGGATGCCCTTAGCTCATCTCTCCGCCGCGCACCAAGCTCGGCCGCGAGCATGCCGTTCCATTGCCGGGGGCTATCGTTGCACGCCATGAAGCCCCGTGTCAGCGGAGTTAGCACCGCCCAGCTCCCCGCTGACTGTGGCGGCCAGCATCAAGCACGCGCTCACGAGCCAACATGGCCGCGGCGGCAGAGCATCACGCAAAGGTGCGCGGAGACCAGCGAACAGCCAGTGCGGTGAGCGGCGCGGTGGCGCAGTACATCGACGCGAAGGCCAGCAGCTTATGCGGCACCGCATGGCCGAGGTGCGGGAGCTGCTCGTTGCTGTACTCGGCGGCGGCTGTACGCGAAGACTGCACGGGACGCGCATGACCAGTGAGGCCGAGGTGCCGCTAGACGAATCAGGCAAGCTCAGGGTGCAATCGTGTGATGGCGACGAGCGCGGCACCAACTACTCGTCGTACGGCCTCAAGACCGAAGCCCGGAGCGGCGGCGCTCCAAGGAGTGGACGCGGAGCTCATGCCATTCCAGATCGAGCAGGAACTCCACCAGCGCGTGCCACCATCACTCCCCAGCAGCCGCTGCCACTTCCGAATTGGATTCCTCTGTAGTTGACTCCTCCACTTAGCTCCACCATCGCCGGACGTAAGCTCCAGCACATAGCCACACCCGTCCACAACTTACTTGATGAAATGCCAGGAAGAAATAGAGGAAGTAAATAGAAAAACCGAGTCATTGACAGGTAGGACCCATGTCCACCTCAGCAAAATATACATGTAGGCTCGCCACGTCAGCCCGACAGGTGGGGCCTACCTGTCGGTTTCGCTATTTTCACGAGCTAACTGGACAATCAGTGCTCCGCGTTATTGGTTAGGCGCAGAGTTGGTGGTTTCTTGTGCCCTGGCTCAAATGTGGTATCAAGTTGTTACCCTAGCTCCAAGTGTGGTGGTTTTTGGTAAATAACTCTTGCTACGGGCTACAACGTAGGCGCGAGTTTCTAGAATTACTTCTTTAGACTGTAATATTGTCCAATGCCATGTTGTCATCTGTAATTTTATTATCTGCCCCAAAATCAACATGCTGGCGTTTAAGCGGGACATTCAATCAACCAGGAACTGATGGTACCAAATAAATATCAGCGATATAGTTCATTCATTTGCAAATTTGTGAAGTAGCAGCACATCACATCACATAAATCATAAGCCTACAAAAAAGATAATGTTGCAACATTACTGACTACCAAGAAATCAATAGCTGGATGACAGACGTGGAGGCACGATGATGCGGTTCTCACTGCTTGCACAAGGTCTGGACAACACATAATCGACAAGCACAACTTTCACCTACAGGACCATTCCCCTCCATCATCTCGCACACTGAATCAACGTAGCGCAACCTTAGACTAAAGGATCATTCAGCTCCTTCATGCCCTTGTCGGCTGGAGCAGCCATTGGGCATGGAGGAGAGGGACCCAGTGCTCCACATCCAGAAACTCAAGGGACTTGAGACATGGTCCTCTTGAGCCTCCTGTAAGCAGCCACCAATTCACATAACAAAAAAAAGTAAGAATTCACACTGTAAGAAACAACGGTGTTAAGCATTGAACTCACTTCCTCGTGAACTGGAGTGAGGCAACTATATTCAACACCTCTTAGAATAAATGATGATCCACAGTTCCAAACTCATCAACATTGTTAGACTGTCAGGCCATCAAAGTTCACGATCTTAGGAATCCCCTTTGACTTTGAGTAGCATCTGCAATTGTTGGAAACCATGATAAAAACAGTGACATTCCATTGAAGCCAGTGGAAAATCATTATCAGCTGGTACCAGGATATAAATCGCTTGCGCTCGTCAAAGATGACAACAAAGCAGCCGGGCCACCGACCTTCTCTATCATCTTCTTGCAGAGTCGCAAACCACCACGGCTGCCCATGATGAACAAGGACGAAGCATAGGAGCAGAGCAATTATTACAGAGGTGAGCGATTTACATGTTGCACAATGTCCTGATATCATAGAAGTCCGTCCTGCCAACTGGTGGCAAGTGATCCTATCCCGGAACTTAGGTTGGATGATGGTCTACAACACACCCGTATCAAGTTCATCAACGTCACAACCATAACTCATCAGTAATTCCACCCATATGCCTCCGAGCTCGCTTTGTCTCTTATCCAACAAAAATGCAGTCTGAATGCATGGATAGAACTCTTGCCTTCATGAAAGAAATAGAAAAATGTTTAAGTATGTGAAACAAAATTATGGATGATAAATAGTAATCAACGTTTATCAGTTGTACTCAGTTTGCGGACAAAAAACTGAAAGTTACCATATTTTATCATTCTGTCTTTACTTCTATAAATATACACCTGAACATGTAAGGGTGGTGAGAACTGAAAGGGTATGAAGAATCTCCTTCTTTATAAGTTGTAAGTGCATCTAGTGCCCCTTAGTGATTTTGGTGTATTGAAGACTTATAGGTTAAGGGACTGATGCGTTTGTGAGTGTACACAGGCCTATAAGTCCGTGAGGAGTTTGATATTTACAGATAAAGTCGACCCCTAAAAATGAAGTTCTTCAACAGAAGACTTTGGATCTCTGAAGACTTTGAAAGTGAAGAAATTGGTGTGACCTTGAAGACTAGGCAATCATTCGACGAACATGAAGCGTGAATACTTTTGTTTTCGTAGTTTCAGTTTCTCTTTCTTGAGTCATAGGAAACACCGTACTGTTAAAGGGGGTCGAGGAAATACTAAGGAAAAATTTCCTTGTGATGCTCAACTCAAAATCCTACACCTACCAATCCCTTCGAGTGAAGCCATTGGAAATCTCATCAGGTCAGTCATATTCTTGATGTGAGACGAAGTTCTTACGGTCTCTGAGGAATTTATTTTAGTGAGGAGTTAGGAATTCACCAGTGTGAATTGCCTACACAGTGAGGATCATGATAGCCCTGAGGATTTTGATAGTCAAAATTCCGACCGTTGTTGTGCTATGCGCCAGCGGTTCCAAAATATCTACCCACCTAACAGTCATATCAAACAAGGGCATTTATATCTTATCATGTCAGGCTGCTCCCTAGGCTATAAATAGCCGCCCTGGCTACTCCGAGAGAAACTGACACTTGTAAATTGAGAGCATCCCATCCTCCGACGACTTTGAGCGAAAATCATCAAGTGAGGAAAACCCAACACCTACAAACCCAAAGTGATTGAGCATCACTTAAGAGATTGATCCTGCGTGGATCCGATGCTTGTTTCCTTTGAAGACTGTGCTTCTTCCAGACGGTTAGGCGTCAAGGTCTAAAGCATCCAAGAGGAATTGTGGATCGCCGAGTGACCAAGTTTGTGAAGGTTCAAGTCACCTGAAGACTTACCACGAGTGATTGGGCGAGGTCTGTGTGACCTTAGCTCAAGGAGAATACGGTGAGGACTGTGTGTCCGGGACTGGGTGTCCTCGAGTTTAAATACTCAGCCGCTCCAACCCGATGTACAACTGAGACAGCAGTTGGAACTGTTCTACCAAATCATTATCTTCACCGAGCTTACTGGTTCTATTTCCTCAACTTTTCATTTCCTCATGTCTGTTGTTGTGTGCCTGTTCATATCTGTTTGAAGACTTTGACTGAAGACCTTCTCAATTTCCTCAGTTCAATTTCTTCAGTCTGTCCGTCTTCTTTCTTGTGTTATCCTGTGTTTACGCTTTCTGTACTCTGTGCTTGTCTTCATCTCGTCATGATGACTATGCTTCTATTCTGTTATGTTTACTTCTAAATACTTATTCTGCTGATGGTAGTTCTTCATTTAGGAATTTCCTCACCAGCAAATTCCCCAGTGAAGAATTCATAAAAATCGCCTATTCACCCCCCTCTAGTCGATATAACGCACTTTCAATTGGTATCAGAGCAAGGTACTCCCTTGTTCTGTGTGATTTTGGTTTAACCGCCTGGAGTTTTAGTTATGTCGACCGCAGGTATGATCAAGGTCTCTGCTGGGTGTCCTACCTTTGATGGAACGGACTACCCCTACTAGAAGAACAAGATGCGAATGCATCTTGAGGCAATTGACAACGATCTCTGGTGTGTTGTGGAAAATGGTGTTCCCTCAGTCACACCTTCACTGAACGCTACTGATGTGAAGAGATTCAAGCAACTCGATTCTCAAGCGAAGAATATCATATGTGGTTATCTGAGCAAAGGACGGTATGGAAGAGTGAGCGCTTTGAAAACTGCCAAGCTTATCTGGGATAGGGTGTCCAAAGTGAATGATGGAGTCTCAACTCAGCGTGACTCTCGTGTTGACGTTCTTCGCAATCTCTTCAACTGCTTCAAAAGACTCGACAATGAAAATGTTCAGCAAACCTTCGATCGCCTCACTGACATCTCAAATGAGCTTCAAGCGCTTGGCGCCACTGAAATCCCCGACCATGAGGTGGTGAAGAAATTGTTGAGATCGCTAGATTCTTCATTTGATACTCTAGCACTAATGATTCAAGAGCGTGCTGACTACAAGTCACTTGATCCTGCTGATATCCTCGAGAGGCTAAATCTCGATGAGTTCGACTTCTTGAGAAGAGAGATCTCTACGGTTCGAGCTATGGCGGATCACGTGCTTTGAAGGCCAAGGTAGTCTCTGAGTCGAAGATGAAGACTGTGCTAGCAGCCTTGGTGACCACTGAAGAAGCGAAAGCCAGAACTTGCACTGCTCGTGAAGAATTTTCAGAAGTTCTCTAGACATGGTCGCTTTGGAAAACCCTCAAGGAGCAATGATTCCTCATCCAATGACTACAAGAAGAGGCTGTGTCACAAATGCCAGAAACCTGGTCACTACATCCAAGATTGTCCTCAATGGGATAAGGAATCAAAGAAGAATAAATACAAGGAATACAGTTCTGATGACACAAAGAAGAAGAAGAAATTTTCAAAGTCTTCATCATCAAAATCCTCGAGGTCTTAATCTCACAAGAAGAGCAGCTCCAAGAAGGCTCGGGCATTCATTGGCAAGGAAATGGACTCTGAGGCTGAATCTGGGGAACATGAGGACGAGGGGGCATTTGAGGAGTCTGAGTCTAGTGTGGCGAGCCTAGCTCTCGCTACTGCATCCGTCAGCAAGTCTATCTTCAACTCTGAAGATAACGACTCCACCAACAAGGCTGATGAAGGCAATGATGACTACGCTCCCACCTATTGCTTCATGGCAAAGGGTGCCAAGGTAACTAAATACGCCTCCTCTGACTCAAGTGAGGATGAATCTGATGAAAATCTCAAACCCAGCTACTCTAAACTTGCTAAAATTGCTGTGAAACAACAAAAGGTCTTTGAAAAGGTTCAAAACATGCTAGACAAAAGTGATGATATGTTGGGTGAAGATATGGATCGCACTAAAACCTTGACTGAAAATCTTCTTAGTTTTCAGTCCAGGTTTGACAATCTTCAAGGTCATCATAACACTCTCTTATCTGATCACGGGAAGCTTTCTTATGAATTTCTTCAAAGAAAGCAAGATCTTGAAAAGCTAAGAGTGGATTATGAAGATCTTCAGAAGGAGCGCGATTCATTACTTGCTCAACAAATCAGCGCTACCCAAGAAGAATTTGTTCCTCCATGTCTGAAGTGCATTGAACGTGAAACTGCTAATTCTTCACCTGAATGTTCAAATACTTCTAATGCTAAAAATTCTTCATATGTCTCCGCTATCACTAATTCCTCATCTGAGGACAATGCAAGTATCCTTGACGATCACGGGGCTGAAGGAATTGTACATGAGAGGCATGTACAAAAGCCTCAAAGGGCATCGACTCTTTGTGATGTGCTCAAAAGCAGATCCTCAACGAAACCCTAGGAAAGAGGGTATTGCCTTTGAGAGGAAACTCAATCTTGATGGAACATATTGGAAGCTTTGAGCGGTACCCCAAAACCTCATGGGTTGCTGCAAAGGGACCTCCATTGATCCATCCAAATTATCTGCTTTACATGTGAATCTCCTCATTCTTCCGATGAGTCATTTGACTCTAACTATAAACTGTTCAAAAATCAGAATGGTGAAGTATTTGCTAGATATGTCGGGACTAAGCTGAGAGCGGTTCCCTATGAAGAAAATCTGGGTTCCCAAAGTTGCCTTGAAAGTCTTGGTGAATGTCCTCATGACACCACACGTGAAGAATAGGAACTCCAGATCAAATTCTTCATATGAACCAAATTCTTCATATGGATCCAAGTCCTCACGTGGATCAAATTCCTCAAAAGGATCAAAGTCCTCATACGATCATCATCATGCTAACCCTTCTGTTTCGCAGGGTAGAGCTAAGGGCTATGAATATGTGCATTATTCTTCAAATCATTATGTTCATAAGTCCTCGAAAATTTCTCTGCTTATTCATATGCTTACCTAACCCTCTTATGTGAAGCGGTGGACTGGCGTCTATGCCACCTTTCTCATATGGTGCTTTCATGAGTGATGAATTCTTTGCCACCCCTTGAGATGTGGGTGGTGAAGAAAAGAACTAATCTCTTATGCAGGTCGGTCTCCAGTCATGCTCAAAGCAGTGAAGAATTTCTTTGGAGACACGAGCGATTGCTCGATAGGATGCAAAGCTAATCATGATGAAATGAACCTTCATTTCTCATGTCCTCATACTGATTATCTGTTCTAATTGCTTGATGAAATTGACCTGATGATACTGATGTCATATTCTTCACTGATGAAGTATATGAGTTTGTAAGCTGCACTAATTCATCTGCAGGATGATCAACACAAAGCAAATGAGTGGGTCCTTGATAGTGGATGTACAAATCACATGACTGATGACAAGAATCTATTGATGGATGCTCCCTTATCACCATCACATCTGAAGCATATCATCTTCGCTGACAAAGGCAAAATTCAGGTATTGGGTCTAGGTAAGGTTGCGATCTCTAAGGACATACACATGGACAAAGTCATGCTTGTTGAGTCCTTAGGAAACAACCTCATGTCTGTCTCAATGCTTTGTGATCTTGATATGGTTGTTGTCTTTGGCAAGTATCGTTGTGTTGTGATCTTGGAAGCTGACAATTACAAAGTCTTTGAAGGCTTTAGGAGAGGAGACTTGTACATTGTTGATTTCTCTATAGGACCACAGCCTGCCGTGTGCTTACTTGCAAAAGCTTCAGAAGGCTGGCTATGGCATCGACGACTTGGTCATGCTGGCATGAGGAATCTGCACACGCTCGCGAAGAAGAAGCATGTCATTGGCATTGAGAATGTCAAATTCCTCAAGGATCACTGAGGGAGTCCTGGACTAGGGGGTGTCCGGATAGCCGGACTATCATCATCGGCCGGACTCCAAGACTATGAAGATAGAAGATTGAAGACTTCGTACCGTGTCCGGATGGGACTTTCCTTGGCGTGGAAGGCAAGCTTGGCGATACGGATATGTAGATCTCCTACCATTGTAACCGACTCTGTGTAACCCTAGCCCTCTCCGGTGTCTATATAAACCGGAGGGTTTTAGTCCATAGGATACAACCATTACAACAATCATACCATAGGCTAGCTTCTAGGGTTTATCCTCCTTGATCTCGTGGTAGATCCACTCTTGTACTACCCATATCATCAATATTAATCAAGCGGGAGTAGGGTTTTACCTCCATCGAGAGGGCCCAACTCAGGTAAAAACTCTTGTGTCCCTTGTCTCTTGTTACCATCCGCCTAGACGCATAGTTCGGGACCCCCTACCCGAGATCCGCCGGTTTTGACACCAACATTGGTGCTTTCATTGAGAGTTCCTCCGTGCCGTCACCGATAGGAAGGATGCCTCTTCCCGTCTTTAAAGACGGTATCTTCGCCAAAGGAGCCTTGGCCGCCGGCCAAACTATCCGGCTGGGTGGTTTTCTCATGACCGCCAGTTCGGCCACCGCTTCGACGATGACCTCTCGGGTCACAAAAGCAATCTTCACGTCAACTCGGAATTCGCCGAGCAGCTGGATCCAATAGAGCTCTCGTCCGTAAACGAGCTCTTGGATCGCATTGCCGCCCTGGAGTCGCTACAGACTACAATTAGATTGGGCTTAAAACCGATCTGAGAGAGATTAACTCTCCCCAGGTTACCCACCAAGTTGAGGTGGTAGAGGAACAACACGGCGACTCTTCTCCTGTATTGAAAACTAGCCATGTCCGGGCTCCCGAAACCTCCATGCCAGATTCCCGCGGAGGGATGGACTTCGATCAAGCACTGAACCTAAAGTCAGGCATCGGACCGGACTCGTTGGACAACATCGAGCAATCCAAGCTTTCAAATTCGGAAACTTCTCGGCCCTTGAGCCTCGAGATGGGTAGGGTTCCGGACTCAATTCCACCCACCCACCCAGACATATGCGATCTATCACTAATCCGGCAAGAGCCCACTAAAACAGTACATCATTACTGGGCCAGATTCCTCCTGGTTATGGATAGGATAAAGGACTGTCGAGAGGAAAATGCAATTTCAATTTTCTGCAATAATTGCACGGACGAGGGAATCTTGAACGCCGTCAGCCGTCGTGAAATTACACGCCACGACCAAGCGTCCATAATACTGAAAATCTTGTGCGATGGAGAGTTTTCGGAAAACCGAAACTAAGTTTTGGGACAATCCGGCCCGAATACAACCCTAGTCCGTAACAAAAGGGTGCATCACACTCGTGCACGGTACAAAACCAAAAAGCAAAAACCCCATAAAGGGCACGGAACCGTCTTTGGAGGGATGGCTCAGCAGACCTGTAAAATTCACAGATCTGAAGGCACCACCCCAACACATAGCCTTCGAGCATGTTGATATCATGACAGTGGCCAAAAGTGGCGAGGAGCTTCTAGCCCCGGAAAACCACTCCAACAGTACCAGTACGATGTCAACAGTCTTCGAGACTTTCGCATCAAATAATATGCGAAAACGAACAATCCGTAGCCTCGCCGAAGTCTACCAAGTAGCAACAACAAATCCATGGAGCGACATGGCCATCACCTTCAACGCCAGGGACGAACCTAAATTCCGAACAGCCTGAGCACCAGCCCGATTGGTCCTCAGTCCAATAGTGGACGGTTTTCGTCTTACCAAGGTACTCATGGATGGCGGCAGCGGACTAAACCTCATCTACGAGGAAACTCTTCAAAAAATGGAAATAGACTGGAGCCGCATTGAGCAAAGCAGCACAACCTTTAGAGTAATAAACCCTAGCCGGGAAGCGCGCTGCACAGGAAAAATCACACTTGATGTGGTTTTCGGCTCGCCGGACAATTACAGGTTTGAAGAGGTCACGTTCCAAGTGGCCCCGTCTAGCAGCGGATATCACGCTATATTAGGACGAGAGGCATTCACAATTTTTCAAGCCATACCTCATTACGGGTACATGAAGCTTAAGATGCCTGGGCCCGGCGGAATAACCACTCTCGTTAGTGATCCGGACATAGCACGCCGCGCCGAAAACAAGACAGCCGCATTAGCCCTGGAGGCACTATCCGAAGCCCTAGCGGCGGAGGAACTCACGGCGCTGCGCTCTACGGTGAATAGGGACGATGTGATACTCGATAAGAGATCCAAGTCCACCTCCTTTAAACTAGCGGATGAAATAGTTAAATTCCAGGTCCATCCAACGGACCCAACAAAGACGGCCTCCATCGGGGCACAGTTGAACCCTGATGTAGATGCCGCACTGCGAGAATTCCTTAGGGAAAATTGGGACATCTTTGCCTGGCACCCTTCAGATATGCCAGGAATCCCACGCAGATTGGCAGAACACAGCCTAAACATCCTAAAGGATTCAAGCCATCATACAGGCTCTTGGCGATTTTCGAACCCAAAAGACAGCAATGGGAGAAGAGCTAGCCAAACCATCGAAGCCGGATTCATCGAGACATCAAACATCCGGACTGGCTAGCAAACCTGGTAATGGTACCAAAGAAGGACAAATCCTAGCGCCTATGTGTCGATTTTAATGACCTCAACAAGGCTTGCCCAAAGGATCCCTTCCCCCTTCCCCGCATCGACCAGATAATCGATGCTACTGCAGGGCACGATTCATTGTGCTTCCTTGACGCATACTCCGGCTACCACCAAATCAAGATGGCGGAGGCGAACCAAGCCGCAACGGCATTCATTACTCCATATGGACCATTCTGCTTCAACACGATGCCCTTCGGACTCAAAAACGCCAGCGCAACATATCAACGCATGATTCAGACATGTCTGGCCACCCAGATCGGCAAAACAGTAGAGGCATACATAGACGACGTAGTCGTCAAAACCAAACACGTCGAAACTCTAGTAGACGATTTGAGGCTTACATTCGACAACCTCAGAGCATATGACATTAAGCTGAATCCGGAAAAATGCATTTTCGGCGTACCAGCCGGAAAGCTCCTAGGCTTCATTGTATCTGGTAGAGGAATTGAAGCAAACCCAGCAAAGATCTGAGCTCTGTCACAGCTGGATATTCCAAAAGACCTCAAACAAATAGAAAAATTGATTGGATGCTTGGCGGCTCTAAGCCACTTTATCTCCCGTTTAGGAGAAAAGGCATTGCCCCTCTATCGCCTCCTCAGGCGCACCAAACACTTCGAGTGGACGGATGCTACCACTACCGGACTCGAAGAAATAAAAGCCATATTGGCAACAAATCCGGTCCTGGCTGCGCCTAACCTGGGCGAACCAATGTTGTTATACATCGCGGCAACACATCAAGTTGTAAGCGCGGTACTCGTCGTCGAACGAGAGACAGAAGGGCATAAATTCCCTCTTCAAAAACCAGTGTACTACGTATCCACTGTCTTAACTCCCTGCAAGTCCCGTTACCCGCACTATCAAAAGATAGCGTGCGCGGTGTTCATGGCATCCCGGTAGCTCCGACACTACTTTCAAGAGTGTTCGATAACAGTGGCCTCCGAAGTGCCCCTCAACGACATTATAAACAACCACGACGCGATGGGCAGGATTGCAAAATGGGCCATTGAGCTCTTACCATTTGATATAACTTACAAACCTTGGCGAGCTATAATGTCGCAAGTCTTGGCTGACTTTGTCGCTGAATGGACTGAAGCCGAACTCCCTAAAGAGTACGGCGCATACTCCAATTGGATTATGCATTTCGACGGCTCCAAAATGTTGGCCGGATTGGGCATCGTATTGATGTCCCCAACCGGGGACACAGTCCAAAACGTACTTTAGATAATGTACACGGACTCCAACAATGCAGCCGAATACGAGGCCCTCCTACATGGCCTCCGGATGGCAATCTCCATGGGCATTCAACGCCTAGAGGTGCGCGGGGATTCAAACCTTGCAATATCCCAAGTAAACGGAGACTTCGACGCCAAGGATCCGAAAATGGCAGCCTATCGTAACGCTGTCCTAAAAATGTCAGCTCGGTTCGAAGGACTCGAATTCCACCACGTAGCCCGGGATAATAACCAAGCAGCCGACGTATTGGCACGCATCGGCGCGAAACGCGACGCTATCCCTCCAAACATCTTCCTGGAACGGCTCTTTAAGCCATCCATACTATGGGAAGAGGAGTCCGGAAATAACAACCCGGAAGCAGCCGCACCACCCAACACAGAACAATCTGACATAATCGGCAACTCAGCCGATGAAATAACACCTTCAGCCCATGAGATAATGGCAGTAATCGCCCCGTGGACAGAGCCATTCCTAGCCCACTTACTTAGGCAGGAACTTCCCGAAGACCAAAACAAGGCCCTCTGCATAGTCCGGCTATCTAAAGCCTACAAGGTCCACGAGGGAGAACTCTATAAGAAAAGCACAATCGGAGTCCTTCAAAGGTGTATCTCCGAAGAGGAAGGGCGAAACCTTCTGGCTGAAATTCATGCCGGACTAGCCGGACACCACGCCGCAGCTCGGGCCCTTGTAGGGAAGGCATTCCATACAGGATTTTATTGGCCGACGGCCCAAGCAGATGCTCAGGACTTAGTCCAAAGATGCGTCGGTTGTCAGCTCTTTGCTAATCAGAGCCATATACCACCCACCGCCCTCAAAACTATACCCATTACCTGGCCGTTCGCGGTCTGGGGGCTTGATATGGTTGGACCCCTTAAAGGGGGAACCCACAAGCAAAAGTACCTATTGGTCATGGTGGACAAATTCACCAAATGGATAGAGGCCAAGCTAGTTAAAACGGCAGAGTCCGGACCAGTGATAGACATCATATCCGGGGTAGTACACCGTTATGGCATCCCCCATAGCATCATTACCGATAACGGCACAAACTTTTAAATTATGGTGCAAAAATATGGGCATTAAGCTCGATTACGCTTCAGTCTGTCATCCTCAAACCAACGGTCAAGTGGAACGAGCAAATGGTCTAATAATGAGCAGCACCAAACCCAGACTAGTGCGGTCCCTTACCGAATCTAACACGCACTGGGTAGAGGAGCTTGACTCCGTACTCTGGGGGCTGCGGACAACACCCAACCGTAATACCGGATTCACACCATTTTTCATGGTATACGGCGCAGAGGCAGTTTTGCCCTACGACATCATTCATGACTCACCTCGAGTGCGCATGTACGAAGAAAGAGAAGCCGAGCTGGATCGGCAGGACAGCTTGGACGCATTGGAGGAAGAACGCGACGTCGCAAAGGCTCGTTCCGCATTCTATCAGCAGCAGGCTCAAAGATATCAAAGCAGAGAAGTTCGGGCTAAAACTTACAATGTTGGCGAACTAGTTCTACACCTGCCGGACAAGAAAAAGGACAAGCTCAAGCCCAAATGGGAAGGCCCTTTCATTATAGATCAAGTCCTGACCGGCGGAGCGTACCGCCTGCGAAATGCATCGGACAACCGACTCGAGACAAACCCATGGAACGTAGCCCGCCTCCGAAGATTCTACGCCTAGCGCCGGACTAAGAGTTCGTCTCCTTCCTCCGTCCAAATTTTTACACTTCAGCTGTCTTTCGTTTCTCTCTTCTCTCTCACCTTTTTCATAAAAGCCCTTAAGGGCCTACTTGCGCATTGTCCGCACACACTTGATGTGCTATCCGCACTCATTATACCTGGGGGCTTCTTTACCGTGCTTACTTATACGGCTTTATTACCAAACATGTGTCAAACTTCCACATGTACCTTTTATTCACCATTATATGCATCGATATGACTTAAGTTTTGGCCAAGCTGGGTTGCTCGGCTCTGTGCTTACCCCTCGCTCCCGATTGTTCGGCTAGGAGGTAAAGGAGCACCTCTGCGATTATTGTTACCGCGGATCAGCCGGATGTGTACCTCAGACCGGGTGAAGCCGAAAGCTAGCGTTCTTAAGGGAATATTCGGTCGGTGACCTGAAAGATGATTTTTTACCTATTTATTTATCTGCCCCCAGATGTTTTCCTGCTCTTTTCACAGTCCGGACATGCACTTTAGGGCATGCCTCCCAGGGAAAGGAACCCTTAACGGAACTATTCTCCCTGGAAGATGTTTCTTACTAAACATGTAATATAACATAACTAGTTGAGCACTTGTCTGATAAAGCACTAATGACCCCTACGCCTGGTCTCCATGCATGCCCCGGTTTTTTTTAACCGAGAAGATATTCGGACACACTCCACACTCTAGGTTCCTGAGGTTGAAGCGAAAAGGTCGGCAAAGACAAACAATCTACAATCCGGCTAGAAGGCATTTTACATGTCATTTTACATACATCATCAAATCGACTGACTGTACTCCTCCTCAATCCGTCCTAACAGTCTGTCTAATTTACATCCGTTGGGAATATTTAGCGGCCAACTCTACTTGGTCGTACACTAAGCTCACAGGGATCTCCTTCCCATCAGGCCCCACAGGTCCGACCTCGGCCATGTGGTTGGGATCCGCCTTCTTGTACCGCGTCTTCACCATGGCCCAGGCCTCCCTGGCACCTTGGCGGCAGGCCGATATCTTCCATAAGCGGAGCGCCGCGCTCTCACAAGCTTCTCCGCAAGCTCTCCAAGGCCCTCGGGTAGGGAGAGGGACGGCCATAAGGCCTGGACGCCGCCGCTCATCGCTTTGCCGAACTCGTTCGAAAGCGTTGCACCAGCTCGGGAAGTTGATCACCCGTTGAGGCGGGCATCTCCTCCAGAGGCGACACAGTGAGCACACCTACGAGACATATTTACGTCAATTGGCTTCCTCGCCAACTCTTCTTTTCAAAGGAGTTCGCTCAAGCACTTACTATAGATGCCGCGACGAAGCCGCTGATTCTCCTTCACGGAGCCAGACAGCTCGGCCCGAACACCTTTCATCTCTTCTCCAAGCCGGGTGTGGGCATCCTGGAGCTCGTTCTTTTCCTGCTGCACCTTCGTCAGCACCCTCTCGCCGGCCTCCAGGTGGCGCAGTAGTTGTTGCTTGTCCGGATCCTGTCCGGCAACATCTGCAATATCATTGTCAGACTCACACGCACGCCGCACACCGCTTATCTTTTTGAAATAATGTGTTACCAGGAGGGGTCTCTGTGTTTCCTCCTGCGGCAGCGAGTGCGGCCTCAAGTTGGGCCTTACACTCTTGCAGCTCCTGGGACAATTGGGTATTCTTCTCTGTAAGATCCTGCATATCAGATGATCCTTAAATCAGTTACTCTAACTACTTTACACTACTAGGGAAAAGGCTAGCAGCAGCGCGGGTTTTACATGTATCAGTAGCGCGGGTACCCGCGCTACTAATATGGCGCTACAGCTAACTCATAGCAGATGCGCGCCCCCTAAGGCTATCGCTATACAAGTGTAGCAGCAGCGTTGTCGGAAGCTCGCTATCGCTATTAGCGCTAAGCGCTTTTGTCGAGGACGCGCTCGCTATAACGCTGCCGCTAACTTTTGTACACTCGCTCATCGCTAATTTAAGTAGTTTTTTGGCATATTTGTTTTGTATTTGAACCGGCTTTGTAGAAGAATCTTTAGCACATAGAAATTTCATCATGATACACATACAAATGCTCATGAGACCACAAATGTAATCATAGCATGTACATACAAATAGTCTCTTCATAATCATCATCCAACACAAAGTGATATCTTGTTATCATCTCGAAAATAGCAATACATGCAAGTCTCGAATACTTGCAACTACAACAACGTCATCCATCTAAACAAAGGCATACGCAAGAAGTGCTATCACTATGAGTGAGAGCGGAACCATGCAATACATGTGGTGGCGGTTACTGAGTCCTCTCTCGCTAGCGTGAACCTCAAGTAACTAGCTTCTCCTTCTTGTGCCGCTTTTGAAGCCTTTTATGGCTGGCGCCTGTGAACCCATTCACTTGTGCCTCGACACTCATGCCACTCGTTGTACACCCCTTAACCTTCCCTTTGTACACGACATAGCATTTCCATCTCGCCATCAAGAAACTAGGTACCATTAGAGATGCATGTTCATGAAGAGGATGTACAATCATATATATGCAAAAAAGTATACTAGAGAAACACCAAAAAGAAAGGTTAGCAACTAGATGCAACATATACAAGACGCAAATTAATTAACTAGAGGTACGCAGGTCATCGACGCCAACTAACAAAGTAGCGCTACGCAAGTTCTGTTTGAGTAATGGGCCATGGGTAGGCGACCCAGACCCAAGATCTTTCAAGACATCGGGCAGGCCGCGCCTCGGCCGAGTCCCAAAGAAGGCGACCTTCGAGAAGGCCGAGTCCCAGCTGGCGACCTTCGAGAAGGCCGAGTCCCAGCTGGCGACCTTCGAGAAGGCCGAGTCCCAGCTGACGACCTTCGAAGAAACCGAGTCCCCAGATGGCGACTCTGCACTGCCGACTCGGCTTGCGACCTCTCAAGGGGCCGACTCTGAGAGTCGGCCCGCGACCTTCCACGACGACCAACGCAGGGTACAGCCCGTCGTGGCTGTCCCCTCGGACCCACGGGAGGGGGGCATGGCTACAGTGAGCTGCGTCACCAGGAGATCTCCGGTGAGGCGCGCACTGTGCCACGCCACCTCGACCTCACCACGGTGCACGCGCACTTTGCACCCGACGACGGCACGTACAGCCCGGAGATCGCCGGCCCTCCGCCGCTGAGATAGAGGAGCTCGGCCGGAGAGTTCGAAGACGGCCCTACAGGAGTCGGCCTCCCCGGAGTCGGCCGCCTCCTGGCCAGGGCCCCACAAGCCATAAACCAGATTGGGCGGGAGGCAACAAGTGATCACCGACAGCGGCGGCACTGTTCCCACGAACCCACGACCGAGCTGCGTCATCGAGTCTTGACAAGACTCGGCTGTTCATGAGACCCGCCAGTCGGCGGGCCCCAGAAGTCGGCGGAGAAGACGGCGGCAAGAGAGACTAACGACAGGGGGCCACGCCCAGTCAGATTACCCTTGTACCCCCGGGGGGTGGGCCTATATAAACCCCCCGGGGCACCCATGCAAAGGGTTCGGCCCTGAGTAGGTTTCCTAGACATATAGCAAGAGGGAAAGAGCTAGCCTTGCTCCTTCCTGCCTCCACACAGCTCAAGGAGCACCCTTGTACTATCTCCCCATAGTGATCATGCGGAGACCCCGCAGAGCAGCAGTAGGGGTATTATCTCCTCGGAGAGCCCCGAAGCTGGGTAAGATTCGCCGGCGTGCATGTCTTCGCCATCTCGCTTCGTGCACCGCGACGCTCTACTCGCCCCACCATGATAAGCCATCCGCTGGCATATGTCGCACCCAACCCCGACATTTGGCGCCCACCGGGGCGAGGTGCACCGTCGTCCGGAGATCTGCTCGGGCGGGAACCCTCTTCTCCTCGGGCGAAGCAGCCAGCCCGCTTCGCCAGATGGGGCTCAGATCGACGCAGCTGCAAGGCCGGGCTGCTCACAGCGCAGCGAAGCGGCCTCGCCAACTCCTCGGTGAGGTGCGCCCGACGAGCTGCGCCGAGCACCGGCGCGGGTGGCCCCGAGAACCTTCGCGGGCCTCCTTGACCAGCTTCAAGTCGCCGGCGAGCCTGCCAGACTTGGAGTCCGTAGGGCCTCCGACCCGATGCTGGTCGACTCCGGACGCCAGACGCTGATACCTTCCCACCAACGTGGTGGTTCACGACGAGCCGCTGCCCGACGAGGAGAGCGCGACGGAAGCGCCACACGGAGGTGCTCGCTATCAGCCACGGCGAGCACTCGGAGAAAACGCCAGACCCGCCGCCGCGCGCCTCGCGAAGACCTGTCCGCGCGCCTCCCGGAGGACGAGGACGCAGATGCTGGAAGAGCGCCTTCCAGCTCATTGAAGGCGCCAAGTTGGCAAGCATGAGACGCTGTCAAGCGCATCACCAGAGAGTGGATCGAGCTGTAGGTGGCACGCCGGCTCCGACTGGGCCGAGCCGTCTTGGCGCGGTCCGAGAGCGCGGCGCGGCCGTCGCCGATCTGTTCGGGCGGCGCCCGTCCTACGCCACCTCGCGGAGAATATCCGTGCCGCCAAGCGCAATCGAGGAACTGAGGAACCTCGAGGGCGAAGAGCGCCCGTGAGATGATGGAGCGAGTCCAAGCAGCCTCGACGCGTTGCTTCGCAGAACGCAGCAGCGGCTACCGACGCTGACGCGCAATGTAAGAACGACGACTTACCCTCGCCGAGATCAAGGCGCGACCTCCCAGACGCCGATCGCGGCGAGTCCGCGGAGGAGGGAGAAAGAGCCGACATGAGCCATACCGGACTCGCATTCCATCGAGCGAGACCAAGATGGCCGCCCCAGAGCAGTGGAGCGGCGAGATGATTATCTGCCTCCCCCGCCTCGGAGAGAACGACGAGTCTCCCCGCCGCCTGTCGAGCATCCGACTCTCGGAGATCGCCTTGGTCGCCGAGAGGGAGTCGGAGAGAACGACGCCCGCCACCGGATCGACCGACTCCACAGATCCCTGGCGTTAGAAGAAGAAGACAAACTGGGCCCGCCTTGCTTCGGGCCCCGCATCAGAGACGAGCCCTTCCCCAAAGGGTTCACACTCCCTCGAGACACGCCCAAATACACTAGTTCCGTGAAGTCGGAAGATTGGCTGATAGACTACTCTACGGCCGTCAGCATCGCCAACGGCAACAAGCGAGTCGCCGTCAAGTATGTTCCCCTCATGCTCCAGGGCACGGCCCGGACATGGCTGAACAGTCTGAAGCCCCGCAGCATCAACAGCTGGGTCGACTTCACGAAGCCTTCATTCGCAACTTCACCAAAGACGCATAAGCGACCTCCGAAGCCGCGCCAGCTCTCCTTGTGCGTGCAAGGCCCCGAGGAATCGACGCGCGACTATCTCACGCGCTGGGGCGAGCTCCGAAACTCCTGCGAGGGCGTGCACGAGGTGCAGGCCATCGAGTACTTTACGGCCGGGTGCCGAGGGCACCTCCTCAAGCACAAGCTCCTCTCGCGACGAGCCCGAAACCTCGACGAGCTGCTAGTCATAGCGCATAAACACGCCACGGCCGACTCTTCTATGAAGACGGAGATCCAAGTCAATGCGGCTGGCAAGGTGATTCCCCAGGCTCCCAGGACGCCGGCTGGAGACGCCGGTCGACAGCAGCAACAGAGCGACAACAAACGCAAAGCCCCCAGCCGACTTCCAACAGCCGGCAGGTGGCAGCAGTAGAAGACCAAAGCACGAGGGCAGCCTCCGCCAAGCGGCGAAGGGGTGGCAAGTCCAACTGGCTGCCGGCTTTCTCCTATGAGCGCAGACTCTGATGGTCCTTGCAAGTTCCACAAGCGCGAACCCGCCGAACCATACCACCGTAAAGTGCCACCGCTCGTCAGATCGCCAAGGAGACGGCTCGCCCCGCTCCGCACTGCAGGGCCGCCGCCGCCTCCGCCGCCTCCGCAGCCGGCGGCACGGCCAGCCGGCGCGGTCCAAGATGAGTTCCCAGAAGAGCACGGAGCATATGTAGTGTTCACCAGTCTGACAGACGACCGGCGCAGCAAAGCGCCAAAGAAAGTAGAAGAAGTTAACGCAGGATGCAGGAGCCCCTGAGTTCATGCATTGGTCCGAGAAGCCTATCAGCTGGAGTCGGGCGGATCACCCAGAGGTGATGCCGAGTCCGGGCTCTTACGCCTTGGTTCTTGGGGCGACCTTGGCCACTGACAAGCGGGCCTCCCGCTTCTCGCGAGTCCTGATAGACGGAGGCAGCAGCATAAACATCCTGTACGAAGACACCATGGAGAAGCTCGGAATCAGACGGAGGCAGCTGCAGAGCAGCCGCACTGTTTTCCATGGGATCGTACCCGGCCTCTCCTGCTCGCCGATTGGCAAGATTCTGATAGATGTCCTCTTCGGAGACAAAGACCACTTCCGCCGAGAACCGATCTGGTTCGAGGTGGTGGACTTGGTGAGCCCGTACCACGCTCTGCTAGGTCGGCCTGCCCTGGCCAAGTTCATGGCGGTTCCCCACTACGCTTATCTCAAGATGAAAATGCCGACTTCCAAGGGGATCCTGACCGTTGCCGGCGACTATAAGAAGTCGCCCGCTCGCTGCCGAGAGCAATCGGCTGGCCGAAGTCTCCGTGATCGCGCCGAGAAGCGGCCTTGACCGTGTCGTGGCGATGGCTGGGAAGCAGCCGGAGATGTCGCCGCACCCCAAGGAGTCGGAGGCGTATGATCATTCAAGCCGCCAAAGAGACCAAGAAGATACCCTTGGACCCGTAACACGCAGAGAGTACGCTGTCATGGGCACCGGCCTTGACAAAGAATAGGAAGGCGAGCTCGCCGATTTCCTCCGTGAGAATCGGGACATCTTCGCATGGTCCCCAAGGACATGCCGGTGTACCGACGGAATTCGCCGAGCACAAGTTACATGTCGTGCCAGATAGAAGCCGGCCAGCAGCCCTTGCGCCGCCGTCAAGAGAAGAGGAGAGTAGTTGGAGAAGAGATAGCCCGCCCCGGCAGCCGGCTTCATTATGGAGGTGTTTTTTCCGGAGTGGTTGGCGAACCTCGTGCTATTGTTGAAGAAAAAAGCAAGCGTGGCGGATGTGCATCGACTACACCAGCCTCAACAAGGCCCGCCCAAGGATCCATTCGCTCCGCCAAGGATAGATCAGTGATAGACTCCACAGCCGGATGCGAGCTATTGAGCTTCTTGGATGCGTATCAGATATCACCAGATCAAGTTGAATCCAGCAGACAGTCAAGACTCGCATTCATCACGCCGCTTGAGCCTTCTCACACCGGGACGATGACGCTCGCTTGAGGAATGCCGGGCGCCACCTTTCAGCGCCAGATGCGTAAATGCCTCCTCAAGCAACTCGGCAGAATGCTCATGTTTATGTGGATGATGTGGTAGTGAAGACGGAGAAGCGTGGACGCTGCCGGAGGATCTCGAAGAGACCTTTGAGAATCTGCGCCGATTCCAGATCAAGCTCAACCTGCAGAAATGCGTGTTCGGAGTCCCACCGCCAGCTCCTTGGTTTTCTCGGTCTCCGAACGCGCATAGAGTGCAACCTCGAAGATCAAGGCCATTGAGAGGATGGAGGTACCCAGCCGATCACTGGACGTGCGTTCACCGCTGCTTACGCCCATAAGCCGATTCATCACGGCGGGCGAGAAAGCCCCGCCATTGTATCAACTAATGAAGAAGACCACTTTTTCGAGTGGAACCATAAGGCGATGAGGCATTTCTCCAATCAAGAAGATGTCGACGACTCCCCTATGTCGGGCGGCTCCGACTCCCAAAGAGCCCATGCTTTTGTACATCGCCGCCACCACCGGTAGTCAAGACGGTTATTGTAGTCGAACGCAAGGAGGAAGGCAAGGCGCCCCGATCCAGAGACCGTATATTATTCGAGCGAGGTAATCGCCGACCTCCAAGCAAAATTACCTCACTACCGTAAGATGTGCTACGCGGCATTTTGCCGCCAAGAAGTCAAGCCCTACTTCCAAGAGCATCCAATCACTATGGTTTGCACTGCCCCACTCGCCGAGATCATCGGAAGTCGAGATGCGTCCGGCCGAGTGGCCAAGTGGGCTATCGACCTAGCTCCCTACACAATCTACTACCAACCTCGCACCGCCATCAAGTCGCAGGCGCCGCCGATTTCCTCGCCGACCGGGCCGAGACCCAATACTTGCCGCCGCGCCGGATTCTACTCATTGGCGGTGCACTTCGACGGCTCCAAGATGCGCCCGCCTCGAGCGGGCGCGCCCTCACCTCCCCAAGGGCGACAAGCTCAAATACGTGCTGCAAATCCACTTCGCCGCCCAACAACGCCGCCAATATGAAGCGCCGTCCACGGGCTCCGCTTGCTAAGAACTCGCATCCGCCGGATCCTCGTACTACGGGCGATCCGACTTGGTGGTACAAAGCAGTCATCCGCGATCGGGACGCCAAGGACGCAACATGGCAAGCTACCGCTTCTTAGTGCAGCAGCTCACCGGATATTTTGAAGGATGCGAGTTCCTCCACGCGCTAAGAAACGACAACGACCAAGCAGATGCTTTGGCACGAAGTCGGTTCTACTCGCTAAGCGATTCCTCCGTGTCGCCTTTCGCCTCCTCGCCGCCTATCGCCTTCACCAGCACTCGACTCCATTTTCGCGCCGGCCCCCCAGAGATAGTCGGATCCGACTCAGACCTCAAAGAAGCGACCTCAAGAAAGCTACAGCCAGCCCGGGACGCGCCAGGCCGGCCCGAGGGATCGCCACTGGCTCGGGACTCGCGCTGGGCCGCCCGGGATCGCGCTGCCGGTTCCGGGATCTGGGCTGGTCGGCCCGAGGATCATGGCCAGTCGGCCGGGATCGCGCCATTGGTCGGGATTGCGCTAATCGCCCAGATTCTCGATTCAGCAAGCGCAGCAGAGTCCAACCCGCCGCCTCCCAGCCCAGCCGCCTCGCCCAAGTCGCTGTGGTAGCAATGAAGAGATAGCAAGACCTTCATGGGCACAGCCCATCCTCAAGTTCTTAGTCAACAAGGAGTTGCCTACAGATGAGACTCGCTTGGCAAGTACAACGCCGAGCGGCAGCCTACACAATAGTCAACAGAGAATTAGTCAGCGCAGGCCACCGGTGTCCACCAAGGCGTGGAGTCGGAGCAAGGCCAAGCGATCCTCAAGGACATCCATCGTATGCAGTGTGGTCACCACGCTGCCTCGAGGGCGCCGTGGCCAAAGCCTTCAAGACGGTTTTTTGGCCGACCGCCTCGAAGAAGCTAAAGAATTAGTCAAGAAGCAAGGATGCCGTGTTCCGCTCCAAGCCCCTTCAGCCAATCTCAGATCAAGACAATCCCCATCGCCTCGCCCTTGCGCTTTGGGGCCCGGACATGGTGGGACCTTTCAAAACGGCTCGAGGTGGCTCGACCATTTACTCGCCGCAGCGGACAAGTTCACCAAGTGGTGGAAGCAAAGCCCATCAAGAAACTAAATGGGCCCACAAAGAAGACTTTCATTGTCGACATCACAAAGCGGTATGGCATACCACACAAAGATCATCACGACAACGGCACCAACTCTCGCCAAGGGCGCCTTTGGCTCGCTTACGCTGCGCAGGGCATCCGACCGACTTAGCGCCCGCTGCCCATCCGCAGTCAAACGGCCAGTGGAGCGAGCCAATGGCCTCATCCTATCCGCATCAAGCCTCGATTGGTCGAATCCACTCAACGCCGCCGGCTGTTGGGTGGAAGAGCTGCTCGCGCCCTTCTCGAGCTCGCGCGACGACCAACAGATCAACCGCTTCACGCCGCTTTTCCTCGCTTCACGGTGCCGGTTGCTATCCCGACGGATATACAATTCGACTTCCACGAAGT
Source organism: Aegilops speltoides (assembly GCA_021437245.1). Classification (NCBI taxonomy): domain Eukaryota; kingdom Viridiplantae; phylum Streptophyta; class Magnoliopsida; order Poales; family Poaceae; genus Aegilops; species Aegilops speltoides. Next base: position 532,210,911 of record CM038147.1, on the reverse strand, counting down.
CTCCATGTACACCAAGAGGAGGTCAAGAAGCACGCCAAGACGGCGCCGACCTGCCGGAAGAGGGCCGCTTGTTGGCACTCACCGTCCAAAGATCTACCAAAGAGAGTCCGCGCGATACTACAACCGCAAGGTCAAGCCACGATCATTCCAAGAGGGCGATTTGTGCTCCGGGCTGATTCAGAGAACAGCCGGTCGCCAAGTTGTCGGCGCTTTGGGAGGGTCCTTCATCATCGGCAAGGTGCTGGAAACGACGCTTACTACCCGACGACGCCGTAAGCCTCGAAAGATGCAAGAGAGACGACTCGCAAGGAGACAGAGCGCCAGGAATGCAAATCTTCTTCAAGATTTTATACCGACATAAAGATGTATCGCGCTACCCCCTTCAGTATAAGCATCAAGATTTGGGGCTTCGAGCCGAGCTCGGGACCGCCTTTTGATTAATCAGATGATATGAATCTCGCTTCAAATGCTTCCCCCATTTTTATCATACTGTCCGCACCGGTCCGGCTAAGTCGCCCGGGACTCGCCATGAAGCTATGAACGCTCAGAACGCTCGATGCGGCTTATAGCTCCCACGTCGTCGGCACGACTTAGAGGCATAACCGCATTGAAAGCAATGTCGCAAGTGAGGTAATCTTCGCACAATCCATGTAATACATAAGGGAAAGATACATAGTTGGCTTACAAATGCCACTTCACACAATTACATGAATAAAGCATTACATCATCCAGATACAATCAAGGTCCGACTACGGAACCAAAATAAAAGAAGAACAACCCCACATGCGACATTAAATCCTCGATCGCCTAACTGGCTCCACTACTAATCGTCCGAAAGGAAACATAGTATCGACTCAAGGGCCTCATCATATTCCCACTTCAGCTCGGCATGCCATCTCGCTACCGCATCACCGGTACCGTGATCTGTTTTGGTAGAATCAGGAGCCACAGGGACTCAGAATCTCACACCCGCGAGATCAAGACTATTTAAGCTTAAGGGAAGGCTGGTGTCAAAAGGAGGAGCTGCGCAAGCGACTAGCATATATGGTGGCTACATCGCAAAAGAGAGCGAGAAGAGAAGCAAGGCGCGTCGTGAAACTATTAGCGATCAAGAAGTGATCCCGACTACTTACGCCAAGCATAACTCCAACATCAGTTCACTTCCCGGACTCACGAGAAGAGACCATCACGGTTACATACACGGTTGATGTATTTTAATTAAGGTCAACTTCGGTTTTCTACAACCGACATTAACAAATTCCCATCTGCCTCATAACCGCGGCACGGCTTTCAAAGATAATACCCCGCAGGGTGTCCCAACTTAGCCCATCACAAGCTCTCACGGTCATCGAAGGAATAAACCTTCACCCAAGACACTCCGATCGACTCGTATCCCAGACATCAAGACATTTCGACAATGGTAAAACTAAACCAGAAGAGCCTCCCGATGTGCCGACAAATCCCGATAGGAGCTGCACATATCTCGCTCAGGCACACCGGATGAGACATCCCACGAGTAAAACCAGACCTCGAGTTTCCCCAAGGGGCCCCAGCTCATTTCAGTTGGACCAACACTGAAGGAGCACCGCCCGGGGCTAAATAAAGATGACCCTGCTCGCGAAAACCCAAGGGAAAAAGGGTAGGTGGCAAATGGTAAAACCAAGGTTGGGCCTTGCTGGAGGAGTTTTATTCAAAGCGAACCGTCTAGGGGGTCCCATAAATCACCCGACCGCAGTAAGGAACGCAAAATCAAGGAACATAACACCGTATGACGGAAACTAGGTGGCAAGAGGAACAAAACACCGGCATAAGGCCGAGCCTTCCACCCTTTACCAAGTATATAGATGCATTAATTAAAACAATAGATATTGTGATATCCTAAAATATCCATGTTCCAACAAGGAACAAACTTCATCTTCACCGCAACTAGCAACGCTATAAGAGGGCCGAGCAAAGCGGTAACATAGCCAATCAACGGTTTGCTAGGACATGGATGGTTAGAGGTTGACATGGCAATATGGGTGGCATGATATAGCAAGTGGTAGGTATCGCAGATAGGCATAGCAAAAGAGCGAGCATCTAGCAAGCAAAGATAGAAGTGATATCAAGGTATGGTCATCTTGCTCAGTAAGGTTCTCGAGTTGTCAAGGCTTGATCCTCGAGGCGCTCTCAACAGGCTCCTCGCTCACGCACTCGCCTCCGGCTCTACCCAAAGCAAGAACACAAGCAACGGAACCACAATCAAACAAGGAACATATGCACAAGCAATATGATGCAATACATGACATGCTATGCGAGATGTGACATGCTATGCATATGTATGCTCTGGAAGGAAAATGATGAACTGGCATCAACTTGGCAAACCAAGTATGCCACTGAAAGATGAGATGATTTCGCTGAAATCGATATAAAGATCACCGAATCGGATGCACGGTTTGCAAATGACAAGCAAAACAAGAATGACGCAAATCATGCTTAACAGCCCGATGCTACTTAGCACGCAACACCTAAACTATGCTACAGCACCCCAACATAAAAACAAAGCATATGGCAACGAACTACAGGAGATGCTTAACAATAGAGGAACACTGAGCTACGGCTAAATCACATCATAACATGTTCAAACAAGCATGGAGAAAGTGCTCAAAATATCAGGTTCACAGACTTAGTGAAAATACTAACATGGCAGGAATTAACATCAGAAGGCATGTTTAGAGCAAGCAAACAACATGCTACAGGAACTTATAATAGCAAAGCAAGGCATGACATGATTCTACTCAAAGCATATTTCAATAGTCCCTTACTGACCATAAGCCAAAAGGACCTTAAGAAATGATGGCACCCATGTAAACATTGCAAGTTTTATTACAGATTTCAGACTTAGTGAAATATCAGGACATGGCAAAACAGATTCAACATGGCATGTTCGTGAGCTCGATGCACTCACTACAGAGCATCTCATGATAAACTAAGCATACACCCATCAAGAAGACATGGCATAGGAGCTATACATGGCAAGAACAACATCATAGCATACACGGATCAACTACACCGACCTCGTGAAAATTGAATCTAATGCAAACAGTCTGCCAGGAAACAATTTCAAGCAAAAGTAGAGCACGAAAATGACATGCTAGACTACTCCATAAATGCCAACAAAGGCATGGATGGATAGAGACATCCATATGTTCAAAACACCCTTACTGATCATGCTCAAAAGGGCATAGATCTCTGAAACAACATGAACATATGGCATAAAATTAATAGCAGGACAAGACTTAGTGAAATCACTAAGTTCCTGAAATCAGAAACAACATCATCCCTACTTTGCATGCTTGTTCTAGTCAACACATAGCTCACAAAAATACATGGAAAATACCCCTGAAAGATGGCATGGCAATGTTCAACTCACATGTAGGACTCAAATTCATAGGGTGCACACATAATTCATGGCAAAAATGACAAAAGAGCTCGAACTGATAAGATTCTGAAACTAACGATCTGAAGCTATCTTCCAACAGCATTTCGGGCATCAAGATGAGCTCAAATGCAAATGATGCAATGGAATGAAATGATGTACTCTTCGAGACGAACATTTTGACATATTATACGCCCAAAACGGAGCCACGGTTGAGGAGATGTGATGCTATGAAAGTTGCACGAAAATATAGCAGAAAAAGACTTGGACGAAATTTGGGGGGAGAGAAGTCAACCCTGCGATTGGATCTGGATCGGGCGCGGAGCAGCGGCGCCGGCCGGGAGAAGCGGCGCGGCAGGCGAAGTGGCGGCGCTACCACCGCGGCGCGAGGGCGGCCGGGCGGCGGGCGGCGGAGAGCTGGGCGGCGGGTCGGCGGCCGGGGCGGGGAGGCGCGAGATGGCGGCGGGCGACGGGCGGCATACAGGCGGCGCGCCGGCCGCCGGAGGTCGGCGGGCACGGCGGGCTGCCGGAGAGGGCGGGCGGCGGCGGATCATGGGCGCGGGCAAGGGCGGCGGCGGCGGCGGGCCGGCGCCGCCGGCTCCAGCGGGCATCGGGCGGCGCTGCGGCGCGGCGACACGTGGCGCTCATGAGTGGCTCACGGGCGGCGGGCGGATGCTGTCTGCCTGGTCCGGACGTGTCCGCGGCGCGAGAGGGAAAATTGCTAGGGTTTGCCCGGATTTCGTGGAGGGTCTATATATAGGCATAGGGGAGCTAGGAGAGTCCAAATGGGTGTAGTTACCACACGATCGTGATCGAACGACCGAGGGCATGGAGGGAGTTAGATGGGTTATTGGGCTGTTTTGGAGGGTTGTTGGGCTGCAACTCAAAAGAGGCCTTTGCGAGGGTAAGTTAACTGCTGAGTACCAAACGAACTCCAAATGACCCGAAACTTGACAGTGGTCTACCGGTGCTATACCAGGCCACTTGGCAAGGCTCGTCCATTCCGAGAATGTTCAACACCCGCACACGGAAAAAGAACAAGAGGGGACGCCGGGAACATAGGAGTGCCTGATTGCAAAACGGACAACGGGAATATGTTCTAATCATGAGACTAACACGATGCAAATGAGATGCACATGATGACATGATATGAGATGCATGACATGAACAAAATGCAAAACGAAAACAAAACCCAACCACGGAGGGAATATCATAGCACATATCCGAAAATGGCAAGAGTTGGAGTTACAAATATGGAAAGATACATCCGGGTGTTACAACACTCCACCACTACAAGAGGATCTCGCCCCAGATCTAGGACCGAAAGAACTCCGGATATTCGAACGGAGGTGATCCTCGCGCCCTGTGTGGCTTCTCGCCTGAATGGTGTGACCACTTTACTTTTAGGAATTTGATTGACTTGTTGCGTAGTCTTGCGCCGCTTTCTTCAAGAATAGCAACGGGTGCTCATGATAAGAAAGATCTTCTTGGAGGTCAATTTCTTCAAAGTTGATAGTGCGCCAGAATCTTGAAGCACTTATGAGCTGTGACACGTGAAACACATCGCACGCTTGCAAAGTTGGGTGGAAGCTCGTTGATAGGCTAGATCGCTTTTTGCCAATGATCTTGAAAGGACCCACGATCTAGGGGCAAGCTTCCTTTGATACCGGGTTGACGAGTGCCTTTCATTGAGAGACGCGAGGTAGACATGGTCTCCGATTTCAAAAGCCACATCACGGTGCTTGTCATCATAATAGCCCTTCCGCGCGATTATGCTGCTTTAAGATTCTCACGAATGACTTTGCACATTTCTTCGCTTCAGGATCAAGTCGCTGCAAGAAGTTGGCGCTCACCTGCTCTGACCAATTGAGAGGAGTACGCACTTTCGCCATATAGAATTTCAAATGGGGCCTTGCCCAACTTGCTTGGAAGTCGTTGTTGTAAGAGAACTCGCATATGGGAGACACTCTTCCCACTTCATGCCAAAGAAATGACACAAGCCCCGAGCATATCTTCAAGGATTTGATTGACTCGCCGACTTGGCCACTTGTTTGAGGATGAAAAGCTGTGCTTAAACGAATGTTGGTGCCCATGGCCTTCCAAAAGAATCCTTAACTTAGAAGTGAAGATGCTTCCACGGTCTCAAGAGATCAATTGTGAATACCGCAAGGAGACAATTTCGAGGTGTATAGCTCGCCAACCGAGCTGCTGTGATAGATTCTTTGACAGAAGAAAATGAGCCACTTTAGTAAGCTTGTCAATGACAACGAAGATAGCATCATTTCCACGCTTGACTTAGGAAAACCAACACGAAGTCCATCTCGATATGATCAAACTTCCATTCGAATAGCAAGAGGTTGGAGGAGACCAGCTGGTCTTTGGTGTTCTGCTTTCACCCTTCTCGCAGACATCACATTCATTCACGAATTGAGCAATTTCGCTTCATTCGAGTCCACCAATATGACCGCTTGAGGTCATGGTACATCTTCGTACTTCCGTGATGAATGGATAGGAGGGAATTGTGTGCCTCATTCATGATGACTTTTCTCAGATCGCCTTTAGGAACCACAATACGATCCTCAAGAAAAGAGTGTCTTTGTCATCCAAGCGATAGCACTTGTATTTGAAATGCCCTTGTCAATACCACGCTTCACCTTCTTCACCATGGTATCCGAAGTTGAGCCTCACGAATTTGATCTTCCAAAGTAGGAGAGACTATGAGGTTGGCAAGAAATCCTTGAGGAACAACTTGAAGATTCAGCTTATGGAAAGCTTCACAAAGATCCGTTGAAGGGCTTGAGAATTAAGTCATGTATAAGCCTTTCTCGCCAAAGCATCTGCAATCACATTCGCCTTGCCAGAGTATATTCAATACTTGGATTGTACTTTGAATCATTTCACCCATCGAGTTTGCTCGAGGTTGAGGTTTGCTGAGTGAAGATATACTTGAGACTCTTGTGATCGTGAAAATGTCCACTTTCCTTCCCAACAAGAGATGTCTCCATGTTATCAATGCATGGACAATCGCCGCCAACTCAAGATCGTGAGGGGTAGTTCTTTCGCTGGGCTTCAATCACGAGAGGTATAGGCCACAACTTTCTTCTCTTGCATTAACACAGACCGAGACCTTGCAAGGAAGCATCACGTAAAACTTCAATGGCTTGGATTCATCAGAGGAGTCAAGACAGAGCTGTAACTAGCTTCTTTGAGGGTGTTGAAAGCTTACATCACACTCAAAGGCCCGCATATACTTGACATGCTTCGAGGAGGTTGGAAAGAGGCTTTGCAATCTTGGAGAAATTCTCAACGAATCTTCGACAATAGCTTGCAAGACCGAGAAAATCATGGAGCTGCTTGACATTCTCGAGGAGGTTCCCAATTCACAATTGAAGACACCTTCTGGATTAACAGCGATGCCCTTGGCTGAGATGATATGACCAAGATAAAGAACTTCATCAAGCCGTAACTCACATTTGGAAAACTTCAGATAGAATTGATGTTCTCGAGCTTGTCGAGCACCAATCGCAAATGTTTGGCATGATCCTCGCTTGTTCTTGGAGAAGACCAAAATATCATCGAGATACACCAAGACTAATTCATTTGTGTAGGGGTTGAAGATAAAGTTCATCATGCGAGAGAAAGTTGGAGGAGCATTGACAAGGCCGAAAGACATGACAAGATATTCATAAGAACCATAGCTTGTTCTCAATGCCGCCTTGGGAATATCTTGTTCACGAATGCGAATCGATGATAACCCATACGGAGGTCAAGCTTGGAGAATACTTTAGCACCTTTGAGTTGCTCGAATAGCTCATTGATGTTGGGAAGTGGATACTTGTTCTTGATTGTCTTCTTATTCAATGGACGGTAATCAACACAAAGTCGGTCCGCGCCATCCTTCTTCTCGACAAAAGAACTCCACATCCCCATGGAGATGAACTCGGTCCGATCAAACCCAGACGCTCTTGTTCATCGAGCTGCTTCTTCAATTCTTTCAGCTCCTTGGGTCCAAGCTTGTAAGGACGCTTGCAAACGGGTTCAAGGCCGTGCTCAAGATCGAATAACGAATTCGACCGCCGATGAGGAGGCATACCCGAAGCTCTTCCGAAAGACATCTTGGTACTCACAAACGATCGAATTTGAGAGATAGCATCCAATTCGCCTTTCTCATTGAGAGAAAACAACCAATGGTTTCATCACGAAGCGCATAGATGATAACATCCTCGTAAGGGTGTGTCAATTGAATTTCCCCGACAAAGACAATCAAGTCGAGCCTTGTGCCGAGAAAGCCACCCATCCCGAGAATAAGATCAATATCGAGTCACCAAGAACAATTGGTTTAGACAGAATTTATAGTCGCCATCTTGATGGAAACATCGAGCAACCAAACTAGAAGTCATAAGTTTTCCGGAGAAACAACTTGCATAACTTTGGACAAAACCTCTGTGGTCAAAACTCATGCTTCATGCAAAAGGATATGACATGAAAGAATGCGATGCACCAAAGATCAAATAAGACTTTTGCAGAATATCATTAATGTGAAGATTACCCATGATCACATCTCAAGAATCCTCCGCTTGAGCTGCATTCATCATATTCACCTTTGCATACTTGGGATTATGCTTGACCACGCATTGCTTGAAGACCTCACAGGGGAGGAGGAGGAAGGCGCTTTGGTTATGGCATTTGTTCGCATAGTGACCTTTCTCACCGGCACTTGTTGCAAGTCACCTCCGAGAGCGGACGGTGATAAGGAGCATTTGACCTTGGAGCTTGAGGCTGAGACTTGTTCTGTAGCTTGGGTTGGGTGGGTGGAAGATCCACGACCACCGAAGTTCTTCTCACGATAAGGCCGATTTTAACGGAGGAGGAGGAAGGTAGAACTTTTGCTGCTTTGTCGCCACTTGAGAGGAGGAAGAAGACCGAATCTGCATCCCCGATTCTCTTCTTTGAAGCCTCACACTTGAGCCGAGCACCTTCTAGCTTGAGTGCCATATTATAGAATTGATCAAACCGAGTAGGCTCATAAAGAACAAGAGATAACTGCAGATCCTCTCAAGGCCACCTCCGAACCGATAGATCATACTTTTCTCATCAGAACGCCTTGTTTAGCAAAATGAGCAAGTTTCAAATCAGATGTTGTATTCAGACATCGACATGCTTCCTTGCTTGAGATTGCGAAACTCCTCACGCTTGCTCTCAACAACACCGAAGGAATGTGGTGAGCTTTAAAGTCCCGACAGAAATCAGTCCAAGTAATCACCGACCACCTCTAGAATCCTTGTATTGTCGGAACCAATCAGTCGCTCGATCCTTGAGCTGAAAAGACGCGAACTTGACGTAGTCCTCGTGTCCGACATTGCTGCATTCAAAATGCTTGTTGATATCCACGAGCCAATCGCTCGCATCTGTGGGCCTCGCACGAAGTCAAAGACTTTGGCTGGTTGGCAAGGAACCGTTGAGTGTAGGAAATCGTGGCTGATGATAGAACTGCCTTGACCTTGATTCCCTTGGTTGCCTTTGGCCTTGGTTACGCTTCTTGCATCACCTGAATCAACAACCGAAGCTGCCATGCTAGTGGTTGCCATCAAAGTTTGCCATGCCTCCGGAGGCGGAGGTGGAGGTGGAGGGTTCGCCGACTCCCATCACTGCTCCGGATTCGACGCTGCTGAGGAGCCATCCTCAAGAGGGTGACATCCGTTAGCATCTTGATAGATGATAGACAAGTTGAATCAACGGATAGAAATTGCAACATATAGTCTTCACAATAAACATTCAACAGGATGAACGAATGAATTCCAAAGTAAACATCACGCCCATTAAGGTGAGAAGCCACTTGATAAGAGATATTGATGAAAATAAAAACAAGGTATGAATGGAACAAATAAGTGGTAAGGATTACCCAATCACAAACCAAATATTCATGGAAGAAATGCTAGAGCTACTTGAATCCCACCTATAAACTCCTAAACTTTCCTGGTTATGCAATCAGGTGTTGGGGATACAGGAGCAATATATATCTCACCCAAGCTAACAATCCCTACATCCACCAGATCCATCCTTCAACACATAACCAAGAAACCTTCGAAATCGTGGTACCTCAACCTTCAAAAGCATCCGTTATACGAAGTCATGGCAATACTCCCAGCTCACCACAAGATCAAGTTAGCGGGTTATCTCACCAACCGACCGCATAAAAGAGATTTTCGATGTCGGCGTATAAACTCAGTATTCCGAATCGCAACGATAAAATTATGACGACAACACCCTGAGCTCAACTCCCGGACACCGCCACAACCCCTAAATGTCGAGGCAACCAAGACAATGTTGTCATCATAAGAATATCGAACGATCCCAAGATACCCGCGGATCCTAAAAAATTTTTTAGTGAAATTTGAGAAGAGAAGAGTCAAAACTCTACGCCAGATACCTCACCGTAAGGTCAAGGACTGGGAGTAAAAAGAATTCTAAACTCTCCGATATATATAATCCTAAATGACTCAAAACATTTTTCTAGACACAACTCGCCACTAAAAACGATCAAGCAAAGGGGGCCTTAAGGTCGGGATGGCTCGACACCAACTTAGTATCGCCTCGATGCGGTTATAGCTCCCACGTGTCGGCACGACTTAGAGGCATAACCGCATTGAAAGCAATGTCGCAAGTGAGGTAATCTTCGCACAATCCATGTAATACATAAGGGAAAGATACATAGTTGGCTTACAATGCCACTTCACACAATTACATGAATAAAGCATTACATCATCCAGATACAATCAAGGTCCGACTACGGAACCAAAATAAAAGAAGAACAACCCCACATGCACATTAAATCCCCGATCGCCTAACTGGCTCCACTACTAATCGTCTGAAAGGAAACATAGTATCACCAAGGGCCTCATCATATTCCCACTTCAGCTCAGCTTATGCCCATCTCGCTACCGCATCACCGTACCTGATCTGCTTTTGTAGAATCTGGAGCCATGTGGACTCAAAGAATCTCACACCCGCGAGATCAAGACTATTTAAGCTTAAGGGAAGGCTGGTGTCAAAAGGAGGAGCTGCTGCAAGTTTACTAGCATATATGGTGGCTACATCGCAAAAGAGAGCGAGAAGAGAAGCAAGGCGCGGTCGTGAAACTATTAGCGATCAAGAAGTGATCCCGACTACTTACGCCAAGCATAACTCCAACATCGTGTTCACTTCCCTTGACTCACGAGAAGAGACCATCACGGTTACATACACGGTTGATGTATTTTAATTAAGGTCAACTTCGGTTTTCTACAACCGACATTAACAAATTCCCATCTGCCTCATAACCGCGGGCACGGCCAAAGATAATACCCCGCAGGGTGTCCCAACTTAGCCCATCACAAGCTCTCACGGTCATCGGCGAATAAACCTTCACCCAAGACACTCCGATCGACTCGTATCCCGACATCAAGACATTTCGACAATGGTAAAACTAAACCAGCAAGACCTCCTCGACAGCCGACAAATCCCGATAGGAGCTGCACATATCTCGCTCAGGGCACACCGGATGAGACATCCTACGAGTAAAACCAGACTCGAAGTTTCCCAAGGGGCCCCGCAGTTACTCGGTTCGACCAACACTGAAGGAGCACCGCCCGGGGGCTAAATAAAGATGACCCTGGGCTCGCGAAACCCAAGGGAAAAAGGTGTAGGTGGCAAATGGTAAAACCAAGGTTGGGCCTTGCTGGAGGAGTTTTATTCAAAGCGAACTGTCTAGGGGGTCCCATAATCACCCGACCGCAGTAAGGAACGCAAAATCAAGGAACATAACACCGTATGACGGAAACTAGGGTGGCAAGAGTGGAACAAAACACCGGCATAAGGCCGAGCCTTCCACCCTTTACCAAGTATATAGATGCATTAATTAAAACAATAGATATTGTGATATCCCAAAATATCCATGTTCCAACAAGGAACAAACTTCATCTTCACCGCAACTAGCAACGCTATAAGAGGGCCGAGCAAAGCGGTAACATAGCCAATCAACGGTTTGCTAGGACATGGATGGTTAGAGGTTGACATGGCAATATGGGTGGCATGATATAGCAAGTGGTAGGTATCGCAGCATAGGCATAGCAAAAGAGCGAGCATCTAGCAAGCAAAGATAGAAGTGATATCAAGGTATGGTCATCTTGCTCGTAAGGTTCTCGAGTTGTCAAGGCTTGATCCTCGTAGGCGCTTCTCAACAGGTCCTCGCTCACGCACTCGCCTCCCGGCTCTACCCAAAGCAAGAACACAAGCAACGGAACCACAATCAAACAAGGAACATATGCACAAGCAATATGATGCAATACATGACATGCTATGCGAGATGTGACATGCTATGCATATGTATGTCTGAAGGAAAATGATGAACTGGCATCAACTTGGCAAACCAAGTATGCCACTGAAAGATGAGATGATTTCGCTGAAATCGATATAAAGATCACCGAATCGGATGCACGGTTTGCAAATGACAAGCAAAACAAGAATGACGAAATCTGCTTAACAGCCCGATGCTACTTAGCACGCAACACGTAAACTATGCTACAGCACCCCAACATAAAAACAAAGCATATGGCAACGAACTACAGGAGATGCTTAACAATAGAGGAACACTGAGCTACGGCTAAATCACATCATAACATGTTCAAACAAGCATGGAGAAAGTGCTCAAAATATCAGGTTCACAGACTTAGTGAAAATACTAACATGGCAGGAATTAACATCAGAAGGCATGTTTAGAGCAAGCAAACAACATGCTACAGGAACTTATAATAGCAAAGCAAGGCATGACATGATTCTACTCAAAGCATATTTCAATAGTCCCTTACTGACCATAAGCCAAAAGGACCTTAAGAAATGATGGCACCCATGTAAACATTGCAAGTATTATTACAGATTTCAGACTTAGTGAAATATCAGGACATGGCAAAAACAGATTCAACATGGCATGTTCGTGAGCTCGATGCACTCACTACAGAGCATCTCAAGATAAACTAAGCATACACCCATCAAGAAGACATGGCATAGGAGCTATACATGGCAAGAACAACATCATAGCATACACGGATCAACTACACCGACCTCGTGAAAATTGAATCTAATGCAAACAGTCTGTCAGGAAACAATTTCAAGCAAAAGTAGAGCACGAAAATGACATGCTAGACTACTCCATAAATGCCAACAAAGGCATGGATGGATAGAGAACATCCATATGTTCAAAACACCCTTACTGATCATGCTCAAAAAGGGCATAGATCTCTCCGAAACAACAGGAACATATGGCATAAAATTAACATCAGGACAAGACTTAGTGAAATCACTAAGTTCCTGAAATCAGAAATAACATCATCCCTACTTTGCATGCTTGTTCTAGTCGACACATAGCTCACAAAAATACATAGAAAATACCCCTGGAAAGATGGCATGGCAATGTTCAACTCACATGTAGGACTCAAATTCATAGGGTGCACACATAATTCATGGCAAAAATGACAAAAGAGCTCGAACTGATAAGATTCTGAAACTAACGATCTGAAGCTATCTTCCAACAGCATTTCGGGCATCAAGATGAGCTCAAATGCAAATGATGCAATGGAATGAAATGATGTACTCTTCGAGACGAACATTTTGACATATTATACGCCCAAAACGGAGCCACGTTTGAGGAGATGTGATGCTATGAAAATGCACAAAAATATAGCGTAAAAGACTTGGACGAAATTTGGGGAGAGAAGTCAACCTCGCGATTGATCTCGATCGGGCGCGAGGCGCACTCGCCGGAGAAGCGGCGGGCAGGCGGCGGCGGGCGGCACCACCGCGGCGGCGAGGGCGGCCGGGCGGCGGGCGGCGAGAGCTGGCGGCGGCGGGTCGGCGCTGGGCGGGGAGGCGCGGAGATGGCGGCGGGGATCGACGGCGGCGCAGGACGGCGGGGCTGGCCGGCCGGAGGTCGGCGGGCACGCGGGCTGCCGGAGAGGGCGGGCGGCGCGGGATCATGGGGCGCGGCCATGGGCGGCATATGGGCGGGCCATGGGCTAAGCGGACCAAGGCCGGGCGGCGCGGCGGGCGGGCGGCACGTGGCGCTCGCGAGTGGCGTGGCGGCGGCGGGCGGACGCCGTCTGCCTGTCCGGACGTGTCCGGGCGCGAGAGGGAAAATTGCTAGGGTTTGCCCGGATTTCGGGGAGGGTGTATATATAGGCATAGGGGAGCTAGAGAGTCCAAATGGGTGTAGCTTTACCACACGATCGTGATCGAACGATCGAGGGCATGGAGGGAGTTAGATGGGTTATTGGGCTGTTTTGGAGGGTTGTTGGGCTGCAACTCAAAAGAGGCCTTTGCGAGGGTGGTTAACTGCTGAGTACCAAACGAACTCCAAATGACCCAAACTTGACAGTGGTCTACCGGTGCTATACCAGGCCACTTGGCAAGGCTCGGTCCATTCCGAGAATGTTCAACACCCAGACACGGAAAAAGAACAAAAGGGGACGCCGGGAACATAGGAGTGCCCGATTGCAAACGGACAACGGGAATATGTTCGAATCATGAGACTAACACGATGCAAATGAGATGCACATGATGACATGATATGAGATGCATGACATGAACAAAATGCAAAACGAAAACAAAACCCAACCACGGAGGGAATATCATAGCACATATCCGAAAATGGCAAGAGTTGGAGTTACAAATATGGAAAGATACATCCGGTGTTACACGCCCCCGAGGTCGCATGACAAGTAATGTGCCAAAGCCAAAGCCGCCTCCGACAGAAGCCACAGCAGCAGAGCGATCGCCCAGTAAAGCGGAGGCGGAAAACGAAGCGACACATGAAAAACGGCTAAGGACTTAAGAGCTACGATAGCCCAAGCCGCCCTAATTCCTCTACTAAGCCGACTCACGAGCAGTGGCTCATAGTTTTAACCTTTGTTAAGAGCGGCCGACTTTGAGAGTCACCGCCGATTTCAAAGCTAAACTTGCTACGACGCTTAAAACGATTAGTACTTGCCTCCCAAGGTAGCTGAGCTTGACCCAAAGGGCAGTCCGGGCAGAGCGGCTGCCCGTGATGGCAAGGCGGCAACCAAAGGGAGGCGGCAAAGGAAAGCAGTCTAAAAAGAGCCAAAGCAAGCAAAAGGCGGAACTTGATAAATATTTACATAAGGCCCTTGGTCAATACACCCCGCTGGTGGAATTGTTCGCAACTAACAAGTTTTTAAGCAAAAACAAAAGAATGTGGCAGGCCGACGATCCTAGGGGGCGGCCTCCGAGCCGGAGGGCCGAGGCGGCGGCAGCTTTGGGCGCCGGGCAGCCGGGCGGGCGGTTCGGCTTGGTCGCCTCGGCGACGATTGCCTTGTCCTTCCGAGGCTCGCTTGCCGAGGCGCGATCAGGCTGAGGCTGGTCGCCTTCTTTGGCGCCTCCTCCTCCTGCCCGCCGACCTCCGACTGCCCTGAGCCGACACTCGCAGAGTCCTCTTCAGACTGGTGCATCTCAACCACTCAGCGGAGCCTCCTCGCCCGGGCGGTCCGCCGCACAAAGACGCTTAGTGTCCGTGGTACTCGGCGATGGCAGCCAAGGCCGACGAGGGCGCCCACGGCTCCCAGCCGCGCCTGGCCTCCGACCGAACGCAGCCAGCGGTCCAGTCCAGCCCGGTACCAGCCCTTGATTTAACTCCAGTGGCCCGGCGTGCTCCGCACGGGCCGAGGAGCCCCTCCAAGCCTCAAGCGCCGACGGCGATTTCCAGCCGCCTACCGCCCGTCCGACCGGCAAGGCGAAGAGCCGCACCTCCGCCATAGGGCGGTGACGACTTGGGCGCCGGGTTGAAGACGGGCGATCGACGATGAGCAGGCCAAGGCGAGCCCCGATGCTCAAAATCTGCTCGCCGACAAAGCAGGGCGCGTAAGGCGGCGATCATTGCGCTTCGCGCTTTTCGCTTCCCGATCCGCCGATGGCGGAATGACGGCCTGCGAAAGTGGCCCGAAGAAGTCTGCGAAAGACAAGAAAGGAAACAAATAAGAAAACTAAGACGGTTCGACGAGGAATCGAAGACCAAAAGAGAAGACAGAGTTACCGCCGACGACGCCCCGAGCACGCGGTAGCCGGAGGTCAAGACGCCGCGGTCGGTCCAGCGCCCGCCCATCTCGAACTCGCCGAAGGGCATCCTCCGCGACTTGGCGCCCTCCCGCGCCTTCCGGCAGATCCTTCGCCGCCGCTATGCCGCCAGAGGTCGCGCTTGAGCGAAGCTTGTCGCACTCTTCCTCCTTGGTGCGACGGGCGGCGTTGGCTCATCCAGCTGCCCTTGAAGGGCGTATTGGCGCCTCAAGCCCAAAGAAAGATAAACATCATCAAGAAAGAAGAAATGCCGGAGATCCGCCCGATCAAGCAAGCAGTCGGCCCTCAATCTCGGGATTACAGGCTGCTGGGTGCGAAGGCCTCGCTGGAGAAGAAAGAAGGAAAGGCCGAGAGATCCGCCCGATCACAAGCGATAGGCCCAATCTCGGGATTATACTAGCGCTGGTGCGCCCAGCTTCGCTGAAGAAGGAAAAATCTGCCTACTCGACTCTCCGCCAGATCGGGCGGTCCGCTTCTCAGCCTCAACGCTATGCGGTTGAAGGCAGGGCGCTGGTTGTGGTACTCTGCAAGGCCGCAAAGAACAGAGTTAGCCTTTGAAGATCGCTGGGGAGTTCCGAGCCGCCGCCACCACCACTCAACTCGGGATTACACTCAGCAGGGCCTGCGCCGCCCCACGAAAGAGACAAGAGAACCAAAACAAATCGCACGGACTGAGGCCCGCATGGCCGACAAGCGCCCTGGTAGAGCCGAGGGCTCGCTTTCCTTGCGCAACTTGGACCGAACGCCCAAGAGCGCCGTTCAGCGGCGTTGCAGTTGCCGTCACAAGACTCCAGCCGCGGGCGCAGCATCGAGGCCTCGGCGCCAGATTCGCCATGCCGGGCGGCGTCTGCTTCGAGCCCGCGGCGCGAACTCTCCCTTTCGACCGGGCGGCGAAGTCGGCGCTGCGACCTGCAGGCGCAGTTGCCGGCGGCGGCTGTCCCGCCGGCGGCGGGTCCTCGCGGGTCCACAGTGCTGCTTACCGTGGCGGCTCAAGACGGAGGCGGCGGAGGTGGCGAGGCGCGCGGGTGTCCGGAGCCTGCTGCCGCCACCTTCCTCGGAGAGGGTTGGCGGTGCCGACCTTCCCGGCCCGCCCCAGAAGTCGAGGGCGGCGGCGCTGATGACAGCGGGAGATAAGCACGCTGCTGCTGGCGATTTAACGGCCGCCTCGGCGTCCCTGCTTGACGCTGCCGCGGCCGCGCCACGGCCTTCCATGCCGCTGGGCATCGGCGGCCGCCTTTGTCGGCTCGCGCTTTCTCCAGCGCTTTGGTCTCCTCCTCGCGCTTCTCCCGCTGCTCGCCTCGCCGCCTCGAGATCGGCGGCGGGTCGACCCGCCACAGTTAGAGGACGCCGCCCCCGACCCCATGACGGAGGGCGCGGCGACTCTCTCAAGGGAGAGGGGGGCGCTGGAAAGGAGTGGGGCGATAATCAGAGCAATTCAAACAAGGTCAGAAAGACGCAAAAGTAAAGGACTTACGAAGAGACAAGCGGCGGCCTCTTCACTTCCTTCCGGAAGCGGTTGGCCTTCGTGGCCGCCTCCTCCCGCTGGTCGCGCGGCGGTCCCCTGGTTTTTCGCCGCCGCCGAGCGCACTCGCCCGGCAGGCGCTTTCTTCGACCCGCCTGGTTGAGGGGCCGCTCGCTGAGGGCGCTGGATGACTTCGCGGCGGTCGCCGACGGCTCGAGGCCGCCTCCTCCTCCTCCCTCGCCGCTTTTCGGCCGGCCTCCAGCGCCGCTGCTCCAGGTCGGGTCGTTAACGCCCCGACCTCGCGGTCGTGGACGATTCACGCTGTTCTTCAGGCCGCGGCAGCGCCAAGAGGGGGTTCTGCTCAAAGAAACCGACAAGGTTAGAGCTCGAGGTCGGATACATGCAAGACCGAGCACGATGGAAAACTTACCACCGGGCGAGGGTTGTCGCACGAGCACGGCTCCTGCCGAACTGCCACTCGTCGGTGAACTTGTAGTGGGCGGCGAGGTTCACCATGTTCGCCACTTCCACGCTGCATGTCCTTGGTGCAGAGCCGGCTGGGATCATGCCGGCCGCCATCCGCAGATGAGATGGGGCCGCCTTGAGCGGAAGCACCCGGCGCGCCATTAAAGGCGGCCAGAGGTCGGAGGCGACGAGCCCTCCGATCAAGGCTAAGACTTGAGGCGCGCCACGGCGCCGACCGGAGGCCGAGAGCGCCTTCGACCGGTGGGACCAGTCGGCCGCCGCCAGCTTAGCTGCTCGGGTCGGCGGGCGTAAGTTGACCTGCCGCTGCCGGTGGCGACATTCTTCACGAGAAGTATGTCTTCACATCTTCACCGACTTTATCAGCCGGATGGACGGAAGGGTTGTCGGCCGTCAGGCGCCGTGACGCTGATGAACGTACACATCAAGGCCGCATGCCGGGCAGCCTGCGTCGAGCTTGAAGAGAAGAACTCTCCCCACAGCTCGATGGTGGGAGAACTCGATGTAGCCTTCGCACAAGGTGGCGGCGGCGGAGAGGAGCACCACCGCTGGGGGTGAGGTTGTGCGGTCAAGCTGGCATAGCTGAGGAACGAGCGGAGAAACCCGCCGCCAGAGGCCCATCCCGCGCATGAGGTGCGAGCGAAGATGACCCGCCGCCTCCGCCGCGCTGGCCGGATTTCCCGCCGCGGCCAAGCGAGCCTCGCACCAGATCAGGCCGGAAGGCGGCGGGTCCGGGCGGAGGAACTCGATGTCCTCCGGCGGCCTGACGCCCGAAAGCCGCCCCACTCGCCGGAGCGCGAGGCGGGCGCGGCGAGGAGGAGCCATCGTCGACGAAGAGAGAAAGAGCAGCGGATACGCAAGGCGACAGAGCAAGAAGAAAGGCGAGAGAGGAGGGAGGCGCGGCGTGCGCCGCCGCCCCCTCGGCCTATTTATAGCCCCATGGGCTGAGAAGCCGAGGGGGCGAGGTGGGGATTAATCGCGCCACGACTTCATGACGCTTCTGACGAAAAAAACCCCACGGTTATCGCCCGCAGAACCACGTGGGATACCAACCGCCTCGCCGCAGCCGATCCGCCGGGAGCCGAGGCGTGGTAGTGGCGGGCCCCACCTATCGCCCGGCCCCGCCACGCCAGGTGGCAGGCTATCGCTTCCACGTATGCTACGAGATAGGACCGCCTCGCAGATGGCGTGGAAGCGTGGCCGATACGCGCTGGTTTCCCGCCATGACTTGCGGAGGCGGCCTTAGCAGGGCCGGCCGGCTCGCGAGGCGTTCGGAGGCACGGCAGCCGAATCTCGAGTCGGCGCCGCAGAAGTTCGAACCGCTGGCCCCACGAGGCGGCGCCTACCGGCTTCGCCACTGGGACTACTGCCGAGTAATGGGCCATGGGTAGGCGCACCCAGACCCAAGATCTTCAAGACATCGGGCAGGCCGCGCCTCACCGAGTCCCAAAGAAGGCGACCTTCGAGAAGGCCGAGTCCCAAATGGCGACCTTCGAGAAGGCCGAGTCCCACCGGCGACCTTCGAGAAGGCCGAGTCCCACCGACGACCTTCAAAGAAACCGAGTCCCCAGATGGCGACCTGCACTAAGCCGACCGGCTTGCGACGCCAAGGGGCCGACTCGAGAGTCGCCCGCGAACTTCCACGACGACCAACGCAGGGTACAGCCCGTCGTGGCTGTCCCCTGACCCACGGAGGGGGCATGGCTACAGAGGAGCAGCGTCACCAGAGATCTCCTGGTGAGGCGCGACATCAGCCACGCCACCTCGACCAGCCACAGCACGCGGCACGCACTCCACGACGGGCAAGACGTGACGGAGATCGCCGGCCCTCCTTCGCTGAGATAGAGGAGCTCGGCCGGAGAGTTCAAGACGGCCTCACAGAGTCGGCCTCCCGAGTCGGCCGCCTCGCCGTGGCCCCACAAGCCATAAACCTGATTGATTGTGGAGGGCAACAAGGATCACCGACAGGCGGCAGACTGCTCCCACGACCCCACGACCGAGCTCAAGGCCATCAGGAGTGCTGCACAAGACTTCACTGTTCATGGATTCGCCAATGGCGGGCCCTGTAAGTCAAGTGAGAAGACTACGGCAAGAGAGATCGACGACAGGGGCCACGCCCAAATGAGATTACCCTTGTACCCCTGGGTGGGCCTATATAACCCCCCGGGCACCCATGCAAAGGGTTCGCCCCGAGTAGGTTTCCTAGACATATAGCAAGAGGGAAAGAGCTAGCCTTGCTCCTTCCCGCCTCACACAGCTCAAGGAGCACCCTTGTACTATCTCCCCATAGTGATCATGCGAGACCCCGCAGAGCAGCAGTAGGGGTATTATCTCCTGAGAGCCCCGGTTGGGTAAGATTCGCGCGTGCATGTTCGCCTCATCTCGCTTCTGTGCACCGCGACGCTCTACTCGCCCCCACCATGATAAGCCATCCGCTGGCATATGTCGCACCCAACCCCGACAAGTTCGGCATGGACCGTGGACATCACAAAGTTTCATCGCTACAAAAGTATACAAGTTCAACCGACATATCATCATCATCGGCATCATAACTCACTAGAAGTTCCATCCTTCCATATCATCGAGGACGAACCCTAGCTGCTTGAACGGGCGTGAGGTCTAGACGTTGCATGCCTATGCGAGTTCGGACGCTACCGCGATATAGGGCCGTGGTGAACATCCCTTCTCATCGATTTACTTCTTTCATGATGATCGCCGCAATGTCGCTTTGGATGCGAAAGAAGTCATCTCTAAGTTTATAATTCGCTTCTCCATGAGATTCTAGGCACTTGTGGATATGATCATCATTTCTGCTGTTAATGCGAAGCTTTTGGTGATCCGTGTTGAACTGAATCATGAGATGGACGATGTAGAATCCATCCTTCTTGCTTGGTTTTGGGACATGGATGCAGGAGAAGTTAGTTTTATGCGCTAAACCCATCTTCTTGTTCCTTTGTTTCTCGATATGCACGCATACCTCTATAGCTGAAGCCTTGGAGAGCATCATCTAGAATATTCATTATGTGGGTAGTCCTTTTTCTCGTAGTCTCTCGAAGGGTCAAAATACACGGCGTGGGAGACTTGCGGGTAAAGAACGATAAGAACGGCGCTACCAGTCACTCTTGGGAAAAGACACCTCAAATTATTCCCCATATGAGAGAGAAGGAATGATTGAAATGTACGAAAGGGTTGTCCGAGAATCGACTTACTTTGGATGATAAGGCACGAGGACAATTTCCGGTCCTTATTCTGCACCATGAAGTTTTGGAGGTACTCCCTAGCAGTTTCACGCCAAAGTCGCCGAGACTCAAGAAAGACTCGTGCATGTAGTACGGATCCGCCACACGATTTGCAGACTTCTTCACTCTTCACGACGGAGCTCATATAGCGCAAAAAGGCGGACGATAGTAAAATCAAGCCGCTTTGTTAGAAACATCTCAAAGATATGGTCAAACCGCAGAAGAACACCTCCGCTGGGCGTGTGTCGACGTAGCACTTCCTCGTGCACACGAGCCAGATGTCGATATCCCGGATCCTTTGAGGTTAGAGTTTTTCAATGACAGACATGGTCGCAGCCTCCTCGAGATCCCCGATAGTGCCTCCAATGGTTTCGGCGGTAGCATCGCTCGCCTGTGAGATGGAACATGACCGCACCTTTCACGGTACACGCCTTCGTAATGCATCGTCTGCTGCTGTGTGTGCTCGCTTGTTTGGAGGCGCTACCTTCCCGATCTCTTCCTCTCCTTTTTCTTGGGCACACCTTCCGCACCTTTCCTTAACCCCTTCACAAGTGTTCCTGCTAAGCATCAGACGACCCTCGCGCCCGGCTAGTTGAGCCTGTGTTGAGGCGGCATCTTCAGCGTGTCCCGTGAGGATTTCATGAAGAAAGACTTTTGCATTCCATGGTACGCCCGCCCTGCATATCATCCATATCCTCATTAGCAAGTCGATAGTCCGATTCACATATGGTTGACTCATCATATCTATGTCACACCATACGCGCTTGTATTGAGGTAATCCATAGGGTCGACTCCGCCTCATCATCCATTCTCTCTCGCTCTACAGTGTACATCAGCCAAGATTATTGCACCCCCTTCATCATGTCGTCCGCCGCCTCACCCGCACTACTACAGAGCTGGTAATTGCGAGGGTGGGGTGGTGGTCTCCGCACATGCTTGTTGATGTGTGGTAATTATTGGTGTGCTCTCGCCGCTCCGCATTTAATAAGATTCTTCGCCATAGCAGCACCCAACCCTTGCATCGTCTAATCCACAAGGGGTCTCGCCGTCCGCTCCCACATGTCTGCATCGAGGAGGCAACCTCGTGCCCCGATTTCACACTGGTCAAGCTAACCTCAAGTGCCCAGCGGGATCGGGTGGTTGTGGAATGTGCGCTGAGAGGGGTCCATTATCATCCCTTTCCCACGCCCACCTTCCGCCTTTGATCAAGTAGAGTATGGTGCATGGGGTTTTTTCACCGCAAACACATATGTTTGTGGTGTAAAACAACCGAAAGGCAACAAAATGGAATATTATCTATATATATATATATTGGTGCGATATGTAATTACCGTGGACGGCGCAAGCTCAGCTAAAGACGAAGGCCCACCTAGCGCTCGAGACCGAGGACGGCTGCTATGAGCGGAGCGGCTCAAGAGAGGAGGCCCGTTGCTTGAGCAAGTGATGGTGCGATGGTGTTGTTGTTCATGGAGTTGTCGCATTTAAACCGGGCATCGGGAAATCATGTACCATCTTGTCTGGATTTTCCTTCGCCCAGCTTGATGATAATCGAACCAAGTTAGTAGCAAAATCATTTCTGCAGTGCATATACTGCATTGACTGCTCGTCAGTAGTAACTCATATTTGTCCTCGCCGCTTTTTTCGCGCCCTCACTGCTTTTTTCTCGACCGCAGCTTCACCTTTGCGCCGATGTCCCGCCGACTAAACTTCTTTTTTCGCTTGGCCTCGGGCCGTCGCTGTAAAACACCTTCCACGTGGCGCCGCTTCCAGGCCGCACACGACTCATATTATGCCGCTGGTCCAACGGTAGTCCTTAAGTTCGCTCAAGGCCCGGCTGAGAGGGTGTCCCACTTGGGCCTCATCGAGAAGTAGGGCTTTCTCGCCGCAAGCCGTGTTGCTTCTCCAGAGTCTAATCAATTTCCTCGTGATCTTGTCCGTAAAAACCTTTTTGTCCTTGTCCCACTTGTAGCGGGCCCCGATGAAGTCATGCTCCAAGGGGTTGGTGAACTTCGCGAAGGGGTCTGGGAGACCCGCGCTTCACGCTCCGCTGGCCCTCCTTATCCCATATGGGCCTTTTTACCGAGGTAGCCACGGCTTCCGAGGCGATGCTTCCCCTGTTCCGGAGCTGAAGGCTTTTGAATTTCACAGCCTTAGCCTTGGCTGCCTCGGTAGCTAAGTGTCCTTGAACTTTTCAACTCCTTCCGTAAGTGTCGGATTTTCCTCCGTAATCTTGGACAGGGGTTCATCAGCCTCAATAGCTCGCTTTCACCCTCCCTTTCCAGAGGCCAAATCATTGCTGAACATGCCCATGGCGTGATTGTTAATCTTTTTCATCTTCGGATCATCCCACGGTTGTTCTATGTTATCATCCCGGTCGGGGAACTTGAATCTCTTGTGCAACTTCGTTAGGAGCAATCACACAAATGTTCTTTACTCCTTAAGTCATCGCTGATGCTCACAAGATTCCTCGTAGGATGCGCCCTACTTGGTTCCCATAGCACTTGCGTAGGTTCTTCCGCTCTAACGGCTCAAACTTGCTGTGCCATCTTTGTGATCACAAGTCGCCCAATCCCTAGTTTGTTAGGTTTTCGTATCCTCCGCTTCTTATGCTTCCTCTTTTCGGTATCGCATCGGGCCGGTACCTTCCCCGCTGGTACCTTCCCCACCGTCTCGGCGCCGCATTATCGGTGCCGCACCGCCGGTGTCGATGTCGCGCCAAGATTCATCATCGAGGCCGACCGCAAACCTTGCTTAGCAGTCAAATAGTCGAGGTACTCTTGTTCACCATCATAATCCATCTCGCTCGCATCTTGGTCCGATGGCCCGCTTCGTTGTTCGACATGTTTCCTATGATTAAGTGGCCTCATTTATTTCTAAAAGTATGAATAAATGAGAAATGACGAAAAAGAAATCTATGTGCCAAAGACTGATATGCCAACTATGTAGCACAAATCATGCCTTTATTCACGGAAATTTCGGCATGACCTTTGCTAAAATGGACATATCGAGCGCCGAATTCACCAAACGGAAATGAATCAACATTTCGGAGTAACATAGGCCACTCGGATCATTTTCCAAACATGACATGTCCAAAACATGACATATGCACATATCACATGTCCAGCCTAAATTTCCATATAAATTCAGCTAATTTTGAAACCTAGCTAAATTCATAACTAAATAGATAACCTAATTAATTAACATGAACCCTAGCAGAGAGGGGGGTTTACAGAGAGTGCAGGGGCGAGGAGGAGGCGAGGGGCCGACGGGTCGGGGCGAAGGCCGGGTCGGGGCGAGCGCGGGAGGTCGGGGCGAGCGCTACGAGTCGGGGCGAGCGCGCACTGAGTCGGGTCGAGGGTCGGACGGGGCGAAGAAGGCTAAGAGCCGAGCCTGGAGTTTGGGCGAAGGCGGCCTGGTCCGGGCGCGGCGGAGCGACGGGGCCGAGAGAGAGGGGGGATTTGGAGGAAATGTGGCGGATGAAGCCGCGCGAGTGAAAATTTTGGGTTATGGACGAGCAAAGAGCGCTGCTATGCCAAACGCGCTACTACTATGATCTGTAGCTGCAGCGCTTTATGGTAAACACGCTGCTACTACTATGCGTGAGCGGCAGCGGTTTATAAGAAACGCTACTACTATGGTATGTAGCAGCAGCGGTTTTGTGGAAACGCTGCCACGCCGCTGCCATCGCCAGTTTTCATTTTCTTTTCCTTTATTTTATCCCACTTTTATTTCCGAGGCAAGTGAACGGGAGGGCTATATATATTGCATCATTTGACGGTTAAATATGTATGCAAAATAGGAACATATATATTACACATCATATGGCTAAGTGTGTATACAAAATAGGAACATATATATATTACACATCATTGGACCCATAACATACGCTTTCCTCAAGTCGACGCTTTTTTTTTGAGTCAGCTTCTTTCCTTCTTGTTCGTCAAGAATAATTGAGCCCCTCATTGTGACTTTGCCTTTTCCATGGAGTGCGATTTTTCTTAGGTAATGTAGTATTGATTCTTCTTTGACGATACTTCATCATCGCCGCCATCTTCCTCATTGGGTTGCCAGATCGATCATAGTCTTCCTCGCTGGCACTCCATCCATTCCAATGATGTTCCTTTTGCCTCTCCTCACGACAACACCGCTGGGATTGCTGCGGTCAAGATGAAGAAGCATTGTGTCACGGCTTAGCGGTACCCATGGCTCGCTTTTTATGAGAAGGCTGACGGTAGCGCTTTGGCGCCGGTATAGTCATGGTAGTGAACATCCGCTTTCTTTCGACATTCTTAGCCCATCCGACACGGAACATCGCCGTGTTGTGCAGTCCGAGTAGTCAAGCTCCCAGATCTCCTCGCCCTTCCATAAAATCGCTCAGCCAGTGCTGTCCGCCGGTCATGCATTCCATCGTCACCCCGAGTTCGATCATCACCGTCCATATCTTTTGCCTCCGTAGAACGTATCCGCTGATATCATATGCCCGATAGGTTACGAGGTTGGGCGAGGGCCATGTGCTAAGGCGATATGAGCAATCCGTCCTTAGAGCCCTCCTCCGGGATTAGCAATAATATGCTCTTTGAACCAATGCAGAAAGTGGAGTTGTGTTTCTAGTAACTTCGGCGTCCGCCCCTGCATACCCCCGGTCACGATATTTCTTTATGAGCACTTTTTGTGCAAAGGCTACGAAAGGATCTACCTCGCCTAGGTGTTGTAGCACTACCAAGTTTGCTCACAAAATCGCTGCATCGATCCGAGTATGCCACGCAGTTCCTCGCGACTGCTATAAAGGACCATCTCCTTCGAGCCTCCCATCGCTTGTTAACGGCAAACCAACACTAACACCAAAGCGGCTGGTCTGCACCATATAGAAAATTTCACAGAAAGAGATGCACTCTTGTGCCAAATAGCCTCGACGATGCTTCCATCCGGACGGACATGTTACTTAACGAATCCTTTGATGATCCCATTCATCCTCTCAAACGGCATCATGTTGTGCAGGAATGACGGCCCCGTGTCTATTATGTCATCCACAATATGGGCACACAGATGCACCATCACGTCAAGAACGCGGCGGAAGTACATCTCAAGCTCATTCACTATCACAACGATCTCTTCCTCGTAGCCTTTGAGCTGCTTCACACCGATCGACTTTCAGAGATGACGCAAAAAGTTGCAGAGACCAATAAGATGTGTCACGGACGTGTTTGTCCATTATCCTCTAAGGGCAACAGTAGTATCTCAAGGCATCATCACATGACACTATGAGACTTCATCCCGCTGAACCTTTTCTTGTCCGTGTCAGATATCTCGCTTATCTTGCCACAAAGAATCGAACTAACTTTCACTCCCGTAAGGCACTTAAAGAATTGATTGATCTCAGCCCGAATTAAGGTGAAGCAAGAGGGGGGCAATAATCTTTCTTTAATTTCTTGCCCTTCTTCTCCCGTGCCGCTCTCCGCTCGTCTCGTCTCGACATTTTACGGGCGGCATGTGCAGATCTTCCCTGATTTTCAAATCTTGTAAGTCTTTTTTCTGCCTTCGCCCATCCTTGGTCTTATCCGCATGTTCATCGTTGTTGCAGCAAGCTCTCAAGGACATTCTTACAGATATGCATTTGATCTAGGCAATGAGGTGTATCGAGTTTGTGCCAAGACTCCAAGTCCCGCAACACGCACTCGCCTTCCATACCTTCAGCAGCTGCTCGCGCCTTTCTCATCGCTCTTCCTTGCCGGGGCACTCATTCCAGCTTTTTCAACAGCTCATCGATTTCGCACCGCCCACTTACGTGGAGGTCCTCGATGCTCAGCGTGACCATTGAATAGATCTCCACGGTTTCTCCACGGTCGTCTGCTCAAGCCATCTTCGATGCCCCATGTACACGATTTTCCTGCATCCGCCATCTTTCCTTGACGTTAGCTGCCGAGACGTTGTATCATCCATGCACCGCGGCATCCGCAATATCCATGGCACACCGCCCGCCACATATCCGTGAATCGAGATAGTCTCTGATCGCCGTGATCAGCGCGGCCTCATGTTGAAATACTCACCTTTGTCAAGGCCCCATGTCTTGGCCGGTTTTTTCCATAACGTGTCTAACTCCTCTTGAAGTAGCCCCATACAAATTAATATTATTTCCTGGTTGTTTTGGCCCTTGAATAAGCATGCTCATGTGAATGTATTTCGATTTCATGCACAACCAGGGGGAGGTTGTACATCCATACAAACACGGGCCATGTACTATGGTTGGTGTTCGTTGCCAAACGGATTCATGCCATCGGTACACGCCACGAGCACGATGTTCCTTGCATCACATTCAAAATACCGATAGAAGCTGTTCAACGCTTCCATCGCTTCCATCCTTCACGTGTCTCAGCTTCGATCATCTCCATCGTCAGCTTCTTCCTCTCCACGCACAACGCATTAGCTTTGCTTCCTTGGGATCTACAAAATACCGAGACGGGAGTGATCGTAAGTACCATACAACTTTCGGGGACATTTCTTCCCGCCTTCTTGTATCGAGAAGCATTGCACACCGGACAGCTTGTTTTTTCCGCGGTTCTTCCGATAAATTAT
Source organism: Aegilops speltoides (assembly GCA_021437245.1). Classification (NCBI taxonomy): domain Eukaryota; kingdom Viridiplantae; phylum Streptophyta; class Magnoliopsida; order Poales; family Poaceae; genus Aegilops; species Aegilops speltoides. The sequence goes on along the minus strand of CM038147.1, from coordinate 532,183,616 downwards.
GCAATCGCTGATGCATGCATGGTATCTAACGTGGCGATCAAGAGGGCACACGATCTTCTTGGCCTCATCAACACTAGTAGGACATAGATTACCCGGGAAGAACATCCTTTAGGTACTTGAGATGCTCATCGAGGCTAGTGTCGGTCCATTTGTTTTTAGCCTTCGCCTTCGTGGAGTTGGAGCGTGAAACTCAACCGGTCACCTCAAGATTGCAACCATCATACAATGGAGTGTTCGAGTCTACCACCAGCTTGCTCCAGCTTAGCCTCCTCTCTAGAAGCAGCTCTCTCAAGATTGCCTCCTCATGGGCAATGCTTGAACATGAGGGTCCCGCACAATTGAACTTAGTACCGATTTAACTCGCTATGTGGAGTCCATGTCGCTTCTCCGCCGCATGTCCGCCCCTTCTCCTCCGCCATGTCCGCCCTTCTCCCGCGCCATGTCCGCCTCTTCCCCGCCATTTCCTGCCCTGGCCGGCATCCTCAACATCGCCATCCTCATCTTCAATTATCCACCTAGTATAGCCATCCATGAAACCAGTCATGAGCAGGTGCGCTCGACACGCACCATCGCCATGGGGGTCGAGCCAAACTATTCCTTTGCATTTTCGACACGGACATAAAACCTCTGTCCGGTTATTTTCTTTCATGTCTTGCACCGAATCGCAACCACCTGTCCACCATCGCTCCAATCGACCATCGCCAACTCGCACGGTAATAATAAAAAATTGATTGTAAAATGCATGCATGCATCAAAGTCATAAAAAATTTGGCATGACCTTCCCTAAAAATAGGACATATATGGATCTAGAGTTTGTTTTAATTCACCAAACGGAAATAAATCGACATTTCGCAAAACATAGGCAACTCAAAAGCACAATTTACAAGGCCAACTCATGCCACACACACAATTTCCACAAACATATCACACACACATAAACACATTTCCATTTTGCAAAAGCATGAAAGTTTCATCACCTCTAGCTATCTTGATGGTCAAGATGATGTTGTAGGGAGATCAAAAGTGCACAAATTAAGCTCTTCTTGACAAAGATAGATCTAGTTATATAGGGGCAATAGGTCACTTAACTAAATCCTACATCTACCTAGCTACCTAATTTGGAAGGAGACAACTTCAACTAGTGGAGGGGAAGGAAAAAGAGAAAGGAGATGCATTAATGGAGGTGGTGTAGTTATGTAGGAGTAATGAAGAGAGAGAAGGTGGATAGAGAAGAGAGGGAGTAATGGGGAGAAGAAGAAGAAGAGAGGGGAGGTAGGGGGAAGGGAAAAGTGAGAGGGAGCATGTGGTGGAGGGAAGAGAGGAGAGGGGAGGTAGGGGAAGGAAAAAGCAAGGGGAGGAGGGACGGGTTGGGGTTGAGGGTTAGCAGAAGCGCTGGTGAGAAACTGGCTGCTGCTAAAAACTTAGCAGCAACGCTGCCTGTAAGGCGCCATCGCTAATCGGGACAAAAATGGCGTAATTTGAAACTTACCAAAGAGCGATCTCGAGGAAACCGCTACTACTATGCACTTAGCAA